>CM028138.1:177320000-177985000 GCA_016271365.2 Neoceratodus forsteri
TCAATAATTGGAATTATGGGCCAATGTATAGATCCAAAATAAAGGTGTCAATGAGAAGTATAACACTAAAACATAACCCCCAAACATTCATGGGGTACACACTACACCCCAAAATTACCTCCAGTCTTCGCCATGGTGCCAAATCCACAATGAAAGTCCAATCATCATCAACAATATACCAGATGTGTCTTGTCTTCCACTACAACCACAGCAAATGTCAGAGCAAACTGATAAATGTTTACTGACTTATGGGTAAAACAAAAAACACACTGGCAGTTAAGAGGGATACAATATATTTTTCTTTGAAGTGCACCCCACAAAAGAACAATTACAACCTAACACATAAATTGCTTTTTTGGAGTTATGGAAGTGCAGGACCCAGAGGGACCTGTGCTTCCACAACCAGATTGATCTGTGCATCTATGGAGGGATGAAAGTGCAGGGCCCTTCACAGCCAGATGGATGTGTGCATCTATGGATGGATGGATACACAGGGCCTGGAGGGGTCTACTCTTCCATAATCAGATGGATGTGTTCAAGCAGTCTCATAGGGACCTGTATGAATGAGGATACAGTTCTGTCTCAGAAAGTCAGCAAATTCTTTGCAAAATTCTGTATTAATGCACTAATTAGGATTCAGATTTGAGTGGCAAAAGTAGGAAAATATGGAGTTAGGTTTCCAATCCTAACTCCCAACCCTCACCCACAAGTAGGAAAAGGAAAGAACTTATGGTTTTCACTATCCTGGCTGTTGGCAAATCAGGGGTGGGGTCTTTCTTGGTGTTCTCAACCTTAACACTCACCCCATTCCATGACCACATAAGGTGAAGTGTGATATGTTTTCTTTAAGCAGGGTCTACAGGTTGTTGCCCACATGTGGGGAGACACAGTTCTGTACATTTGTAGACTATATCACAATAGGGTGAGTGTTAGGGTTGAGAAACTCTAACACCACATCACACTACTTTTCTTACTTTAATATGAACCCTAACTGGTGCATTAATCCATTTTTTTGCAAATAATCTATTTACAGTATCTATCTATCTATCTATCTATCTATCTATCTATCTATCTATCTATGTCTTTTGCAAGCAGCATATTAAATGATATTATTATAGTGGCCTCAAAAATGCTGCAATTTTATTGGATGTCACCATTCTGATAGCTACGTATTAATCTACTTATTAATGACAAACAAATTGTCTATTTGTCATATTGATCCTTGTAAGAACAGATCCAGAAGCAAATGATTTGATACCTTTTATTGGACCAACATAGATGTTACAAAAAGAACAAAGTGCTTTAGCTTTTGGACCAACCAAGTCCTTCTTTGGAAGCTTATGACAGTGACCCAGAAAATCACACACTTTTAACACCCAGCTCATGCTTAAAAAACATAAATAATTTTCATTGATTTAAAATACTTATTTAAACCATAACTGAGGTTTGCATCAGAGATACTAAATAGCACCAGTTTGCCTTTAGCAATAAGGTAAAAAACATTTCGCGCAGAGAGCTCCACTAACATAAATTCTTAATGTCTCAGTGTGTTTTGAGAATCCAGTCTAATGAAAAGCAAACCCTTTGGATTCAATACTCACTTAAATACATGTTTAGCTGAGGAGCCTTTCAAGGTCAAATGTTACCAGAATAAGATAAAAACACTTCGAACTAAGAACTAAGATAAAAACTAAAAACCTAGCAGCACTGAATGACCCAACTTATTCTGGAGGGGAGAATACTGCAATATGATGTAATAATAGGAATAGATCACATCTGGGGAGATTGAGCGAGTCAACCACAGAGCCAACATATAGCTTACACAGTGAAAGCTGAAAGCTAATTGTAACACTAACTCAGCTGGTGGCACATGCCAGCATAAAAGTAGAGATGCTGAAACAAAATGAACACACCAGGAGAACAAGAAAACTGATTAACTTGAGTAGGCTGCACCATGGCTCTGTTGTCACTTTTGGTTCTGCTCTATGTGTGCATACACACTGTATGCAGTTGGGGTTTCAGGGATGGATCAAAGGTGGCATGAAGTAAGTAAGTAAAACCTTGATCAATAATGAAATCAAAATAATACAAACAAAGTTACAGGGATTTTGGATTTTCTGATTGTCACATACAACACTGCTCTATGCTGACAACATCCACAATATATCTGTTTGGATGGAGGGACTATTTTACATTAATTAATAAGGTAATAATAAGGTAAAAAATGTAAAAAAAAAAAACTGCCTTCCAATATCTCTGGACCAAGTCATAATAATAAGAAGAAAAAGAAACTCCAGGGGAGTTATGTTAATGTCAATTCACCATAGTGGTTGAGAACACTGAGCTGCAAACCTGACGACCAGGGTGTGAATTCCATAGCCACCACTTGCACACCATGTGACTACAAGCAAGTCACTTAACTTTCCTATGCTCCAAAGATTCACCTGAAAACAGGTCTTGGCTTAGTGTGCCTTTCCTTGTTGAAAATAATAAAACAATAAATAAATAAATACATTTACCCCCGGGAGCATGTGGCAATCAGCTGCACCTTGTACCACATTACACCCCTAGGTGTTGATTAACAGAACAGTAACATAACCACCATCATTCCTTATTGCTTAACGAAAGAGTTCTTACCACTTTCATTTGTGATATGTCCTTTGGAACATGAAACACAGTCAAAACAACAGGTTGGGTATCCCTTCTGAACTGCTTTTCTGTATCCTAACTTGCAAGTCTCACTGCATACGGAATGTGGAATCTGTATAGACAAATCAATATGTTTTAGTTGGTGTGTTTTAAGGGGAATGGCACCTCAAATAGCATTTAAAATGATTCAATATCTGATACAGTACTCTGTATTATACATTCACATTTGGGAAAAAAAAAACTTATTCTGCCAAGATAGTCTATTATTTTTAAATGTGTTTTTATTTGTTATTTGTTTAGTTTTCATTGATGTCATTGACTTCTCCATCTCTTCAAGTCTTTGGGGCTTCTTTTGTCTTTTGAGGTATCTCTTTAAGTAATAAGATGAAATTACCTTTGTGGTGGTATTAGCAACAACCCATATTTGTTACATCTTCAAAGGATTTATTTCACAATAAATCACTATCCTTCCCTCTTTGTAGTCCCAGATAAAGCAATGTAGTTCCATGACTGACCTGTATGGGGTGCAGAAAAACATGGCAGCTCACAACCACTGCAATGAGAGCTGAAGGTCTGAAACCCCTGATACAGAAGAAACATAGAAACATAAACATTTATGACAGATAAGGACTGCTAGGCTGACCCAGTCTGCAAATTGTTGCTACCTGCTGCAAAAACAGCAGACCCTACTTGATCTCGAGCTTTATTCTGTTTCCTATTGCTAGGGTTCCCAAATACCTATCCTATGCATTTTTAATTCCCCTACCAAATTTGCCCCCACCACCTCTGTTGGGAGGTTGTTCCATGCATCCATCACCCTTTTCTTGAAGAAATACTTCCTCACATTACCCCTTAGTCTACCCCCTTCCAGCCTTATGTCATGGCCCCTTGTTCTAGAACATCTCTTTTTCTGAAAGATGCTACCCTCCTGTATGTTATTCATGCCCTTGAGGAGTGGAGGCATTTAAAGGGGGTCTGAACACCTATCTTTTTTAAGAAGGCATTTTATGAGAACTGAATTATTTTATATATATTTGATTTCAGTGATTATGTGTATTCTATCTGTACTGTCTGAACTTGCCGTGAAATGTAATGGCACCCAGAGCCTCAGAGATTGGGCACCAAAATATAAACTATTACTTACTTACTTACTTGAGATATTTGAAGGTCTCTATTATATCCCTCCTGTCTCTTCCAGGGTATACATATTGAATTCCTCCAGTCTCTCCTCATATGAAAAAGAGTGCAGGCCCTGTACCATTTTTGATGCCCTTCTCTGAACTGTCTCTACCCTGTCTATGTCCTTCCAGAGCTGCAACCTCCAAAACTGAACACAGTACTCCAGATGAGGTCTCACCAAAGATTTGTACCATACCTCTCAACATTTTATCACCCAAATATGTGACAAGACGTGTGGCGAATGAACAAAATGTGTGACACATCATCAAACATGACATTGCAAGCTCAGAATACTGTGGAAATAAGTGCACTAATATGTATAATGTTTGCTGATAACCTAGCATCTTATATTATTATACATTTCTGCTTAAAAGTCTCAGTCAGTGGTCAGGGTGGAATGTCACCTTCTCAATGTGGGACAAAGGGTTTCTGAGGGATAAAATGAGTGATGTACCTTGTAATGTATAACAGTTGAGAGGTATGATTTGTACCGTGGCATCACCATCTCCTTTCTTCTACTGGTGATACCTCTTCCTATGCACCCCAGTACCCCACTGGCTCTCCCCACAGCCTTAGCACATTGTTTGGCCACCTTTAGGTCATCTGATATGATTACCCCAAGATCCCTTTCCTGTTTGGTGGCTGTTAGTATCTCTCTCCCTCCCTCCCCCATGTATGCCTCCCCTGGGTTCCTGTGCCCTAAATGCATAATTTTGCACTTCTTTATTGAATCTTAGCTGCCATACTCGCGACTGTTCCTCTAGTTTCCCTAGATCCCTCCTCATTCTTTTCAGCCCTCCTGGAGTGTCTACCCTGTTGCAGATCTTATTGTCATCTGCAAAGAGGCATACATTTCCTCCCAGCCCTTCCACAATGTCATTTATGAAGATTTTGCATATAAGACATTTATGAAGAGTAAGCTCGTTGTGGGAGATAATCTCTGAGGCACTCCAAGAGCCTACCATGTAGGATTATGGTCACCTTAGCAATCCCAAACAAGAGGGTCACTATTAAATTGGAGGTAGTGCAGCCAGTAGAATTACAAGCAAGCACAGAAAGAAAAAACTGGCACAACTCACCTACACTGGAACAAGATATAACGCAGACTGGATATACTATCTGTGGCATTTGTTTTAAGCTAAAATACAGTATTCCACCATCAGGACATGGTCAGTAATGTCAGCATTTCACATGCATGAACTTTGACAAGAGAATACTCCTATCAGGAAAAGTGTGCAATTTATCCAGTGGTGTTTAAAGTGACAGTGCTTCCAAATGTCAAAACTCAAAAGAGAAGGCAAGAGGGTGCTGAAAATAATAGACCAAGGTTACACTACAGAGCTAGAAGAGATCCCAGGAATGGACTGACCCATCATTTTGCCAGCCTCAAAGCATAAGGTAAAACCATACCAGATCCATCGCATACTACAGGGACTGACACAAAACAAGGCAATAACAGAGGTACAAACAGAAGAAAGAGGGCAAGGAACACATTCCCTCTTCTTTACAGTCACAAAGAAAACTGAAGACCTCTGCCTGGTATTAAATCACTCTGTTCTATACAAGCTGTTCAAGATGCAACAGTCAGGTCCACCTTGAGGATTATATGACCAATGGATCTCTTCACATCCATTGATCAAAAGGATGTCTATCTCCACATCCCCATCGGACCATCCCACTTGATGTTCCTCAGATGTCACATACTTGTAAACACCACCAGTACCAGGCACATACCTTCGGCCTAGCCTTGGCACCCAGAGATTTCACAAAAGTCTCAGTAGCCATAGCAGCCAGAATGAAGGGAACAGGGCATCCATCACCCATCACCCAAATTTTCAACATATCCTTCTTATGATCCCACCTCATGAAAAAAGGTGGAGAAAATTTTCAACTCCTGCCTGAAAGGTGATTCCCTGCAGTGACCACAAAATCACCTTTTGACAGAATTGACTGCTGTCACTTAATTGTTCATGCGGTGGGGTCCCAAAAAAAGGTATGTTGAAAATTTAGGACAAAAATATAAAAAAATGGCCAAGTTATGCCACTATGTTGAAAACCACATTGAAATACATTGAAACTGAAAATCCCATTGAAATACGTTGAAGCGCTTACCTCAGTTTGCGGTTGGGCTTTGAAGAGAGAAGACGTGTCTGAGGATCAAGGACGATCACAGCGATGGACCTCCGGTGGGTAAGTATGGGGTGGGGGTGTATGGTGTGGTGTGTTCTGAGTGGGAGGGTCAAGTTGGGGATGGGTAATACAGAGCTGGCCTTAGACTTTGTGGGGCCCGGAGCAGAGACAAAACATGGGGTCCCCTGTAACAGGCAATCAGCAGTCTGGTGTCTGCTTGATGTCTTATTTAACAGCTTAGCAAAGTTTGCAGGCCTTCTGTAATGCCTAGGGACCTTGACCATCATCTTGTCTATCCCCTCATTTACAATATAAATGGAACTTTAGCAGTTTATGCTGAAGATGTCATAGTGGACAGGAAACAGTATGGCAGATGGGAATACCATCAACGACGGGAACTCCCACCAGTGCCATAACTGTATGTCCATCCCAAAGGTTCACCAACATAATTCAGACTTTTTTGTTTTTGTGGGGGCTGCCACCACCCTCCCCATAAATAAATAAAATCAACTCTGAGGTCACAACAAATTAAAAAAAAATTATCTTAGAAGCCCACATTCAGTCTGTTGGTGTGACCACAGATATTTTGCATATTTGCCTATCGAATGTGGGAGGCTGTAAGATCTGAACGCTATCTTTACAGTCCTGTCTACCAACCAGTCCACTACCCTAACCACTACTCTAAATGAACCTAGCTGCCGGAACATGCTCCACCTGTAAACCTCATAGTTTCAGGCGGTACGTGGTTATCCGAGTAGTGCATGAGTCATCCCAAGCAGTACTGTTGTGCAGCACAAGACTTGTTCACTGTACTAGTTCTGCTGCAAGGTGTCCACCATGACACCTGCAGCAGAAAGTGCAAGTGAGCCAAAAGTGGGATAGGAGAGCCACCAATTTGGAAATCAAATTTCAGACAAAAGCAAAGCAGGGGAATATCCCTGAAAAATAAGGGGCACACACATGTTAGCAGTGTTGCACTTGCAAAAACATCAGAGATTAGAAAATCAACTGTTCCTTTTGGGCACAGCAAACCCACGGTACATTATGTACCTGTGGGTTTGCTATGCTCAAAAGGAATAGTTAATTTTCTAATCTGTGCTGCTGTTTTTGCAAGTGCAACACTGCCAACATGTGTCTCCATGATTTTTTGGATACCACTGCTTTGCTTTTGTCTGAAATGTGATTCCCAAACTGGTGGCTCTCCTGTCTGTCTCTCCTAAAAATTAATGCATGCACCTGGTCCCTGTGAAATTACCCATTTAGTTACCATCCTGTTGGAGGGCTGGGGGGAGCAGAAAATATCCCCAGTCTGCTAGAGTGGATCATGACCCTAACTTACTAGTTAACAGTCACCACCGAATTAGAATTCTGAGCTGAGCAGCAGCAGAGCAACAATCATCAGTGATGGTGATCACTCACCAACACACCAGGCTGTCGCCTATCCACCACCTCAGATGCAACCTCTCTCTTCAGGTCCAGTCTAGTCTAGTCACCTTGCCTTGCTTGCCCCCTGATTTCTGGCTCTGTTGCTCCTCAGACCAGGGCACTCAGGCTGCCTCCACTCTGAATTCAATCCTTGCTGGCCTTGGGCAAAGGAAAAAGGGATGGCTTGCACAGTGAACAACTGTCTGCAATGAGGTTGAGAAGGAAGGCAAACATGATGACCACCACAGATAAAAATGACTGACCAGTCAGGGCTGTTCTACAGCACCAGCAGCATGAGCTCAGCTCTCTTCTCCATACACTCCAAGTCACCACATCATGTGATGGTGACATGCACAGGTCCTCTCCTCCTTAGCTTGGCTGAGTTCCACCATCTGCTCCTTTGTGGTCTGCCCTGCAGTGCCAGACTGAATTGAAACTAAAGGCATGACACAGACAGTCACTGGCAGCCAGGTGGGTTGGGGGTGATGGGGGTCATTGACTCATGCCACTGCCATATCATCCATGCCACTGACTAACTGCCTGCCACCATCATGAGAGAAGAGGATCCAATTTTACCGACTGCATGCCAAGAAAGAAAATAAAATTAAAAAACAATTGCTGGCATCTCGGGAGCAGCGTAAGCCCCCTGCCAATCTGCTGGGTGGGCTGAACAGTCATGAAAATCAGAGGGCGGAAGCCCTCCTGGATTAGAGTGGCTTTGGTCCTTTGAAGTGCATGATCATTCAGCCGACCCATCACAGAGTTGAGTCAGAACCACTCTTAGTGGTCATTGGGGTAGACTGCTGAGCCCCTGGTTGTGAGAACTGCAATGGACTCAACAGTGACACTTCTCCAAAATCCTGTATTGCAACAATACATTGGTTTGCAAAAGTGCAACCAACGTAAAAAAGGGAGCAGGCATGCTGAAGGGTTAGGACCTCTGCCAAATGCTGAGCAGAAGTCAGAAAACTGATAAATAACTCTTAATAAGGCATTTGGTTACTGAAAGTAAAACTTAAAGAATATTGTCTTATGCATAGCTGAGACAGAACTTTAAATGTGGGCAGAACATTTCTATATCCAAGGAGTGATGAACCCCTAACATAGAGTGCTGAATCCTTCATGCCAGGTCTGTTATGCAACCCAGAGGAAATTAATTCGTCGCTGCTTTGCTCTATATTCTAGACTGTTGATGCTAATGTAGTATATAAGATACCATAATAAACCTGGTTTTATAGTGTATATTTCACAGCTTAGTTTAATTCATTGTAACTATTGGTTTCTGGTTAAAGAGTCCAACATCAGAAAAAAACAAGCCTGCTTTGTTGCTGACAAAAATGCCTGGGTACAGCAAAAATGTGCTTCACCAAAAAAAATGTAATTAAAAATATCACACTAGCTGTGTGAAAGTAAAAGCAGCAGGAAGGGTGTAAGCAGACACCCTGACAATAGACATGGGTGGGTAGCGAAATACCCTACCCTAAATGCTACCTGCAGGTACCTCCAAACTATCTTATATTACCCTCAAAATACCCAAATGAAAAACAATTAGTTGGTTAGGGTAAGGTAGTTACTACCCTAATCTTTCTACTGCCCTATTACCCTACTCTGACAATAACAACATGTGAATGACTTCATTTTTGACTACCCTAAACAGAGAAAACTACTCACAAGGGGCTACCTTGAGTCATGTAAGGTAGGCACAGCTGCTCTGAGCAAGCCTACTACTGTTTCCAAAATACAGCCTTTAGTATTGCTGCTGTGTAAGGTATTCTCCTATAGGACCACTGTGATATGTCATGACTTTTCTTTATTAATGTGACATTGCCAGCCAGAGTGACCACAGTAGTTAGTGAAACAGAAAGCCATTTATGGTTAAATAAGTCATTCATCTATTGGGTCATTAGGTGAGACAGGCAATTACAAGAGGCACAACTGCTCTGAGTAAGCCTGTTGTTGTTTCCTAAAATTAAGCCCTGAGAAGAGTCAAGCTGGCTATGACAAATACTTTTATATCAGGACTTCTAACAGTTGCCTTCAGACATGAGAGCCAACTTTTGTCTTTCCCTGGGGGGGGGAGAGTCAGCTAATGGCCGGGGGTCTGGGGGCCGCAAAGGCCCTCAGAAGCTCTGGGGTTTTCGGTGTTCTGTGGTGCATCTTAAGGGTTATACTTAACGGATCACACAGTATAAACACCACCATTGAAATTATAGAATGGTACCAAAACTTGCCTGTGTTACTGTGGTTCAGCTTATCTCCATTCTAATAATAGTGTTGATACAGCATTAAAAATGCTGTCATTAAACAACTAATGCATCTAACTCTTGACTGCATCAGTTGATTCATACATACCTTGATATGCTGTTGATTAATACTGTGGTAGCAGCTTCTCAAGGTGATCCTGCAGCTTCCATACTTCAATTCAACATCAGTGGTTTATAGCATCTGTTGTCCATTGTGAAGACAGTTCTGTAAAATCCCATAATATAAGCGAGCTCATCATGATAAAGCCTTAGGATGATGTAGCTAGCATTGACTTTTTGACGGTGTTCATTACTCTGTCCACCTGACGAATGGTGACATAGCGCAGCAGATGCAGTCGAATATTCATGTCACTGTGTCAAATTAGTGTTCCTTGTAGGCTATTAAAGATCACAATTTTCCATGCTTTAATTAAGGCTACCACCCCCCACTCCCTAACAGCTGTAAAATTATTTCAAAACTTTGTTACTGAAATGTATTAAATAGCCTCAGAGATTTTAAATTCTGCTTTCATTTGAGGCGCTGGCCACCTGTTCCCTTCCCATTCCTGATCCTCAAGTAGAGTAGGCACCACTGTCTCCAGCATAGAATGTCAAAATATGATATTTGGTTAAAAAAAAGTGCCATTATCATGATAAAGCAGCAGAATTTCAAATTTCCCCACATGTAGGTGATAGGACCCAGCCGTTGCAAGTAGCTCCAGCCTTTGGGCATCCTTGTGCCCCAACTCCAGACACCACTCCCCCCCACTGTGTCACCAGTGGGGATCAACATGGGAAGAGGTTTGAGGGCTCCTGTTTGCCATTAAGTAAGTCACCACCAGTTCAAACCTTTCTGGCATCCCAGTGCCGAACTCTATCCGCCACTCCCCCCACCGTCTCACTAGTGGGGATCAACATGGGGAAGAGGTCCAACTTTGGGCTCCTGTATGCTGTTAAGGGAGTTCACTGGTGCACAAACTTCCCCCTCAGGCTGGCACATGTGTGATGCTGTGGGTGTGTGATGTAACAATATTGCACATACTGAACCCCTGCACCCAGACTGTCAGAAGGCTGTTACTACTGCATCATTCATCCTCTGCTCTGCTTGGTTGTGATCATGAATGGATGCACAAAACTGTGGAGCATCACAGTAGTGCTTGCTGAAATTGGAGATCAGGAATGGTGAGGGATGGGGTGGCCACCTCCTCCAATAAAAGATGTTTTCAGTCTCTGAGTCTATAAGAATTTATAGGAAGGAAGGAAGTGTACTGTGCCAGCAGCTACGGTTGTTGCTTCTGTAAGAGACTACTGTCACTGCAGTCATACTGTGCAACATCCTTCACTTCACTATAGGTACCAGTGTTCCCTCAGCTGATGGTGGCAGATTCCATTAGCTCATGTAGGTACTAGTGATCAAGCATATCTGCATCTGCTGTGACACCCTACCTAGCACAGAGAGTACCATCCTACAGCCACCTCCATCACATGCTGGTGCACTTGCCACTCCCCTTCAATACAGACATCAGTGTCCAAGCTTCAGATTATGCCAAGGTTCTCTTACCTGAGGCACTGCATCTGCTGGAACAATGGTGCTTGTGGTAGCAGACCTCAGACAGCATCTGCTGCTGGCTGCCTGTGCTAGTACACTAGGTGCCTCTGTATGGTGAATGGAAGTGTCCCAGCAGCATCTATCGAAACAGTAGTCTGTCTAAGTGTGCTAAGTAAAGTGTACAAGCAGATCTGCATCTGCAGGGACACTACACTAGTGTGGTGAGGTGAAGTGTGTCAGCATCTGCTGGGATGACAGTCTCTGTGATACAGAGACTAGTATGAAATCTTGTGGATGAAGTCCCAGCCTTTCCAATAAGAGGACTTTTGAAGTCATTTGAGGTAATCAGGTACTACTGGGTGGGTGGGGGCTGAAATATTTGATAATGAGCATGGTGGTGGCATGGTGGTGGCACGGGTGTTCTTACAAGTCCATCACAATGTAGTACCTTGCTTGGTGAAGAGCAACTAGAATCACTGAAAGAAAGTCAGACAAACTTGACAGCCCACCACGGAGTCTGAAATCTTGGTGGATAATGCAGATGTTTTGAAAATAAGCATGAATGGTGGTCTTTGAAGTCCCATCATGTAGTAACTTGCCTGGTGAAGCCCAACTTGAATCACTGAAGAAAGGCCAAACAAACTTGACAGCCCACCACGGAGTCTGAAATCTTGGCGAATAATGCGGATATTTTCAAAATGAACATGAATACTTCTCTTTCAAGTCCATCACGTAATAACTTGCCTGAAGAACAACTTGAACCACTGAAGAAAAGCCAAACAAACCTTTATTTGACAGACCACCATGGAGTCTGAAATGTTGGAGGATAATGCAGACATTTTCAAAATAAGCATGAATGGTGCTCTTTGAAGTCCATCATGTAGTAACTTGCTTGGTGAAGAGCTTGAGTCACTGAAGGAAAGCCAAACAAACTTGAAGCCTACAGTACACGTAATGTGACGTACTGACTAGGACACCTCATATGCAGACAATCTTCGCATTCCGCTAGGGTGAAAATTGGAGGACACTCGAAGAAGGTAACTGAAGAATGTGGCTGTTAAACATTTACTAACAGTTCTGGTTTACAAACATTGTGACATCTCAAAAAGTATTACAACTAAATTAAGAAGCAGTACTGTAGAAACCAGGATATGTTTGGTGTTGTACAAAGTGAGATACTGTAAATGTGGACACTGCCTGCATACTACTTCTTTTCTCTTGCTATGTATAAAGTATTACATCTGACGGTGTGCCACATGATGAATTCATTGGCTACATTCTCTAGGTTTATCTTTTTAGCTACTTGCTTGTGACAGTTTAGCAAGGCAACATGGTTAAGTCTAGCTTGTCCCATGGTTGACCTTAAGTATGTCTTGATTCGACGAAGTGAAGAAAATGAACATTCTGATGTACAAGATGACTGAGGGATAGTTAAAGCCAACTGTATTAAATGTGTCAGTTCTGGAAGAAGTGTTTGAAAATCATGAGCATTTTCACCGTGAAGCATGTTGAAGACATTCTGAAATGATTCCACTGTGACATCCCGTTGCCTTGCACATCATGAAATATGTTGTGAAGTAGTTCAAGACGTACTGAATTGAAGTCTGTATTACTGAAATTTGCAATATAATCAGAAGTTGCATACCCCATCACAAACTTTTCTATTTTCGTCATATGGTCAGATATGACAGATGTGAAATGATCATCGAGAGCAGTGGTGGTGTTGTCTATCGCCTCAAAGTAAAGTTGGCGGTTTTGGTCCTCTGGAGACTTGAATATATGTGGAGGAGAACCATCATCCAATCTGCATGGAATTCTTCTAAGCCTTGGAACAAATGGCTCTTCCAAATTGTCGCTGTGTTGCACAGTCAGTAGTACTGACATACAAGATGACTCGTAATGCCTGAAAAACAATACTCACAGCGAGGGCATTCTCACTGCCTGTGCTAAAAAATCATTGGCTATAGCAAATATCGGCTCCCTAAAGTAAAATGCGGACTAGTGCAACATCTTTTCTTGGGGAGTGAGTGCGGCAGAGCCACAGCCGCTTCTCTGTGTTTCCATCCACAGTGTGGAGTATGTACAGTTAAACCCTAGCGAGTTCGTCTCTGGCTGGTTTCTAACTATTGAAGTACAGAAGCTGCAGAGAACGACTGAAAAAGAGAATGGAACAGAGACAGAGAGGAGAAGGGGCCGAGCTCCATAACTGACGGCCACCTTAATTCCCGATTTCATGCCACGATGGATAGTAGGTGTTGCGATTACTGCAGCTGAGCCTGTCTCCACCGGCAGGTGAGTGCTTCGCAAATTCCGGGCCCCGCAAGCTTTGTAGCACCACTTCGGCCAAGTGGAGGCGTAGCTGTGCTCATGTCTCACTCTGCTTCCTTGTCAGTGTTGGCTCTGTACCGTTCTGTCTCGGGCTTCAGATCCAACAGTACCCTCTTTAAGCTGTTTGGCATTCTGTTCCCCGGTCCATTACCTCATCGGATTTCCAGTAACTTTCTGCTATTCAGCTCCTTTTGTGGCCAGTAGAATCCTCTCTGGCTCCACAGAACAGGAATATGCAGTGATGAAACTGCAGTAAATGTGTTCATCCATGGTTAATAAGACTGCTGTAGAGCTCAGCAGCTTCCATTCTAGCCCTACAGTCTCAGCCTAAGGACTTGCAAGATGTCCGAGGACAACTACTGGGACAAAATGATCAAGGAAACGTCAATACTGGAGGAGTATAACATTATATGGACCCAGAAACTAGGTGCTGGAATCAGTGGTCCAGTTAGATCCTGAGCCCCTGTATTAGAGCTACACCAGCCCCGTTGGCACTGGCGCAGCTCCCGGAACCTGCCGCCCTTTATTCACATCCTCTGGCCACCTCCTGGATCCACAGTAATGGGTAAGGAAGCCCTCCTCAGACTGGGAAAGCCATGTGTGCCACCATTGGTCCAGCACACTCAGGGCTCTACCCTGACTGGTCCTTGCCCTCTCTGCCTGGCCCTGATTGGCTGCAGCACTCGCTGACTGTGAGACTGAGCTCAGGGCTGCTGTGCCCATTGACTAGCATTGAGCTCTGCCATAGTTTTTGTCACAGCACCGCATTCACTATCTCTCAGTTTCCTACAGACCGGGAGGCTGGAGTGTAATTTTGCCTCAAGCGTAGCTGCCCGGCAGAGGCTAAAAAACAAATATATATCTGTTGATTGTTTCTACTGTGTACTGCCAAATCCAAGGACTGTGTATCTGTTGATTGCTTCTGCTGTGTACTGCTGAATCCGAGGACTGTGTTTGCTGATTTTGTTTTCTGCCTAATACTGCCCTCTTGTGACTCTCTCTGTTCCCCTGCTCTCAGGGCCTGAACTGCTCTCCTCCACTTGCCTACCTGCCTTAATTCCCGTGTCTCTGCGCACCCCCCCGCCCTCACCGGTGCCAGGCCAAGTACCTGCTGTCACTTTCCAGGCAGCCCCCCCTTGCTCCTTGCCCACCAATTCAGTGGTCTGCACTGTGTCACTGCCTTTTGTCTGCTCCCTCATTCCCCTCTCTAAGTCTCTGCTCTTCTTCTCTCTTCCTCCCAGATTCTGAGCCCCTGTATTCAGGCTACACCAGCCTCGTTGGCACAGGCGGGGCTCCCGGAAACTGCCGCCCTGTACTCGCATCCTCTGGCCGCCTCCTGGATCCATGGTGATGGGTAAGGAAACCCTCCTCAGACTGGGAAAGCCGTGTATACTGCCATTGGACCAGCATGCTCAGGGCTCTACCCTGACTGCTCCTTGCCTCTCTGCCTGGCCTTGATTGGCTGCAACGCTCACTGACTCTGAGACCGAGCTCAGGACTGCTGTGCCCATTGACTAGCATTGAGCTCTGCCGTAGTTTTTGTCATGACACCGCATTCGCTATCTCTCAGTCTCCTACAGACCGGGGGGCTGGAGTGTAATTTTGCCTTGAGTGTAGCTGCCCAGCAGAGGCTAAAAACAAATGTATATCTGTTGATTGTTTCTACTGTGTACTGCTGAATCCAAGGACTGTCTATCTGTTGATTGCTTCTACTGTGTACTACTGAATCCGAGGACTGTGTTTGCTGATTTTGTTTTCCTGCCTAATACTGCCCTCTTGTGACTCTCTCTGTTCCCCTGCTCTCGGGACCAGAACTGCCCCTCCTCCACTTGCTCACCTGCCTTAATTCCCTTGTCTCTGTGCACCCCCCCACCCTCACTGGTGCCAGACCAAGTACCTCCTATCACTTTCCAGGCAGCCCCCTTTCCCTCTTGCTCCACGCCCACCAATTCAGAGCTCTGCACTGCATCACTGCTTTTTGTCTGCTCCCTCATCCCCATCTCTAAATCTCTGCTCTTCTCCTCTCTCCCTCCCAGATCCTGAGCCCCTGTATTTGGGCTACACCAGCCCCATTGGCATGGGCATGGCTCCCAGAACCTGCCGCCCTGTACTCGCATCCTCTGGCCACCTCCTAGATCCATGGTGACAGGTAAGGAAGCCCTCCTCAGACCGGGAAAGCTGTGTGTGCCGCCATTGGTCCAGCACACTCAGGACTCTACCCTGACTGGTCCTTGCCCTCTCTGCCTGGCCCTGATTGGCTGCAGCACTCACTGACTCTGAGACTGAGCTCAAGGCTGCTGTGCCCATTGACTAGCATTGAGCTCTGCTGTAGGTTTTCACCCACCCCTCCCCCTCCTCCTCCGTTTATTAAATAGCCCTCTTGCCATGCCCCTAGTACAGGCCACTCCCCCTTTCTAAGACCCATTGGATCAATCTCTCTCCTCCTCTCTCCTGCCACACCCCCTTTTCTTTTTTGTTTCCTCTGCTCATATTTTTACTACAGCCTCCACAGCCTTCCTCACAGCTCCTTCTTTTCCCCCTACCACAAACTATGCCTTCCTTCCCTACTATCCCCTGCCTTCCTCTCCTCTTTCTTGCCCTCACCCCATGACTCCAGCTCCCTGTATCCTGCCTTCCATCCCCTCCGCATAGCTATAAGGTTAATCTCTCTTATAGCCACACTTGCACCACTCTACATGACAACATTCTCACCCCTAGGGCTCGCCCCACCGCATTGTACCCACACCTTCATACTAGGGTGCAGTGTGCCCCGCTATCACCCCAGCTCACTACGCTCCTTCTATTTAAGCACAAAACTATCACAAACAACTCTTCCTTAATCAAGTACCACAAGTTCTCCCTCAGGGAACTGTGCCTGGCCACCCTGAAACTCCTTCTCCTACTCCTGCTATTATCTGGAAACATTCACCCCAACCCAGGCCCTCAGTCTGCTATGAACTCCACCCAAACCAAGCACATTGGCTCCCTCTCCATTATCTGCCTAAACATCTGTAGCTTACTATCTAAATTGGATCAACTACAAGCCTTTGCAAATGCCCACCATCCCGATATTCTGGCGGTAGTAGAAACCTGGCTCACACCCTCGGTTCCTGATCATACAATCTCCATCCTGGGCTACACAATCTTTTGGCTTGACTGAAAATCAAAAAGAGGAGGGGGATGTGCCCTTTACTGAAAGGACAACCTGATGGGGCACACTGCCCACACTGACCTACCAACACCTAATGCCCAGCTACTGTACATCAAAATCCTGCTTGGAGCTCAGCACAAAGCCTTCTCGGTCATCACTGTCTATATCCCTCCAAAAGAACAGGGACCATGCCTCCACACAGTACTGGAGTACATCAAATCACTCCCACCTGACTCCGAAGTCATCACACTTGGTGATTTCAACACTAACTGGTTGGGACCTGAGGCTGGCGATGCCAGGGACAAGGTCACATCGGCAAACCTCACACAGATATCGGATTCCACAACTAGAATGAACTACAAAACTGGCACCAGCACTGTACTGGACTGGATCCTGACTACTCACCCCTCCTGGATCACTAGCTACGCCATACTGCCTGACTCTTTCAGTGACCATTCCCCTGTCAGCTGCAACTGGTCAAATAAATTCTTGAAATCTCCTCCAAAGGTCATACTCAGCAGAGTCCTACCCCATGGGAAGCTAACCCACCTAAAATCACACCTACGAAATCAAGACTGGTCCCCCATCGACCTGGCCACTGACACGAACACAGCCCTTGATCAATTCATACATATTTTCAATGAAGCCTGTAACATGTTTGCCCCAACAAAAAAGTTAAAAATTAAACCCCTCTGCAACCCCTGGCTCACGGGTTCCCACTTAAAGATGCTGAAACACAGGGACCACCTCTGGGAACTAGCCAGAGAAACAGGAAACCAGGCAGACATCCAAAACTACAAAAGAGCAAGAAATGATTGCACCAAATCCATACGCCAACAGAAATCTGAATACTACAAGACTGCACTCACTGACACATGAGGAAAAGCAAGAGCTTTCTGGAATAACATCAAAGATGTTACCAGGAAGGAGTCCAAATCACCCCCTACTGCTATCAAAATAAATGGAAATACCATCCTGGACCTAAAAGTCATAGCCAACACCTTTAACGATGCCTTCACTGACCTCAGCAGCATCCCCCCCTGACTTTTTCAACGACAGCGACACTCCTCTTCCCACCCATCAGTCTTCACCAAAAAAATACCCACCTTTCTACTTCAGAGCAGTAAACAAAAATACCATCAGCAAATACATTTCCAAAGCCATCAAAAACACTGGAGCTAGTGCTAACACACTGGACCTCAAACTTCTGTCCCTCACTCTAGAAGAGATTCTGTGGCCTCTCACCAGGATCTTTAATCTCTCCCTCCCTCTCTCTCAGCCAGTTCCCTGACAAATGGAAGGCAGCAACTGTCACACCTATCCATAAAGGCAGTGACCGGACCTCCCATGTGAACTACTGACCTATCTCTATCCTTCCACCCCTCTTTAAGGCCCTAGAATGGATAGTAGCTGACCAGCTCACTGATCATCTGGGCAAATACAACATCCTTTGCCAGAGGCAACATGGTTTTAGAAAAGGACACAGCACTGCCACAGCCCTTCTTGAGTTTACGGGAGCCATACACAACTCCCTTGACCATGGTCGCTTAACCGGAGCTACATTCATAGACCTGTCGAAGGTTTTTGACACTGTCCACCATCACCTCCTACTTCATCAGCTACTGAACATTGGCCTGTCTGCAGAATTGGTGAAATGGTTCAATAGCTATCTTGACAACAGGAACCAATGTGTAAAAATAGCGGGCGTGGTCTCTGACACTAAAGAGGTTCTCTCCGGTGTCCCCCAAGGCTCCATCCTGGGCCCATTGCTTTTCAGCCTGTTCCTCAACTCTCTCCCCAACTTCACCCCTCAGCAAGTTATACTCTATGCAGATGACGCTGTGATTCTTGCCTCTCATCATGACCCAAGCCACCTGCAACAAACCCTTCAACATGGTTTTACTTCAGTTGAAAGCTGGTTCAAAGAACATAAGTTAATCCTTAACCAGAAAAAAATGAAGACCATGATTTTCACCAGCCATTAAAACAGGTACAGACATCTCCAACTCACCTTATATACCTGCCTTGGTGACTTCCTGGAGCAGGTTGACTCCTTCAGATACCTAGGAATCACCTTAGACCCACACCTGTCCTTCAGAACCCATATAACCAATGTCGCTAAAATAGCCAATACCAGACTGAGTTTACTCTACCGGCTCCGTCGGCACCTGACAAAAGAGGCCCTCTATGCCGCTGTTCAAAGCTCCATCATCTCCCAGATTGACTATGGTCTTGTCATCTATGGCACTGCCACTATCTCGACACTCAGAAGGATTACCACCACCCTTAACAAGGCCTGTTGATTCATCACTGGGGCCTAGTGACTCACACACACCTGTGACCTCTACTCACAAGCAAACTGGCCTCAACTTGATAATAGAATTTAATACCAAACCTGTGTGGTTGCAAAGAAAATCCAGTTGGGAATTGCCCCTCCTGGGGTCTGTTCACTCCTTCAAATGAAAACTAGCTCCAGAATCACCAGGGGATCAAAGCCACAACTGTTCCACATCCTCCGCTGCTGCACAGTCATTGGCCAGCAATCATTCACCTACAGGGCACCCACTTGGTTTAACGGTCTTGCCAATGATACTATCACTACTACTTGGCTAGGGGATTTCAAATGCAGGCTCTGAAACACCCTGGTCACTTCCAGCATCTGCCACTGCCATGGATAATGCTATGTAACACCGCTCCACTGCTGGTCTCCCATACCTAGCTCCTTTACACAATGCACTTGCCCTAGTAGGCCTCTGCCCCACCTGCTCTTCTGCATCTGACAATGCCACCAGCTTGACTTCTCTCACCCGACCCTCCCCCATCTCCATATCCTTACCTTACCTCCCTCCTCTCCTCTCTCCTCATTTTTTGACCTCCCGCTTTCTGCCCCACCCCTTTCATTCTACCACCACCCTTTCCCTTTTTTTTCCTCTTTCTTTCCATCGGACCTTCACCCTGTCTGTTTGAATTCAACATGTGATCCTGTACCCTTATTTGTGAAACAAATATCTATTGTTATGTGATACGAATGTCTTGACGTGGAACCTTTGTAAAAGAGCCCCGGGCTCAAAGGTAACTTGTAATCCTAGAACTGAAATAAATAAATAAAAAATACTTGTGTAAAACTGGAGGAATTTCTCATGAAGTTGTCTGATACTGTCTTTCAGAGATTCTATCATATGAGATGCTTGGTGGAACTGCAAGTTTGTTTCCTGTAAAGCAGTATTGATGGTTTCTATTCAGGAGAAGATAAGGTGAAGTAGTCTAAGGTTGAAAAATGTGTCAAACTTCCTTAGCTGAATTAAGAATCCATTGGCCTTCCCTTCAGCATCACTGGTATCATTCAGTGCTAGTTCTTTAAGGAATTCAAGTAGTTCTTCATAATTAGAGTTTACTGACCGAAAAGAAGCTGCACAAAGTGTCCACCGGGTAGGGTAAAATGGTCACAACTAAACATTGTCAAGGTCTTGAAAGTTTTCAAACCAGGCAAGACATTTAGGAGAACTTCTAATGAAGACTATTAAGTTGGGAATTAAACAAGGAACATTTCGACACACAGTAATTTTCTGAGCAGTATCCTGAACTGCCAGATTTAAATTATGTGCAAGGCAGTGAACATATAATGACCTTGGCTCTATTTCTTTAATAAGAGCTTGCCATCTGTGAAGACAGCCAGCAACATTCGATGCACCATCATGACCTACAAGGGTGTCGCATATGAAGATAGCACAACCACCCCCACGTTTGTCTACCTGATCCTTCCAGTAAAGGGCATACCTGGGGAAGGAGATAAAGGAATCAGGGGTGGATTTAGAAATCCAGGTCTCTACTAGGGCAATAATGTCTGGTTGGTGTTGTATGACCCAACACTGGAGCACAGCAGAATTTTCAGGAGGCTGCATATGTTCAGAGAGGCAATGCAGAGACCTGATATGGAGGTCTTGGGTGGGCTGGTGGGCATAGAGCCTGGTTTTGGGTGGACATTCCCAGAAAGTAGTAGTAACAATGTGATAATTTTAACCAGGGGGCGGTGGCAATTGGCACCCTTAGCTGGGCACCGAGACGAGGACCTAACCGCTAAGGTACAGGGGATTGGTAGGGTGTGAAGGGTGGGTATGGCAAGGGAGAGGTGGGTCCAGGGGGTCTAGGAAGGTGAAGAGAGCAGGAGTGCTGGCTGGAGGTGGGTGCTGGGATGCAAAGGGTGTGTCCAGGGTGGGGGGAGGTTGAAATACCATGGTGTAGTTGTACTGACTATCAACCAAACTCCTGGGAGTGCCTTATTCCTATTATAAAAAAAGTATTCCAAGAGAAACAGTTAAAAGAAGGCTTTGTGAATGTTTTCCTTAATGACATGGAGATTTGTAATGAAATAGTTCTTCCACCAACACTTTCAAAATGAGGCTTCTGTGGTTCAAAAATAAGAAGGCATCATTCCAGTCATTCAATAATACTGTGGAGGCTGGAATGCTGACAGGAATAATCTATGTGCCATTGTGAGAGCAGGCTGTAAATGACAGTATCATCATCATGACACTGATGACAGTGTAACATGGATCATTGAAAGGCTGTTGGAAGACAGTAACATCCAGTCAGATAGCAGCATTTCTGAAATCCTTTTTGTATTGTAGTACAATATAACCACCAGGATACATACTACTCTGGATGAAATTGAAAAATAATTTATTTTGTTTGAAAATACCAACTTTGACTTACGAACATACATACATATGAACATACGAAAGCGCCAGCAGAAACAGGCCACCCGGTCTGAGTCTACTTGAGTGTGCAGCTAGCATCCCTAGTTTGCAGCTGCCACCTGCCCCACCCCCTGCCCTTTGCCATCCCACTGCCACCCCACCTCCTCCACCCTCAGACTCCCCTGTTCCCTGTCCCATGCCCTTTTAAAGCTGTTCACAGATTTACATGATACCATCCATTCTGGTAGTGCGTTCCATTTTGCTACCATCCTTTCTGTGAAAAAGTGACTCCTCAATTCTCTCCTAAATCTTCTCCCCTCTATTCTTAGCCCATGCCCCCTGGAGTCCCTCCCCCTCCTTAGCTTAAAGACCCCATCTGCCCCATCCTTGTTGATTTCCCTCAGATACTTGAATGTCTCTACCATGTGCCCCCTGTCCCTTCTATTTTCCAGGGTGTATATATTTAGGGCTCCCAGCCTGCTCTCATAGTCTCTCCCTCCATTCCACATATCATCTTTGCTGCCTTCCTCTGCACCCCCTACAGTATCCTGATATCACGCTTCACGTATGGCCTCCAAAACTGCACACAATACTCCAAGTGTGGCCTTATCAGTGACCTGTAGAGGAGCAAGATCACCTCTCTTCACCTGGATAAAAAGCCCCACGCTATGCACCCTAGCATTTTGTTCACTTTTTCAGCCACTCACCTGCACTGGGCAGTGTTGCTCATGGTTCCTGTTAACATTACCCCTAGGTCCTTCTCCGGCTCAGTGATCCTCAACCTAACCCGCCCAGCCAGTATTCTCTCCTTGGGTTCATCACCCCAAAGTGCATAACCTTACACTTCTTTGCATTGAACCCCAGCTGCCACCTCTCTGACCACTCCTCTAGCTTGCTTAGGTCCCCCTGCCACTGCTTCCATCCCTCCCCTCCATCTACCACTGCTCCCATTTTGGTGTCATCTGTGAACAGACTTACCTTGCTCACCACCCCATGTGCAATGTCTGATAAGAAGAGCCCAAATAATACTGGTTCCAGCACAGAGCCCTGTGGCACCCCACTCATCACTAGCCTTGGAGTTGAGAGCTCCCCTCTCACCACCACCCATTGAAGCCTCCCACTCAGCCAGCTTGTAATCGAGTTCATTATTTTTGCCCCTACCCCTACATCAGTTAGCTTCCCCTCAAGCCACCCATGATGCACTGAATTGAAGGCCTTGCTGAAGTCCAAGTAAAGAACATCCACCACATGACCCTTATCCAGCTCACCTGTCACCAAGTCATATTATTGTATCAGGCTGATTTGGCAAGACAGCCTTGAAATGAACCCATGCTGCTTTACATCCTGGAGGCCATTGTCCTCCATGTACGATACCAGTCTTCACTTTAGTATCATTTCCATGAGTTTGCACACTATGGAGGTGATACTTACCGGATGATAATTACCCAGTTCATCCCTTGATCTGCTCTTGTGTAATGGCATGACATGTGCCATCATCCTGTCCTGTGGCACACATCCCAACTCCAGTGAGGTGCTGTACTGATCTGTCAGGCAGCTCTGCCAACAGCTCTGCCATCTCCCTCAGAACCCTGGGGTGGATATCATTTGTCCCTGGTGCCCTGTTTACCGTCAGTGTCCTCAGTGCCCTCAGTCCCTCTAGACTTTCTCATTATATTCTGATCATATCCCAAAGTATTTTACAAAAAAAACATAAACATCAAGCACAGACACATACCTTTCTAGACTGCAGCCATGAAAAAAGATGAAGGCTGCCGTCCATTTCCTCCTTGAATTGTCCAATAGGGTGGTGACACTGCTTGCTTAGTCAAACTTTGTTGGAAGTCAGGACCAGCTCTGTACAGCAGAGGCACTGTAAGAGAAACTGCAGCCTACAAATCTACAGAACCCACAACAGACTGCTCAACACACCTTGTTTATTTGATGGGGGGGGTTAAGTTTCAAACAACTGCAGGGACTGAAATTAAGTTTACTAGCCATCAGGGCCAGTGATTGGGAAATGCAGTAGCCCCACAGACATTTCTACTGGCAAAGTTGGTGTACATACTGAAGTGTTGCATTCTCCAGTACAAGCCCACAGGGTTAAATAAATGGAAACCTTACTAGCCCGATACAAAATCTACTGGCATTTGGCTAGGAGGCTGGTGCCAATTTTGACACCTGAACTGCCATCACAGGACTTGGATTGGATGCACTTATCCCATGCAGTCATGTGGAGGAATATTAATCAGTGAGGTGACAATGAACCTCCTCACATGGCGGTGTGCACCTCCCACCTCGTATGATAGAAACCTGTGCAGAAGTAATGGTTTTATAAATTTATCTGGACAGTAAGGTAGCATTTCTGACAAGGGCTATGTCAGAGTAGCAGCACCCAACTGCTGGTGGGGTGGGAGAGGGATTTAGCCTCTTTAACCCCTTAGTCATCCCCTTATTTTTAATCCAAGAAGGAAGAAGCCCTGCCATGGTTGCAACATTACATGCGACTCAGGTTACACATGCTCCACCATGTGCCACTACCTGCAGAGCAGTGGTGGGGGTGGAAGATGAGGACCAGGGGGCACTTCAGTGAGCAGGATGGAGTGCCATAGGCCACGACAGAGCATGGCAGTTATTGATCTCTGTGGCCTGCCACCAGAGGTCCCATTCATAAATGCATATTTGTGCACAGCTGATTGGCCTGAGTAGTAGGGTTGGCAGAGCTGAAGCATAGGCAGAGCATAATAATCCAGACCTCAGGTAGCAAAAACAGCCCTGTCACCTGCCTTGCCACAAACAGTGTAGCTGGGCATCTGCCAACCACCACATGTGTGTGTGTGTGTGGGTAGGGCTGTATACCAGAGGAAGGTCTTCAAACTAGTGCCCAGGGTGCAGGGACTGGAAACGCACCTATCCACGGAACAAAAGTACCCCACCATCTGTGTGCTTCCACTGCCACCCACCTCAAGTAGGGAACTTTAGCATGGGGTCCCATGTGAGAAGTGGTAGGGCTATGGCCACCTAGGGGTCCGGGTCACAATGCTTGAACCCTGCTAATGACAACACAACACCCACCCACCACCACCCAGACCAATCGGCTCTGTACCAGAGTGCAGGACATGAGGGCACCTCTGCTGGGTGCCTGCCCTCCACAGATCAGTACCACCATGTCAGTGCCCTCTCACTGGCATGGCTCCCCTACCCCAGCAACCCCTGCCCCAGGGGCCATGACATTCCATAACCCCCTCCCCTATTCAGTCCAACAGCAGTTCACTTACATTTTAAGCAGCAGGTTTGACGTCATCAATTACCAATCCTCACTGACTGTAGAAATATAAATCCTGTCAAACATCACACTACATACGCTATCCTCTCAGCACCAGCCAGGGGTCGAAATTAGCACCAGTCCACTAGCCAAATGCTTTTAGATTTTGTATTAAGCTAGTAAGATTTTCCTTTAAGAACTAGCCATGCTGGCCTCTACTGGAGTCATGGAGAAGGTAACGTTTCAAAAAGTACACCAGCAGGCCAGGTGAAAAGATTTGGGGCTACTGCATTTTCATAGTCACTAGCCCTGCCCTCTAGAGTGGCTGCAAAACTTAATTTCGACTCCTGAGCACCTACTGGTGCATGTTCTGGAGCATGCTTACTGTTTTATATGTGGAAATTGTTTAACCAGGGGAGGCACACTAAGCTGAAGTTAGATTCCAGGTGCGACCCGGGATGGGAGCAGAGAGAAGTTAAGTGACTTTGTCAGGGTAACAGGCACACAGTATGTAAGTGGGGGCTGTGGGATTCAAATCCAGGTCTCCAGGTTTGTAGCTCAGAGACTTACACCACTATGCTATACTACACTATTTTATGGTAGCAGCAAAGATTTGGGGAATACAAGCTACATTATAACACACAAACATACTGAGGCTGCCTGTGTGGGTGGGACTAAACCCACTCGAGGAATGCCCCATAGAGGTGTTTGAAAAGAGTCTGCACATGAGCAAGTCGGGGCTCCGGGGCATTCCAGGTCCCAGAAAAAAGTCCACCCAGAGGGCAAAGTTTACTTTAAGGACTCCTTCAGGAGCAGGGTAAAAGGGAGGGGGGGAGCTAGGTTTCAGCAGGCACAGAACTGTTTAAGGCAAGATCCAACACTCAGCTCAAAGAAAAAAAGCCAGACCAAAAGCTGTTACTGCATCTGCAAATTGATTTGTCAAAGTGCCAGAAGCAACAAGCATGAATGGTTGGGTCTCCAGTGGATCCTTCCATGTGGACTTCAGTAGTTCTTCACTTGTAATTTTACATTTTTTATATGGAGTTTACATGAATGAATTTGCTGACACCCTATCAGCTCATGGTGTGCTTCCTTTTGTAAGCTGAGTGCTGGATGCTGTCTTGAACTGTTGCAGAGTTTAGATCTTCAGCACTCAACACTTAGTCAGAGGCCCTTTGTTCCACTTTAGGCACCAAAAACTTGCCAGACTGGAGACTGGGGAAAAAAACCATACTTCGCAGGACTGAATTCAGAGAAGCCAGCCCGTCCCTAAGCTACAAAGAGAAAGAGTTCACCCATATGGCACCCATATGGTAAATTAATTACAGCTCCCTGGAGCCTGGATGCTCCTTTCTTCATGCTGAAGTTCAGATTCAGAATTTCTCCCCTGCTCCTCATGTAAAATTCAGTCCTCATCAGTCATCACTTCACCACTTATTATTAATTGTATCACCCTGCCTGCCAGGATTGCTACTGTACAACTTAATAAAGAAATGAATATCAAATTCAGGAAAGGATCTGGCTAAGAAAAGATTGTTTTTTTGATTTTATTTATATGAATATAAGATCAGATCAGATGTCTGCTTTGTATCCCAGACAGTCACATAATCATAGAGCTATGAAAGCACATATGAAAGCACCCATCCAATGTGGGGATCAAACACAGTAACACCAGGGGGGCTAACTCTGTCACCAGTGGTCAAAGTCAGTGATCAGAGGATCAGACTCCCATCAAGAGGAGATCAACTCAGTCACCAGGGTGTGCTTATGATGCTATAAAAATAGCCCCCCCCCCACAAATCTGGAGCTAGACACAACAGAGTACTCTGATCTGATCAGAACCAGTAAAGAGCTACACATCATTCATGGTCTCGGAGAAAGTCTGGAATACTTTTTAACAGCAGGACATGATTTTTGTAATATTTTACACCAAGACCAAATTATTTTTTTTTGCAAAAGCAACTCTGACTCTGACTCTGACTGACTCACATACTAGCATAGCAAAACCATCCTGAACAACAACTTAAGCTTCATTTGTACTGCTAGCACTTGCACTACAGCAGCAGTCAATAAGTCATCAGCATTGCAGACTATGCTTTATTGCTTTGCTTGCTTACTTACTAATAATTCCTGGGCAGCTGGGCTGGTGGGCCTGCCTGGCCTGGCTACCAATGGATGGACCAAGCTCTGCGCAGCTGCTGCAAGTTTCAACCATCAACTCAAGGAGGTAGAGGAAAATGAACTAGTTGTCGAACAATGGATGACATGACAGTCACTCACGGATGGTTTCGTCTGAGACTGAGTTCTTCATGGTGGCCCACCAGACCGAGGAGCGGATGGATCCTCAGTTGAATCTCAGCCCTGCTTTGGCCCCAACCCAACAATGCCGACGACGATCCTTGTCTTCTGCCCCCTCAACTTTCACTGTGACCATGTCTGCCTGCTGCCTGCACACAATGAGTTGCACAAAATAATACAGGATACAGCCAGTGGGCCACTGAGGCACTTCAACCACTCTGCTCTGCTGTCTGCTCCCTCTTTCTGCGTAGTCCTCTCTGGCATGAGGTGTCTGCTGCAGTGCACAAAATGGTGGATGTGGATCATCTGGCACCAAAGAGGTGCCATGCTGCACATGTCTACTCCACATGACTGTCTGTGACTCTGAACTGAGTCAGAGAACAGTCACCCACACACACCTTCCTTAACGCAGCAATGGGCAGCCAAGTCTGCCAGACCAGGCCAACCAATATGTGCACTGACTCACTGCACACTGCTGCGCTGCCTGCTTTAACCTTGAAGATGTTTTTAAAAACATAATGCGGGAGGGCGGCTAAGCCCCCTCTGCTCCATGGCACCTCCATGGACATTAGGATTCCTGAATGTCCCCCCCAGTCACGCTGTCACTGTTGAGCTGGCTCGTGACTGAGAACAGGAGAAGATTCATGATGCATGCAGCAGTAATACAGAAAAAAAACACAGGTTGAGCCCTGTGGGGGGTGGGGTTGCAGAACCCTCACTTCAACTTCCTGGGTGGGGGCTTCAGCCCTCAAGCCCCTCCATAGTCAGTGCCTATGCCCTCAGACAAATGTCTTATACAGCCATAAAAGGCTATGTACAGACAGTGTTACACAGCAGAGCTTCTAATGGCTTCACCAAGGGCCTCTGAACATGGAGGGACTGGCAAAATGTAGTGGCTGGGTATGATTGTATTAAGGAATCACAGCTGACTGCTGGTGAAGTTGCTTTAGCTACCTAGGTAATATTAGTATAACAAATGTAAATAAACCACATTATTCATCCAAATTCAGGAAGGACAGTCGTGTAATTGTCAACGGAATTTTTTTTAAATTCCTGCTGCTGTTTATCTCTCACTCACTTTATCTGTCACTCACTCACTTTGATCTTATAAGCTGAGCTCTCCAACAGACATACTCCAAAGACAATTAGAGTCTTCCTGTTTGTAAGGAGTGTGAATTGGTTGTAAGGCTTTGATGTGTAAACTGCTAGTCTATGTTTTGAATCCACGTCCAACCTCTGTATCTGTCATACTGTTCAACTGTTTCCACTTTAACCTGAGGAAGAGGGTTTTATCTCTTGAAAGCTAGTCTCAGAAATAATTTTGTTAGTCCAATAAAAGGTGTCACCTGCAACATAGTTCTTGTTTTTTCTCTCCATCTCTCACTCAGGAAATTATTGCATCAAATGCACACACGCATGAGTGCAGTTAAATTTAAGCTGAGTGCTTTACTCTGCTCAGTGAATCATGTTGTAAAGAAAAAAATGTAGTTCTTAGGTATCAGAGCAGGTTTGTGAAATTCTGTCATAACCATACAGGCATCTTGGTTGTTAATCTGTTGAAGCACGTGTCTGTTCATGTCAACCACTGCCCACAATGGCATACACAGTTCATGCAGTGACCATCTCACATGCTTGTACAGGATGTGGATGTAGACACCCAAGGCACTGGGATGGCAGCAGAAGTGATACAATTGGTGAGACATGATGATGGATGCCTGTTGTGGTATGTTTATGAAGTTGTATGTTATTTCTGTTACCTTATGGTGCCTGTTTGTGATTGGTTGAATTGCCTTGTACCATCTCCCCAGTTGTATGTGTGTTGTGTGTGTGTGTGTGTGTGTGTGTGTGTGTGTGTGTGTGTGTGTGTGTGATGGGGAAAAATTCTGAGTATGGTTGAAAACCTTAACATCGAATTTCCTTGCTTTTGTCACTGTAGTAACAACTCTAACTGTTGCATTAACAACGTTTTCTACAAAGAATTTCCCTCCTTTTTATGTTTGCTTGCATGCATGTGCAAGAAACATAGTGCCATCATCCGAGTTTCTGGAGGTGTGTCACCCCATCTTTCAGTTCCCTCCGTGTGTTTGCAGGCATGGCCACAGTTGCCCAATGCATGCTGCAGCTGTCTATGACAGCACTCAAGAATGCAGTGGCTTACAGTTGAAAGGGAAAGAGCCGCTTCAGTGAGCACAATCAGATAAGGGAAGTGCTCACTGAAGTGCTCTCCCCCCTTCTCCCAAACAGTCTTCCAGGTGCCATGCTATGAGCCCACCCCAGCATGGCAACAATGTGTTTGGCCAACTGGGGTGCCCAATCCCCAGTCGGCTCCACAGTCCCCCCCAAGAGATTGCCAAGTGCCATGCTGGGAGCCCACCCCAGCATGGCAACAGTCGGAATGGCCAACAGGGGTTCCCAATCCCCGTCGGCTCCACTGCCCCCCAAAGCTTTCCAGATGCCATGCTGGGACCCCACTCCAGTGTGGCAAATGTCCTGGCATCATAACAGCTGCGTTGAGCCCAATTCTAACATGGCAAACGTCCGCAACGTAATAAAAAAAAACCTGAAAATACAAAAAACAGTCCCTAGCAGTCTCCCTACCCTCCCACCCACGCTGCCCCCGCACCCTGCCTCCCCCACACCTCCATCTCACCTCATACCCCCTCCGGAGCTTGGCGCGACGATCTTTGGTGGACCGGGAACACGTCTGCACTCTTCAAAGCAGACCACGAACTGAGGAAATGCCGGTAAGCTGTATAATGTAATGAATAGGGTTTTTTCAACTTTGCTGCATATTTCAGGCATGTTTTGGAATTTTGGCACCAAATTTTCAAAATGGGGTTATTGGGACCCCTCCTCATGAATTCTGTCAGTGTCATGGCGTTAATCGGGCCTGAAGGGTGATTTCACGGTCACTGCGTGAAATCACCTTTCAGGACTGATTAATGAAATGACAGTGCCAGTGTTCATAAGGTGGGCTGTCAAAAAGCTTATGTTGAAAATTTGGTGAAAAAATTCCTAAAAATGACTGTTTTACTAGCATGTGTTGTGCTGTTCCTACGCACGCTCGTAAGTTCACGAATTTTCAATATTTTCACCCCAGATTTTCAACACTGCCATTTTACCACCCCTCCTTATGAGCAGTACAGCTGTCATTTCTCAGTTCTCACCCAAAATGTGTTTCTGTGTATGTAGCGCACAATGGGGCAGTCGGGGTGCGAACTCAATGTATGGGACACATTAAGAAAATCACAGTCACACTGTTCATGAGCAGAAGTGTTAAAATGGCTATGTTAAAAATTAGGTAAAAAAATTCCCAAAAATGACTGTTTAATGAGCGTTTGTTGCGCTGATCCTACGCATGCTCATAAGTTTGCAAATGTTCAATATTTTCACTCCAGATTTTCAACATTGCCATTTTACTACACCTCCTTATAAGCAGTACAGCTGTCATTTTTCACATCTTACCCAAAACATGTTTCCGCCCATGTAGCACCCAATGGCACAGTCGGTATGCAAAATCAATGTATGGGACACATTAAGAAATTCACAGTGACACTGTTCATGAGCAGAGGTCTTAAAATGGCTATTTTGAAAATTTGGTGAAAAAATTCCCCAAAATGACTGTGTTACGAGTGAGCATTGTTCAGTTTCCATGCATCCTTGTAAGTTCATGAATTTGTAATATTTTCCATCCAGATTTTCACCAGTGGCATTTTTCCACACTTCCTTACGAACAGTACAGCTGTCATTTTTCACAACATGGCCAAAATATGTTTTCACACTTTCAGCACAGAAATGCGTGGTCGCTGTGGGAAATCCTTGTTCGGGGCAGATTAAGAAAATCACAGTGACACTGTTCATGACCGGAGGTCCCAAAATGTCTGTGTTGACAATCTGCTGTAAACAATTCCCAAACTAATTACATTACGGGTGCACATTGCACAGTTTCTACGCATGCTTGTGACTTCACCAGTTTTTTTAATATCTTCACTGCCGATTTTCAACATTGCCATTTTTTACACCTCCCCATGAACAGTACATCTGTCATTTTTCATATCCTGTTAAGAATGTGTTTTTGCACCTGTGGTGACAAATGCCATAGTTACTGTGCAAAAGCTGCTTTCGGCTAACAAACTGATATTGCCACTGTTCATGAGGTGGGGGTCTCAAAAAACCCATGTTGAAAATTTGGAGTGAAAATACCAACAAATGCCTGAGGCGTTAGGGTTTCCAACCATAACACCACCCTGTAGAGAATGACAGGCATCAGGGCTGTGACTTGGGATTGTCACCTGCAGTGCTCATACCATTCCACCCCTACACACACCCTGCAGCCACTGAGAGGCATCGAGATGTGCCTTGGACTCTTCGGCCCCAGAGCTCACCCCATTCTCCTATACTGCACCCATCTCACAATATTTCCTGATGGAATGGGATGCGCATAAGGGCCAAAGACCCCAAGGTACACCGTGACACTTGTCAGTATCTGCACGGTAGGGTGTGGTGAAATGACGTGGCCGTTATGCCTGATGACCCAAAGGCACACTCCAATGCCTGTCACTATCTGTAGGGTGGTGATGGGGTTGGCTTCAGTTCAATACTTCACTGCCATTCTTATTATGCAGCTCTGTAACTCCTACACTACCAATGCCAATGCCAGCAAGCAAAATTCGGCATTGACAAATGCTTGTTTGACATTGTAATAGAGTTAACAAATACACAGCTACCAAAGTATTATTTTTTTCAGTGAGAACATAAAACATGTTCAATGGCATTGTACCATGCCACACACATGCGCCATTTATTTGACATAGAAATCTTAGTTTTGTACCTCGAAGTATACCTTCTAGAGACATAGATATGTACCTACAGTGTCAATACATAGATTTACACATATTTTCAAAGCTGAATCATATTACATTGACATACAGTTTCAAGAAACACCACAGACACATTAAATAAGTTACAAAAATTATTTAATTAGTCAGTGCCAATTCTGTTGTAAACAAAGCCAAATTGCACAACTCACTCAGTCTCACACAACTGCTGTGAAAACCGCAACACAGAAGTATAGCAAAAAAGATGGACCACAGTCATATGAGACTGAGTAAGTCAATGTTCCTGGGGTGGGCAAAAAACAAATGTGGTAAACAATTACAAAAAGCTATGGATACCAAAAACAGCAAATTATAACATTGCTACAATGGTTCAGTACTGTGTTAGAATATTTTAACACTATGTGCATCTAGAAAAATTCCCACCTGACCCCTCAATAAAGGTGATCAGAAAAGCATCAGGAACATACCTTACAGTGATACTTGAGTGTGTGATTCACAATACTAATCAGTAAACAACAACAAATTAATAATTCAGTACACATAATAAAGAATTAAGAAACAGTTACATCATTGTAACACTAGTAACACAAGGATTAAATTCAACATTTTAAATTATTAATCTTATAAGTAACGCTGTTGCATAGTAAATCTTAATAAGAGAATCTAAGAAACGAAATACTGAGAACTCATACAGTAATACAACTGTTACCTAGTGACTAAGTATTTAAAATAATTATTTTTTGGCAAAACATCTAAATTCATAAGACTCATAAACTGGCTATGTAAAAGTAAATGACTGTTAATGCATAACTATATACAACTAAAAACCAGAGTGATGTACAATTCTATGATACCGTAACAGTTTTTAGAAACTTTTAAAGTACAGTTGCCACTCTAAAAAAATTATTTGAGTCAATATATATATATATATATATATATATATATATATATATATATACACAGATGATAGTTTAAAGTTTTACATCTTAACATATAAACAATATTAACATTAAGTATTCCTCTACACATCTGCATTATTTACAGTGTACTGTTCAAAGAAGTAGTACAAAGTTGGCAGAAAGCATACTAGACAAAGTGACTGCTATGTAGGTACCAGTGAGACACATCAGGTACACATAGAATATTAGCAATTGTTACATACTGTGCTTATACAGCATTGTACAACAGTACATGTGCAAAACCATACATAAGCAAAGTGTAATTTTTGTTGCACAATCTTTAATCTTGTATGACAAGTAAGATTTACAAGGGATATGTAGTGCAGTATGACCACAGAACATTGGCAAACAGAAGACTGTACCTACATCTGTGTTTGCATGCAAGGTGCACAGTATTGCCGTGCAATGGCCTGACATGTATTAAACCATATTCGATGTAACATGGTGCAGCAATGCAAAAATAAGCTGATCAGCACAGCACAGTGGCATGGTACAATGGTATCAATACACAGGTAATACAATTGATCCACAGTGAAAGCAATAGTAGCTGAAATGTGACCAAGCACACAGCCCGCACCAATTAAGGCCTGCTTAGGTTGCATTGATGCTAAGATCACAGCAACATATACTTTAACTGTAGTCATCATAAATACCTGCATCTACATACAAAATCATTGCAATTTTTCATAAACAAACATGAAACTAGCTGCACGTGCCCACCAAAGGTTGCATGGAACAGTCTATGGACTGCAACAGTGTATGAAACAGGAATAAAAAATATTACCATGTGTCACAAACCCACTCAGCAGGTCAGCCCTCTGTTCCCAAAGTACCAACCTCTGAGCGCAGTCTTGTGAACAGTTAACAGAACAAGGTAACTCTCTTGTCTGTTTTTGTGGATTCAAATCAACCTTTGGTCTCAAGTCTTGGAGGGATTTAAACTGTGAACCTCTTGCTAATGTACCCAATGCACAGGCTCAGATAATTCTGTCATCAGGGGGCCAGATATCTTTGCCTACAGGCACCTAACCAGGTGTTCAGAAATGAACCCTTAAAAACTGTAATAAAAGACCTCAGATTTAAAACGCTTACCTTTTTCCACTTTGGTATCACCTTTCAAGCTTATGTATAGTGTCTGCTTTAACCATATATACTTACTTGCAAGGGAAAGAAATCAAAGATAGACCAAGTAAGCTCTAAAAATAGAGTTTTACTAAAATGGATAAAAAATATGTAACACATAAAATACAGAACTATTATATCACAAGACATACACATCTCTTAAACAAAACAGTTTATAACAGTGCAATTCCTACTACAGTACTTAGATTTGTCTCTCTCTCTCTCTAAATACCTGCTTAAAGTGCTCAGAGGTGTTTCTTTGTCAGAGTCTAGATAGAAGTGTCTCTGAAGGAAAACAGAATAATGTTTAAAAGCTGGTTTCCCCCAAATATTTGCATGAGGTCACCTAGCTCCTCCCTGTCAGAATATATAAAAAATATATCTGTGTAAAAACAGGATGTCTTTTCCAAGTATTACATTCTGCAACATAAACATAACTCATGTTCTTCAAATGACTCTCTTTGATCTTATGATAAGCTTCCCCCTTCCAGGACATGAAAGCATCTTTTATGACTTCACACTAAAATGTCACAACCTGCCCTTCCTCGTCTAAGCGTTATCAAAGTTTATGATTTTCCCTCTTAGCAACTACAGCTATAATTAACTTAGTTAAAGTCTGTAATTAGCTTCAGGCCTTCCAGATGACACCTTATATCTAAAACCTGTGTGTGTGTGTGTGTGTGTGTGTGTGTGTGTGTGTGTGTGTGTGTGTGTGTGTCATACTCACATGCTGTTTCAACATTTCTCAAGAAAGACAGTCCATAACCCATTTTTATATTACAAAAATTGATACAGTGATCAGAACTAGCTGTCCAAGTGTCATAATTCCTCCCCACCTAGACTGAATTTGGAGGCTCTATCCCCTGCATGGGATGAGCTTCCCAAATCAGTTCACTCCTCATAGACCATAGACAGCCCATCTGAGTTCAGATTTTTGGCTCCAGCCCTATGTAATATTGTCATATCATACCTTTGCAAAGCAAGACTCCATCTTAGCAATCTACCATTGTTCTTTCCCATCTGCATCAGCCACAACAAGGGGTTGTGGTCAGTCTGCACCACAAAATGCTTCTCATATAAGTATGGCTCTAATTTCTTTAGGGCCCACACTATGGCAAGACACTCCTTTTCCACCATGGAGTATGCTTGCTCCCTGGGAAGTAACGTCCTACTCAGGTACATTACTGGGTGATCTGTCCCTTGGCTGGATGTCTGACTCAGTACTGTACCAATACCCATGTCTGAGCCATCAGTCTGAAATATAAAGGTTTTGCTATAGTTAGGACTTGTCAAAACAGGAGCACTGCACAGTGCCTCCTTTAGTTTGGAAAAGGCTTCCTCACAGGCTGGGCCCCAGGTAACTTTCTTGGGCATCCATTTCTTTGTCAGGTCAGATAGGGAAGCAGCCAATGCACTGTAATTGGGTACAGATTTCTTGTAGTACCCTGCTGTTCCTAGAAAACTCCTGACCTGCTTCTGTGTTTCTGGTCTGGGCCACGCCTGCATTACGTCTATCTTTATTTGGTTAGGAAGGAGATTTCCCCAGCCTATCACATGCCTGGGGTATGTGCCACTTCTCCCATGGCCACCTGGCACTTCTCGGCTTTGACAGCCCTCTGTATCCTGCCCAGCACTTCCCTAAGGTGGGATAGGTGTTCCTGCCAGCTGGTACTAAAGATGGCAATGTCATCCAGGTACACCACGGCATACTCTTCAGCACCATTTAACACCTGGTTCACCAACCTTTGGAAAGTGGCCAGGGCATTCTTCATTCTGAAAGGCATTACTTTAAACTTGAATAAGCCTATTGAAGTGATGAAGGCCGACCTCTCCCTAGCTCTGTCTCTCAACTCTACCTGCCAAAACCCCTTGGTCAGGTCAATAATCGTAAGGTAGGTCACCCCTCCCAACTTGTCTAGGAGTTCATCCATCTGGGGCATCAGGTTGGCATCTGACTTCATGGCTGCATTCAGTCCATGATAGTCCACACAGAAATGAGTTGAGCCATCTGGCTTCAGCACAAGGACTACGGGTGAGGCCCAGGGGCTGTGGGATCTCTGGATTACCCCTAAATCCAGCATCTTCTCCATTTCCCTCCTAATGTCCTTTTGGACAGCCTCTGACACCCAATATGCTGTCCACCATATGGGCATCTGTGTCTCTGTCTCCACAATGTGTGTTGCTAAGAGGGTTAGTCCAGGCTTGGTGCTGAACAACGGGGCAAAGTCTGCTAAAAACTCCTTTACTTTCTGGATTTGGTCCGGGGCCAGCTGGGGAGACAATTTTACTGCCTCCACAGAGGACTCCCACTTACTTTCTTCCAGCAAATCCAGAAAGTGGTCTCCTTCGTCCGTCCCCTCCCCATGACTACACATTGCAAACACCATGTCAGCCCTATTTGCATATGGTTTCATCATGTTGACATGGTACATCCTTTCTGTCTGTCTTCTGTCAGGTAACTCCACAATGTAGTTCATGTCATTTACCTTCCTAATCACTTTATACGGTCCAGCCCACTCAGCTTGCAACTTGTCATTCTGGACTGGAATAAGGACCATGACTTCCTGACCCACCATGTATGAGTGAGCTCTGGCTCTATGGTCGTACCACACTTTTGTTTCTGTTGGGCAGCTGCCAGGTTGCTCTGGGCTGTCCCCAAAAGCTCCATCAGCCTCTCCCTAAACCTAAGGATGCAATCCACAATGGCAGTTCCCTGGATGGCGTGCTTGCCTTCCCAGTCCTCCCAGATCAAGTCTAGGGGTCCACATACCCGGCATCCATATAAGAGTTCGAAAGAGGAAAATTCTGTCAACTCTTGGGGGACCTCCCTATATGCAAACAACAGGTGGGGAAGGTATTTCTCCCAGTCCCTCCTATGCTGTTCAGCAAATGCCTAGAGCATTGACTTTAGGGTACCATTGAATCTTTCCACAAGCCCATTGGCTTGTGGGTGATATGGTGTTGTGCATCTTTGCACCACCCCACACTTCTCCCACACACATTTCATCAGGTCCAACATGAAGGAACCCCCTCAATCGGTGATTACCTCCTGTGGAAACCCAACATGGGAGAAAATCCCAAGTAAGACATCTGCCACTTTCTCCATCCTCAGTGAAGATAGGGCGACTTCCTCTGTGTACCTGGTGGCAAAATCCACCATAGTCAGGATGAATCTCTTCCCTGAGGAGCTGGGGGTATTTAAAGGCCCCACAATATCCATTCCCACCCACTGGAATGGCTCCTCTACTATGGGCAAGGGAATCAGGGTGGCTTGGGTTTTCTTGCCCGCTTTCTCTATTTCTTGGCACCGGTAACAAGACCTGCAATACTCCTTCACTGCTGGGTGAAGTTAGGCCAGTAGAAATTCTGGGCCAACCACTGTGTAGTGTGCGTGATTCCCAGATGACCAGACAAGGGAATATCATGCGCAATTTTGAGCAACTGCTCATGATACCCCTGGGGAACAACAAACTGCCTGCCTAGCATCCCTCCCTCTGTCTGTATGGCCTGAGTATACATAAGTCCATTTTCCCAATAAACCTTATGGCTGCCGTCACCTTCCTGTGCTCCATCAGAGTCTGCCCAAGTCCCCCACTTCTCTAAACTAGGGTCACTCTTCTGAGCAGCTGCAAACCCCTCATACAGTCCCAAGTCATGGGACAAGTCCCCTTCAGTCACTAAATTAGGGTCCCTAGCACTAGCATCAGGGCACTCAGGATTACTGTCAATCCCAACCCTTTGACAATGGGTCACCCCTCCCTCTTCAGAGTAACCCTCTGTAGCTGTGTGGTTACTTGCTACTGGGGAAATTTCTACCCTCCCTTCATTAATCTTCATATCAGGAGACACAGGCTGGGGGACCAGACTCTCAGTGGTTTCCACAACGGCTTCTGTGGGGTTCAGGGAACTACAATTTTCCCTTGCCACTTGGCTATGGGTAACTGCACATACCATCACTTGTTTGAGATTGTTGCCCAGGATCACATCCACTGATAAGGTTTTGACTACAGCCACCTGTTGCACAGTTCCCCCTGTTTCAACCCAGTCTAGGAGAAGACTAGTGAGGGGCAATGTTTTTGGCTCATCAGTGAAGTCCTGTACAGTGACATATTTATTGGGTATAAGCTGACCAGAATCTACCAGATTCCACTTTACCAAGGTCAGGGATGCCCCTGTGTCCCTTAACCCCTGCGTCTGTGCACCATTCACCATGACTGGGTGCATGTGTTCCCTCATGTTCACTGGCATGCTTCCAGGGACACACAAATAACCCACTTCTTTTCTAGCACCACCTTGAATATTATTGCTCACCTTTTTGGAACACTGTCTGGCAATATGTCCAGTTTCTATACATAACCAATGTTCACTTCTCTTTTCAGAGAAATCTTGTCTCTGAAACCTAGGGCTAACTGGTTTCAGTGGAGGCAGTAAGGGTTTTAGCTGCCCTGAAGGCACGTTTTTCCTTTCTGCGCTGCCATGCCCACCCCATTTGCTCTCAGAGCAGGTCTGCTCTTGGCATAGTGGTCAAACAGTTCAGCAGCCTCTTGCACTGTTTTGGGATCTTGGTCCTCCAGCCAGGTTTGTAGCTCTGCTGTTCCTGCCCAATAAAACTGTTCTAATAAATCACATTTTCAATTTTATCAACAGAGTTTGCCTCAATTCCTTTCCACTAACATTTTAAAAACTGACTTTGTTTCATGGCTAGCTCCTCATAGCTCATGTCAGGGCTTCTCCTGAGCTTATGGAATTTAGCTATGTATGATTCATCAGTTAATTCAAACTTTTTTAACAGTGCAGCTTAATGTTTGCTGTAATCATTACTGTCCTCATTGTCCATTTGACCCAATGCATCCCGAGCTTTCCCGGTAAGTAGCAGGGAGAGCTGGAAGCTCCAGGACTCTCTAGGAATTTTAGCCTGAATACAAACTTTTTCAAAAGAATTTAAAAAGGCATTCATATCCTCCCCCTCTTTAAACTTGGCTATTAATTTGGAGTTCAATTTGAAACCCAGTCCTGCAGTCCCAGTTAAACCCAAGCCACTTACCTGCTCTGGTGCCGCTGATCGGAGTTGTAGCTTCTCCAGTTCATGTTACCTCTGGTGCTCCTGCTCCTCATGGTCTGTGTCTTGGTGTTCTCGCTCTCTCTCTTATCCTATGCCTCATGGCGTTCTTGCTCTGTCTTCAGGCATTCTCGCTCTGCCTTCTCTTCTGCAGCTTGCTAGTGCTCACACTCCTCATGATCTGCCTCCCTCTGTTCTTGCTCTGCCTCTCAGCATTCTCACTCTGCCTCATGGCATTCTCACTCTGCCTCACGGTCCACTTCTCACTTCTCTCACTCCCTCTTCTCCTGGAACTCCAGCTCCATCCTGCACAACTCAATTTGTAGCCTGAGTACTTCTGGATCCAGGATACTGGTGACCTTCCCCTGCTGCTGTGGTCCTTCACTGACAGTTGCCCTGCTGTCATCCTCACTGGATCTGGACACAGCACTGGCCGCTAGCCCTGCCACACTTGAGGTTTGGTCCTTTTCAGTCACGGTCTGTGACTCACTGCTGTGGGTATCTGCTACCATCAGGGCATCTATGAGGTTCTTCTTGCTGGCTTTCATTGCAAATGGGACTCCTCTGTCCCAGCACAGCTGCTTTAAGGAGTCTGCAGTGTGCCTGCTGTAGTTGGAAGCCATCTTCTTCCCTCACAACTGCTACTCTGACTTGCACTTTAGAAAAAAAATAAAATGGGTAGAAACTTGACTGTATGCCAAGTGATATAGTTCTGTTTCCTTTTTAAAAATAAATCACTGCCTTTTTCTTTCTTTGCAAGTGAGCTAATGGTCTCAGCTGACACATTGAACAATACACGCTTCTGATACCAACATTATGCCATCACTGCCAACCAATCTGTCACAAGCCCAGTCAGCAGATCAGCCCTCTACTCCTTAAGTGCCAACCTCTGAGCGAAGTCTAGTGAACAGTTAACAGAACAAGGTAACCCTCTTGTCTGTTTTTGTGGATTCAAATCAACCTTTGGTCTCAAGTCTTGGAGGGATTCAAACTGTGAACCTCTTGCTAGCATACCCAATGCACAGGCTCAGATAATTCTGTCTTTGGGGGGCCAGATATATTTGCCTACGGGCACCTAACCAGGTGTATAGAAATGAACCCTTAAAAACTGTAATAAAAGACCTCAGATTTAAAATGCTTGCCTTTTTCCAGTTTGATATCACCATTCAAGCTTATGTATAGTGTCTGCTTTAACCTTATATGCTCTACTTGCAAAGGAAATAAATTAAAGACAGATCAAGTAAGCTCTAAAAATAGAGTTTTTCTAAAATAGATAAAAAATGTGTAACACATAAAATACAGAACTGTTATAACACAAGACATACAAATCTCTTAAACAAAACAAGTTTCAACAGTGCAATTCCTACTACAGTACTTAGATTTGTCTCTCTCTCTAAATGCCTGCTTAAAGTGCTCAGAGATGTTTCTTTGTCAGATTCTAAATAGAAGTGTCTCTGAAGGAAAAAGGAATAATGTTTAAAAGCTGGTTTTCCACACCTATTCACATTAGGTCACCTAGCTCCTCCCTGTCAGAATATATAAAAATATATATCTATATAAAAACAGGATGTCTTTTCCAAGTATTAAATTCTGCAACCTCAGCATAACTCATGTTCTTCAAATGACTCTCTTTGATCTTATGATAAGCTTTCCCCTTCCAGGACATGACAGCATCTTTTATGACTATGCACTAAAATGTCACAACCTGCTTTTCGTCTAAGTGTTATCAAAGTTTATGATTTTCCCTCTTTGTAACTACAGCTATAATTAACTTAGTTAAAGTCTGTTATTAGCTGCGGGCCTTCCAGGTAACACTTTGTATCTAAAACCTCTGCGTGTGTGTCATACTCACATGTTTTGTCAGCATTTCTCAAGAGAGACAGTCAATAACCCATTTTTATATCACAAAAAATGATACAGTGATCAGAACCAGTTGTCAAAGTGTCACATCATGCTCTATTCTTTAGCCATGTTTAAGCTCATTGTAATTCTTAAGAACCATGACATAAGCATATTTTAGGTTACGAGGCAATCATTGTTTAAAAGTGCTCGTGTTGTCATTGCATTCCATCCACCCATTGATGTACCTCAACCATGTAATATAATGGCCTGAATGGACAGAGACTCTATGGTGGAATATAATAGCCTGAGTATCAAAACGTGCTCCCATGAATTGTACTCTTCCAGCTACAAAATCTGTGATTGGTGTGTCAACTCAAAGTCCATGTGCATCAAACCTTTGCAAGACTAAAAGCAGATACTGAGAAGAGGTCCTAAGTCATATGGACTGAATACACTCTTCTCCACACCAGCTACACCTCCAGTCACACTCTGCATTCTTCAGCAGTTGTCTGAATTTAATGGAATGAACCTGTGTAACATATCATGAAATCCACAGCATGTTTTCTGTGACTTCCTTTTGTGAACGTCGACAAGACACGCAACTGTACTTTGTGACATAAGTAACAGTAAAGTACTGTTGTATTGGAATTATATCTGATTTCAAGCTGTTCATCATTACCATCATAAACTCAGTCACATCTTGTTGAATGTTGTTGGAGAATGCTTGATGCCCTTGATATCCACCCAAGACATTACATAAGGGTGTATGCTAGTCATGCTTTTCACTATCATTGATAACCTCCTTTAGTGACTGAGACAATGTTGTGTCACAAGAAGACTTGATAGTGCTCACAAAGTGAGCCATATGCAGAAATGCTTAAATTGCAGTGTTAGCATAACAGTTCACTGCAGTGCTGTTGTCAAAATCAGGAGCAACAGCCATAACAAGAACCTTCTTTTGTGGTGGAGAGGTACTCTAGTGATGATATTTAGAGGCATTCTTTGTGCTGTCTACATTCAGCATTGGGCTGCCTGTCTGGTACCTCTTTTTAATGCTGGAAGTTATCTCTGTAGTATCACACCATGGCCCATGCATAGAAAGTGGTATGAGAGGCACTTGTGGCTGGTACAGAGGATGTAGTCTGTTGTACTCAGCAACACATTGTCTGTCAGCAAGAACCTTGTGTGGTGCCATACTGATAATATGCAAGCCAAGCAAAGTATGTTCCTGTGAAAGTGCAACATAGCTTATGCCATCTTTGAAGATGCCAGTGCCTATGTCAGCCATTGCTGAGTCCAAACTAAGGCCTTGCGACTTGTGGATGGTCACCGCATATGCAACACACAAAGGAAACTCTTTCCTCATCACATATATGTCTTTCATGAGCTGAAATTTAACAGTAGTCCTAGAAATGGGTAAGGACTGCTCAATGTTGTCAAATTTGACCACAAGAGCATCGATGAAAGTCTTTTGGACATTGAACTGAAAGTCAACTATATGTCCCATTGCACCATTGACCGTGCCGCATTCTATATCAAGGTTACGATGTAGCATGATACATGCATTCATGCACACAGTTAGAACTGCTTCTAACCCCACTGTACGAGACACATCTGACTTTAGCTCGGACAACCATTCTGTCAGCTTTGCTACTGGAGTTCAGCTCAAAACTGCACCATCAACAGTGTTAACAGCATGCAGAGTAATGATCTCTTGGCCCAGTCTCTGCAACATAATGCTGTTGAATTCAGCACACTGCTTCAACTGAGGCATTAGACACATGATTCAAGCAGATTCTGAGTATGCACTAGTAAAGACAGCACACGCTGCTGTGAGGGAATTGCACTCAGTGCTGATACATTGTGTCCTCAACAGAGAAACATTCTGCTCTGACAATGAGCCAATTTGAGCCTGATCCAAAAGTATCCCATACCCAAGGTCATGGTTCTGTTCCATATTCTCATACAGCTCAATGTAAGTAGACAGCTCCCAAAGATTTATACCTCCAATGCACCCAACGTTTTTTTGGTTTTTTTTGGCTTTCTTCACAGTCACTGCTCTGAAGAAATGCTCTCCATTCACAGGTGCAAGTTGTAGGAGGTCACCAAAGACAACAACACTCTTACAACAAATGGCTGACCATCATCACTTCCGAATATCTCTTGAAGACAAAGATGTATACACGCCAGCATGACATTTGATACCATACTAATCTCATCAGTGATGAGTACTTTCATCTTGAAAAACATTGGCCGCAGCTCAGATGCCACCTCACAGAAAAGTTTACAGTACTCTCCTGTGTTACCATGCTCTACAGGTAACATGAATAGCCTGTTTAGACTCACATCACTAATGTTGCAAGCTGCCAAACTGGTTGGAGCAATTACAGCCACAGATATCACTTCTCCTGTATGCCTCCTTGTCTCCGCTGTGATAGCTTTAATAACAAAACTCTTCCCTGTTCCAGCAGAACCATTGACAAAGAGTAACAGAGGCTCATACTTTGTACATGTGCATTGTTTCCTCTCATGATGGATGCCATGTCTGACTTATTCACTGACAGCATCATAGGCAGCATATTGCTGCATATTTAGCTGATCAATCAGTACACTCGGATCCTCTACAACATGAAAAGAATGCTGTATGACACTTTCAGCTTCGCTCATCAGAACCACAGGATCATTCACTGGCAGTGGAGCACCTAGAGTACCCTCTCCCTCAGGATCCATATTTTCCTGAGAATTTCCTGGGGTATCTTCCTCAAGCTTTTTCTTAGCTTGTTCCATCTGTTCCTTCTCTAATTCCAGTCTACTAATGTATTTTTTAGACTGGTGACTCTTAAAGGTTTCATACATCAAGTGGAACTGTTCTTCATATGTGTCACAGTCTCCTTTTAGTGTGGTCTCATCCCTCCATGGCTTAAACAGAAACATTACAGCAAAGTAGTAATGCTCTTTGATGTCAATGGTAGAGAGATTCAATCTGCAGTGGTTAATGAGCAATGCCTTCTTCCATTCAACAAGGCATCCATCAAAACCTCTGACTTTGTAGATGTTTCGAGTCTCATCAGGTGAAACATCTGTCTTGTTGTCATACCACTGAGTCACATGGTACAGCCACATGTCTTCCATTGCATATGCTTGATTGGGGTAGTAGGTGCCAATCAGGTTATTCTTCAAAATATTCTTTGGAGAAGGACAGTGCACAGCCAGTTCTTTAATCTCATCATGAGATTTCAAGACTCGCTTTATTATCTCTTTGTAGTTCACTTTGAGAAATTGTACAGCATCAGACTTGCCATACAAGTGTGTCCCAATCAAACAGTCACTGGCCTCATATGCTCCACCCTCCCTGTGAGACAGTGTCTTCAAACCCAATGATCAGAGTTTTGAATTCAATGATCGACTAGATGTTGCAATGTCTTCCCAAAACTCAAACAAACTTGTCTGTTCATGTTTAGTAATGTACGATGTGACATACCGCACAAGAGACAGCGCTATCAGCAACAAACTGCACATCAATGTTTGCCTGCCACATCAGGAGAAGACTGGGATCATAATCATTAATGAACACCTTATTTTTCTGTCGGGGTAACTCATACACCCTCTTTGTGGACTTTGCCTTGAGATGGTGATGCATGGCTGAAAACAAGTCATTCATACATCCTTGCTGGCAGACATATTTTGGGACCCAGATCGACACCTGGTGTACCACAGATTGTAACTCTTCACTGGACGGTAACAGTACTTTCCACAAAGATGTCGCTGAAGTTTTTGCACCAGCTTCCATAGTGTTGGGCTATCATACTTATCTGGAATGTGACAAGTCACATAATGTTCAATGAACTTCAGCACTTAGCTGACTCATTATCACCAATATGAAGAGCAACTTTGATCCACAACAGCATATGAATGTGTGGTGCACCTAGTGCCTGATATTCGGTACTCCATAAGCAGTGTTCAACTAAGCCAAGAGGAGGATTTTCCTTAGACAAAATTAATGTCAGAATCTCATGGAAGTGATGGTGAAAATGCCATGACACTGAAACTGGATCGAGTGAGCACATCTCACCTAGTGTCACTGATGATATGCCATTGACATCAGAGTTGGTCCATCTCAACAGGTCAATCAACTCATCCCAACTATACTCTGCACAGCTCAGAGTCACAAACCAAATGGCTGCACCATACTCACACAGCATGGTCATAACCTCTGAGTGCCTACGATATTAGTGTTCTTTTGTGCCATGCAGGTTTGACAAGAGAGATGTCAAATTCACCTGCAGTGTTTTGTCCTTTTCTGTCAGATGATGCAGAATCTCAGCTGCTGTCATGCCCTTCAATGGGTTAGTCAATTGAAGTGTATGAGCAACTGACACACAGAGCACACTAAGCTCACTCTCCCACAACAGGTGGAACAAGTATTGTATGTTCCTACAGAATTTGCCATCCTTGTTCAAAACTCTTGATATTTGGTATTCAGCACCAGGAACACAAACCTTGTGCTGATCCAGACACCCTCCTGTTTCTTTTGGAAACAAATCTGGAAGGCACCGAGTTTCAAGTTGTTCCTCCCATATGCTAACTGGACTACCTTCAACCTGTTGCATCTGATACAAGTCAATGTTATCAACAATAGGATCTCTACCATGCAGAGGGTGAATCGTGTACTGTTCATACACATTTTCATGAGTGGACACATCAACCTTCCCAATCATTGGCTTGGCAGTGTCTACCAGTCCAAACTGACCAGTCACATCTGACAGTTCATGAACATCAAGGTCAGCATAGAAAGGATTATTGCTCTTCAGACAGTGCAAAGCAGCTTTCACTTTCTGAATATTGACAACATCATGCCAAATCACCTTGGACTTTGTAGGTATATCATTCACCAGTATCACCATGCTGTTTTCCTTTGAGACTGTCTACACATTCTCTTTCAGTGGAAGAGATAATACATAACTGTCCATTTGAGAAACTTCACAAGTTCTTTTTGGGGCACCTTGCTACTCTTAGTATTCAGTCGTAGAATAGTCTAAAATACTTTCATCGGCTGTATCAATATCCGCTCAAACACATTCAATGCAGCAATCTCACTGGGTGTGTCATCTGTCACCATATTGTTTAAAATAGATCTGTCTGGCAGAGTGTTATTTTTCACCTTTGGCAAACACTGCTGACACATTATCACTACTGGTTCCAAATCAAAGTCACTGTTCACCAGTAAGTAAACCAACAATCATGCCCACATATCATTGAAAGATTTAACCTTTTCCAGATCAACTTGCAGACTGTGAGCTGTAAAGTAATCCTTGACATGAGACACAAACAGAGTCAAATTTCTCTCTCTTAGCTATCTCAAACGTGGCTAGTGGCTTGCCGAATCTTTTCAGTATGTCAGATTCTGAGACACTGACACTACACAACATAGTGGCAGAAGCGTTGTCACAGACTGCTTCACAATGTTTACCAGCACACTGCACATTCTGTATTACAAGTTTTGCAGCCTCCATATCTCCTGTTGACAATGACTCATCAAGCTGTTTGTATAGTGAAACTGCTTTTCTGGCCTGGTATATTTTGTGCACAAAACTGAGCATGGCAGGATTGTGCACAGCAATCATGCATGTGTGATGAAACACACTGGAACAAACATCACTGTCTAAGCAAGCTAAAGAGTGTCCCAACAACCCTTCATGCTTGCGAATATCACAGAGATCAATCTTACGTAATAAGTTGCATCTGTTTCTTCTTACTTGCCAAAAACTTTATCATGAAATTTGTAATAGCATCAAATGATGATTGACACAGATTGCAACTGTCATCACAAGGCCATGATGCACATGGTCTGTTCATTACACCAATTTCTGAGTTAGTCTTCTTATCAGAGACACTTGTTACTTCTGCATGTGTCACATGTAACGCATTACAAGCCTTTCCAGCCTCATCAACAGAGATAACAAGCTCCTTCAAAACTGGTTTATATGACTGCTTCCAAAAGAAAGCCTCTGAGTGCTCCTTGTGTAGCCATATATCTTGAAACACATCACAAAAGTTGTCTCTGTTAAGACCCTCAACAGCCTGTAGTGTGTCATAAACAGACTGCACTGTTCCAGTGAAGTGTTCAATATCTTTCATCATTTTTTCCACAAAAATGAAAGAACAGCAAGTGCCATATTCACAAATCTACGAACCCTAAGTCGTAGCTTCATCAAAGGCAATTTACTCTTGAGTCTTTTGCCTTGACGTCTCATGATGGTAGAAATAATCTGCTCAACTTTAGCTTTGGAAGCTAGTTTTCAGAAAAAATTAAACTTGCTAAGATGGCCACAAGTAGCAGAGCTTTCTTTTTTTTTTTTACATCTTTTAATACAGGCATTGTCAGCCCGTGTATGTCTGCTGCACTCTGGTATGACAGCATTACATGTACTTTCCAGGCATGGTACATTTGTCTGTGTCAAAGAAAGTGTGTCTAACATGTTATTATTAGCATGCAATCTTTTCCTTGTAATAGACTTCCTACTCTTCTTAACTTTCTTAGTAATATGTTTTCTGCCATCAATACTCTTCATTGATTTAACATAGGCATCATACTTAGCTCTTCTACATTTACTTTGCTGTCTACACTTAGTTGACATTTTCTAAACAGACAATTCACACTTCTCAGTCAGTGTAACAATACAGGATCACACACCGGCAAAAGAAAAGAAGAAATCAATATTAGTTACCTGCCACCATGAAGATTTGACAATAAGCACAGCAGACAAAAGTCATTCTAATAATGTGAAACTCTGCCCTCTAAGCTAAGTAATAACATATATAACTTCTTTATTTCTGTTAATGTCTGCAAAATGTTAACAGTGTTTTACTTGCATGGCTCAATGATGGTACCAGAGTCAGGGAAATAGTAATGGTAAACCTCTTGAAATACCCGAACAATTTTTATTGATATAAATTTCAATGCTACACTAACAAAATGGGTTACTGAAAAAATGTTTCCAACCAGATAACCAATTATGCAATAATGACCAAACAGATAGCAAATTCCTATACATTAACAACCAGGTAGGAGGGGGAAGTGACCCGAGGCACATCTCACTGTCAGTCCCCCACCCAGCCATTCCTTAATCATGAGAAACTGACCAGCCCTGAGGTTATTATTGCAATTATTAGTCTAATTGCAATAATGAAATTGTTTTTTGGTGTTACCGCTGGGAGCACAATCAGTGGGACGTGCAGTACCACTAGCTTCTTAGAGATCTCACAGTAGCAGCAAACAATTACAGGTGGCAGTGGCACCATGAATAATTAATTAGACTTATAATCTCTATTCAAATATATTATGCTGACACCTTTAAAAAATATTGCCACAGTTTCCAAGCTTCGTAACAGCATCCATATGAAAAACACAACATTCTCTATTGAAAACAGAAAAAATCAGTGAGACAGTTCACAACCTACATACATGAACACTACTTAAATACATGACATAACTGTAATCACAAAAAAGATTGTAGGAAAGCTTTTGTAGACACATGAACATCTCCTGTACAAAGCATGATGTTATCACTATCATAACGCATTATCAGAAATATTATAACTGGTGGCCACCAATGTCAACTCATTTAAAAAGTAATATCAACCTACAGGTTGATATGAAAAGCAACGCAAAGTCACACAAGCCATGCAAACCTGTGCAAGCTGCACAAAGTGCTCAAAACACCAGTAATTATAAAAAAAAAGATAGGCAACTGTGTGTTATAGGTTTGTTTTTACACACCCTCGGTGTGTGATAATTGTGTAAATCTCTTGAGCTTTATATATCATCACACACCTCAGGTGTGTAAAAAAAATCCATAACACATAGTTGCCTATCAATAGAAATATAGAAACATAGAATTTGATGGCAGATAAGGACCACTTGACCCACCTAGTCTGTCCATTTCCCCTACCTAATGGATAAGTTGCAGATTCTAGTTAACCAACAGCTTTCTTCCTCCTCCTACCCCCCACTAGAATTGTTTTATGTCTGTCCCATGCATTCTTGAATTCCCCCAATGTTTTTGATTCTATGATCTCCACAGGAAGGCTGTTCCATGAATCCACAATCCTCTCCATGAAGAAATACTTCCTCACATTATCTCTGAGCCATACTCCCTCTATCTTCAAACTGTGCCTCTCTGTTCTTGCACATCTCTTTTTCTGAAAGATGCTGCCCTCTTTGACTTTGTTGATTCCCTTAAGGTATTTGAAACTTTCAATCATGTCGCCCCTCTCCCTCCTTTCCTCAAGGCTATACATCTTAAGCTCTTTTAGTCTTTCTTCATATGTCTTCTGGTGCAGACCCTGCACTATTTTGATTGCCCTCCTCTGGACAGCCTCCACCCTGTCTATGTCTTTGTGTAGATGGGGTCTCCAGAACTGTACACAGCACTCCAGATGTGGTCTTACCAACTGTCTGTACAGAGGGCCAACAACTTCTTGTTTTCTACTGGTGATGCCTCTCCTTATGCATTCCAGTATCCCCCCAGCCCTCCTTACAGCCTTCTCACATTGCTGGCCCACTTTTAGGTCATCTGATATGACTTCCCCCAGGTTTCTTTCCATTTTTGTTGTTGTCAGTATCTCATCCCCCATTGTGTACTCTTCCCCTGGGTTTTGTTTCCCAGGTGCATTACTTTGCACTTCTTTAAAATGAATCTAAGCTGCCATACATTTGACCATTCCTCCAACCTTGCCAAGTCCCTTTTCATCCTTTCCACACCACCTTGCATATCAACCCTGTTGCAGATCTTTGTGTCATCTGCAAAAATACATACTTTCCCTTCCAGTCCCTCTGCAATGCCACTTATAAAGACATTAAAAAGGACCGGACCCAGTATTGAACCCTGTAGTGCCCCACTAGTAACCCTCCTTTCTTCACTGTGGACTCCATTTACTATTACCCACTGTGTCCTGTTATCCAGCCAGTGTTTTACCAAGGCTACCACTCTGGGATCCACTCCCAGGCTGGCTAATTTGTTTATTAATCTTTTTGTGCAGGACTGTGTCAAATGCCTTGCTAAAGACTAGGTAGGCCATGTCCACAGCCCCTCCCTGGTCTACTACTTTGGTCACCCAGTCATAGAAATCAACTGGATTTGTCTGACATGATCTTCCCAGTGTGTATCCATGTTGCCTTGGGTCCTGTGTCCCACTGGCCTCTAGGTACTCAACAATTCTTTCCTTCAGAAGTGATTTTGTCATTTTCCCTACCACTGAGGTCAAACTGACAGGTCTGTAGTTTCCTGCCTCTGTCTTGCTCCCACTTTTCTGAAGGTGAATCACATCTGCCCTCCTCCAGTCCTCAAGTACCACACCATCCTCCCATGGTTTATTAAAAAGGGTAGTCAGTGGTGTAACTAGTTCTTCCCCCTTAGTTCTTTTAGAATTCTGGGGTGAATCCCATCAGACCCCATTGCTTTATCCACCTTCAGTTTTAAGAGTTCTTTCAGAACCCTTTCTTCTGTGAAAGGACTAATATCAACCCCCCTATCCAGAGTGCTTCTATTGACTGGATTAGGTATCTCCCCCTACTTTTCCACTGTGAATACTGAGCAGAAGTATTCATTCAGTATCCCTGTTTTTTCACTGTCTCTCTCTGCCCAACCACCTTCCTCTTTATTTAGCCTCAGTATCCCTACCTTAGTCTTTCTCTGCTCCCTAATGTACCTATAAAAGGTTTTATCCCCCTTCTTAACCAAATTGGCTATCTTTTCCTCAGTTTGGGCCTTGGCTATTCTGACTGCCTTCCCTGCTTCCTTCTGCTTTAACTGGTACAGTTCTCTGTCCTGCTTCATCTGTGTTTCCTTATACTTCCTGAATACTATCTTTTTCTCCCCTTACCTTCCCTGCCACTTCTTTTGAGAACCATAGTGTTTTTTCTTTTGTTTATCTGCTTCTATGTAATTTTAGTACCACAAGGAAGTCACACTCTTAAATATGATGTCACCACAATAAAAAGCATTTGAGCTAATGTTTTCTGAGCTATCTAACAGAGTTCTACTGATATACAGCATGTTACCATGATCAGAAAATGTGTGAGCGATTGTTTTCAAACTATGTCCCATTGAAATATATTATGATAGTGTGATTAAAAATGTTTGCATGAATGTTTTTGAGCTTCCCATAAGAAACAGTACAGATATGATCACAATCAAAAAAATGTTATCATGAAAACATTTTTTGATTGAGCTTCCCTGATGTTCTACCTTTGTCTCCCATGATGCTTTGCAACCAGGAAGTGTTAGAAATTTGTGTGTAGAAATGCTAGCGACCACAAAATGGTGCTCAAATGACATATTTAAGCAGTACAACTGTAATATGCTGATAAAAATACACAAATACATTATATTGATTACTGTAATACTGTAAATGAGAGCAATTGTCACACTTGCTCCACTAAGAGCAGCCATACTTTTTTTTTGCTGTTAAAAGCACCAATATAGCAAATCTAACAAATCAGAACCAGCTGAGACATGACTGACACCCCACAACAGCAAATTATACTATGGTACTAATTCATGCAAAACATATTTTTTAATGATAAAATGTACCACAGGAAACAGATTAATGCAGCCAATGAAACTGCAGTAAAAGGCAAGAAGAAGAAGCAAAAAATTCCACCATTTCTGGAAAAACAGCATCTAGTGGCAGAAGAGACAGTAAGTGCACCATTTTTAACTTAATAAGAAATCTCTGTCCCCAAATACATAAAACTGTTGAAAATAGCTGTATTTTGATAATAATATTTTTGGCTATGATACTGCAAGTTTCTAAAAGGCAAAACATTGATTGTATTATAAATTCCAACAGTTTAAGACAGATCTTGAAGTAGTACTCACTATCACACATGTCAGCTCAAAAGGGACTATTAGAAGTCTCTGCTATTAAGGCCACTGTAATAAGCAAATGAATGTATTTTTTAATTTAATTGAAAAGAGCTTTAAGGAGCATTTGAAATGTTCTAGAGAGCATCTACATGATTTTTACACATAAAAATGAGTGTTCTTTAACATTTACAGTGGCCTTAATAGCAGAGACTTCTAATAGCCAGAGTCACTCACTTCTAGTGTAAAAACATAGTAAAGTGGGAAAAATGTAGCTCCTTGAGAGAGCATGCCTTTAAGCACTTGATTTATTGATGCAGGGTTCCGGGTTCAACTCCTGGCACTCAGCAAAGTGAAAGATGTTACCTGATATCTGGGGAATGAAAATACATTAAAATTAAATAAAAATAGTATATCTGAGAGACTGTGTATCTCCTTATAAATTAAATAGTGAATTAAGTACTACTTAAGTGGGACATCTTAAAACATAAAGAAATGAGTACAGAATGTTGGGTTATGAATTTAAATGAGTGACAATTATAATAGAAACGAGTGAAAAAGGCATATTGGACATTGGAAGTAAACAAATATGATAAATCAAGTAAAATAGAAATTTAGTAATGTTTAACAAGTTAAAAAACAGTGAAAGTGTATTTATTTTAAGTTTAATAAAAACTTTTTTCATTTTTCTTCTAGCTTTTCTCCCCTATATAAATTTAAAAATAAAAACTAGAAAATGCTGTGAAGATGAATAGTAGATGTACACACAATACAAGGTGATGAAATAAAAAATGATTTTTAAGTAGAACTTTAAAAGAAGCAATAATTAATATTATGTACATTTTGTTTATCATTTTTCAAATGATAGCATAAGAATTATATAATTTAAAAGGAAATGACAAATATTCTGGCCCCAAAAGGTAGTGTGAAAAAGTTAGAAAAATAGTCTTGTATGAAATTTGGTGGTTCTCATAATAGGAGAAGTTGAGTTAATTTGCATATTTACATATATGTTTATTTACATAGATGTTTCTCAAAACTCAAGGAATTATATATCTTTATATTAACATCGTTGCTTAGATATATGAATAAGTATATTAAATGCAAAATGATCAAGTTTGAAAGTGTACAGTTTAACTTGTTATTTGAAATATAATTATATATATATGTTATAATTTTTTACAGTTCCCCTGAAGAAGCCTAATTATCTAGGTGAAACGTTGGGAGTATTTACCTAAAATAAATCATTTATTTGAAGAAAAAGTGGTGTACTAGCCTTTGTTGCTAATGAGCATGCCAACATTGTTTGTATTTGGAATATACCTACACAGGCCCTTGAGAATGTGATATGTAGGCTGTTAGCTATATATCCACCCCTGCATTCCAGGGACACATACATGTCCAACACAGGGGGCAGGTGGGCTGGCATGCAACCATGACTTTGATCTGTGTACTGCTGTGTGTATACAAACCTCAGTGCTGTCTGTCCTCCCCTTCCCGTCAGGTGTCAGGATGGAGGAAGAAAGGCTAAGAAAGCCTTGATTCTCTGAGGATGACATCGTGACCCTGGTGCAGACCTATGTGTCCAGAGAGGACTCTGCAGGCTGCCACAGAGGGACAATGGACTAAGTAGCTGCAGCATAGTCCAGCATCATGGAGGTGGTGAATTCTGTGGAAGGCAGGGGCAAGACTATGGAGGAGGTTTTATTTGTATTTTATTTTACAATTTTTGGCCAGGAAAGACATACTATGCCAAAGCTTGTATCCAGGTGTGTCCAGGGAGCATGAGGAAATTAAGTGATTTGCTCTTAGTCACACAGTATGCAAGTGGTGGCTCAAGGATTGAAACCCAGCAGTTCTCCATGTTTGCAGCTCTATGCTCTTAACCACTATGCTATACTACCTCCCGGTGTCTGAGCAGGTAGGGGTCTTCAGTGCCACACAAAGGACCTCATGGCTAAGCCAGGGTCTGACATCTGGGCCACAGGTGGTGGACCACCAACAGCAGAGCCTCTAGCCCCCCACAGAGGAACTCATGGCAGCAACCATGCCAGCTGTGACCATAATGGAGGTCCCTGATGATGGCAGTGAGAGCCAGGTGGAACCATCACAGCAATGTGATTAACTGCAGTAGCTTGGGCACATTAATTAGGTCAGTGGTGAGTGCATGCACCAGTGGTGTCATGTGTTACATGCCTGTCATGCACTTGGAAGGGCACAAGGCATGGTGATATGGGCCAGAGCTGGCCCAGCACAGAGGGCACAGACAGGATGACCTGCACACATTTGGTGTTCTGCAGAGACTCTCTACAGTACCCCATGCATGCATCCTCCATGTCCCTGCATGGGCCATGATACAACATGTACAGTGGCCCTGACTGCTACATGTATTGTCCGTACTGGTGAATGTGTTGGATGGCTTACACAATGGGGGTAGTCTGCATGATAGAAGCAATGTATCCAGGTGCTGTGGACATCTGCAGGGTTATCCCCTTTTGTACCACATGGGTGTTGTAAACTGTGTGATCACCAGTGATGGGTGGTATGTGTGTCATTTGTACAGCATTGGAGGCATATGAACATTGCACTGCATGACCAGCATGTGTGTGTCTATATGCAGTGCACTAGGCCTGGATGCTAGCACTGGTATGTGCATTACTCAGCAATGTCCCTCTTTTATCTCAGCAGCCCAGTCCATTGTGTTGGACACCATATCTGAGGACTCACTGGGTCCTTCCAGACAGATGCTGCCCATGCAGCCCCCCCTTGCAGGAATGGTGGAGGATGACATGGGGAGCAATCAAAAAACATTTGTGGTGGAGGCGCCAGGAGGACAGTTCAAGCAGCTCTGACACTGCCAAGGGGCAGGATAAAAAAAGGGAATAACAGCAGGTCTCCACCACAGTAATGTCACCTGCTGTCACTGCCCTTGTCCCTCTTTCCAAAGGGGCCCAGGCACCCCTTCCCCAGAACAGCCCTGCTGTGGTGCCCCAACCCACTTTCCTTGGCACAGATCCCACTACACCACCCTCAGCAACTCTCCCAGGCACAGCACAACTGCAGTGCAACCCCACATGATCAAGGAGCAGCTTGACCCTGTCTCCAAGACAGACCATGCCACCAGCAGCTGGCAGCCAACAGGCAGCTGCTGCAGGCTGTCATGTGGGCTCATGAGGGCCTGCAGTCCAAGTTGGACTGCATGTGAGCTATACTGCAGGCTCATGAGCAGCACTCTGAGATTAATCATAAGGAGCACATGATGGCCTTGAAAGCAGGCTTCAATAGACTGAAGCAGAGCAGTCCCTATTGGCCAGCTTGAACGATGGCTTCAAGAGACTGGAGCAGTCCCTGGCAGCAAGTTTTGATGAGGAAGCATCAACCATGCTAAAGGCCACTTCCATGGTCTCAGGGAATGTAGGAGCCACCCAGAGTGCCTGCTGTTCTAATGAGGTGAGTGTTACTGCATGGCAGACAACCCGGGGTATGACCACCCCATGGCTGACACCTTGGTGTTTGCCCACTCTCCACAGTGCAGGCAGCTGTATTCCCAGAACCCCCTGTTAAAGGCCCATGGAGCTAGTTTCCACTCATCTCTGGATGTGCCCCACTCCTCGGCACAGTCACTACCCTGTGGGGCCATGGCTATAGGCATCTCATCCCATCCCCACACCTGTCCTCCATATTGTGGACAATGTCCCCCCTGCAACCCATAGCCTGTGCCAGCCCCATGTCCATGGTGTGGGTATAGGCTGCACATATGGGTGCCTTCAAGGCCTCTATCCTACCCTATGTTTGCCACCCCCTGCCACCTCAAACTCCAGTTGTCACTGAACCATATATCCACCTCTCCCACCTCCCTCTGCCTGGATGGCTTTGTTTTATTTTTAAGACCCCTTCCCCCCACTGCCTAGATGTCTCTATTTTAGTTTTATGTCCCTTCCTCCCTCCATCAGAATGGCTCTGACATTTGTTTTCAAGCCCCTTCCGCCCCCCCCCGACGCAAGCATGGCTACAACATATTTTGCCATATCCTACATTATTTATTTCAACAACATTTATATTTTTGTGTATTGTTTTTCCATTTGATAATACATTTTTTTAAAGTAATTACTGTTTCCTGTATGCTTTTTACTCACTGCCCAAATCTGAAGAGGTCTACAGTGAGGTAGTCCTTATACTCCATCGACCTCTTGGCCATCCTGTGATTATGCCTATTGAGCTGCTAACGCATCCCCTGGTCTGGTCTACTGGATCTGCATCTGCTGCAGTGTTGCTCTGTGGGACCAGTAGGCATACTCCACTATGCAGCAGCAAGTTGTGTAGTATGCAACAAGCAAGGAATATGGCACAGACTTTGAGGACTGTTTTGTAGAGCACCACCAGAACAGTCAAGGCATGAACCGCATCTTATGCAAGCCAAAGACATGCTTAATGACATTGCAGGCTGTTATGTGTGCCATGTTGTATGTGTCCTCTGCAATGGATGTGAGTTGCAGGACAGGTTTTAGCAGCCAAGAATGTAGGGGATATGCCCAATCTCCTGTGCAGGAAATACTCGCCTGCTGGTGACATCAGTAGCAGTTATGGTCAGCATTGTGCCCTTGGGTGTTTTCTCACCAATGCAATGGCCACTGAGTATGTTGTCACCCTTGATTTTCTGGTAGAGGATAGTTTTTGTCTGATGAAGGTGTCATGGGCAGTGCCGGGAACCATGCCTAGACATTGGTGATGCACCCTGTTGCATCACACACCACCTGGCAGTTGATGGACAGCAAACTCTTTCTATTGATGTAGGCCTCCATCTCATCCCCTGGGGTGCACAGATGGCAACACGGGTGTAATCAATGGTACCCAGTAAAGCAAGTAGGCGTGCAACCTAATAGAATTGCTGTATGGTTGCTCTTCGCACTTCTGGTGTTGTGAGGAATGCAATGAAGTCCTTACTATGGTCTAGCAGGTTATCTAGGAACTAGACCAACAGACATGAGGTGGCTGACTAAGTGATACCGATGTTGACACTTACTGGTATCTGGAATGATCCAGTGGCCAGGAAGCACAGTGCTGCTGTCACCTTGAGCTCAATGGACATTGCATGGCTGCGGTGGTTGTCTGAATGGAGCTACTCATGCTGCAGGTCACAGAGCTGCAATAGCATGGGCCTGTTAAGACTGTACTGGCTCACAATTTGCTTGTCACAAGGACTTTGAATGTGACTTATGGACAGTATTGTCTATTTGCAGCATAGTATCTTGTGGGCCTGTTATAGGGCCTGGGGCATTCTTCTGCTTCTCACTCTCCAGGATAGACTGCATTAGGTACAGGATGTGGGCTATTGTTTTTGTAGTTCTAGGGTCCACTTCTTAGTTTTTCCAGGTCTGCATTTTATAGTCCTTATCTTGCTCAGTTCTAAGTTGTACAAAATGCCATTGGTAAAGAGCTAATTCTTTGAATATCACACTGGCCACATAGTCATGTCACCACCCCCTTTTTCTGTGTTGAAAACATTATTGTAGAAGAGACACACTATCACATCTGGCCAGCGCAGTGCTAACAATGGCTGAATATAGCAAACATACACAATTGGCCATTAGTGCTAGTGCAAACTCAATTCTGGTAGTGCAAATCTTTTGAATATGGGGCCCAGGAGGTTTAGTCTGGAGATGTTTAAGGAAACAATTCTTCATAAAGCAAATGGAATTAGGGAATGGATATCATACAAAGTAAAATACTTGACTCAAGTTATATAGCTGTCGTTGAGATGAGATCTGATGCACTTTAATAAGTAAACCCAGAAACATAGACATTGATGAAAGATAAGGACCGCAAGGCTCATCCAGTCTGCCCATTTCTTTTTCTAACTTACGAATGTGCCATCGGCCTTTGCTCTGTCAATGGCCTATCTATTCATACTCATCTGTATTGCTCCCTTATGCCTATCCCATACCTGTTTGAAGCCCTGCACATTCCTTAGGTAGGTTGTTCCATGCATCCACCATCCTTTCTGTGAAAAAGAACTTCCTCACATTACCCCTTAACCAGTCTCCCTCTAATCTCATGCTGTGTCCTCTTGCCCTGCTATTTTTCTTATATTGAAACATGTTAGACTTTTTCACCTTGTTAATACCCTTAAGGTGTTTGAATGTTTGAATCATATCACCTCTCTTCCTCCTTTGCTCTAGGATATACATATTGAGCTCAGTTAATCTGTCCTCATATGTTTTCTGATACAGTCCCTGCACCATTTTGATTGCCCTTCTCTGGACTGCCTCAATTTGGTTAATGTCCTTGTGAAGGTGTGGCCTCCAGTACTGCATGCAGTACTCCAGATAGGGCCCAACTAGTGTCTTGTAAAGAGGGATTATTACCTCCCTCTTATGATTTGTGATATCCCTACTAATACACCCCAACATACCCCTAGCCTTATCTACTGCTTTAGTGGTCTGCTTGGATGATTTCAGGTCATCTGTGATGATGATGCAGAAGTCTCTTTCTTCCTGTGTGATTGCCAGCAACTCCCCTCCCAACCTATAGGTGGCTTCAAGGTTTCTCTGCCATATGTGCATGATCTTGCACTTCTTTGCATTAAAGCACAGTTGCCACTCTTCCGACCATTTTACTAGTTTATCCAGATCTCTTCTCATTCTGCCCACCCCATCTGGAGCATCTACTCTGTTGCAGATCTTGGTGTCATCTGCAAACAGACAAGCCTTACCCTCCAGTCCATCTGCAATGTCACTGATGAAGATATTGAAGAGAACTAGCCCCAGGACTGATCCCTAAGGTACCCCACTTCTGACTTGCATCTCTTCTGTCTGTATATTGTTTACTACCACTCTCTGTTTTCTGCCCATCAACCATTTTTCCACCCAGTTGACCAACTTCTGACCAACCCTGAGTCTACCCAGCTTATTAATCAATTTTCTATGTAGAACATTGTTGAAAGCTTTGCTGAAGTCAAGGTAGGTGACATCAACTGCTCCCCTTGGTCCATCACTCTGGTTACCCAGTCAAAGAAATCTATGAGATTAGTTTGACAGGACCTTCCTGTTGTAAACCCATGCTGTCTTGGATCCTGTGCTCCAATGGATTCCAGGTGTTGCACTATCCTTTCCTTAAGGAGTGCCTCCACAATCTTGCCCACTACTGAAGTAAGAATGACTGGTCTGCAGCTCTCTGCCTCCTCCCTGCTACCACTCTTGTGGAGCGGGATCACATGAGCCCTTCTCCAGTCTTCTGGGATCTCTCTTGTGCTCAGAGACTCACTAAACAGTTCTGATAATGGCTCTGCTAGTTCCACCCTTAGTTCCTTTAGTACCCTGGGATGTATGCCATCAGGTCCCATTGCATTGTCCACCCTGAGCTTATCGAGCTCTTGTAGGATCCTTTCTTTTGTGAAGGAACTGGTGCACTCCTCACTCCCCCCCCCCGGCCGTGTCCATGTTGCTGAGCTGTGGGCCCATGTAATTGAAAACTACAAGGCAAGTAAGGACTGGCACAGAATCCATGCCTTTTTAACTTTCTTTGTTTTTGTGTTCTATATCATGATTCACAGAATTACTAGAGTTCTGTAGTGTTATAGCCAAAGAATATGCTACATACAGCAAAAGGTAATTGCTGCTACAAAAATAATATTTTTATTTTTGTTTTTAAAATGGATAGAAAGAATTCTAAAAGATAATTGATCATGATTCATTGCAGAATGTAGTGTTACCTCATTACAGCATCACATTCCAAAATAAATTAAGAGAAAACCTAAATAACAGCCATTTTATTATTTTACAGGATCCACTTCATAATTTCAATAAGCCACTCAAGGGCATGTGTTATGCTGGTTAACGTCAGCTCATTGGCAGTTAAACGCATTCAGATGCACCTTGTGCTTCACATCACACCTGAGGCATTGCATTATTTGTTGTGTCAAAGCTTAACTACATGGTACTAAATGCCCACAATTCAAGGCTGTTTGAAATTCTTATGTTTGTTCTGAAGGCCAACCTGTGATCAGTATTTGATGTCATTAATAGCATTCTTGAAGATGGCATATTGAACAATGAATTTACAGAAATATACACCTGTAGTAAATCCTTGTTGCTGTAAAATTGGGATGGAATCTGTTAAGGAAATGTAAAAGCCTCGCTGAAGTATATAGCATTTAACTGTAGAAAAGTGCTAAAGGCCAGCCCGCAGCACAGGGTTAGCATTACCACTTGTGACACTAACCACCAGAATTTGAAAACAAGCTCAGGGAGTCAAAGTGTCAGCAAGGAGAAGGAGGACCAAGCATCTGTTGAACAGCTGTCTTCCATAATGGGGAGTGGACCTGAGCTCTCTGTTTGTCTGGCCCCTAGCAGTAGCTGGGAAGTAGCATGCTGAGATGGCAAGAAGTTGGGGCAAATAGGAGCAGATGCCTGGCATGTGGTACACCACCACTGGTGTATTTGCAGTCAGCTCCTCAGGAGGGAGAACAAGGAAAATGGTGTGGCGATGGATGAATGACTCTGGCCAGCCACAGGCCCTGTGCTTCATGACCCAAACCACTCTTCCTCTGCATGACCATACGTCCCAAGTGGGAGACAGGGTGATAGGGCTGGGTGGCTTGCATGACGGGGGCTGCCAGTGCACAAAAGAGAAACAGGATTGACTGCAAAGTAAACGTCTACTAGGTACCTGATTATGCAGGAATTAAAGAGCAGTTTTTCATGATCATGAGCTGTTAGAGTTCAGCACAAAACATTAGCATGGGTAATTCCTAGCAGGGATACTGTGAGTCTCTATTCCAGTACTAGTAGCAGCTCTTCAAATTCCAAAACACCTGCATTGCCCTGTGCCTTATGTATAATCATATTTAAGTAATCAAGCTTCTCAGACTACAGTACTTTCAAATATTGTATTTCAAGTTACATCATTTACTACTGTAAAGTTTAAACATCTTAAACAACCTGGTTTTGTTCTCTGTTCCACAAAATAGCACTCCGGTTGATGATGAGATCTTCTCCCGGTGGAGCACTGAAGTTATAGATGCCAACAGTTAGGCACCTGCTTGTGCCATTTGGGAGTATCTGCCAGTTAATTACATCATACACGCCTGGTGGGTCACCATGTTCATCAAAAAACATCTCTTCTGCTGCTTTATTCTTAAATTTAACCTGCTTCACAAAATGGAGAAGCTGAAAGATAATGAGAAAGAAATTGAAAAAGTTAGATTGGGGAGCTAGTATGCTATGTGCTAAAACAAGCAAAATGTTAAAGAAGTCATAGAAAAACTGATAGTGTCCAAGCAGATTTCACTCAACCTTATATTTGTATAAAGGATCGATAGGAACGTAAGATGTTTAGTGTTCAAATCACCACACCTGAAGAGGGTATGGGCCTGGGCAAAGTTAGCAAATTCAGCTTTTGCAGAATTTTCATGAATGTCCACAAATTTAATGACATTTTGAGGAATATTGCAAAATGTCCTGAAATTCTTGTCTTGTTTATAACTTAGCTGTTGTTGCAGCTATAGTCACAAACATTGGCTTGCTTGGAAAGAATCTTAAAGAAATTCAAAGTTTCATGTCATTTCGATGAGTGGTTTTGAACTTACCAGGGCTCAAAGAAAATACTTCCCTGCTTACAATTCAGCCATCTTTGGAACTACATACCTGAACATTTTTATGTGTAGCTTTTTGTGGAAGGGTTTTAGGACCTGCTAAAAGGGGAGGGCATTAGTTAAGTAAATTTGAAGTCACAGAGGTTTGTAATTTCACTACATAATTATTTGCTAAAGTTTGTGAACATTTTCCAGATATGTTGATGTTTGTTGCTCTGCTGCTATTGCAGGTATACACCTTCAGTTTGGCATGTGAATCCAGAGTAAATGGGTCCTTGACTTTTACAAAGCTGGGGAAATGTAGTTTAGTAGTTTAAAATCTAGATTGGAAAGTTTGTTAATTACATTTTGTGTCCATCCCTGGCACTCCAGTTCCCCACAGACTGGGTTATGCACATTTGACCTAGGATCAAAATGTGACCCCTACTTAAGCTCCACGTGCAAGCATACTCCTCATTTCATCTTGTGCATCTGTTTAGACTGCAGCACATTCCCCAGAGCTCCTGCTTTTCAGCTTATTTAATTCAGAAAATAATTGATTAATAAGGTAAGAACTTCCATATCCTTAATAAACCTTGTTAGTGTTTCAGACTCTGCCAAGTTCAACAGTTTATATAGCAATTTTAATGATTTATTGCCTGTTTATGGATATGCACTGTGGCTGTTTATTTTTTATTTATCAAGTCTAGGATTACAAATAACTTTGAGCCATGGCTCTTTTACAAAGGTTCCATGTCAAAGAAATACAAATTATGGGGAACATCAAGACAGGCATTACAACAATGTGGACATTGCAAACAGAGTACAGATTAATACAGTTCAAGGGTAGCATTGTAACAAGGCAGCAAGTGGCATTTTTCAGAGAAAATAGACAACAGATAAGAAGTACCAGAGTCATAGGGAGAGGGAAGAGGGTAGGGGGAGAGAAGGAATGTAGGAAGGGTGGCGAGAGGGTTAAAAGTGCAGCATTGAGTATACCAAGATGTGAGGGTAGAATCCAGTGGGGGGACAAATGGAGCAGAAAGGGAAGTGGAGAAACAAGGTTAAGTTGGGCAGTCACAGGAGCTGTTGGTAGTGAGACAGTCCCAGAGCCTAGTTTTAAACATACCAATAGTTGGGGCAGAGGAGATGGTTGGGCTGAGGCCATTGAACCAGAGTGGTGCTCGATAAGCAAAAGAGCATTGTCCCTGTGAAGTGTGACAGTGGGGGACTTTCAGTAGCTGTAGCGTTGATCTCCTAAGGCACCATTTGTTAATTCGGTGTTGTAACAGAGTTGAGACCCCAGAAGGTGCAAGGCCAAGGTAGATTTTTTTCACCATGGAGCAAGTGAGAAATTTTATGCGGTTTGATAGTTAGAGCCAGCCGGTCTGAGTGTACAGGTCACATGTGTGGGTGAGATGGTGAGCACCAGTGATGAGCCGACATGCTTTATTTAAGGCAGTTGAGAGGCATCTAAGGGTTGTGGTAGTGGCCGAGCCATAAATGATGAGACCATAGTCTATTACAGAGATCACAGAGCTCAGGACTGCAACCTTCAAAGCTTCTGGCATGAGGTGTGGTCTGTGTTTGTAGAGGAGACCAAGCCGTGTATTAGCAGCTCTAGCTACATTATCTACATGAAGTCCATAGGAGAGATTAGGGTCATGCTACATTATCTACATGAAGTCCATAGGAGAGATTATGGTCAAGCTGTATCCCTAAGTATTTGAAGGACACCACCTGATCTAGAGTGCTCCCCTGGGTGGTTGAGATAGCCAAATGGTGTAGCTTGTGTGGGTTATGAGAGCTGCAGAAGAGCATAGATTTGGTTTTCTTGTCATTGAGGACCAGTTTATGATTAAGAAACCATGACTATACAGAACTGAAACCAAGTTGAAGGTTGTGTTGAAAAGTTGCAGGATCTTTGTGAGTGGAGAATACAACAGCATCATCGGCATATAGTATGATCTGCTCAGAGCAGTGGTAAGGGAGGGAGTTTAAGAAAAGGCTAAAAAGGAGGGGTCCCAGTATGCATCCCTGTGGGACACCCGAGTGAACAGGCAGGGTGTTAGAAAAAGCGTCCTCAATTTTTACTCTCTGTGACCAGTTTTCTAAGTAGCTTTTAAACCAGAGAGAAGAGTCAGGTGATAGCCCAGCATTCAGTAGTTGGTGTATTAGTAGTCCATGGTGTACTGTATCAAAGGCCTTGGAGAGGTCGATGAAAACGGCCCCTGTGAGAAGGCCGTTGTCAAGGGATTTGTGCAAAGCTCCAGTGGACTCAACAAGGGCTGTGGTGGTGCTGTGACCTTTCCGGAAGCCGTGTTGTTGTGAACAAGGTATATTGTATGTATCAAGTGGTCAGTAAGTTGATCAGCCACGATGCACTCAAGTGCCTTACAGAGTGGGGGCAGTATGGAGATAGGGCGATAATGTGAGTGCATCGTCTTGTCCCCACTTTTATGGATGGGTGTCACGGTGGCTGTTTTCCATAGGTCCAGGAATTTTTCACAGCTGAGAGAGAGGTTTAGAATTTTTGTTAATGGATGAATTACCTCATCAAGGGTGAGCAACAGAAGCTTAAGGTCCAGGGTGTCGCTACTAGATCTAGATTTGGAGATAGCTGTAGTAATATAGCGGCAAGCTTCATTCAACCTTACCTTCCTGAAGTAGAAGATGGGATGGTTAGACTGAGGGGCTGAGGTATTTGGGGAGTAGGCCCTGTTTTCAAAAAAGTCATGGGGTAGAACAGCACTAAGGTCTGAAAAAGCCGTGTTAAAGATATTTGCGATCACCTTGGGGTCAAGGGTTGAGGGTCCATCAACCATTAACATGGCCGGAGAGGTTTTTGGCTGCTTCCCTGTGACATCCTTGATATTGTCCCAGAAAGCACGACCATTTCCCCATGTATAGGTGAGAGTGTCTTTGTAATAGGTGGATTTCATTAGCCTTATGGCTTTTGTGCAGGCATTTCATGCTTGTTTGTAATTTTGGATGTCCAGTTGTTTGCCAGTGGCCCTTGCAACTGCCCAGAGGTGATCCCTTAGTTTCAGCTGTGAGAGAAGAGCCGCGGTGACCCATGGGTTAGAAAGAGATTTTGTTTTGCACCTTTTAGTAGGGGCATCGCATGCTTTGTTGAAAATTGAGATGAAGTGATCAAGAGCCAAGTTAACATCTGTTGCTTCATAGATGGGTAGCCAGTCTTGTAGAAGCAGGTGTTGTTTGAGATGTGGAAGTTTTCCATGAGGAAGGACTCTGCTAGTGATAATTTTGGTAGGGGGCTTAAGGAATTTGTTAGACCATGCACACATGACTGGGGAGTGGTAACTGAGTGAGTCTGGGAGAATGGTCATGTGAGAAATCCTTGTGGGGTGAGTGGTGAGGACCCAATCCAAGAGGGTACTGGTGCCAGTCTTGTAGTTAATCCTAGTAGGGGAGTTTACCATTTGCGTGAGGTTAGCAGCTGAAATGGAGTCTTTATAGGCACTGGCACTGGAAGCTAACCAGTTTATGTTGAAATCCCCTAGTAGAATAAGTTCAGCTTCAGGAGGATGAGAGTTGATAAAGTTTAGGACATCGTTGAATCCATGTTTAGGGTCCCTGGGCAGGATGTATATGGAGACAATAGTCAGGGCTTTATGGTTGGGACCTAGGACGATTTTTATTGGCAGAATCTGGGCTGAGGCAGAAAGTGATGGAGTTGCTACAGGGTGCCAAGACAGGAGTCTTTGATATAGATTGCACAACCACTGCCTTTTTGGATATCCAGTCCAGCCTGTGGACATTGTAGCCCTGTATTGTTACTGCTGAGTCAGGAACTTTGGGTGTCAGCCAAGTTTCCACCAGTGCAAGGATGTCAGGTTGTGTTGGCATATGAAGGCTTGGAGTGCATCCAGCTTTGGTAGTAGGCTGCAGATATTAATGGTTGCAAGGATAAGGGCACCTGGAGTTTGTGTGTGGCCTGAGCTTCTAGGGCCAGGATTGGGATGGACGCTGCCTGAGATGAGAAGGAAGAGGAGTAGGAGTTTTAAGGAGCAGAGTCGCAGCTCTTTGAGAGATAGTTTTGATTGTTGTTTCCTGGAGTAGAAGTTTCAAAGTTCCAGGCGGTGTCCCATATGGACTGCAAGGTGGTACAGTGTAGAGAGGTGGCCACACTTGTTGAGAGTAGTGGTCGGGTTAAGTAACCCGGAATATCCAAACGATGCTCCAAGCACAAGTCTCGAGTGGAAGTGGGGACTTCTAGCTAACAACACAATTGTGCTCATCATGACAGGAGGTTCTATTTAAGGCTTTATCTGTCTGTAAGTACAATTCCTCCCTTTATTGCATGTGTTTCTGGATGTTTTAAATGTGTACCACACTAAGATACCTTGTATGGCCAGTGCTTCCAGACACTCCCTCTTATTAGTGGGAGTGGCTCTGGTGTGAATGTCCCTGCAGCCCTTGGTACGGCAGCTATAGTAAGTATGGCCTGGCCGTATTGTATATTGCAAATACTTCCCTGCTCCTTGTGGTGTTCAGCCTTGTGAGGGACTGAACAGCATAGTAGCCTTCCATAATCCCTCATGGAGCAGCTATGGGACAAAACGTTGCAGCCACCCTCCTCCTTTATGGAGTCATCTAGCATAAAAGGGGTTTACTAGGATAAGTGAACCATTAATTGTTTCACTGTGGGCTGGTACTGTTCGATGCAAAAGAGAGATGGCACACCCAACCCCCCCACACACACACACTCATAGGGACGGGCTCATAACTCAGAGACAGTGCAGCTCTTCCAGACCACCACAACTTAACCATAGCAAAGCAGTGCTAGGTCACGATTCCCCAAGCCAAGCAATCTTGGCAATCAGTGAGCCCTTCAACACATCCTACCCTATCTGCCTGACACTGCCTGAGTATGTGTACAATGTTGGAGTGAGCATTGGAAGTTTTGTTGAGCACTGGCCATACTTCTCCTGCCCATTGGCCAGGATGTTATGCCTCATGCATACACCAATATCATCTTAGCAGGTTATCTCTGTTCCACTGCTTGTGGAAGTTCTAGCCCAGTCAACCTTGGTATAAAGAAATTGTTCATTGAGTGGGAGTAGCCCAGAACCAATCAAAGCCCATCAAATGTAGATTACAGATTGGTCGACAAATGAGCTCACTCACCAAATATTTTTTGTTCTATAGAAAAATACAATTATTTCATGAAAAAAATTAAAGTGCTTAAGAGAACAGTGTTCTTATATCATATGTTTCAGATCAAAGTATCATTCATCAGTGAAGAAACACAAATGCTCATATGCTCATTCTAAAAATATAGACAAATCAAAATGTCGACATCAGAATTTCTTAAATTGCTTCAAATCACAATATAGTTTAAATAAATTCCAGTTCCTCACCAGGTTTATGATCCACACCTAGTTAATTTCTTTATCATCTAAAGAAATAAAATTAAATTCAGAGACTTCATAAGGTATCCTAGACTGTTGATTTTTGGCATCACTAATTTCTATTATTTTAAATCACAAAGAAAAATTATTTTATATTTCATACCAATTTTCTTAAAGTGCATAATGATCATTTAGAAATAACTGAGACACGTTTTCAAACAAAGCTTTCACAAACTTTTCCTGAAATGAAGAATAAAACACATTTATTTAAATACATCTTCATATTATTGAGGGGCCTTCTATCGGGGTTTTTTATATATTTCTCTGTTCCTTAATCTGTGACTCAAACATATTTCTAAAAATAACATGCTCTAAGTAACATTAGTCTGTGCAAAAAATTCTTAATGAAAAATACCCCCAGAAAAGATAGGTGTACCTCAATAATAGGTTCAAGAACGTTTTTTCCTTTTGTTCTATAAGAAAAGAAATGCCTTGTTTTAGTGTCAGAACACATTCTAACATCGAGCCAAAAATACAGAAATGAAGTCCTCAAGTTGTTTTTGAAAGTTAGAGCTTACTTACTTTTAGGGATCAAAAGGTGTAGCTGTGACCTCCACTTTCTCTATACTGGAGATGCAGTCGGCATCTTGCGCAGTACTTATATACTGCTGAGCGTACACGGAAAGTAGGCACATGGCAGTAAGTCTGTGTTATCTGACAGACTCCAGAGCCCTACGTAAGTAAACTCTAACTTTAAAAAACAACTGTTTGAGTCACAGATTAAGGAATAGTGAAATATATAAAAAACCCTGATGGAAGGCACCACAATAATATGAAGGTGTACTTAAAGAAATTTATTTTATTCTCCATTTCAAGAAATGTTTGTGAAAGCTTTGTTTGGGAACATGTCTCAGTTATTTCTAAATTATCATTATGCACTTCAAGAAAATTAGTATGAAATATAAAATAATTTTTCTTTGTGATTTAAAATAATAGAACTTAGTGATGACAAAAATCAACAGTCTAGGTAACCTTATGAAGTCTCTGAATTTTACTTTTATTTCTTTAGATGATAAAGAAATTAACTAGGTGTGGATCATAAACCTGGTAAGGAACTGGAATTTATTTAAACTATATTGTGATTTGAAGCAATTTAAGAAATTCTGATGTTGACATTTTGATCTATGTCTATATTTTTAGAATGAGCATATGAGCATTTGTGTTTCTTCACAGATGAAGGATACTTTGATCTGAAACATATGATAGAAGAACACTGTGCTCTTAAGCACTTTAATTTGTTCCATAAAATAAATGGATTTTAGTATATAACAAAAAATATTTACTGAGTGGGCTCAGTTGTCAACCAATCTATAATCTACTATCTCCACTCTAATGCAGGTAAACCAATATGAAATGAGGGTATGCACCTCTTCACATACAGTATGCGCATCAGCCATTTCTGCTGTTTTCCATCTTAACTGATGCCTGACACTGGTGGATGCACTCCAGGGCTCACTACTAATGGCTAGCAAGGCATGGCATACATAGCACTGCATGCTAGCTCACGTCTGAACTTTGTGCTGTCAGACCAGGCCAATGAATCAGTTGTGGGTTACATTCAAGTTGTGGAAGTGACTTATGGATGTCACTTCCATCGGCTGTCTTGCTTAATCTCTCCAGCACTATTCACCACTTCTGGTAGCCATCTTGGGAGAAAGGCTGAATGGGTGGCCATGTTGGATGAGACCTAGTGGACCTAGCAAGCTTAATGGCCCACCACCCATTCTTAGGGTTTAAATAAGGTAGTGCATGATTTGTCTCTTCTTCCCTGCCCACGTACCATGCAGAAGAAGAAATTTTGGTTCCCATTTGTTTGCACTCAATAAATGCTGAATGCCCACCTACTATGTGCTATACTAACTGCTCTGCACCTTATTATGGCTCCCCTCCAATTCTGTTTCAACAGATGTCTAAAAACAAGAAATACTCCAGGAATTCCAGTGACATCAGTGACTGTGCTGGAGACTTGCTGGAGACTTGAAGCTAAGCTTCACTGTTGATGATGTCTAAATAGTTAAACATCCAACAGTTAAACCCAGGCTATCTGTCTTCATTCCTCACGGGAATCTGCAACGTCAGTCAGGTGAGGAAATCCAGACAAAAAAGATGGCATGCAATCAAATTTTAAGGGGTGGAAACCGGAGAAACAGCAGCATGAGTAACATGCCCTCGAGGATATCTAACTGCACTGCAGGCTCAGCTGGAGAACTGGATGGCAGAGTGTTGCAAGCAGTTCAGCTGGAAGCTGCATCACCTCCTCCAATATAATGAATATTCTTCAAAGGATCAACTCTAATGTGTTGGACATTAAGCAGGAACTAAAACAACTGTAGTGCCACACTAGGGCTGGGAAAACTCAGTGAAGATCTGACCCTTATTAAATAAGAAACATAATTTCTAATTTGTTCTGATTAGCTCTGATATATTGTCAAATATTTGAAAAAATGCAAAAAATACATACAAGTGGCCAAAGTCAGTCACATTTGACACAGAGGCTCAAAGGAAATAATTTTATGAATTATTTGTATAAAAATTAATGTAATACTGCTAAATAAAAAAGCAATTGCTCCATAGCTCCATCTGAGTTCTTTCCCTTCCCCTCTGCCCTCAGTCCCCTTGGTCCAATGAGGCTTCGAGGGAGTTGAGGAGAGTGGGGCAAAGGCTGGAACATTGTTGGCAGAAATCTGGCCTGGAGGAGGACAGACTTAGGTTGATCACCCATTATTCGGACTATCAATCAAAAGTCTCCCATAAGGAGGCAGAGTTCCTGTCCAGAGAGATTGCTGCAGCAAGAAATTGACCAGATCAGCTCTTTTGGACCGTGGACAGGCTGTGCAATCCAGCCTGCCTTCAGTGTCGGAGAGCTTTTTCACAATCTAAGTGTGATGAGTTTGCTCAATTCTTTGCAGATAAGCTGTCTTCTATCAGGTTGGAGATCTGCTTAACTCATTCAAATGAGTTTGGCGGTGGTTGATGCGAGGACACAGGCACCCGGTCTGTCTGGACAGATTTTGACTAGCCAGCAATTGTGGATATCACAAAGATTGTCTGGGGCTTGCTACCGACTTACTGTAGTTTGGAGCCTGGTCCAACATGCCTCCTTGTGGAGTGTATGGAGGTCACCAGACCAATCCTTGCTGAGAGAGTCTGGTGCTCACTGGACCAGGGGGTGTTTCTGGACCTTCTGAAGGAGGCTGTGGTGACACCATTTTTAAAGAAACCTTCCTGCAACCCAGACTATCTTGCGAACTACAGACCTAGTCTCTAACCTGCCTTCTTTGGGCAACGTTATTGAGAAGGTAGTCACATTGCAGCTCGAGAACTTTCTTACCACCCATGAAGTCTATGATCCTCTCCAGTCTGGTTTCAAGAAGAGGCATAGTACCAAGATGGCATTAGTTCGAGTACTTAATAATCTCCTTGTAGCGAGGGATCGGAGGAGTCATTCGATCTTGGTCCTCCTTGATCTCTTTGCAACATTTGACACTGTGGATCATGGGGTGGTGCTGAAACACCTGCAGCTATTCTGTGGACTGTCAGGGACAGTCTTCAGGTGGTTACATTCTTTCCTGACAGGCAGGACTCAGAGGTTGGTGTCAGGAATTTTTTCCTTGGCCCCCTTCGCCCTGCCTTGTGGGATGCCACAGGGTTCCGTGTTGTCCTCCATGCTGTTCGCGGTGTACATGTTGCCATTGGGAGACATTATAAGGCAGTATGGGCTGAGTTTTCACTGCTGTGCAGATGACTCTCAGCTCTACATGTCCTTTGTACCAAAACAGAAAAGCGCGATCTCGGTCCTTAGCAACTGCCTCACTGAAATTCAAGACTGGATGAGTGCTAACTGGTTGAGATTGAATCTGGACAAGACTGAGGTGTTGGTGGTGGATCCAGATCAGCGGGTAGAGAAGTTGACTCCTGGGCAACCATCTGGCCTTGTGTTAGGGGGTAACCAGTTAAGACCTTCTGAACGGGTGCAGAATCTGTGTGTTGTGCTTGATAAACTGATGCTGAAAACACAGGTGTCAGCAGTTGTCAAGTCCTCATTTTACCATCTGAGGAACATTGCCTGGATAAAGCATCTTGTTCCACCCGATGATCTTCCTACATTGGTTAATGCCTTTGTGTCCTCTCGTCTTGATTGCTGCAATGCTCTATACCTAGGGTTACCTGGGGTGGATCTCTGTCACCTGCAGCTGGTGCAGAATGCTGCAGCCAGGTTGTTGACAGGGTTTTCAAGAACTTGCCATGGCACTCCTGTGCTGCGTGAGCTGCACTGGCTGCCGGTGGGATGGAGGATCACCTTCAAGGTTGCATTGCTGACCTATAAGACCCTACACGGACAGGGACCGGGCTACTTGCAAGACCTCCTTTGGCCTTACTGCCCCCTTCATTCACTCTGCTCTGCCAATGAGGGATTGTTAGAGGCTCCCAGGGTCTGTCTTCAGACATCAGGTGCTAGGGTTTTTGCTTTTGTAGCCCAGACACTGTGGAACACTCTACCTCATCAGATTAGAGAGTGTCTGTCCACCAAGACTTTTAAATCCTCATTAAAAACATATTTATTTAGCTTGGCATTTGGGGATAATGTTTAGTTTTAGCATTGCTGCCTTTTGATTTTTATGTTTTACTTGATTAAATGTCTGTTTTTATATTGTATATGTGCTTTGGTTTTTGAAAAGTGCTTTAGAAATAACATTTGATTTGATACTAGCCCCTTCATGGCTGGTCTGTAATGGTGACATACCCTGCTCGGGCCCGTGACATGAGTATGCTGGGAGAGACAGAGATAGACAAAGAGAGAGAGAGAGACAGACAGACAGATCCAAATACCTATATCATTAGTATTCTAACCTGTAAAAAAACTAAGATCATTCTAATGTGAATGTCCTTCTGATGACTCCCACCCACAGTCACAGGCCATTGGACATATTTACTGTTGTGACTCTAAACAGTACACTGAAAGGACAACAGTCCACCACCACTTTCTTCCAAGATTACTGGACTAACTCCTACAATACAATTCGTTATTGTTAAGTGACAAAATTTAGCAACTGTTTAGTGTGCCTCAGAATTTGAATTGGAGATGCAGACACATCTGGTGCACAGCCACATGCAGCACAGTCCCACACTGGGAGTTGGTTAATGCTTAATACATAATGTAACACAGTATACTATAAAACTAATGATAAGGAAGAATAATGGGGAAAGAGTGATGATGATGAAGATGATGACACTTGTGTGTACAGTACTTGTACTTTACTTGTGTTGTACTGTAAACAGCCTGCTACAAGTCACAAAGTCAGATTCTCCCCTGGGCCACCCACATCCAGCAGCACAGGTGCATCAACTTGTATGTTGTTTGTCTGAACAATATATTTTTTTTATTACATGAAATCAGGAATGATCATGATTCATGACTGGATGGCACAAGTCAAAGATTTAATTTGCAACCCTGCTGCCCTTGCCCTGTAAACACAGCCACATTGAAGCCAGGAATAGAAATGTTATTTGGGATTTCTGAGACTGTTGCATTTATTGTGGGCCACCCTGCAGTCTCTCTCTCTCTTTCTCTCTCCTGTGGACATCACAAGTCAAAGATTTATTTTGCCACCCTGCTGTCTTTGCCTTCTACACACAGCCACACTGAAGCCAGGGGGAAAAAATATTTGGGATTTCTGGGACTTTTACATTTATCATCAGCCCCCACTACAGTCTCTCTCGCTCTCCCCCAGACGACATTATGAATGGATGTTCCTGAGATTCGTGATTGGATGGCACAAGCCAAAGATTTATTTTGCCACCCTGCTGCCCTTGTCCTGTACACACAGCCACACTGAAACCAGGGAAATAAAACTGGGATTTTATGTAATTGTAAAATTTCTCTTGGACCCCCAGTAGTCTCTCCCTCTCTCCTCTGGATCAGGAATGGCACAAGATTTTGCCAGTCTGCCTTTTCTCATATACACAGTCAGCAACACTTTTTGAGGCCAAGAAAACAAAACAAAACTGTCTGCCCTTTTTTTTAATGTACACAGCTACACTGACTGAGGTGCATAAAAGAAAAAAAAACTTTTATTTAGGATTTTCTGTAACTACAAAATCTCTCTTGGGCCCCCAGTAGTCTCTGCTTCTCTCCTTTGGATCTGGAATGGCACAAGTCAAAGATTTTGCCAGCCTGCCCTTTCTCATGTACACATTGCTACACTGTCTGAGGTCAAGAAAAGAAGAAAACTTTCATTTGGGATTTTCTGTAACTGTAAAATCTCTATTGGGCCCCCAGTAGTCTCTCCTTCTCTCCTCTGGATCTGGAATGGCACAAGTCAAAGACTGTGGCAGCCTGCCCTTGCTTATGTACACAGCTACACTGTCTGAGGTCAAGAAAAGAAAAACACTTTCATTTGGGATTTTCTGTAACTGTAAAATCTCTCTTGGGCCTCCAGTAGACTCTTCCTCTCTCCTCTGGATCTTCTGCAATGGCACAAGTCAAAGATTTTGCCAGCCTGCCATTGCTCATGTACATGCAGTCACACTGCCATACTGCCTGCCTTTTGCATCCCCCACCAGCTGCTGCCCCACCACCAGCAGCCACCCAGGCCAACACTATCTCCCCAGTCCCTCCAGATTCTTCCTTTCTCCAGTTCCGCCAGGTCCTGACTCCCAACCCACCATCACGCCTCTCGATGATCAGTTTTTTCCCCTCTTACCCCATTAAGTCTCCTTTTTGTCTCTCCACGGTTTCTCTTCCTTCATATATATATATATATATATATATATTTTTATGTGGGGTTTCTTTTTGGTTTTGTTTGGCAATTTCTTCTTGCGGTGTCTCTGCCGAGATACTCCTGCTCCTCTGATCGTCCTCCTCTCTTGTCTGGGCTGCGTCATACACTTAGCCCAGTTATGTACCATGAGTGCATCATGTGACCATCTGTTACCTGTTTGGATGTTGCTGGCTGCATGTATATTCAGCAAGCATGCTGACAGCATTCCCATGACAACAGTAAACAAAATGGCATTTCCACAGACCTGGAACTGGACTTCTGTGGCAAAGTCTGTATTTATCCGGGTCCATGGATTGCAGGTTTGATCCAGGGGTCTGGATCTCCCATGGAACCATCCATCCAGCCCTATGCCACACATCTGAAATTGAATCAGGCCGTAATGATGTGTGAGAGGAAATGCAAAGCCTGGGCTATGTGGTGCTTTTCTCAGTGCAGTGCGAAAGGGAACTGACTCAAAGACCAGAAAATGTGAAAGCCAGAGGGTGGCAAAAAAAAAATTTGATTATTTGGTTTCCCCTAAAGGTTGTGAACAGAATGATCTGGTGAGATTTGTACAGAGCAGACTGTGACATGAATCAAACATTCCAGAGACTGCTCAATCTCTTCAGGTTTTCTGTGGTAGATTCCAGTCTACAACCCATGTTCTTGAACAAGGAGTGTCTCAGGGTTCAATTCTGGGGCCTCTGTTGTTTTCATTATACATAGATGCTATTCCCTCTACACTAGCTTTTACCAGATCAGTATTGTATGTGGATATTATCATTAATTTCAGCACCTCTTCCACTTGTGAGATCAGTTTAGCTTTGAATTCGAACTTTGCAATGTTCAATTTTTAGCTTTTGCAATCCCGACTCTCATAAAATACTAAAAAAACAAAATGCATGATTTTTGGATGAAAACCTGAAGTGTCAAAATGCAGACCTTCACAGATTTTTGATTTTAATTTAATTTATTTTTTGTTGTATGGGTAAGTGCACTAGACAAATCCTGCCTATTTTCAGGCACGACCCAGGGGAAGGGGATACAGATGAATGCCAACTGACCTTAAACCAGATTAAACTGTTGGTGGTACTTTTAGTGAATGAGGGAAATTTGGCCAGGACACCGGGGAAATTCCCCTACTCTTTTCGATAAGTGCCATGGGATCTTTAACATCCACTTGAACTACCACCAATCCAGGCAGATGGGACCTCAGTTTAACGTCTCATCCAAAAGATGGCACCTCAGAAGTGCAGCACCCCTCTCATGCTGCACTACAGTGTCAGTACTGGGATATTAACCCAAGTGCCAGATGTGGGAACTGAACCCTCAGCCCTCTGATCTCCCGGCCTCAGTGGTGAGTGTGCTACCTACTGAGCCACTGACACTGACTGATTTGAATGGCACTGTTTTAGGGCAGGTCACAGAGGTTAAATATCAGAGGGGGGAGGTTATTGGATCCAACTTTAGCTTTTTCTGCTCACATAAAGATCTTTAGCAGGCAAGTAAATCAAAAACTTGGGGTACTGTTTAAATTAAAAAGCTGTTTAACACAGGAAGCTAGCTATTCTGTTACAACAGGAGTATTGTTGCCCACAGTAAACTATAACTCTTAATGTATATATTTGCTAATCTATCCTGCACTGACTTAGCCCTGATAACTAAAACATTTAATGCAATTTGTCACTTTGCCCAGAAATTGCCACACATCACACATCATTTTGTGCTGTATGCTCAGAGTAGTTGGTTACCACCTAGACTTACTGTAGCTTTTTGTATAACTTATGATGTGTAGTTGATAAAACTTTGAGAATGGAAACTGCCTCTCTTTTATACACACTACTTGATTCTAAAAATGCATGCAGGGTTTAAGATCAAATTCAAATTCCTTATTGTCAATCCTAAAGATTTCCACATCAATGGGAGAGTGTGTCTTTTCAGTACATGCTGCAAAATGTTGAATAACTTGCCATTTACATGTCATAATGCGAAAAGTTACATGTTTTTTAAATCGCATTTGAAATCATATCTGTTAGAACAACACATTATAAATGTTTTTAACTGCTTAAATCTGCTGCTTAGTTTACATTTTGTACCATTATCTGTTGTTTTGCTATTTGTATGTTGTAATATATGTCATTAATTTGTATCATCTTTAGCTGCAATTATGGCAGCTCCGGGTTGTTCCTGAAAAAGGGCTATTGCTCAGTGTACTTCCTAATTGAACAAAGTAAATAAATAAAATAATTAAAACCCCTGGACATCGAGTGGGTGCACTGAGCCCTGGGATCCAAGCCCAAAGATGGAGGCCCACCATGCTCAATCCTCATTAAATTTTCCTGTTACCAAGTGAAAGAATAATTTTGAAAACAAAACCTCGGCCAAGAAAACCTGAACTTGAATAGGAAATGGGTATTCACTGATCAAGATTACACACAGGTCACTATGCAGAATTGGAAGCAAGTGCTAGAAGTTTTCAAACAATTGAGGAAGAAAAGTATCAGAAGTCAGCTCCGATACCTGGCTAAACTGCCAATACACTGGGCAGAGAGACCGAAGCTCTGTGACTCCTTATTGCAAACTGTTAAACCACTTCAAAAGCTGGGAATCAACCTACCAAATTTACAACAGGGATCCTTTGAAAGAGTAATCCTACAGATGATATGAGACACAGTTCACAGAACAAGTGGAAAAGGGAAATAGCTACAAGTAGAAGTAACAGAGATTCTGCACAAGGACCTTCTGAAACTGTAGAAGGGGCTCAAAGGGAGACTGCAACCCTAAAAACTTTGAACAGCAAGTACTGTTTCCACTTTAACTTCACTCCCGTAGGTAGCCAATCTCTCTTCAGAGCTAGCCCTAAATACTCCAGTTCAGTGTGAGATAGCATGTTTGGTATTTTACAGTGACTCCTGTAGTACACAGTATGCAGATACCCCAAATTTAAGCTTCACATTTCCCTCTAAAATTCTAGAGGCTACTGAAATTGGAGCCACGGCAGTGACATACTTCCACGAGGACTGCATGGTGTTGAATTTGTAGCAATGAAAGATATGATGTATGGACCCTCACCCATTTTCTTTTTCTCCTGACTACTTTTCAGAGTACTATGAGAGTAGGACATAAGTGGGCACATTGGCCCATCGAGAATGTCCCTCACTCAAGTGGGTCAGTTATACCCATATATAATTTGAGTAATAAAGTTCATCCAGAGCTTCTTTGAAACTAAGTACAAATAAAGCAGTAGAGGGATGACTGTATCCTGGGTCAAATCCCACTTGTAAAGGACTGCACTAGTTACAAATTGGGATGTGGACTCAGTTTCCAGGTTGACTGTAGGAAGCTGTGCCCCTTTTACAGCATGATCAAATCACCTCCTACCAAAGTCAAGCAACCCTGTGCTCCATTTACAAGTAGAGTAGTGCACAACATGAGACAGGATACTGCTCCCCACAAACACCACAACTGGCGGGTGACTGTCCCAAGTTATGGACACTGTATACTAAGGTACAGAACATATCACTCATGGACAGAGGACTTCCACAGTGGATAGCTGATATTGGGGAATGGGGTCATTTTCTTCATTTCTGGGGAGGGGGAATGTATGTCAAATGTTGAAGCTTTTGGGGACGGAGTGGAAGGTTATATTTTTTGGGAGCAGCTATTTTACCATGGGGAAAGATTGGATGCTTGCTCAAGAGGGACAGGGGTGGATAGCCTGGGATCCCTATTGAGGCTAATATATTATTTATGTAAGGGGAGGTGCCCAGTGTGGACCAAAAGGGGAAGGAGTTGTGTTGATGGGGGACCTTAATATGCCTGGTACAAACTAGGGAAACATGTCCTTTAAGGTGGCAAAGGAGCAGAGACTGCTGGACGGCTTCCAGGATGTGTTCTTAACACAGCATGTGATGGAGCCCACAAGGGAGGGGCATGTCCTGGATGTGGTTCTGGCAGATGGGGATCTGGTAAGAGACCTGGTTGTAGAGGATCCCCTGACTGGGAGCGACCACAATACTGTCTGGTTTCAAATAAGCATGGGGGGGTGAGATCTAGGACACTGGCAGTGGACTTCAGGGGTCAGACTTTGTGGGCATGGGAAATATTCTCAAGGATCACTTCAAGGGGATTACATCAATGACAAATGTGGAAAGGAGATGGGAGGTCATAAAACGGTAACTTCATGAGGCAGTCAGGACCTGCGCTAAGGTGAAACGTAAAGGGAGCAAGGTCACATAAACCATGCTGGTGGTCCAGTGAGGTTCAGGTAGTGGTCAGAGAAAGAAGGCGTACAAAAATATAAAACAACAAGAGGGATAGGGATAAGGAAATGTACCATCTTGCATCTAGAAAAGTCACCCAGATGGTGAGGGGCAAAGTCCAGTAAAGAGCATGCTGGCACAGGGACACATGGAGGGAAAAGGGTTCTTCTGGCACATTGGGGAGTGAGAAAAACTAAGGCCATCTCAGCAGATTGAGATCAGAAGGAGGGTGGGTGGAAGAGGTGAGGGACCAGGCAGAGGTATTTAACAAGTACTTTGCCTCTGTGTTTACTAGGGAGGGGGATGAGATATCTACAAAGCAAGGAATGACGGGGATAGATGCGGCAGTGAGTGGGATCAGGGGAGCAACAGAAATGGAGCAAGAGGGAGGGAAAGGTACCCCAGGGGTGTCACATCAGGATAAGGATAAAAAGGCCAATAAGGTGGAGGGGACGGATGATGCTATCTCCGCCTAAAGGGTGTGGTTAGCCCTCAAGGCCCTAAAGAAGACAAATTTCCTGGGCTGGATGGCATTCACCTGAGAGTACTATGGGAATTGGTGGACATACTGGCTGCACCTCTGGCGGAGCTCTTCAACAGGTCACTTGAAACAGGGAGGGTACCTAGGGATTGGCGAGAGGCGCATGTGGTGCCAATCCATAAAGGGGGGTCGAGGGAAGTACCAGGTAACTATAGACCCATCAGTTTGACCTCGGTGGTGGGAAAATTAATGGAGAGTATAGTAAAGGAACGATTGGGGGTGTACTTGGAGGAGGTCAGAGGTCTGGATAGTCAGCAACATGGGTTTGTGTCAGGTAGATCATGTCAAACCAATCTTGAGGAGTTCTACGAATGGGTAACATCAGAACTGGACAGGGGAAAGCCTGTGGATGTATTATTCTTGGACTTCAGCAAGGCGTTTGACTCTGTTCCCCACAATGGTCTGGTGGATAAACTGATGGGGTTGGGAGTAGGCCCTTTGATGGTCAGATGAATTGAAAACTGGCTAGCTGGATGCACCCAGAGAGTAGTGGTCGGTGAGGAGCTCTCAAACCCTAGAGAGGTTGGTAGTGGGGTACCGCAGGCTCGATCCTGGGTCCGATCCTGTTTAATGCATACATATCGGACATCAGGGAGGGTATAGGGTGTGAAATGAGTCTCTTCACTGATGACTCCAAGATGGAGGTTGGCCCTGCAAGGAGACCTGGACACCCTGGAAAGCTGGGCTCACACATGGAAATTAAATTTCAATATCACCAAGTGCAGGGTGTTACATCTTGGGTTGGGAAACCTAGGGGTCATGGTGGATGCATGTATGAATAACTCTGAGCAATGCAGGAGAGCGGCTAGCAAGGCAAACAGGATGTTAGGATGCATCATAAGGGGGATCACCTCTAGGAGCAAGGAAGTGATTCTGCCGGTGTACAATGGACTGGTTAGACCACACCTTGAGTTCTGTGTACAGTACTGGAGACCACACTTGAAAAGGGATGTACAGCTCCTGGAGAGGGTACAGAGGAGGGCAACTAAGATGATACAAGAACTAGGGGATTTGACGTATGAGGACAGACTTGAGGAGCTCTGCCTGTTTTCATTGGAGGAGAGGAGAGACAGGGGGGACATGATTGAGGTCTTCAAGTACCTCAAGGGAATAAATAGGGTAAACATGGAGGGGATCTTTAGACTAAAGCAGGGAGGTATCACCAGAGGGCATGGTTTGAAGTTGGAAGGTGGAAGGGTGAGGGGGAAAAGAGGAGGAACTTTTTCACTGAGAGGGTGGTGGACCCTTGGAATGCACTTCCTGGTGAGCTGGTTCAGAGATCCACAGTGGAGGGCTTCAAGAGAGGGTGGAACAGACACAGAAAGTGGATGAATCAGATGATGACCTATACCAGGGGGGGTGGGAATGGATGATAGGGGTTTCTGGAACATAAGAGGAGGGAGGGACTTGGCACCCAACTAGGGATCTGAGGTTTGAGCAGACTCGAAAAACCATAAGGCCTAATCTGCTGGCAAATAGTATGTTAGTATGTAAGGTAATAAAGTGTTGCAGGGGATGACGAAGCAGTTTGTTGTTTAATCTGTGTTTAAACTGATGGGAACAAGATATGTAAAATATTACACTGTTAAGGCACCAGAGTGTCACAGGGTGTGGGAAATAATTCAGACAAGGCAATATTTCAGGATTAAAAACACACAGGAATGTAACATTTATTTACAAAAAGTCAGAAAACCAAAAACAATCGAAAATAAAGAAAAGTAAGTTGCAATGTCCATAACCACTTTTTCCCTCAGTGGTTTCTTGCAATTTCCAGTACACAGTCAAAGACCACAGAATAGCTATGGTCTGCTTACTTCTGTGTTTACATTACTCTCACTGGAGACCTCCCTGTCTCACTTCCAAGGCTCATCTGGTGCTGGGATGGTCTGGCCTTCTTCCTTCTTCTCCTTTTTAGGATTGCCAGCCGCTGCTGTGGCACCTTCCACTTTATCCTCATCCTCGGTCCACATTGTCTTCGGTCTAGTTACTGGAGTCAAACCTGGAAATGGTTGTATACCAGTTCTTTGACTTATGGACTGTGTCAGATGAAATGCACTAATGTCTGTTTGCCCACTTTTACTCATCTGTTAGGGTGCTTTTGTAGCAACACCCCCCCTGGCAACGCCTCCCGGGCAGCCTCGACGTACCAGGGTAAGAGAATCCCACTTCTAACACCAGTATTTAGTAACACAAGTCCTTTCAACCATCTTGGCCTCTTCAGGCTTGATTGAAGTCTTCACCCCATGGTTAACATAATCAGTCAGAGTCTTACCTGGGGACTTATCACCTCCTTCGTCCTCTATCCAGTAACAGCCTGGGAACATCGGCAGCTCAGGAATCACAAACTCTGTAGTGGGCTGTAAACATTCCATTAGGCAGTCCTCCTCCAGATAACAGCCAGGAAAAACTGGTAAAACTGGTAGCAAAGATCCAATGCATGAGCCTTCCTCTTCTTGGTTCCAAGGCTCCTGGACATCTACAGCTACGTCAGAATCCACTGAATGGGTCAACTCTATCAGCATCTGGTATCGATGCTCCACCTCTCTCCGTGTTGGTCTGCTACCAACCATTGCCCACACAGAAAATGGATGAATCGCATCAGGTCTGTCACCTGGTCTTCCTCCTTCCAATCCTGGATATCCACAGACTCCATTTCATGTGCCATCCTGAATGTTTGCCTCAGAAGATGTTTATTTATCTTTAAAAAGCAGTAGGTTCCTAGTGCTTGCAAGAGTAAACAGATAAGGAGCGCGCCCTTTTCTGCTTACATTTTTCAAGCCTAGTGATAGCTACTGAATATTTTTCTTCTGATTTAAAATATTACAATGAGCCAGAAATAAAAGAAAAAGGGTCATTACCTGATAATGTTTCCAGAGGTCCTGCTATAGGGCTGGCAGCTCCTGAACTGACTGTATTTATGGGAGAAGCAGTCAGTGACATCACAGTAGGGAGGAGTCAGCTCCCAAGTGTGATGTCATGCCCTGTAATTAAGGATTTATTTAGCTTTTTTTCAGAAGAGAGACCTCAAGAGCCTGTATGATGGACACAGAGACTTGCATTAAGCTAGGCAGGCTAGGACATTGTTTTATGAAATTTAGAGGTTAAAATAAAGTGTTCCTGCTAATTGATGTTGTCATCTGACCTCTGATGTCACGTCAGGCTGCCATAAAAGGTTGTCCACCAGAGGGCTAGGGAGATAGATAGGAGAGAGAATATGGAAGATGGTCAGTTGCTTTCTGATCAGAGACTGAGCAAGAGCTGAGTGTGGAGGTTTATACACTGTCAAGAAGGAAGGTCTCAGGAATTCTTTTGATTTGATGCTTAATGGAAGAAGAATGATGTACTGATGATTTACATTGGTGTGAAGAATTAACACCCTCTTATTTTCCTTTTTGTAAATATCCTTTATTTTCTTTATTTTGCTTTTTGGACAATAAATTGACAAACGCAGAATATGCGTTTTTTATGCACTATATTACAGTTGTCTGTCTAAATCTGTTATAAAGAATCCTCGCTACCACACAGAGGTCAGAGGTAAATCTAGAGAAATACAACAACCTACTTCCAATTAGCCATAGTTAATTCCTAGGGACACACTCTGCAGACAGCAGGGAGTTGAGGACCCCCTGCTTGATAGGGGACTGAGTACAGTACTGTAGCTCAATACCCTTGCTGTAGGTAGGAGGGAAATTCCCTCCAAGTTTGAGTTTGATTTAAGCTACTTTTGGTGGCATGCATGCACACTCCATTTTTGACAATAAAAATGTATTGTATCTTGTACTTTTTATTGTTTAAACTGTTTCATGGTTTGTTTGAATGTAATGTTATTATTATTGTTTGTTTTGTTTCTTTGGGTTGTGGCACATCTGTGGAGGAACAATCTTGACTAAGAGGGATGGATTATGAGGGTGGCATGGATTGCAGGGAAGTTGGGAAACAGACTGAGGGAGCACAGATGGTGGGTCCTTACTCTAAGGTAAGTCGCTGGAACATTACTACATTTTCTAACAGCCAACATAGGATTGCTTAAGGTAGTATCATTTAATGTTGAAGGGGTCAACTTGGTTGTTAAGAGAGCCAACATTTTGCGTGACCTTGCTAGGGTAAATTGTGATATTGGCCTCTTTCAGGAGACCCACCTATTCCAAGTGGAACATAGCAAATTAGAATCAGGGTTTGGGCAGTGGTGGCATCCTCAAACCCATTAGCAAAGAAGGTGGGGTAACCATTCTTGTGAAGAAGGGCCTACTTTTTGAGAAAATCAATGCTTTCACTGATAAAGATGGGAGATTTGCCATTGTCTTGGCAACTACATTATGCCAGGTAGAGTAGTGCTGGGTAAAATGTGTTTTCTGCCAGCAGAATTCTGGTGAAATACTGATTTTGCTTCTGCAAAATTTCACAAAATTTCACCAAAATTGTGATTTTGTTTTTTTTCCTTCTAATTTAAAAAGTATTTACCCACATTCAACCAGTTAGCATAGTAATGTTGCTAATGCCCTTACAGAAGTGTACCAAGTGTAACCTCTTCCCATCGGCCCCCCCCGTTTTGTTTTTTTAAACTCAGCTTTATTAGGATGTCTTATTACAAGCATGACAAATCATCAATAATGCATATAGTCTATGAATTAGTCCATACAGTAAGAAGTAATAACATTTACTAAACATGCTGTAACTTTCCAGACTTCAGTGCTTACTGACCGGAAAGTGCCACCAATATTAAGCATGAATGCACCATTTTAATCACTGCATCTATGTAGCACTGCTTTCATTAGATAAGTTCTCTCTTTATGTCCCTGGAAGAATTGATACACATAGACTTCCCCCTTGCACACTGAGTTTGCCCTAATAAAGCCCAAACTGAGGAATTCTTAACATAGGCTGAGGACCCATCTTACATGGTCTCTGAGCCCTGGCCTCATCAACATGGCCCCTGGTTGTGCTGTGCCACCCCTTCCCCAACTATGTCCCCTAATCCCACAATTATCATGTACCCTGCTCTACTCCTGATTTCAAGTCAAGAACAGCTCCCCCAAAACAAGTTTCAACATGTAGCATTACTCTCTACCCATCTCACTTATCAGCCATTCCTGCCAACACCCTCCATCTCTCTACATATTTATCCCAACTTAATCAAAGTTTTGCAGTAATCAATTCCAATAGAATCACTTATTTCATCCTATGGACCCAATCTCCCAATTTTGGAGGGTCGGGTGTCAGCCATTTCCCAGTAACACACTTCAGGGCCACCACTGCCATAGTCAATAAAGTTTTCCTGGTCTCTCAGGCTTGGTGTGCTACAGTGGGTAAGCTCAACACCCACTCCTCCCCAGACAGTGGAATCTGCACCTTTGTAATATTGTAGACTGCTTTCTGTATCTCCTGCCAATATGGGGTAAGCACTGGGCAGCCCCAAAGGATATACCTGTGATGCCTATCCTGCCACACTGTCTCCAGCATCTATCATCTCTGGAAGTTTTATAGTGCTTAGTCACAGCAGGGGTATGGAAGAAACGTGACGGTATCTTCCAATAAAATTCTCTCCATACTGGAGCTGACATGGCTCTCCATCCCCATTTCAGTCTATGGTTCCAGTCAGACTCCGAAATAGTGGTACTTGTCTCCTTCTCCCAGATTTTCCTGATTTTCCCTAAGTGGTCTCCACCTCACTGTAAAAGCATTTGATAAATGCTAGATATGTATCTAGTGTGGCCTGCCACTCTAATTGTACCATATAGAAAGTTTTCCCAAATGGAATATGGGCGAGACAACCTCAGGACATTGTCCCCAGAATTTATATAATGTCTCACCTGCATGTACCATAAAAATTCTGAGCTGGGCCAGTGGCATTTCTCCTTCACTCTGTGGAACCCAGTTGGGGTGCTGAATGTTTTCCTAATCTTATTTAGTATATCTAACCCATGTGTAATCCATCAATTCTTAACTCGTTTCCTATATTCAGACGAGACCTCAGTCAGGATCAATGAAAATAGTGGCCTATCCTTCAGGTCTGCATCCTCTATAGCATACCATTAGGAATTATCTCTTTGTTTGGCCCAGGTCATTAGTCCTGCTGCTTGGGCTGCCAAGTAATATGAATAAAAGTTGGGAAGGCCTAACCCCCCAGGTCACTGAAGAATAACTCTAGCTATTCTGTTTTTTTAAGATTCCAAACAAACCTGGAAATCTCTCTTTTTATCTTAGTCCAGAATCTGCCAGGAATCCTAAGGGGAAGAGACTGGAACGAGAAAAGCAAGTGTGGTAATACATTCATTTTGATTGTTTCCACCCTGCTCACCAAGGAGAGGGGAAGCAGCTGCCACCTGGCCATATCCTGTTCCACCACCCTCCAGAGCCTTCCATAGTTCTTGGTCAATAATTTGGATAGGTCTGTCATAATTCGGATACCCAAATATTTAATTTGGTGTTTTGGGGCCCATGCAAAGAGGAACCTTTCTTTGAACTCCTGCGAGGGGAACCCGCTCAGGACCATCACTTCTGATTTAAGTGAATTAATTTTATAGCCCATTATTTCCCCAAATGATCATAGGATGTCAGCTAGGGGAGGTAAGGAATTGTCCTGGTCAGACAGGAAGAAGACAGAATCAACATAGAGTGAGAGTTTGTATTCCTGCCCCCCTGCCATAACCCCCTTTTTATCCCAGGGTCTTGTCTGACCTTAGCGACCAGAGGTTCTAGGCTCAAGGCAAAAAGCAGGGGCAATAGGGGGCAACCCTGTCGAGTGCCCCTGGAAATTGGGAAGGTACTCGAGCTGATACCATTCACCTGGACCAGGGATTTGGGTCCAGCATACAGGTGAGACACTGCTTGTAGAAATTTGGGGCTGAAATTCATTTTCTCCATGGACTGTTTTAGAAAACTCCAATTAACTCTTTAAGATGCTTTTTTAGCATCCATGGATATTGCCAATTGGAAAGACGGGTGGGATTGTTGGGCCAAAATAATGTTTAGAAATTTCCTGAGATTGTCAGATAAATACCTGCCGGAATTGAACCCAGTTTGGTTCTTGTGGATCACCTGAGAAATTACTTCCTGTAGCCTTTAAGCCAACAGGCTGGTAAATACTTTGAGATCTACATTCAATAAAGATATTGGTCTATATGACCCACAGTCCATTGGGTTCTTTACTTCTTTGTGTAATACTGTAATCTGGGCTGTTTGCCAGGATATTGGGACAACATTGCCCTCCATTACCTCCCTATAAACATCTAATAGGAGCAGGGCTAATTTGTCCTCAAACGTTTTATAAAACTCAGATGGAAATCTGTCCAGTCCTGGTGATTTCCCATCCTTAAGGGCCTGTAATTGTACTTTCAGCTTAGCCCACATGATTGGAAATTCCAAAGAGTCCCGGGCATCCTTGTCCAGGGCTCTAGAAACTGTCCCATGAAAGAATCTCTGGGTTTTCTGGTCCAGGTCTGCTATTGATTTCTGTGTGTAGAGGCGAACGAGGCAGTTGTTTCTTCAGGGTGGCTGGTGTCACTATTATCATCTGGGTTAATTACCTTTAACACAAGTCTGCTCCCCTGCTGTGTGCGGAGAGTGCTGGCCAGCAGCTTCCCTGCCCTATTTCCCCCTTCATAATAGTTTTGGTGCATGCACTGGTAAGAACCCTCTTTTAAAGAAATTAATAACTTGTCAAGTCTCTCCCTAGTTGCTTTAAGCTTGTCTTATGTCTGGATTTAGAGAAATTTTGTGTTCAATTTTGAGGTCAGCAATGGAATCCTCTAGTTCTGTAATTTCTCTATTTCTCCTTTGTTTTTCTCAGGCTGCAAAACCTATAATAGCCCCCCTCAGGAATGCATTTAAGGTAACCATTAGCTGCAGTTGACATTCCTGTCAGGTTATTGGCTAGGTAGTTATCAATACCATTTTCAATGTAAGTTTTAAATTCTGTGCAGTTGAGGAGGCCTACATTTAGGCGCTAGTGTGAGTTTCTAGTGGAGGGAAGTAATGTAAGTGATGCCCGAACGGGTGCATGGTCCAAAATGGAGCTGAGAAAAATGGTGCACTTATCTACAGAATAAGCCCACTCTTCTGACATCAAAATCATATCTATTCTTGTGTAACAGTCGTGTCTGTTGGAGTAGTGGGAGTAGTCTCTCCTTTGGCCATTTTTCCATCTCCATATATCCACCAGACCCCAGTTTTGTAAAAACCTGTTTAGAATGGAGCTGGCCTTCTTTGGAATGGGGAGAGCGGTCCCCCCATGCCTATATAGTGTAGAAGATAAAGTCATGTTAAAGTCTCCCCCTAGAATGCAAAGTCTGCCTTCTGCCTCAGTCCACCCTGGCAATTGCTTCCGGAAGAAGAGGGCTGCCTCCTGGTCCACGTTCAGAGCATACAGGTTGACTACTGTGCAGAGAATCTCCCCAAAGAGCCCTGCCACTTTAACAAATCTTCCTTCTGGATCTGTGAATACACTCTGCACTTGGAGGGGGCAGGATTTATGAACAAGAATTGCAGTCCCTCTCCTATGTGGGTGGGCTAAATAGGAGGAGAAGTAGACTGACCCCACCCACCTACGACACAGTTTCCTGTGCTCTACCTCTGTGAGGCGAGTCTCTTGTAAGAGCACAATGGTGGTGTTAAGCCTCCCCAGTTCCTGTAGGATTCTGGCTCGTTTGATCAGGTGATTATTTCCTCTGACATTATAAGTTACAATATTTAGGCCCTCCATTGCAACAGTGCAGTCAAAATCCAAATGTGGAAGCTGAGAGTCTCCATCAGGACATTGGGTATGAGTGGGTGCACAGCAGAAAAAACATTAAAAACCACAAACTACAGTAAATGAACCTGAGTAACAACAGAAAGAAACATCCTGCTTTTGAACAGTTCCCCAACTAGGAGATGAAACCGTTGCTGCTGAGACTGAGACAGAGAGATTGAGAAAGCAGCCACAGCTTCCTTGAATCAAGGAGGTTATTTTCTAGACTACACTGAACTGAATTATTACTTTTTGAACCTGTGTAAGTAACTAGTATTGATTCTGTTTTGGGGGTAGACTTTTCTTAGTTTTAACTTTAATTTGCAAGGGAGGAACTGTAGCTGGGAGATATTTGCAGTCAGTTGTGACTAGACCTGTTGCTTAGCCTTTGTGAAATAGGTGTCTGAAAGGAAGGAAGGCATTCCCCGGGGTGGAGGGTAAGAGTTGTAGGTGATTATTTCTGGATGGCATAGCTTTACTCGCGTCCACCCTTCCCCTCACCCCACCCGCCCTAAGTGCATAACTTCCTTTATAGCAGGGGCTGTGACATCACTTCCCCAAAACTGCTAACAACATACACCTGTTCATATCCTTAAAGGCACAGCATGCTGAATAGGGGATAGAGACACTCACTAGCTTGCACACACTAAAACAAGAACAAAAAACCAAAAAGCATCTGTAACTGGAAGGGACACAGACATGTGGGGAGTGGTGCAATCCACTGGCTGTGGAGCAGCAGTCTTCTGGGAGACATTCTGGAAACTGCGTTGCTGCCCTATTTGCAGGCACCTCTCTGGTCTTAGGGAGGAGGTTGTTCATCTCCATGCTGACCTGGCAAGGATTCTGGAAACCTGCTCCCCCATCCAGGGACCACCCAGGCCACCACCACTACCTCACAGGTTGCCAAGAAAGAGGAGTGGTTGAACCATGGTGGGCTCAGAGAGGGTGAGGGAGGTGGAACAGAGGCACATCCCTCCAGTTGTGCCTCTCAACAATTCATTCACTACTCTGGTGAAGCATGGTTCCTTTATGGAGGCACCTGCAGTGGAGACCAAGGAGGATGCTGGGAACCTTCACAATGGAGACCCACAGGAGGGTGTCCCAGGACCCCACAGGGGAAGGAAACAACTCCTGTTGAGGGACTCAGTAGTTAGGGGGGTAGAACTGGGGGAGGGATGGGAAAGGGAGGTAAGGTGCCTGTCCAGCACCAAGGCTTAGAGGGACAGGAAACAAATCTTCAGGATCATGGGAGCAGTGGCAAGGGGGAGGGAGCTGGATGTCATTATCCACCTAGGGACGAATGACCTGGCTGAGAATGGGATCAGAGCAGTGCAACAGGAGTTTGTGGAGTTGGGGAGGGACCTTAAACACATGATAACTTTCTCGGAAGTGCTACCTGTCTATGGCATGGATGAGGCTAGGGTACTCCACACCATGGGATTCAAAGTCTGGTTGAAAAGCTGGTGCAGAGCTCAGGGATTTGGCTTCATTGGGGACTGGGGCTCCACCTGGAGGGATGCAGGCCTATATAGGTGTGATGGTCTGCATCTATCCTGGAGGGGAACCAGGATCCTAGGAGATAGGTTTAAATGCTTCAATGGCAAGCATTTAAACTAGCCAAGGGGGGAGGCACTGAAGAGGAGAAGGGAAATCCTAGCCCCCCCCAAAAAATCAGGGTAATTAGTGAGGTAAACACCAAGATAGACCAGTCGATAGGGAGAAGGGCAGGGGTAAATGGAGAAAAAGACAAAGGCAGTAGGGACAGAGATGGGGCAAAAAGAAATAAAGCCAGAAAGTAATGGAGGGTAATGAGTACCAGCAACCAAGTACCAGTAACCAAGTGTTACAGGCCCTTCATGGCTTTGTAGCTCTCTCCAGACTACAAGGCGCCAAGGAAATCGCAGGCTTTTCAGTTACTAATTGAGCTGTTTTTGCTCAGACTGATAGCTTTTGTGTTGCCCCGCTATTAATTCGAGCTACTCTCTCCTTTCTCTAGCCAGGGGCGGTATACATTTATCTTGCGTTACTCCATTTTTAAACTTCCCCAAACAATTGCATATGGAACAATGACCCCTGGGACCTATATAACTTAGATAGCAGAAGCTACTGCAGTACGCTCCTTACTTACATAAAGGGCAACCATGACAGGCCTTGTTTGGCTATGCTTATTCACCAGCCTTTGTATAATACCCTATGTGGTTAGGCAACCAGACAGAATTGATTCCAACAAAAGTGCATGCTCTACCATGCTAGTCTCCCCATATACCAACACTATGAACAAATTATGCTGCCACTGTACACCTTTGATCCCCCTCACAGTTTGTGGAATCTCCTCAAAGTGGAACTGCTAACCAATATCCTCTACGTGGTCCTATATCCTATCCATTCAAACTAGGTGTAGCTTGGTGCTGTTCTGCATGGATCCTAGGATATGTATCCATAGGGCAGCACAATAAGATGATTTAGTCTTTGGACCCATGTACTCAAACCTATACCAGACATAGAAAGACTCATGCCTTTAAACTTCTCCTTGCTGCCCTGAGGAACATTGTGCTCCTTCTATTCCTATGATCAGGTGACGTCAAACTTAACCGTGGCCCTAAGAAAGTGCTCTTATCTCCTTCTGAACTCATAACTTTGAAAGGAATTAGCTTCTTGCATACTAACGTGTGTAGTCTTTTAAAGGACAAATAAACAGACATTTTCATTCAGTGTGTGTTTGACTCACCATTGTGGATAAATGTACAGCATTTGCTGTTGTTGTTTGCTGTGTGGAGTCCAAATTCCTTAATTTCTTTTCCTTTTTTTAGAATTGGGTGCCTGTCTTCAACTCCACACTAATGAGGAATCTCCGGTTGCGAATCCCACGCATGTGCGTTGAGAGACGATGATGTCATTGTAGCGCGACTTGAATGGGAGGAGGCAGTGCAAGTATGGCCGCAATGGATGTTCCTCACCTTAGTGAGGAATTTGATTTGTTGGCTGTTGCTCAACCATACACGTTTGAGCCTCTGCGGTCTGAAGTTTTGGCAGATGCTGCTGCTGCCGATGCAAGTACTTCCGAAGAGGAAACAGACAGCTCTGAAGTAGCTGCCGGTGGCTGGACTATTGAAGAACCAAGCCAGTGATGGGTGAATGACTGCTTCAGCTATCCATGCATTACTGTTCAAGGCAGTACCCTTTTTTTTATTTATCTGAAAAATTAGGGTTTGTGATGTTCTGTGCAAGCATGTATTTCAGTTATGGTAGAGTTGATTCAGAAAGCAGCAGTAATGGCAAGCATGTTGTCTACAATGGCTATAGCCCCCTTATGTGTCTCCTTATGTACCAGTTTCCCATAAGTGCTAGTTCACATCAGGAATCACATTCTTTCATATCCCAGCTCACAGCAGTACCCTCACATATGCAGTATATGTTTTGATTATGTTAAAGAATGCATGTAAACTTTATTTGTGTTGGTGCACTGCACAGCATAGGGACACAATGGCAACACATTTAATTAATGTTCATGGTACGTGTGCAATGAATTTATTCAGTGCCTATGATTTGTATAGACATCCTGTTCATTTTTTTCCTGTTAGGATGTACTGTGTAATTCCACAAGTTACTTAGCCTGTGTTTCGCTTTCCATTTATTTTATGTAAAGAAAGACCTGATACAAAGTCTTGTAGTTGTTTCTTATTGTGGCACCCCTGTGTTTTCATTGCACATCGACCATTCACATTCATTTACATGTGTTTACATTGTTTACCTAAGGAATGCAATGCTATTTCCTAACAGTGCATTGATGTTCACAGTGTTACCAAGTACTCCATATTTGCCATGTGCCCGTTACATATATGTGGAAATTCTAAAAATGAGATGCGCTCCTTGCATCACATCTGTACCAGGCCCCTGAGCTGTACCTACACAAAACTGTGGTATTCACAAAGCATGTGCCGGAAGATGCCCCTCGGTGTATCTGCACTGTGCATACCACAATTGCGACCATCCCTAGATGTGGGGCTGCTTCCCCAGTCATGTTGGGAAGATGTTTGTGTTCACAGCGCCAGACATGCAAATGGGCCAATTAGGCATGCAAGGCTCAATGTGTCCATTTGCATGTTATTATGGCCCCATTTGCATTCCCCTAGCAGGGTTGTGCCTGGCCGAATGCGTAGTGCTCCCTGCAAGGGCTGAATGCACCAAACATCCCTCTCCCTGCCTGTATTATGTATGGTGATACACAAGCACAAACCATTCCCTGGTAGTCTACTGGTCACCCCTCCCTGCCAGTATCCTGTTCTGCAATGAATCCACCACACCTAACCAGTACCTTGTAGTCTACTGTCCCTCCCTGCCTATAAGTACACAACTAAAAACCATTCCCTGGTAATGTAGTGTTTGAAGCACATGGGAGTCGTTATATGTGTGTTTGAATAAATTGTTCATCGTGTTTTTTTCATTTGTTCAGTGTGAATCTCCTTATTTTGTGTTCTTTAGTATAGTGTTCCCCCCTTCCTGGTCATATTCCCTTCTGTAAGAAATGAAGAACACCTAACCAATACCTGGTACTGTAGTGGATACCCTCCCTGCCCATAGTCCATTAATAATAATATACTGTAAATATTCCATGGTACAGTAGTGCCCCCCACCCCTGCCATAGGCCATTTCAGCCACCAACGTAGGCAACACAAAGTCACTCACCACGATGTGAATGACAGCTTACAGTACATTGACTGCCCAATTCATTGACAGCCATAATATATGCTGTCATTCACTGACAGCTTAGTCGGCAGGCAGCTGAGGATGACTGAGGGTGGGTTTTGCTGGGTGCCTACAGATATCCACTGCTGAGACATGGAAGTGGGGTGGGGTTGGGTTGCCTACATGGGTGGGGTAATGTGGGGAGGCACTTGACTATCATGGACTGGGTGTTTTAATTGTTGCATCGATGTGGTATGGACAGGGAATGGGGCACTGCTGAGGACCATTGCTGTTCAGTTACGTGAAGCAGAATATGGCCTGGGGGGGCATCTTTAGTACGGTGCTATGGGCAGGACTAGACAATGTACTGCCATGGTAACCAGGCAGCCATACTGCAGTACAACAGCATGTATGGCATTCATGTTTACATGTGGTGCTAATGCGCACAACACTTCCATAGCCAGTTGACAGTTATATGTTGTGTGTACCCATAACAGTGTTTAGTGCAATACAGTTTGAGGCAGTAACTGGTCCCTGAAATATGATGGCATTCATTCTACCGGTACTGTGCCCTAATACATCTCACCTTTGGTTTTGCAGGTGCCAGTGTGGCAACTGTACTAGAATGGAGACACTGGTGGAGTGCATTTGCTGCCATGAGGTGAGTGCTGTGATGGCCAAATGTGAAGAGGAAGAGGTTGCCTGCATCACTGAACTTGATTGCTTCAGGGAGAACTGTCTCAGCTGAAATGTGATTCTGGTATTGTATTATGAATATGAATTTATGGAGGGACCTCCAGGCGATGCCATTCCTCTGAATGAGTGAGTATATGAATTTATTACATTTTTACATTTTTCCCTATATGTATTTTGTAAGCAATAACCCACGACAGGGTGTGTGGTTATTGGGGATTAATGAACACCTCTGGTGCATTGTGAGACATGAGACCTCAGGCAGAGTGTCCTCACAGCATCTGAGGTGTTGATTAATCCCCTATAATGTCTTGTGTCACTGTGCTTATAAAGTGGGCCGTATGTGGAGAGAAATGGAACAAAAATTGTGGAATTATAGTCACAAAATGTGGGAACTATTTTGTGTTCTTCCACTATTTCTGGCTGCAGTACCACAGTTTTTGGTGTTCTGCCACAGTACAACCACCTAAAATAACTGTACTAACATTACTTAATGGTAAACAGGCATACTGCTGTAAATCAAGCAGCAGGTCGATCTTGTTATTGTGCTTTCAATGTATTCCTGCTGTCTCTCCCTCATTTTTATTATCTCCCTGTGCTTTTTATGGTGCAGGAACACTGCACATCCACAGTGTCTCTGGGGGGGGGGACAGAAACACACACATACAGAGCTGCATGATGCCCATTCATGCTCTGGTTTGCTTCAGACACAGTACAGGTAACTGTAAGACTGATCTCAGTGTACCTCTGCATGCCGGGTGACTGGGAAAAACACACGTCGATACATAACATTGCAGCCCCTCCCTTCCAGTCACTCTGTTGTCTGCCTGCTCCATCTCCAAACCTCCATTCAGTGATGTCAATAATACAGGCAGGTGACTGCACCCATACTTGGGAGAGGATACCCAGCTCTCTCTTCTCATTATCACACACCCTAATCGTGATTGCACCCCAGCTACCTAGTTTGTTATCGAACCCTGGTTGACGGTGGTGCACAAGGTGAAACATCATTCACCTAAACCAATAGTTCTTAGACTTTGTCCCAGTGAGTCTCCCCAAATCCATGGAAAAGATTTTGAGCCTCCCCCAAAAACTGTAATAATCTGGGGCCTCCCCAAAGAAAAATAACATACTGTACATTGCGTAGTACAGCATGAATAAATTGAAATCCCTTTGAGCACTTGACTCACATCCAGTTCTTTGTCTTATACTGATGTGGAACCTTTGAAAAAGAGCTCCTGTGCTCAAAGGTGTTATCTGAATAACAAATAAACAAATATTATTATTCAGCTTATTGTAACCGCCCCCCACACACACACACACACACACACACACACACACACACACACAGGCTAGCCTACTTGCTCCGCTATTTTCTATCTTGAATCATTGTTACCCCTTGTTGCAGTACCTTCATGGGTCAGACTACTTTTTTCTGTTTCCTCTGTATATGAAATAACCTTCTTACATACTTTGCCTCTCCCCCTCCTTCCCTGCTCCTAAGCAACTTCTCTGGAATTACTTTGCTCCTTTCTGCTATTGCTCTGAGCACTTCTATGCTCAACCCTTGTATTTGGGTTGTTCTGCCATCAGTCTACAAATTGATCAATTACCACCACTCATTATTAGTTTATTGTTCATATTTGTTTGCACTGTTGTTCATTGTGTATTTCTTGATTGTTTTGCAGCTACCTTTTGAAATGTATGCACTCCCCTACCCTTTCCTGGGTACACCTGAAATGAGCCTTGGCTCATTCACCTTCCTTTGTCACCCATTAGTAAAATAAATACATAAAAATTCACCTACTGTTATCCTCTTTTAGTTTGCTACGTTTCTTCACACAAAATACATAAAACTCATAATTTAGATCCAGTACTTTTTCAGACTTGCTTGAGCCTCCCCTGGAACAGGTTGGGATCTCCCCAGGGAGGCTGGCCTCACCATTTGAGAACCCCTGACCTAAACTGTTTGTGATATTGGCCTTTTTTTCTTTGCTTTGTATGTATGACCAGGAGTCCCCACTGACCTACATCCAACACAACGTGTCCCACGATACAATGGCCCCCCACCACAACAACCACCATTTAGCTGCAGTTATGAGCCACCTGCTCATTACTGTTTTATGTAAGCACAGCAACCAGTTTTGTTGGAACCTTGTTTGAGTCTTCTGCATTACCCAATGCCCGCAATTGATCACCACCTCTGTACTGCTTCAGTTTGGTATTGCTTGATCCTCCACCCATGGTCAGTACAGCACCATTGAAAAGATGACCTTCAGTAAAACAGTATGTGAGGTGCCCACTGGAATGTCAAGCATCCCTTTCATGCCCTTCAGTCTCATTACCCCACGTCAGTAGATAACCCTTGTAGTTTATGACTGAAGCAGAAGCGTTACTGCAGTTGTTCTGTTCCTTGCCAACATCATTATAATTTTCAGTCCTTATTGGTCTACACACCAAATGTTAAATTGAGTATGTTGGTAAAATTTACCTATATCTTCAGCAACATCATATTTTTTAATTATTGTTTTCTTAGTAATCCGATGTATACTTCATGAAGATTGTGAATTATACACATTGTTGTAATATTCAAGGTGATTGTAGAACTCATATGAACAAACAAGCATACAAAACTGCCAGCAAATAAAGTCATTAATTAGCCTGCTGGAGAAGGTCCACAGTATGGCTACAAAGATGACAGCGGGTCAGAAGGGTAAGGCATATGTGGAGAGGTTGAGGGCACTGAACATGCACTCACTGAAGACAAGAGAGAGAGAGAGAGAGAGAGAGCCAGAGAGAGAGGGAGAGAGAGAGAGAGAGAGAGAGAGAGAGAGAGAAAGAGAGAGAGAGAGAGAGAGAGAGAAAACATGATTGTGACCTTCAAGTACTTGAAAGGGATATATAAGGTGGATAAGGAGAGTCTCTTTAAGCTGAGTGTCAACCATAACATGAGGGGGCACAATTGTAAGCAGAAGGGTGGGAGGTTTAGGAGGGAGGTCAGGTAGCACTTCTTCACTGAGACGGTGGTGGACACTTTGAATGCGCTGCTGGAAGAGGTGATCTCATTGAAGACAGTGGAGAGCTTTAACAGAGACTGGGATAGGCATATGGGGAAGGTAAAGATCATGGGTAGGAAGGATGGGAGGAGTGTGGATGGAGGGCAGCGACAGTACTTCAAACTGTGGATGCAGCAATATGAGCAGACTAGACAGACCAAATTGTCTTCTTCTGCTGGCTTCTTCGTATGTTCCTATTAATGTTCATTCTAGTGTGCCCTATTGAGGGGCCTGTAGCCTTATACTGTAGCTTGCAATTTCTAAAATCCCAATCCACCCCATGTTATCCTTCACCCCCAATTTTGAAACCACACAATGTCATACTGAATAGCACTTCTAGATGCAACAGGTACCACATGATCAACACCCCATGTAAGAAAGTGGATTAACATTTGCCTCTGAAACTTTCACCTGCATGATCACAGAAGTGTTCAAAAGTGCTTCCTGACCTTCCTCCTAAACCTCCCTCCATCTTGCAGAACACTGTGCTCCCATCGTGTTCGCATTGTAACTCAAGTTTCACCAGTGTCAGTATCTCAGCAGATAGCACACTCGCCTCTGAGGCTGGTTGAGCAGAGTCTTGTCAGAGGACCATGAGTTAAACTCCTGTACATGACACTTGGGTTGTGAGATGGCTGTGTGTTCCATTCCCACACATCACAATATGCACACTCTGGTGCAGCATGACGGTGATGCTGCACTTCTGTTGTGCTGTCTTTGGATGACATGTTAAACCGAGGTCCCATATGCATGTTCTGGTGGTAGTTCAGGTGGGTGTTAAAGATACCATGGCACTTAACTAAAATAATCTGGTAATTTGCCCAGTGTCATGGCCAAATATCACCCATTCACCAACAGCGTTATCTAGTTCAAGGTCGGTTGGCATTCATCTGAGTGGGGAAGGGGGATTGTGAAGGGGTGTGGAGCAGCAGCTAAAAAAGGTAGGTGCTAGCTGCACACTCCAGCAGATTTGAAAGACTGTGTAGCCTGTTTCTGCTTTCAAGTAGTAAGTAAGTAAGTTATGTAAAGGGATTGTCATTATCCACCTTTGTTATTCCTTTCAAGTACTTGAAGGACCCAATCATGTCCCCTCTGTGTTTGCCTGTACTCCCTCACAGGTCTTGACTATACTTTATTGGTAGTTCCTCATCATTTAACCACTGTAGTACACGCTCCATGTGTCATGTTCGCTCAATGTATGTTTCTTGTTTACGCTACACAGGTCATTTTGCTTTGTGGTATATCGCAAATTTGTGTGGTGGATCTGGCGCCGGCTTGGAATACATAATCGAAGAGTCCTGCCTTCCTGTGTCATGTCTGCAATTAGGGCTGCGTTCCCATCAGAAGAGTATACAGGCTTTAAAGAACCACGCCATGCTGCTGAGGACTAGCTGTCATCAAAATACATGTTATTAGTCTGTTATAAACTGTAATGTAATGTTCAGTTTATTGTTAAACTTGGGTCCACAGCTAATGATATTATGTGCTGTGTTGCATAGCAGACCAAATTATACTACTGTTTTGTTGTAGACAACATATCCATTTAATAAGGTTAGTGATCACAAAGAAGGCCACAGCCACTGTTACAGTGAATGAGCACATACCCTGAGCATGGCAACATGCTTATTCATGGCAGCTGTGTTGGGCATCCAGCTGCTGAGGATTATTGAATGCTGTGCTTTTTGGCCAATACTGGTCATGGTGGTGGTTTGAGCCAGGTGTTGGGAGGACTACATGGGGGGTTGGTAACCAGTACATCCAAGGGTTATGTTGCACTGTACAGCCTATTGTGCGAGTGGTGGCAGATGGCATAAGATCAGTGATTGTTGATGTTGGGGGTAGGGGGACCACTGTAGAACAGAAACTGCTGTACCATTGCTGGTGCCAGAATTCAGCAGATGTGCTGTGGGACACAGGACACCATGGTGTCCATACCTCATACTGTGTGCTGCCTGTCTGCATGATTTTTTTTTGTTTGCAAGCTGACTTTGTATGCTTCAATGTTAGCCCAACTTTGTTTCATGGGCAGTTTTTTTCACACCATCTTACTTGCCGTATCCGATGACTGTTGTAATGGTTAGTTGTACCACAGAATCCAGTGATATTCTGCAGTCTTGAATCCCCCCCACCATTGCTGGTACCACCACCTCCTCTGGCAGTCTGTTCCAGGCCTCCACCACTTTCTCCATGAAGAATTGCCCTGTGACACTGCCTCTGTATTTCCCACTTTGAGGCTATGCCCCTTGTGTTGGCTCCATCCACCTTTTTGAACAAGCTCACCTCCTTTACTGTATTTATCCCTTTTAATTACTTAAAAGTCTTAATCATGTCCCCCCCTCTACCTTCTAGGCTGTAATGGGTACAGATTCAGCTCCCTCCACCTCTGCTCATATGGTTTCCCCTCGCATGCCTCTCACCATCTTACTTGCTGTTCTCTGAATCCACTCCATCATCTCAACATCCCTCCATAGATGCGGTCTACACAGCTGCACCCCATATTCCAGGTGCAGCATCACCATAGTTCTGTGCAGCGGCAGTAGCATCTCTCTCCTTCAGCTGGCAAAGCCCCTTGCAATGCAGGCAAGCATAACATTTCCCTTCCCTACTGCCTTACTTCACTGGTTCCCTATCCTCCCCATTCAACCCCTCCCTGTTGTCTCTGGTTCCCTCTTTTCTACTTTGTCCATTTTAGTCTTTAACACAACTGTCCCTTCATAGCTCAGATGCAGTCTATCAAGGGCAAACAACCCCTCTTCTTCCCACGTTGCATCCCAGTTACCCCACTGAACCCCATCTGCCCACTCCTCCCATCCTTCTTTTTCCAAGCCCCTGTCTCCTCCATATGTGCACTTAACACCCTGGTGGAACCCTCCAATTCCTCTCTCTCCTTTCCCTGCTGATACTGTCCCTGTTGCTCCACCTCAGTGTCTGGCAGATTCCTTCAACATCCTCTGCTTCCAATCACAGCACCCTCACTCCCTCAGCGCTCTCCCATACTTTTTTCACCACCGACAGCAGTGGATCGCTTTCCACTGTACTGCACCTCCATCCACACTTCTCTTCCCTCTGGCTGTGCTGCCCTTGCTGCCGATGCAGTGAACTCTCCTGCCTTACCCCCAACAGTGGCCTGAAAATGGACCCATGTTCAGCCCACCAGCCACTGATGTAGCCAATGTCCCCTTCTTGCTGCTGACTCTGGCACGAAAAACCAGCCATCATTATGCCCAAAGTGATTTGTAGAGACATGGTTATCAGTTACATAATATTTACTGGTCACATATAAAGTGGTGATCATTTATTATCTTAATGGTCACTAGTCAGACATAGCGAGTTGATTTTCAAAGAAAAAGATTGCACTAATTATGGTTACCGTCTAAAATTGTAGGTTAACAGGCACTGTAATCATTGAACTGTGTTTGTTACAGTAGTATTGTTCCACTGTGTGATTTGACTTTAAACATAAGATATGTTGATTATCTTGTCCCTTTAATGATCAACTGTACATTGTATGCATTAATTGTCAACAAATAATACAGTTGCTGTACTCATCTGTATCTAAATCAGCATAAGTACTAAACCTAATAAACTGTATCAGTGACAAGTGTAATCGTATTTTAATGTGCCTTTAGAAAGAACAAAAACTTAGTACAATGGTTTTGATCACACTCAAAGGACACTGTGATGAGTCCAGCCCCGTGGTGCTGAGGGTTGAGGTGCTGGACGCCACACCTCATGTCATGCTGGTGACCCGGGTTCAGGAACGAGCCTGGACCACCAGTGGTCAGCAAGGGAAGGAGAGAATTGAGCGTCCGGAGGAATGATCACCTCTCTCAGGGAGGATTCCAGAGACAGCCTGGCATCACAGCAGCCATCGGTGGATACCGGAGGCACTGCAACATGCAGGGTTCACATGTAGGGGAAGACGTCGGTCGACTGCCTTCCGGATGTGGGTGGGAATATCTAATTGCTCCCATCACCTCCACACACAAATCGCTGATACAGTTCATATTCAGCAACAGCAGAGAGCACCACAGATTATATCACATTCCCAATGGGGGGGTTGGGGTGAGAAGAGACAAGCACATCACTGATGGCAGCACCCCCTACTGGCAACAGCAGCACTATATACTGGCAACTATGCCAAAGAAAGTACTTTACAACAAAACTGACTTGCAAGTTCTTTTTAATGTTTTTTATGTTCCCTTTTTTTAAACATAACATAAAACTGTTAACTATTGCCCATTTTCTAACTGTAATAATACCATCCAGTGTTGGCGTTAATGGAATATAATGGACCTTTCAGGGTCTATAAGGCCCTCTGCCTGTGACGTTGGGCAACATTACACCCCTGGGTGGTCCGTTATACCCCAATAACACTCACCCTGTGATGTATTATTGCTTACATCAATGACATAGTGGAATGTCTGGAGGAAACGGTATGCCTTTTTGTGTATGATATGAAAATCTGCACTACGGTGGACACCCGGGAGGGGGGGTTGAGGCCATGAGGCATGACCTGGAGATTTAGGAGAGATGATCTGAAGCATGACAACTAAAATTCAATACCACAAAGTGTGCTGTGATGCACCTGTGGCATAAAAACCAGAGAACAGCTTACACCGTAAAAGGGGAGTAATTAAAAACAAAACAGCAGGAAAGGGAACTTGGGATTCTAATATCAAGCAACGTCAAGGTGGCTAGTCAGTGCAGCTAGGCAGTGGGGAAGGAAAATGGAATGTTGGCATGCAGTGGGTGGGGCATAACTAGCAGGAGGAGTGAGATGATGATGCCATTTTAGAAGGCCATGGTGAAGACGCACCAGTAGTACTGGGTTCAGTTCTGGAGACCACACCTATCAAAGGACATTGAGTGGATGGAGAGGGTTCACAGAACAGAGAAAACAAGATAATGATGGTATGCAGGGGAAACCGTAGGAACAGAGGTGTCGGGAATTGTATCTGTACCCACTGGAGATCTAAGTTTGAATCCCACAGCCACCACTTGCATACTGTGTAACACTGTGCAACTCCAAGGTCGCACCTGTGTAGTGATCAGAGAAGTGTGTGCATCAGACAGAAGCACTAACTAAGTAACTGTGTTCTGTATTTATGGGGCAGTAAAGAGGTCAGGTACCTCAGGTGGTGGGGAGGTTGGTCACTGGTGGTGTGGATGTGGTAACTGACGGGGTGATCATTCAGGGTAGGGTACTGAATGCATTAAAGGCTCTGAGGGCAGGTAACGCACCAGGACTGGGTGGCATAAACCCACGGTCATTGAAATAAATGTCAGCGGTCCTGGCTGACACACTGGTGAAGTAATCAAGACCTACATATACACAGGGTTAGTCCACCATGACTGGAACATGGAATTCAAAATACACTATTGTTATGACAGTGCATGTCACCCAGTGTAATGCCTGAAAGGGTTATATAGATAAATTGGAAAACATAAGCAAAGACAAATAAGTAACACAGCTGACAAACATCCAGGTTGTGGATGTTGTACCAGTACTGCACGTGTGAAAGTTCATGTAATGCATCATTTTTATGACACTTAGCCAGATGGCAAGTGCACTGCCATTTGTAGCATGGACCGTAACCTAGTCTCAAAGTACAGTATTGCCACTGATACATAGTCCAAAGTATATGTTTTCTAACACTATAACGTACAGTGGCATCATTACAAATGCTAATCCCTTCAATGTTACTGCTACACAGTTTTATGTGGATGACTTCAAAGACAATTTGAAAAATAACTGCGTGGCATAAATGACATTATTTCTCCAATCACAGGGTCAATGTTGTTGTTGCACACTGAATCTGGTATGGTGACATTCTATGAGTTCCTGCTTGCAGGGGTGATTGTATTTAGACCATACAGGTGGTGGTACAGAAACTTCCTCGTACAATGCCCTTGCCATACGGTATGACGGGGTGTTCTCGTCGGAGTCTGATAACATCACGCCATATCTCCAGCACGTAGTCTGGCAAATGAGAGACACACAATGAGACACATGTGCTACGTATGACAATAGTTACTGCTGACCATGACAGTAAGCAATCACCTTCAAGATTATGAAGTCATTACCACATGCAATTACTGTTTTCATACTTCAGCATCATGTGCAATACTTTTGTAGCAGTGGGTGGGGCATGTGCCTATAATATATGAGCTATTTTCAAACTCAATGAACCTAAAAAAATTGTTTATAAACATTTTGGAACTGAGTGTGAGAGCGGCAGCCATTCATATCCTCAGTAACACAACTAGACACAGCTGTGTAGACATCAGATATTTCTCTTGCTGTACCCATGTTTTAATGTGCCACAGTGCGCCAACAACAAATGCAGTGTTGAAACTTGCTGCAGTGACCTCTGTCTGCATGTCAGTTCTTGGTGCTGAGTGCTAATTAGTGCACCGCCCACCCTTCAGTTTATGTGACTATGCATTCGCAGTGGGAAAGGACAGAGAGAGAGAGTGAGCAATCAGTGTGGAAAACAGCAACCTACACACATTGTACTCATGTCAGCTACATCCCCTGCCCCACTGACATAGACAAGTCGGTTTCTTGGGATACAGTTACCCACCCACCCCTCAAATACCCTACTTTTCCTGGTACAATCTGTGCCCCACCCCTTTTACCCTAAGTAACTGCAGTCTTTATTGGTTTTACAATGGTTTCTTCTTTCTTCATCTTAGGAAAAGTGACATGGTACTGTGGTGTACCATCTATGGTTACTGCCTACTTTCTTGTAATGTTCTCACTGAAGTGTAACATAGAGAGGATGTGCCTGTTACAGAAAGTGAAAAACAGTGTTGGGGAAAGTCAATTTGCAAGCCCCCATTTCTGAAAAGTAGGTATACATTGCAGCACAGTTAGAAGTGTTGCAAGGTGAAACAGTTGACCTATTATACATATGTGACATAAGAAAATCCAGAATCATGAACAATCCATTACTCAACAGCCACACTCATCAATAACTGTTACCATTAATCAAGGTCAGTTCAGCCATGTTAATATACAACTTCTTGTCTAACATAGTAACAAACCATCAGATTGGGCAGTATGGTGCATTGACTCGTCTCGGTGATCAGTGCATACTCAGGACACCATTATAACACCCGCTCCCTCCCTACAAGGTCTCCCATCCCCAACACCCAGCAGTGCTCTGGGATGCACCGTATACCTATCCTAGCCCTTCTCAAACAATTTACACAGTTCTGCCAGATGCCAATGCCATGGACAGAGCATTCCAGGGCTCCACCACCCTGTCAGAGAAGTAGCATCTACTTGTTTCCCCACCCTTATTCTCCACCCACCGGCCAACCTCATTGAGGGTACCCTGGTGGCCCCTACCTCACTCTGATGAAGCACACCGTCAAGGCTCACCCTATTCATTCCCTTGAGATATTTGAAGACCTCAATCGTATTCCCTCCCCAGGTAGAAAGCGAGCAGTCTACGGACAGTCAAGCCTTCTCTTCCTGGCTGGCCCTCCAGCTCCCCAAGTCCATTCTGGAACAATGGTCGCTGGAGGCACAACCAGAAATCAAAACACTGTACTGATGGAAAGGATTCATGCACCAGAATTGTAAAATAATGCATTATGTCCGCGCCAAATGCAAAAGGATGGAAATACGCATAATGTTACCCATAACAGTGATGTTTGGAGGATTCTACACAGCAATCAACGTACAGTACATGAGTAATACCTTGCATACATAGTCGAGTAGAAGCAGTGGAAACATTTTGGTGCAAAATGGCACAAAACAGTGTGATACACTTCAAGACCGTAGATTTGGTAGGCTAGCGAAACATGACGTACATCATGGGTTAAGTATGGACTGCTGATAATGTTTCAGACAACCTTAAGTGCCACACTGCCTACAAAGAAAGATCTGTGTGTTACAAACATTTGCCAGTAACCATTGGATTGGTTGTTTGGACTATAGGGGTACTATCACTATTATACCTGATCACAGCCAAGCTTTATCACTGTCTGTGATGGGAGGATGTAAGCATTCCTTAAAAATGTCACCATGATTTGAGTGAACATTCGAGATATGATTGGAGACACTCAACCAAGGCTCAATGGTTCCATCGCTATTATTGTTGTTGAGTCGTGCCACCCAAAACATGTGGTTTGTAATGGACTTAATCCACGGTCTTATGATGCCACAGTCCTTCTTTGCAGCTTGCTCCAATTTCTTATCCACTCCTACATAGGAATCATAAACACTCCATTAGGAGTGAAAACATCTCAGCAGCTTATCTGTTCAAGCAAGCATTCGTGATATATATAAATATATATATATATATATATATATATATATATATATATATATATACACACACACAGCATATGTTTTTGTATAAATGCAGGGATTAAAAATTGATATCCCAACATTCCTATATGTCATCATTGTCAAACTGAAAGAATGTCCCACTGGCAATCTACTGCCTATGGCTGTTTCTCTACCCCAACCCCACCCCCACACATGCAGCTCTCAGGTCATCTGTGTAATTATCTGATTCATCCTGCCATTATTTTCCAAAAAATACACATTTGAAATACTTCTCTGGTTGATCCTGCCACTCTGAGCACTTTCTGTTTCCCTCTGTATGTAGCGTGGCCGAGTTCTATATACACCGATGGTTGTTAAATTGTGAAGCATTTTCTAGAAGGCACCTTGAGTTCACAAAGTCAGAAAACACTGTGCTTTATGCACAGCTTAGAGTTCTTTGTTGAAAAAAGCTGCTGACTGTACACAGACTGAAGCAAGTGAGTCGGCAGCTTTGGAACAGAAGAGGGAAGCACGAGCGTCTGTGCTAGGCAACAAATGCTCGCTCTTCCCTCTGCTGTTGCGAAGCCATGAACTTGCTAGCTGCAGTGTGTCTGCAGTCAGTAGCTTTTTATTTTCAACTAAGAACTCTAAGCTGTGCATAAAGCACAGTGTTTTCTGACTTTGTGAAGTCAAGGTGCCTTCTAGAAAACATCGGACAATATAACAACCATCAGTGTACATAGTGCTCGGCCACGCTACATACAGAGGGAAAGAGAAAGTGCTCAGAGTGGCAGGATCAACCTGATAAGCATTTAAAATACTATTTTTTTTAAGTACTAGCAGGATCAACCAGATGTTTTTTACTAACTTTAAAGTTGACATGATCAACCAGATATTTGAATACCCTATATAATCTGTTGTTTTGGGGTGGGGGGGCATGGCAGGATAACTCTTTTTATAAAAAACCCATAAACACAAGAATACACCAGATATTTTTTTAAACAACAAATGGCATCTGTTGTTTTTGCAGTGTTTCTGTAAGGGGAGTTGTATTGCTAGGGCCATCACCTTTATGTCGCCCATTGAATTGAGAGGGGCATGTGGTGGGTTGTGTTGGTGGGGCAAAACATACGCTGTATAAACAGAACATGACATGGCCTGACTGAAGACATCATATTTATCTTCACTCAAGCTCAGTGACATCAAGATATGTCATTCGTGGATTTGCCACTCATGACATATGATGATATCACTGGCCTCTCATGAAGATAAATATGATATCTTCAGTCAGGCCATGTCATATCCCATGTATTTGTATATATTTCAATGTGTGGGGGGGGAGGTCTGGCAGTAAAAAGGCAAATATCTATAAGACATGGAATGTAATGGAATGACAGAGGCTAAAGGAACTGGGCCAAGGTCTCGTGTCTTATTACGCACATGGATGAGTGGGAAAATATGTTTCTTGCACACCCTGTCATGTCTTATTGCTTACATATGCAATAGGTGTGAATGAATAAACAGTGAAATAAATGCATTTATTGTCACTGGTGTTAAATAAATCTGAACTTCAACATTTAGTTAACACTCCAGTGTCAATCAAACACATTTATTTAACACCTGGCCGTCAATCATCACCCAACCCCAATGACGGCAGTACAGCTTGACACCCACTATATATAGTATGGCAGACATGACGTGCACATGAAATAGGTAGTTATACTTAACTTTCGACATGTGCCAGATATCGAAATAGTGTTTTATGGTTGGCTGTGACTTGCGCCTGTATGCACGGACTTGGACATGCCTGTCCGTGACCTGCTGGGATGTGTTGCATCCATGATCTTGCAGGAACTTAAGACCCCGTGTCAGACCTTCTAACTCCATCGCGGATGAATTCCTCACCTCTGAGCTCTATTCAAAAAATAGAAAAGAAGACAAAATCAGTATTTCAGCTTTTTCTCATTTAACAAAAGCAACCACTGGTGTTTGCTGCTATTATGCACCAAGGCCAGATCCTTACATAAAGGATAATGGACATGGTGAAGTACCCAACTCGATCACCTCATTGTCCATAATAGCAAAAGAAAAGTTACCTGTATCAGGCTGATGCTGATGACTGTCTTTGTCTGAAGATCCATTAAGGAGTACAGACCATATTTGGCCGAATGGTCAGGCAAATCACACCTTGCATCTCAGCCAAGAATCAATGGCCGATCACCTATCTCCTGAAGAATGGCTTCTTGATGGCAGTGCCACACACTCTGAATGGCTGGAACAATGTAACTGTGCTGAATATTATGGTATGTTACCAATGATACTGCAGGCATGTGCATTTGAGTGACCATCCGCAAAGCTTTACTTGGAGATATTCCAGAACAGGAGATAGCGTTACAGCAAAGAAGATTACCAACGGGCATTGTGTCATGCATCTGCTGGCTTGACCATCTTCTTAAGTGACCACAAGTGCATGTCGACAGTACCTCAATCATTGTTCCAACAACTCTGTTTATGATTGTGGTGGTAGATGATTTGCAAACATTACAGGTCTGGAAAAGTAATGCGAGGCAGCTCTCAGCAACCATGAAATATTTCTCATCTTCATATGTTGCATCAATGCACATATGCACTTTTTTTCTGAGTCTCGATGGCTTGTTTTGGTCTTTCATTCATGAGGCATTGCCAGATCATAATCAGAATCCAGTGCGGTACAGCTGGCCTCAGGCAATGACTCGATTTCACTATCTGATTCACATTCAATGTCATCAACGTTCATTTCTCGGCACCCATCAACTGCATCTAAATGTTTAGCGTTGCACTGTATGTCAACAGACACCATGCAGCACTTTGTTTGTGATCCACCAGCTGGCAAGGATGTCTGAATACGTCGTGTCCTCTGCTGTGGTTTGATATTAGCTTGTGTCTTTACACTTCTAACAGATGAACGACTGTTAGGAATTTGCAAAAATGAAGAAGAATCAGACATGGAGTTCGACATACCAGGAACATGCAAAACCAGGCTCCTTTCTTGACACTCGATGGAGCAGTTAGATACAAGGTATGAACTGTTGGGGTTCTCATAAATCAGTTCCATTGTTCCACCTTGGTAATCACCGGTAACATCACACATAATATCCTCAGTGCGCATAGGCAGTACATCCATGAAAGTGGCAATCTTGTCACTGGGTACATCCATCGTACTTTCCTGTGACTCGATTGCAATGCTAGGTGTACCAGAAGTAGATGGGGAACAGTCTTCTTACAAAGTCAGCATTGGAATGCGTGACAGAACAGATTCACGGAATTGTACAGACAAGAAAAGAAACATGAATGCCATGATAGTAATGTAATAAAGTCATTTTTTTAAATTCACGATTACAAGCTTGGCCATACACAAACTTTGTAACATTGTCATTTAACAGGAGTGTAATACTTAAGAAGGTACTTTGTGCCACCCCACCGGTGCAGCGGTTGGATTTCTGCTTCTGATGCCACCAACCTGGGTTTGGGAAAGGACTTGGGTCCTCGGAGGGCTGGTGGGGGGCAGAAGGATTGAGCATCCCTTGCACTGATCTCCTTCTCCGGGGGGGAGGGCAGCATCGTGTTCAGTGCAACAACGTCACCCGACGTAGGCTGGGTTGTCGCAACGCACAGATGCAGTACAACTGTCAGGGGTGGGGCAGACACTGGCCATCATTGCAGATCTCCACCCCTGCCTTTAGGGGTAGAACAATCCTGCAGTTCAAGGGCCGCCTCTATGAAGCCTTACCTATGGCTTCAATGATCCTCCTGTGACTCGCTCTACTGATAGTTAGTAGAGTTGCGGCACTTACAGTGAGTGTGTGCTGTAACCCCGGCCTCTGGGGGGTAAGCCAGGGGTGCCTTGGAGAGTAAGGGCTGATAACAGGAGGTGGGAGTTGGAGGTCTGTGACCATGGTGGATGTTGGCACCCCCTGCAGTCAAAAAGGATAGTAAACAAAATTAAAAAATTAAAAGAAAATGGCCTTTGCACAAAACAAGAAACAACAACCAGTGCATTCCTTATTAAACAGTCAGTAATGAAAGGTGAAATAACAAATTGCCACTTGGCAAAACATGTCAATTGACCATTCATTAATGCAACGGTACACTAACAGTTGGCATAATGATTATACACTGCTTTGGATTGCATCCACATCAACAGACAGCATTACCGTTAGCTGTCTTTACCTGCTGCTACACCAGGTTCCAGCTTTCCATGTGGTGACCCCCGTATCCCCCTTTTCTAAGTGACAATACCCTGTATGCACATTAACATGGCAATACCACTATCAGCACTGCTAAGCTACAAGCACTGCCTCCACCTTTCCTTGTGAGGCCACCCAATATACACCTTTCCAGGTGACAACAACCTGTATCCACATTACCATGTAAATACTGGTATCGACACTGTCAGGCTACAACCACTGCCTCCTTTCCTTGTGTGGACACCCTATATACATCAATCCAGGTGACAACACCCTGAATACACATTGACAGACAGCAAAAGCAATGTAAACCGTGCCAGGCTGCTACACCAGGATACACTTTTCCATGTAGAGACATGCTGTATCCCCAAAGTACCAGGTGAAAAACAGCATTAGCCACATTGAAAACTGGTAGTCATGGTAGTCACCATGCCAGGCTGCAACAAATGTATCCACCTTTCAATATGGGGCAGCGCTGTATCCAGCTTTCCATGTGAGAACCCCCAGCATCCACATTACCATGGCAATACCGCTATCAACACTGCCAGTCTACAACCACTGAATGTACCTTTCCTTGTGGAGACACCCTATATCCATATATCCAGCTGAGAACACCCTGCATCAACACTGACATGTGGCTGTACCAGTAGCCACCTTTATAGGCTGATAAACTGGAACCCACCTTTGCAGGTGGAGACACCCTGTATCCCCCCTTTCAAGGTCACTATCACCCTGTATCCATATTTCAAGTCATCTGTAATAGTAGTCAGCGTGCCATGCTGAAACACATGTATCCACATTTCCATGATGGAACCAACTGTCTCCACCTTTACAGGTCACAACCACCTCTAATAACATTAACATGACAATAGAAGTATCAACAATGCCTTGTTACAACCACTGGATCCACCTTTCCATGTGGGGACCCCTTGTATTACACCCTTTCTAGCTTTCAACCACCATGATGTATATTTCAAGATTACAGTAACAGTACTCACCAGTCAAGGATGCAATCCATGTATCCACATTTCCTTTTTTTTTTTTGCATTTTTGTACTTTCTATTTTCCGCCTACCCCTGCCTCCTGCTCTCCGCCTCTTCAGGAGCGCCTGGCATCTGCCTCAGTTCCTTCCATACCTGGAGCCCTGTGGTGGTCCCCCCATGTAGAGTTGGATTTTCCCCCAGGCAGGGATGAGGTGGGGCTCCAAGCACCCTGAATAAACAGCACTTCATCAGGGATGCCACATGGGACAGGCAGGGGACTATTGAGGTCTGTGCTGGCACTCCATCTACCCAGAGCAAAGGAGGTGTTTTTTTTCCTGTTCTTTCCTGGGTGTGCCATGCACCCTGATGTCAAGGCAGAGCTCCACCGACGTCTGACATGCCCAACCCTCCTGGAGTGGCTAAGCACTTGCTGTATCCCAGGCTTCCACCTGGGGTCAGTCAATTACCGAACCTTGACCACCCTTCCTACCTGGACAAGGTGAGCAGTCCACAGATGCTCAGCCTCTGTCCCACCGTGCCAGCCCTCCAGCTCCTCAGGCTTGTTCCCAAACCCGGGTCACCAGCATTGTGAGCAGTAGTGCTACCGCCGCGCCGACGGGCCAGCCGTATGTATTCACATTTCCATGCGTGCATGACCTGTATCAACCTTTCAAGGCATAGACCCACTGTCTATACCTGGCAGGATGGCAAACCCTTCAGACACCTTGCAAGACCGCAACCTCTGGATACCCATTTACAGACATGGACAACCTGTATAAACCTTGCTAGGTGAGAACCCCATGTATCCAGTCTGACAGGAGTTGACCACTATTTACATGTGGCAAACCCCTGATAACACCTTCTAATACATCAAACCCTTCATCCACCTTGCCATGCCATAAACACTGTGTCTAAATTTTCAGCTATGGCTTTCCCCCTGTATAAACCTTTACAGGTGACAATCCAGTGTATCAACCTTGCCAGGTGACAATCCCTGTCGACACCTTTACAGGTGGAGACACACTGTCTGCACATTGGCAAGCGGAGAGTCGTGCATCATCCTCTCCTTCTTTCAAACCCTGTATCCACACTTCCCTGCTAGGGCAACCTGTAACAACCTTGATAACTGGTAATTCCTGTATCCACCTTTCACAAACATTGGAACACAGTAGCATACACAAGCAAGCTTACAAGCACAAAGACACACACACACACACACACACACACGCACAGAAACATTGCTGCAAACAACTGTATGCACATTTCCATTACTGCACACCCATGTATCCACCTTGCCAGGTGGCAATCAATGTATACAGTATTCCAGGTGGATAACACCTGTACCCACCTTGCCAGCTGACAGCACCTATATTGGACTTGCCAAACTTTAATTTCTGGAGTAACATTTCCAGGACAAAAACCCTTCTATCCACATTGGCAGACATAAATACCTGTATCCACCTCTCACACACATACTTACACAGACTTGCTCACACTTTCACAGACATCACTCACACACACACACACACACACACACACACACATGACCATGTGACAACTTTCCCATAATCACACCTGCTACCACTATGCCAAACTCATTGACACGTGCTACAAAGTGCAGTAACATGACAGAAAAGTAAACATTCAGGAAACTCACTTCCAATCGTCGACACTTCTGAAATGCAGAATGTTTCTTGGGCGATGAAGTGGTCACTAGCTCGGATGATGAGGAAAAAATAGTGGGCATTGCATCAGGATGTAACTTCGGTTTTGCTCCAGTCCATCCAAGTGCCTCGAGCTTCTGAGGGTCACGTTCATATGCTGAGCGCTCAAAGTGAACAGGCAAATGCAGCTATACTTGGAGGGTTTGAAATCTTTACGTTTACAAAAATGTATCCATGCCTTACACTGTGACTTGACATGTGGAAACTTGAAAAAATGAATACCACAACCACGACAGCTTTTGTTTTTGCACCAAAATACTACACAATATGGCATGACTGGTAAGCTAATTACAGATCTCAAAAATATAGATGGATACCTAAAGTACTGTCACAAAACAATACCTAAAGCTAACAGAGTAGAACAGCTATTTGACTAAAAATGGCTGTTTTGCTTGTTTAGTCTTGATTTTCCCTCCAGGATTATGTGATACAATAAACATTCCATTACCACCATCGAATCAAATGAGTGAACACACTCCATACACAGTACACAAGAAGACATGACACTTGAGGGCTTGCAAAACAATGCTTTATTACAAAAACCTAAAGAAAATAGGAGAACACATTGCCACACAGACTTTATTATAACAGCTTTATTCCAGTCCATGAAACAGATAACTATGCCAATAAATCACTTTTCCTCCATTAGGCCAACCTGAGATGCAGTGAAACGTGTCATGGGTGACTTGGGGGGCATGCAAACAATAAAACATTTAAAATAAAAATATTTCATACAGATGTGAAGAAATGGGGGTGGTAAAATGCAGGTGTACAGAACACTGACTCTACATGCCAAAGGACATTCAACAGTGATGGTCAATGAAGGAGTCACTCTCATTAGTGATAAAATAAGTACAAAATCCACACATACACATCACATATTGTACCCCAAACAGCAATACATAAATCTGGCACTTGATCACTAACACACTCTTTGTAATAAGAAAGGAAAAAGAGGTATCATGGTGTTGATGATGTATGTGTGTGCAAGGGAGTGGGGGAGCACCTGGTACATTAATAACAAACATAGAACTGTGCAAAGTGTAACTGCAAAGAATCGCCAAATAATCAGCAAAGCACTGTGCCTGTAACATACATGAACACATTGACAGATGCTGAACACATATTCAGGGAAACTGACATGACATACAGTGGTCAGTTCAAAGGACAATGCATGCAAACACGAAGAAACGTGCCGCGTTACACTTGGATGACAGGAATAAATCTGGCTTTTTCTGAAAATATGCTTTATAAAATGATGTGGCTCAGCTTCATATCGAATCATGAGAAATAGGGCTTTTTGGGTACTGTTGTGTGCGATCGGATTCAGAAACAGATTATATATTTTATAAGACACGTGCCGCATTACACTTGAAAGGTAGTAGCTCTCGCTACACTGATGTAATCACGCATGACTTACGGACGCGTGCACGAGCAGTCTTGCTGAAGTAGGCGAGAAAATGCATAAATATGTTTACACTGTTATGGAGCATTTTACTGGAAAAATAAACAGCGGATTTACACCAAAATTCACAAAATACACAAAATTCACTCGTTTCAGTGGATCCTACATCAAGACAATGAATCGAAACAAACACAACAGGTACCCCAAAACACCTATTTATTTGTCCTTTAAAGAAGCTTGATTCAGTCCAGGCTTGGATTATTCATACTGCACCAGACGTACTCGTGCTTTCGGAAACATGGCTCTGGGCATCCACCCCAGACAGAGAGGTAAACATCCCTAACCACCTCCTCTTCAGAACCGACAGGCAGACCAGGAGTGGAGGAGTAGCCATTTATGTTAAAAACAAATTCTTAGTATCTATATTAGATGCTACCTCCTTTGCCTGTGGATTTGAATGCCTGTCTCTTAAAGTTGAGCTTTCCCCATCAGTGGCGTTCTGCATCATAGGCTGCTATAGACCTCCAGCAGCAGGACCGCAACTTCTGACACACCTGTCATCCCACCTGGATACTACCCCAATGGAAACAATCATACTAGGTGACCGTAACTATGATTGGCTGACTAAGGTCTCGTTACCCCTGAAACAATTCTATGACTCTCATGGGCTCACTCAACTTATTACTGAGCCTACTCACATCAACAAAATAAATCCAATGAGAAGCACCCTCTTGGATGTTCTCCTTGTTAACAGACCTCATTCCTTTTCCCATGCTGGTATCCTCTTAGTGGACGTTGGTGACCACTGCTTTATTGGTGGCATGAGAACTGTTACAAAACCTCTATCTACATCAAAGTTTTCCACTAAAAGCTCCAGATGGAACTTCAATCCTATTGCATATTTCAATGATCTAAAAAACTCTTTGCTGTGGCAGAGTTTCTACCTGGCTAAGTCAGTGAGCGATGCCTATGACGTTCTTCCTGAAATCATATCCAGCGCCCTAAACAGCCATGGTCCCATGGTTAAAACATGAATAAAAGCCAGAACCTGTCATTGGTTCTCACTGGATCTGAAGGCTGCCTTACTCAAAAGAGATTACCTCTGAAAAAAGGCTCGTAAATCTCATGCCGACTCAGACTGGTGTCTCTTCAGGACATCTAGAAACATCTGTACTAAGTTGGTCAGAGAGGCCAAAGCCAACTTTTATCAAACCGAGCTACTCTCTGTGTCAGACTGCTGTACCAAGTTCTGGTACACCATAAAAGAGCTATCTGGCCACTCTCCAGGAAGTGCACTTCCTTACAAAATTACCACTGATAATAGTATCATTAATGATAAATTAGAGTTACTGCAGGCTTTCAACAATCCCTTTGCCACTGCTGGCCTGGTGTTTGATAATGCACCTGTAAGTAGCCTTCTTCCTCAGACCAACACCCAGCCTTTAGAACCAAGTAGCAATACCATGGACTTCTCCTTTTCACCTACCACCATAAAAGAAGTTGAAGATTTTCTTCTATGACTAGATACTAAAAAAGGTGCTGGGACCGATTCCTTCGACCCATATTTCTTGAAAATAGCATACCATATACTTGCTACACCTATAACACATCTATTCAATCTGTCCCTAGCAGAAGGCTCCATCCCCAAGGCATGGAAAACTGCTCATGTCATTCCCCTGTTTAAAGCAGGGGACCACTCTGACCTAAATAAATATAGACCAATCTCCCTTCTTCCCATACTTTCAAAACTTCTGGAAAAAATTGTGAATACACAGCTGAGATCTTTCTTTGACAATGCTAGACTACTCAACCCAATGCAGTCTGGCTTTAGAGCTAAGCATAGTACAATTACGGCATTGGCAAAATTTACTAATGATTGGCAATGGGACCTAGACAACAAAAAATTTGTTTGTGCCTTGTTTCTGGACCTCAGTAAGGCTTTCGACACTGTCAACCACTGCCTGCTCCTCTCCACCTTAAAAACTGTAGGCATTAGCTCAACCGCACTGGGATGGTTCCAAGTCTACCTTTCTGATAGACAGCAACAAATTAAGGCTGATGGAGAGATTTCTCCACTTAAACCAATAAAGAGAGGTGTTCCGCAGGGCTTCATACTGGGCCCATTACTGTTTGCCATTTATATCAACAGCTTGGACGTAGGCATCAAAGATGCCAGTATTCACTTGTTTGCTGATGACACGGTGCTCTACTTAAGCCGGGAATCTCCTGAAGCTGCCTGTGCTGTGTTACAAGCTGACTTTAATACTCTGCAGTACCAGCTCCTTAGCAAAAAGTTACTACTAAATGCAAAAAAAGCCAAGGCCATTCTTTTCTCACCATCAGGCCCAGGGGCTTACTCTGCTGTCGCTAGTCCATTACCATCAATCTCTACCTTATTAGGAGAAAATCTTGAATTTGTGATTAAATTCAAATACCTTGATATTTGGCTAGACAACAAACTCTCTTTTGTGGAACACATAGAAGAACTACTGAAAAAACTGAGGCAGAGACTTGGTCTTTTTTTCAGAATTAAATACCTCTTGACCACAGACGCAAAAAGACAGATTGTCTAATCTACATTCCTTTCATTAATTGACTAGGCCAACTTCATTTATGGCCATTGCCCTGCCTCATATCTTGCAAAACTGGATGTATTATATCATAGAGCACTGAGATTTGTAACTGGCCTCCCGTACTCCACATATCACTGCTCTTTATACGCAGCCATAGGGTGGCCCTCCCTTCAATACAGGCGTTATAGAAATGCAGCCCTATGGACCCTCCGAACCCTCACCAACAAATTCCCACAATACGTTGTTGACTGCCTCCCCCTCAGTCCTATTAGGAACTATGCCTTAAGAAGTCAATCACAGATTTCTTTGAATGTCCCAAGGGCCAACACTCGCTTTGGAAGGGCCGCCATAAGCTATGCCCTGCCTACTCTCCGGAATAGGATACAAAATCATTGAGACTTAGCTCACCTGTCAGTCCTGCCTTTTTAAGACCCTCTATGACAAAACATTTGCTGAAATCTGTAATTGCTTCTATCGCTCTAGCATCTTGACTATTGTTCCTCTTCTTCAACACTAGTCCCAGCTGCTTATCCAAATCAGCCCTTGCTACTACTCCCTCTCCTCTGACTCACTTGCCCTTAGCACCCTCTGCATCCCTCTTATTCACCACCCCTTCTGCGATTTACCTAAGGCTTACACACATGTTATGTGCACCTCCATAGCTTAAGAATGTCCATCAGGCCTGTAACGTGTTACTGCTGGACAGGAATATAAATAATCTTCCTTTTTCTTCTATGGTTTGTATATGACATCCATACATCCTGCTCCTGTGGGAACTGTATATATATATATATATATATATATATATATTATGTCTGGGTTGTGTTATGTATATCTTTCTTGTACATGTGACTTAGAATGTAAATACTCTGTTCCTATCAGTATTGTAAACATGTTGTTCCTTTTGTATTACATATATTTATATGTAACTGTACAATTTTCCCTGCCAACAGCAGGTCCACCTTATAAATGAGCTTACTCAATGGTGATCAATGTGGTAAATAAAGATTTGATTATTGGTTGATTGAGAACCAATGCCAGTAGTCTAGGAAAAAGCTCCCTGAAATGGTGGCCTTGATGGAAAAGGGGTGTCTGGATATTGTGGCAGTCACAGAAGCATGGTACACAGAGCACCATGACTGGGATGTCAACATATCAGGGTACACAATCTACAGGAGAGACAGGGAGGGAAGAAGAGGAAGAGGAGGAGTAGCTCTCTATGTAAGGGAAGGGATAAAAGCAACAGAACAAAAAGGTAAACAGGGAGGAGAGGAGGCACTGTGGGCCACCCTGGAGACTGGAAATGGCTCCACAATCCTCACAGGGGTTGTATACAGAGCCCCCGTCTCAGGGGGAGGAAATGGACAAGGAAATGATAGACGTCATCCTTGGGATGGCAGAGAAAGGAGAGATATTGCTGATGGGGGACCTGAATATGCCAGATGTTGACTGCAGCACCTTTGCTGCAGCCACATCCAAGAGCAGGGCCATTCTCGATGCCCTACAGGGGGAATGCCTCAGACAGCTAGTTTTGGAAGCCACTCGGGAGAGAGTAATCTTAGGCCTGGTATTGTCAAATGGGGACAGAGATAGGATCTTTGATCTTGAAGTGGGTAGTCATCTGGGAACAAGTGACCACCAAACAGTGTGGTTCATGATAAACTTAGCTGTAGAGTCAAGCCACACAAAAGTGAAGGTACTGGACTTCAGGAGGACTGATTTTGCCAAAATGGAAGAGTGCCTCAGAAAAGCACTAGCAAACAGGCAAGAAGGTGGGGTGGAGCAACAATGGGGAAACATCAAAACCACCATCACAGAGGCAACAAGCCTTTGTGTGAAGTAAATAAACAAATCAAAACAAAAGAAAAAAACACTGTGGTTCTCAAAAGAAGTGGTGGGGAAGGTAAGGGAGAAAAAGATAGCATTCAGGAAGTATAAGGAGACACAGAAGGAGCAGCACAGAGAACTGTACCAGTTAAAGCAGAAGGAAGCGGGTAAGGCAGTCAGAATAGCAAAGGCCCAAATCAAGGAAAAGATAGCCAACTGGGTTAAGAAGGGGGATAAAACCTTTTATAGGTACATTAGGGAGCAAAGAAAGACTAAGGCAGGGATACTGAGGCTGAACAAAGAAGAAGGTGGTTGGGCAGAGAGCGATAGTGAAAAAGCAGGGATACTGAATGAATACTTCTGCTCAGTATTCACAATGGAAAAGCAGGGGAAATACCTAATCCGGTCAATAGAAGCACTCTGGATAGGGATTGATATTAGTCCTTTCACAGAAGAAAGGGTTCTAAAAACTCTTAAAACTGAAGATGGACAAAGCAATGGGGCCTGATTGGATTCACCCCAGAATTCTAAAAGAACTAAAGGAAGAACTAGTAACACCACTGACTACCCTTTTTAATAAATCATGGGAGGATGGTATGGTACCTGAGGACTGGAGGATAGCAGATATGATTCCCCTTCACAAAAGTGGGAGCAAGACAGAGGCAGGAAACTACAGACCTGCCTGTTTGACCTCAGTGGTAGGGAAAATGATGGAATCACTTCTGAAGAAAAGAATTGTTGAGTACCTAGAGGCCAGTGGGCCACAGGACCCAAGGCAGCATTGATTCACAGTGGGAAGGTCATGTCAGACAAATCTAATTGATTTCTTTGACTGGGTGACCAAAGCAGTAAACCAGGGAGGGGCTGTGGACATGGCCTACCTAGACTTTAGCAAGGCATTTGACACAGTCCCTCACAAAAGATTAATAAACAAATTAGCCAGCCTGGGAGTGGGTCCCAGGGTGGTAGCCTGGGTAAAACACTGGTTGGACAACAGGACACAGCGGGTAATATTAAATGGAGTCCACAGAGAAGAAAGGAGGGTTACTAGTTGGGTACTGCAGGGTTCAGTACTGGGGCCCGGTCCTTTTTAATGTCTTTATAAGTGACATTGCCGAGGGACTGGAAGGGAAAGAATGTCTCTTTGCAGATGACACAAATATCTGCAACACAGTTGATACACAAGGTGGGGTGGAAAGGATGAAAAGGGACTTGGCAAGATTGGAGGAATGGTCAAATGTATGGCAGCTTAGATTCTGTGCAAAGAAATGCAAAGTAATGCATAGGGGAAACAAAAACCCAGGGGAAGAGTACACAATGGTGGGTGAGATACTGACAACAATAAAAATGGAAAGGGACCTGGGGTAGTCATATCAGATGACCTAATGGTGGGCCAGCAATGTGAGAAGGCAGTAAGGAGGGCTGGAGGGGGGATACTGGGATGCACAGGGAGAAGCATCACCAGAAGAAAACAGGAAGTTGTTGGCCCTCTGTACAAAACAGGAAGTTGTTGGCCCTCTGTACAGACAGTTGGTAAGACCACATCGAGAGTACTGAGTACATTTCTGGAGACCCCATCTCCACAAAGACATGGACAGGGTGGAGGATGTCCAGAGGAGGGCAACCAAAATGATGCAGGGTCTGCATCAGAAGACATATGAAGAAAGACTAAAGGAACTAAAGATGTATAGCCTCGAGGAGAGGGGGGACATGATAGAAACTTTCAAATACCTCAAGGGAATCAACAAAGTCCAAGAGGGTAGCATCTTTCAGAAAAAGCGATGTGCAAAAACAAGGGGGCACAATTTAAATATAGAGGGGGGAACGGCTCAGAGGTAATGTGAGGAAGCATTTCATCACAGAGAGGGTTGTGGATACATGGAACAGCCTGCCTGAGGAGGTTGTAGAGTCAAAAACAGTGGGGGAATTCAAGAATGCATGGGACAGACATAAGGCAATCCTAGTGGGGGGGTAAGAGGAAGTAGGCTGTTGGTTAACTAGGATCTGCAGCTTATCCATTAGGTAGGGAAATGGGCAGACTAGGTGGGCCAAGTGGTCCTTATCTGCCGTCAAATTCTATGTTTCTCTCTAGAGCTCTGCTTTATCTTCCAAGGTTCCATGAGTTGCCCACCATCTACCATCCAGTGAAGTCTGGTGAGAAATGCTGGGAAATACCCAACATCTGGCTACGAGTGTCGGAGTACATCCAGCACTAGCTGCATTTGTGGAGATCACCTGTCCAATGTAACCCCCCACCAACTCACCATCACAGTGTGCCCACCCCTTCCCAATTCACCCACTGGGCATTGCAGTAAATTAACCATCATGAGAGATCCTCTTGTTTTTCATAGCAGCTCTCGAATAGTTTCCCCCTCCCATAGTAAGCTATTCTCGATATCTGCAGAGGAGCCCCTCTGATCAAAGCATAAGGGTCACCGTTAGGAGGATAGCAGGGAAGGGGAAATCTCAAGGACACGCTGTTACCTAGAAAAATATATAGAAATGTTCATTCTAGGCCCATTAATGTTGTGTGCTAAGGCTCACCGCCTATGATGACCCTTGCCAGTTCATACCAGTCTTAAGCTGCCCGGCTTGAAATTAGCTGAGAAATTCTCTTGTTCTTCAGCCTGATTGTTTCTGAGCTTTTCCACTAAGTGGCGCCACAAACTAAAGCCACCCGCTTTGTTCAGGGAGTTGCTTCTTCCAGTCCTGCCAGCGCCACCCCCCACCATTTGCCATTGCCGTCTCTCGATCTCCTTAATCAGCGTGGGGGGAACCAGTTCATCCACTTGCAGTTCTAGGGAAGAAAGGTATTTTTTTGCCTCACCAACAGTGTTGAAGAGCTTAGTAACAGCATCAGATGCAACTCTGAGCAGGGCTGGAAAATCCACCCCTGATTTCAAGCCTTTCCCTCTGAGGGCCTTCATGATAGGGAACCACATCTTCCTTTGAGCCATCATCATGGGGGCATAATCGGGTTTAAAAAATAGCTTAGTGTCCCCAAAAATCATTTCTTTCTTGGCCCAGGCTTTTTTGAGTAAGATTTCTTTTGTTCTATAGTCTAAGAAGGCCACAGTAACCGAGTGCAGTTGAGCTTTAGGATCTTTGGGGAGTGCATACAGGGCCCTATGAGCACTGATAACATTCAAAGGGATGTCTTGGCTGATGTCTAGCAGCTCCCGAATTAGGCTCTCAATGAAATGAGGCATACTGCCATGTTCAGTATTCTCAGGATGGCAGTGGATCCTTAAATTAATTCTTTGGAAATGATTTTCTAAATCTTCAATTTTTCCCATGAGAAGCTGCGTCCAATTGTGGAGCTGGAGGATTGCACCATTATGCAGGTCAACCGTTTTTGAGTAAGTCGTATGCTGTTCAGATAGTTCCTCCAGTTGCTTGCCTTGTTTGTAGATATTGGCTCTGTTTTATTTAATATCAGCTTTAATGGAATCCATGGAGTTGCTAAGCCATCACAGCTCGTAGCACAGCTGGTGGGAGGTGATCGCAAAATCTTCCGCTGATTTAGAGGCCTCGTTGTTGTGCACCAAAGGTCTGGAGGGCAAGTTCAATTTTTGTTGTTTGAGCCCACCACCCAACCCTGATTTGGGTCTATTTCTGGTTGCCATGATTGTATGAGATGAGTTCAGCTTTAAAAGGGTTTTTGCCTCGTGGGAGATAGTTATTTTAATAATAGTAAGTCAAGGGATTAGAGAGAGCTTAACACCCGTGTGTCTACATCGGTCAGTGATGTCACCGGACATTTGGCTCCCCCTTGTTTAACTAGCAGGGCTGCTCCTCTCACCACATGGTGTTCAAGAGAGGGATGGGGGTTTACATAACTGGTTACAGTACATCTACGTCTGAGCCTGCCATACACAGGCAAACCAAGTGTGGCAACTACCTGGCACACACCTGGTGGGACCATTTACCATGGCCATCAATCAAGGTCCTTGGGAGAAAACATTTGCTCACAATTATACTAGGTTTGCACTTCTGAACAGGAGCACCCAAGTAAATCCAGACACAGTGGAAGTAATAACAGTACTGTCCAATCCACATAGGGAGTCTAGAGTGTAGATTTTTTTCATGTAACAAAGTAGGAATAATCACAAAGCGAAGATGGAGCCCCACAGGGTTACACATACTGGTATTGCAGATTACTGAGGTACAGACATTCCTGAATTCCCATTTAACGTAGGCATACTGAACACACACAGCAAACTCTCTGGTTCTGAATTTGGGCTGTTTGGGCTGGCAGTATAGCCTAGAGGTTAGAGGAACCAGGTGTGAAAAGCTTGATACATCCAGCACACCAGACCTGAGTTTGATTCTCACAACCTCCACTTGCATACTGTGTGACTCTGAGCAAGTCACTTAACTGCCCAGTGCTCCCAGGTCACCCCTGAAAACAGGCACTTGTGTCTAGTGGGTCTTACCCGGTTACCAAAAGATTAAAAAAAAAAAAAATTACACAGTGAACTCTCAGGTTCTGAATTACACAGTGAACTCTCAGTTTCTGAATTAGAAATTGGCATATACAGCCAGAACTGATACATTTCCTCTTGACTAAGCACACACGGCCAATACTAGGACACTTTCCCATATTTCATGAGGAATACTGGTGGCACACATGACCACCAAAGAACACATCATGGCTCACAGAAAATCCAGTCCATGTCTGGGTAACTATTTCCATCAGGCACTGGCCAAATGCACTGACAGAAAATTAAACTGCTGCACAAGCTGAACCCGGAGGTTACTTAAGTTGGGGGGGGGGTCTCCCACCTTTTGTTTCCAAGTTTATACTCGGCCATTCATCTGGTTAATAACACCCTCACAGAAAACTTGTAGATGCTATCTTGAAATGTTTTTAACACTTAATATACAACATGACTAAAAGTGCTGTACTTGGACAGTCTCTCACTCTAGACTCCAACGTAGGCACACACTTTTAAAAACAGAAATAGTCTAGGTGACAGGGTCCTTTTGTCAGAGAAAATTCACCAAGGAATGCAGGTGGCCATGTGCCCCTCCTGGGCTGAACACAAAAGTACTCACAGTTTCTGAAGTTGTCACAGGCAGCTTCACTAGACAGACTGGGTGAGGGGATTTCCCCTGAACCGTGATGATTGTCCCCATCCCTCCTGGGATGAGGCAAAGGAAAACCCACTAGGAATGGTTTCCACCACTTCAATCTCTGTCTTCTATGTTCTTCTTCTAGGGTGAGAACAAACTACCCAAAACACAGTGGTAGCTCTCTCTCTCTCTCAGAGCTAAAACTGAGGTGCTGCTGCAGGTTGCAGCCTCCTCCTGGAACTCCATTCTACAGACTCACTGAAGATTTTAAAGATATCGCCCCACAGCTAGCTCAAGTATGGCTTATGCTGCTGCGACATTTCCATGACTACATCATCCTCCAGCTCAGCTGAGACTGAAACCAGAGAATGACAGTATGAATTCCATTTAACTGGCATTTCACTAGCTGCCTTTCCCTGCCACTGATTCTAATGGGATTCTAGTAACCCCTGGGAACAAGGGTGTTACACCCATCCTCAGCCAGGAAGATGACTGTCCCCAGTCATTACCTACCTGGCACCCAGCCTTCCTACCCTATGTGTTGACTACGGGGAGGTAGCACTACCTTCTCCCCTACCATGTGTCAGGCACAGGCAGACAACACTAAGGGTCTCGAGGCCATTGGCTGTCACATCAGTGCTTGCACTACGATCTTACTATGGATAACCAGTGGCTCTGGAAGAACTGTCCAGAGCATAGCCCTAATAGACCAGCACTGCAGCCCCTACTGCAGATCAGGACCACAACCTGTCTATTCTATCCCCCTAGCCCTCTAGGTAAAACCTAGCTACAAAAAAACTTACCCAAAGGGAGGACCTCCCCCCAGCCCAGGACACCTGCAAACCAAACACAGAGCTAACACTGTACACAAGCATTATACTCCCCCACAAATATACCTGTGGAAGGAAAAGGTTAACACATGTTAACAACTACACAGTACTTTAAAAAAAACACTTTAAAGCACAAAGGAACTCCGATTAGTCCCTCCAATCCTCTTCTTGTCTTCTCTTCTTTCTTCACCTGGAACCACCTGAAAGAGAAGAAGAGACAAAACACACTCTGAATCTGCAAAACACACAGTATAACAACAATAACCCTGACCATCAAAACACTGGAGAATCCCCCAAAATTATTTTTACAAAAAGTAGAAAAGTAGAAATTATCAACATTATGTACAACACACCTTTTGGGGATAGAAGGCCCTAAATGTCCACACTAGTGACAACAATGGTGCCCGAAGGCAAAGTCCATGAAAGAGTCTCTCCTGGGCCAGAGCCCGGTGAAGCACAGTTCTTGAAGTACTATAATCCCAAAGGGGAGAGTCTTTGTGGACAGTTCAACAGTCTGTAGTCTGCCAGGTGTAGAAACTGTATTGCAATGTCAATAAAGTAAGAAAAGTCTGGACTTACCAGTCCTTGAAGAATGAAAAAATGGACATCACCTGGCTCTTCCAGCTGAAGACTCCCCCTGGCAGCATTTTTCAGCTACAGCTGAGCAGAAATCTTCCAGAAAACAGGATGATGAACTGGAAACTGCTGGGCTGATGTTATTTCGGGCTGATGTTATCTAGGAGATAGAACCTTGAACAGGAAAGGAACAGCTGAGGCGATGTCATCCAAAATCCCAGGCGATGAATCAGGAAAACAGTTGAGTTGATGTCATCTGGAAGGCCAGGCAATTAAATTGGAAAGGCACACTGTAGGCTGATGAAACTGGATGCACCTCAGATCCTGGAACACCAGAATGGTGGAACAACATGGATACAGCAATGGCTGTATGGCAGACACTGGCTAACACTGCTATGCTTCCCAATGGGTAGGCACGGGCACATTCACAGGATGATGGTACACTTGAGGATAGTACCGATTTGGATCTGGTGCAAGAATTGTGACCCCATCTGGGTGCTCATAATTCACATCATGGAGAGTCTTGTTTCCCTTTTAGTCCACAAATCATACAGTGTCTATGGACAGTGTCCTGCCCAACTTCCAAAGTTGCATTTTTCTCTGTACCCTTCGTTTTTGATATAACAATTTGCACCTGGATTTAGACCTTTAGATGCCTCTTCCATTAGCTATGATCTCCTGATTTTCTCAATCTCCTCCCAGACTCTCTCTGAGGAAAGGACATTCTATAGACTTCGTTTACCTTTCTCTGAATCAGTCTTTCCTCATTACTACTCTTCATCAATCTGCGACCCTCGGTCTGGCTTGGGGGTGGCCAGTCCAGGTTCTGCCAATGTCGCATACTCAAAGCTACATGGAATGTGTCCCTGACCCCTTCTGAGGGCAGGGCTGTGGAGTCACCAACTTCTTCTCCTCTTGGTTCCTCTGAGGCAAGAGCTTGAGGCTGCAGACTAGGACCGTCAACGTAAAGGTACACAGCTTCCTCCTCCTTCTTTTCCTCACTTAGGATCTGGGCCCAGGAGTGAGAAGTCGTCCTCACTCCTGAGACAATCCACTCTTCACTGGGCACAGAGGATGACACCTGCCAATCTAGGGTTTCTCAAACATCATCCTCTCCAATGAGGCTAGGACTAGGACCCTCTCTCCATGGATCCACTGATTCTCCCTCTGCACTGTCCACTACACAGGCCTGGAGACATCACGAGGAATCTGCTCCGGCAGTAAATCTACACCCTTTTCCTTTGTGCCACACTCTGTTGGGCCTCCCCTAACAGGTTCAATGTGGTGCTGTGTGCTGCTACTTGCAGGATCTTGTAGCTTTGTCCAAGTGGGAACCAAATGAATTTTAGATGTCTTGGACAGACCTTGCTTCTCTAAACACCCTTAACAATCAGGAATCATGAATATGTCCCTTCCAGCCTTGAGGCACATTATGCATACTCTCACCAGGTATCCAGGAATCACAACAAGAGGAGGTAAATGTCCACCACAGAAACATTTCTCTATTTCTTTAAGCTTGGCAACCTCTTCAGCTATCATAGCCTGGGCATGATCCGGGTAGCGGGATGGTCCCGAAGCCATGACTTTAGATAAACACACAAAAGTTCACTGTTATTACTGAGTTCACTTTACTTGGAACACTCTCACAAAATGGCTCCCTGCTGCTGTGTTTACATTACTGCCTCACCCTGTAATGGTGGCAGCAGCACTCCTAACGCATCAACAATCTGCATCTGACTCAAGCCACTGCGCATCCGATTTACTCCATATTGAAATATTTTTCTCAAACTGTACTGACAACGCTGATTTTCTTCCTCAGCACATCTATATGATTTTTTAGGACTTTACCATTAGCTTTCAATCAGTTTTATGTGCTTAAAGCCACAGTATTTCTTGAACAGGATTGCCTGTTTGTTGCAGCCTCTCATACAACGCACAGTCTCTCTTTTTGCTCAGAAAATGATACTGTTGCTGAATCCATAATACATGCTCACAGTCTATTGCTCAAAATTCGTGCTTGGGTTTTGATTACTTTACACAGTCCTTCTCTGCAAAGCAATCACACTGTTTACACACAGATTCAGCTGGTTTTGGAAAATCACAACACAGTTTGAGCTCGGTTTTGCTGAATGTATTCACTGAATCAGTAGCTGGCTTGCTCCGATGGAAAATCTCGGCCTAAAGCCAATCCCAGAAGGCCTCTGGGTCAAAGCTGGCTGGTGATCCTGCTGAATGTCCCTATGAACACCACACTTTCTCCCCAGTCAATCGGATTATGGGTTGAGCCCAAATTTGCACAGAAAACAGTCTGTCTTTACAGATTTGGAATGTTTACAGTCACTATAGTGATTCTCCTGCTACCAGCTCGCACACCACTTGCTCTCTCCCTCTCAAACACTGGGCAGCACTCTGAAGCTGGCTAGGGGGTGGGACTGATTGCAGTCTCACCAATCACTCAACATCATGCAAATAAGCCTCTGTCTCTTCTCGTGCTCTTCTCCGTCATGGTGGTCTTCGAGCAGGCAAAATTTAAACTGCAAAACAACGTTTTTTCTTTCAACTGTAACTTCACGGCAGGAGCACCATTTTGAACCATTTTTTTTTTGGCTATTTCTCTAGCGACTCCCCCAGTTCACACAGCAAGCATTTGAAACTTTCAGGGTACAATTGCCTTTTTATTTCCACTATTCACAATACTTTTTTTGTCACAACTTGAAAATTAAAGCTGGCAAACATTCTTTTTTGATTCAGGACAAAGGGCACATACAATCTGGTTTTACAGCTCCTTGGTAAATGTTGGCACAATCACAGCAGCATTTGAACAGCAGGCACACAGTGGCATATATGGATGGCAATACTTGGGCAAATCCCTTATGCTTAAAGCTTCTGATTTTGGGCTACCAACTGCCAGATAGACAAAACACTAGCCACAACCTGAGCAAACATCCCTTTTTTCTCCTAATTCAAACACATCCACAGCAGTGCCTCCATTTTGTAACACCTCCACACCGGCCCCCCCTTGTTTAACTAGCAGGGCTGCTCCTCTCACCACATGGTGCCAAAGAGAGGGGTGGGGGTTTACATGACAGTTACAGTACATCTACTTCTGTGCCTGCCATACACAGACAGGCAAATCAAGTGTGGCAACTACCTGGCACACACCTGGTGGGACCATTTACCATGGCCATCAACCTAGGTCCCTGGGAGAAAATGTTTGCTCACAATTATGCTAGATTTGCACTTCTGGACAGGGACGCCCCAGTAAATCCAGACACAGTGGAAGCAATAACAGTACTGTCCACACCAGGTTGGGATTCTAGAGTGTGGCTTTTATTCATGTAACAAAGTAGGAATACTCACAAAGCAAAGATGGACCCCCATAGGGCTACATATACTGGCATTGCAGATTACTGAGGTACAGACATTCCTGAATTCCCATTTAACATAGGCATACTGAACACACACAGCAAACTCTCAGGTTCTGAATTACACAGTGAACTCTCAGTTTCTGAATTAGAAATTGGCACACACGGACAGAACTGGTACGTTTCCTCTCAACTAGGCACACACGGCCAGTACTAGGACACTTTCCCATATTTCATGAGGAATACTGGTGGCACACATGACCACCAAAGAACACATCTAGGCACACAGAAAATCCAGTCCATGTCTGGGTAACTATTTCCATCAGGCACTGGCCAAATGCACTGACTGAAAATTGAACTGGTGCCCAAACTGAACCAGGAGAGGTAAACTGGTTACTCAAGATGGGGGGACTCCACCTTTTGTTTCCAAGCTTATACTCAGCCATTCATCTGGTTAATAACACCCTCACAGAAAACCTGTAGATACTACCTTGAAATGTTTTTCACACTTAACATACTACATGACTAAAAGTTCTGAACTTGGACAGTGTCTCTACTAGACTCCAACGTAGGCAGACCCTTTAAAAAACAGAAACAGTCTATGTGACAAGGTCCCTTTGTCAGAGAAAATTCACCAAGGAATGCAGGTGGCCATGTGCCCCTCCTGAGCTGAACACAAAAGTACTCACAGCTTCTGAAGTTGTCACAGGCAGCTTCACTAGACAGACTGGGTGAGGAGATTTCCCCTGAACCCTGATGATTGCCCTCATCCCAGGAGGAAAACCCACTAGGAATGGTTTCCATCACTTCAGTCTCTGTCTTCTATGTTCTTGTTCTAGGGTGAGAACAAACTACCTAAAACACAGTGGCAGCTCTCTCTCTCAGAGCTAAAACTGAGGAGCTGCTGCAGGCTGCAACCTCCTCCTGGAACACCCCTCTACAGACTCACTGAACATTCTAAGGCTATCTCCCCACAGCTAGCTCTAGTGTGGCTTATGCTGCTGTGACAGTTCCATGATTACATCATCCTCCAGCTCAGCTGAGACTGAAACCAGAGAATGACAGTGCGAAATCCATTTAACTGGCATTTCACTAGCTGCCTTTCCCCGCCTGCCACTGATTCTAATGGGATTCTAGTAACCCCTGGGAACAAAGGGATTACACAAATTTTAAATATCTATCTTTAAAGATGATTGAGTTATAAGCCTTCAAACATTTGACATTTCTAAAATTACAGTTATCAAGTATGTAAACTAAATGTATTTGATCAAGTTGCACCAAATCTTGAACAGTGACTTTAATAATGCCCATACATACTGTATGTGTAACAAGTTTTAGATCTGCAGCTTTAGAGGTGACTTAGTTATAAGCCTCCAAATGTTTGGCAATTTTAAGTTTACATTTCCCAATTACATAAATTGCTGAATTTTAAGCCACTATAAGTTTAAAGCTAGAGCATGGAATATCACCAGTGTTGTTAGGTTTATTGACCATAAATATTAGGCTTCAAGGCAACCCCCATGTTCCAGTGTCAGAGCGTCACGCTGCCGTGTTGACAACCTGGAAGTTTCGGAAGCTAGCCTGGAAAGTCATGGCAGGAGGCAGGTCATGGCTAAAACTTACAATTTACATAACCAGTACTTCTCTTTTTATCAGTTTCCATGACTCTTCCAAGAAAGTGTGTATCTAAGTGTTCAATTATCTAGCATCAAAGGTAGCTAAGATGTAAGCCTAGAAATATCTTCAGAAATGTTCACATGAATATAACTTTGCCAGACCTTCAGCCCCAATAACTTCTCCATCCTTGCTCCAAATATTATAAAATTTGGCAAACATTTAGGGTCCATACCTGACAATACACTTGCCACATATCAGATCTCTAGCTGCAACCTGGACTGAGTTATATCGACTAAAGAATTTTGGAAACATCTAAAATATTTTCGCTTACTTTCACAAAATTTCACAGCATTTCACAAAAATTCCACAAATTTGGAATTTGCTAATTTTGTCCAGCTCTAAAGCAAAGTGATACATTTTATTAATGTGTATAGTCCAACACTGCCAACCCAGAGTTTTCTACACAGTTATTTGGCAGGGTGGCTAGTGTCTGTCCTAGCTGGACAGGTAATATTTGAGGGAGACTGGAACTGTGTAGACAAGCCGGCTCTTGATAAATCACAGGGGGCTCCAGTAAGCAATAAGAGGGGAGCAAAAACTTTGGAGCTTTAATAGTTTAAGCTGTTATTGTGGACAGTTAGAGGGAGCAAAATCCCAAGACTAGGCACTACACCTTTTACTCCCATGCACAGGATAGTTATTCCTAAATGTATTGTGTGTGTGTGTGTGTGTGTATGTATATATATATATATATGTGTGTGCGTGTACATACATACATATACATATATTCAGAAAGACTGGGGCAACACAATAAAGGTGGTGGAGACCTATGAGATTTGCTTGTCAGATCATGCCAAAGTTACAGTAGTATTGATAATAATAATAACTGTATGTTAAGTGCAATTCAGAATGTCAAAGCGCTTTACAGAAGCATAAAACAAAAAACTTTAAAATCAATAACAATTAAAATATTGACACATCATATCAGCTGATTAATCTGAAGAAATAGCAAAGGCAAGATTAAATAAATGGGTTTTCAGTGCCATTTTGAAGCTATCCATGGTCTGGCACTCTCGAACCCAACAAGATAGAGAATCCCACAGATTAGGTGCTACAAATTCAAAAGAACAAACCCCAGATGTCTTCAGCTGAGCCCTGGAAACTTCTAGCAATCCCTCACTGGTGGAGTGCAGTGGATGCAAGGGGCAATTGGGGGGAAGAAGTTCTTGCAGGTAACTCAGACCCTGTCTGTGTAGGGCTTTATAGGTCAGCAAGCCAACCTTAAAGGTGATCCGCCATTGCACTAGAAGCCAGTGCAGTGTGTATGTAGAAGCATGGATATAATAACAGACACCAAGGTAGTACTTTTAGTGCATAAAAAGGGCAAATACTGCATTTGTCAATTTATGTGACTCAAAAATACCTCCCCAAAAAAATGATATTTACAGAAAGAAAAAGGGTGTTAGTCCATCACACCATAAACAACAGGAAATATTTCTTCTCAAGACTCCTGAAAGTCAATAAATATCCAATAATCTTCAAACAGTGTGTATGCTGTCACACTCAGCTCCTTCTCTTTCTGTGGTCAGGAACAACTGACGCACCTATCTACTTCTTAGCCCCTAGTGGTGGGATTGTATAGCATATCTAGGGGTGACATCATAGTCAGGTGACCTCTGTTTAAACAATTCATCTTTCTAGTTTGTTCCCACCTTATTGAGGCTCTTAAACCAGCTTTACACCTATATCTAGAAATATACAGTGTACCTGTCCTCTAGGACCAAATACAGTCTTAATTATAGTGCCTCAGCTGTTTAAGGGGCTAAGCTCCTCCCTCCCGGAGTGACATCACAACTTAGGGCTACTATAAAAACAGCCATTCTTTGAACTGCCAGCCTTACAGTAGGATCTTTCTGCATTACATGCTTCCATAGGTAATTACATGTTAATTAACATGTACATATATTTGTAAAATGAAGCCATCTCTGAGTAGGCTAAGGGAAGATAGGATTAAGGGTGCACTCCTTATCTTCTTTCTCCTGCCAGCTTAGGAGATCTGGCAACAGATTGCTTTCTTTATTTATACTGTGGATAATTCATTTAAACTGGTAAAATTACCTTCAGTCCTTGAAATGGGCTTCTGTTCTTTTAAATGGCATGGCTGCCACCCTTTTTACATGTGCAGGGGCTCTGTGCTTTGTTTCTTTTAAGCCCCGGCCAAAAACTAATTTAGTTATTCCAGCAGCCCCAGTTACAACATCTATGGGGCTGCACTATTATCCCAGGGCACCTTTCCTTTGATTTAGGACACTACAGGGCTTCTCTACTTATTTACCCATAGTGTCCCCTTTTCCGGTAACTCTTTTGATCTTTGCCGCTCTTGTGGCATCTGCCTATGCTTTGGGCATCTCTCTGCTCCAAAGCACACTTCCTGTTCCACACAAGGCGCTTGTCCTTAACTGCTTCTTGTGGGGCTGTGGCCCTGGAGCCATCTTGCTTCAACAAAAGAAGTAAATCCTTAGTCGCATACTGCCACCAGAGCCGCATCAGTGAGCGGCTGCAACCATCAGTTCTTCAGAAGTGGGCACCACATAGGGACCATGTTTCTTTTTGGGGCACCAGAAATTTGACATCTATCACTACATGTGCTAGAGATAGTGTTAATTCCATAATATTTTATTAGCGCTTCTAGGGCTTTCTGTGCTAGATGTCAAAACAGGGAAAAGACGCAAAAAGGGATAGTACAGGACTGTAGAAATGTCAGGTTGACCACCCTGACATGAATACCAAAGGAATATGAGGAAAAGCAAAGCAGACAGAAAGAGTGAAGGAAAATAGGGAAGGGGATGCACATCTTTCTTTATACATTTCTTGGGGACCGTTTTTCATAACAGGAGCACCCTGTTACGCTCCTCCCCACACTAGAAGGCAACACAATATTTTGTTGTCTGAACCCTTCGCCCTTGGAAGGGTTGGAAATTCCTTCCACCATTTCCAGAAGTTTCCCTCAGGGACCCTAATAACTTTTTGAATGGTATTTATAAGACTGATGCGTAACATCATTCAACCGTTCACTACCGTTCTTTTCCCTGAGGTTTGTACTCCTTTAGCACAACAATCTCTAAATATCTTCAATACATTTAATGTACAATTAATACATTTCCCTTCAATATTCAGTCTCCAGTAATTGGAGTACTGTCAGCCCCATAGTGAGACAAAAAAAATCAGCATTCTGATGCTGTGACCCAGCACGGTGTTTAACTATAAACTTGTATGGCTGTAGTGACAGGCACCCTTCATTTGATTCAGCCAAGATAACAGATTATGGCAGGTCACTACCACAAACTCATTGCCCCATAAATAATATTTGAGGGCTTCTATAGCCCATTTCTTGGCTAAACATTCCTTCTCGATGGTGGAATATTTTATCTCCCTTTCATGACGTTTTCTGAAATATATAGCACTGGATGTTCTCCCTTTGAATCATGTTATGTCAGTACTGCTCCTATGCCTGTATCAGAGGCATCAGTCTGTACCTCGAAAGGTTTCTGAAAGTTGGGGCTAATTAGAATTGGAGCAGAGCAAAATATAGCCTTAAAGCTCTGAAAGGCTGCCTCACATTCCTGGGTCCATTTGACCTTGTTGGGGTACTTGTTTTTCGTTAGCTCGGTTAAGGAAGTTGCAAGTGTAGCGAAGTCTGGTATAAAGTGCCTGTAATAACTGGCCAATCCTAAAAAGGACCTAACATGTCATTTGGTGATGGGAGTGAGGCTATTGGTGATTGCCTCTACCTTGCTTAGTTCTAGTTTAACAGTCCAGTGACCGATGATAAACCCCAAGCAGCTGGTCTCTGTTTTCGCTAAAGCACACTTCAAGGGGTTAATAGTCAGCCCTGCATCTTTGATGGTCTGGATTATGGCACTAAGATGAATCAAATGCGTATTCCAGTCTGGGCTAAATAAGACCACATTATCCAGGTATGCTTGCACTATACTGGGTATGGGGTCTCAGAATGTGGTCCATATACCTCTGGAAAGTGGCAAGTGTACCATGAAGGCCAAAAGGCATGGTGGTAAACTGGTACAGGCCAATTGTTGTACTAAATGCAATCAACTCCTGGGTATGTCTTGCCAAGGAAATTTGCCAATATCCCTTGGTCAAGTCTAATTTACTGATATACTGTGCTGTACCTATCTTATCCAGTAAGTCATCAATTCTGGGCATGGGTTAGCCATCAAAGTCAGAAATAGCATTGACTTTTTGGAAATCTAAACAGAGACGTAAATCCCCATCTTTTTTATTTACCACTACCAATAGGTAGGACCAGGCACTTCTGGAGGGAACAATTACCCCTAACTGTTACATTTTTCATACTTCATCAATCATCTCTTGTCTACTTTTTCAGGCAGTCTATAGGGTTTCTGGTGGATTGGCCTACTCTGGTAACCTTGATGTCAAGCACTACCCCTTTTGCTCTCCCAGGTGTTTTTGTAAATGTGTCCTAATAATAATGTAAGAGCTGATCAACCTCCTTTCTCTGCACAGGATCTAGCTCAGGGTTAATCTGTATTGCACCACCCTACTTGGGAAGATCTAGTCTCTCATAGGCCATATCCAACTCTGTCACATTCTGTTTGGGATGTACATACAGGGTCTGGGGTTGGGGCTTGTCTACCCATTTCCTAAACAAATTTACATGGTATATCCTTTTAACAGGCCTATATAGCCAGGCATTTTGATTTCAAAATTAATAATGCTTGTTTGTCTGGTTACATTATAGGGACCTTGCCATCTCATCAATAACTTATTTTCAGTAGCAGGCAACAATGATACTTTTTCACCAGGTATAAAGTGTTTGTTCTTTAACTCTACATCATACATTTCTTTTTGCCCTTGATGACTCTAGGTAACATTCATATGGGCCACAGTAACATATTTAATCAACTGTTCTCTTCATGAGGACATATAGTCCAGAATGTTGCTAACACCAGCACTTTGCTCTGCCTCCCAGTGCTCTTTGACTACATAGAAACATAGACTTTGATGGCAGATAAGGACTGCTTGGCCCACCTAGTCTGCCCATTTCTCTACCTACGGGATAAGCTGCAGATCCTAGTTAACCAACAGCCTATTTCTTCTTACCCCCCCACAAGAATTTCCTTATGTCTGTCCCATGTATTCTTAAATTCTCCTGCAGCTTTAGACCCCACAACCTCCTCAGGAAGGCTGTTCCATGTGTCCACCACCCTCTCTGTGAAAAAATACCTCCTTACATTGCCCCTGAACCGCCCCCCTCTATCTTTAAATTGTGTCCCCTTGTTCTTGCACATCTCTTTTTCTGAAAGCTGCTACCCTCTTGGACTTTTTTGATTCCACTGAGGTACTTAAACGTTTCTATCATGTCCCCCTCTCCCTACTTTTCTCAAGGGTATACATATTAAGCTCCATTAGTCTCTCCTCTTATGGCTTCTCTTGCAGACCCTGCACTATTTTAGTTGCCCTCCTCTGGACTGCCTCTATCCTGTCTATGTCCTTGAGGAGATGGGGTCTCCAGAACTGGACACAGTACTCCAGATGGGGTCTCACCAACTGTCTGTACAGAGGGATAACAACTTCCTGTTTTCTGCTGGTGATGCCTCTCCCTGTACATCCCAGTATACACCCAGCCCTCCCTACTGCCTTCTCACATTGTTTGCTAACCTTAAGATCATCTGATATGATTACGCTCATGTCCCTTTCCATTTTTGTTGTTGTTACTAACTCTCCTCCCATTGTGTAATCTTCCCCTGGGTTTTTGTTTCCCAGGTACATTATTTTGCACTTCTTTGCATTGAATTCGAGCTGCCATACTTCTGACCATTCCTCCAACCTTGCCAAGTTCTTTCTCATCCTTTCCATGCCTACTTGTGTATCAGCCCTGTTGCAGATCTTTGTATCATCTGCAAAGAGGCATACTTTTCCTTCCTGTCCCTCTGCAATGTCACTTATAAAGGCATTAAAAAGGACTGGATCCAATACTGAACCCTGTGGTACCCCACTAGTAACCCCTCTTTCTTCACAGTGGACTACATTTACAATTACCTTCTGTGTCTTGTTGTCTAGCCAATGTTTTACCCAGGCTACCACCCTAGGACCCACTCCCAGGCTGGTTAATTTGACTATTAATCTTTTGAGTGGGACTGTGTCAAATGCCTTGCTAAAGTCTAGGTAGGCCATGTCCACAGCCTCTCCCTGGTCTACTACTTTGGTCACCCAGTCAAAGAAATCAATTAGATTTGTCTGACATGACCTTCCCACTGTGAACCCATGCTGCCTTGGGTCCTGTGGCCCACTGGCCTCTAGGTACTCAACAATTCTTTCCTTCAGAAGTGATTCCATCCCCTTCCCTACTACAGAGGTCAAACAGACAGGACTGTAGTTTCCTGCCTCTGTCTTGGTCCCACTTTTGTGAAGTGGAATCACATCCACCTTCCTCCAGTCCCCAGGTACCACACCATCCTCCCATGATTTGTTAAAAAGGGTAGTCAGTGGTTTCACTAGTTCTCCCCTTAATTCTTTTAGAATTCTGGGGTGAATTCCATCAGGCCCAATTGCTTTGTCCACCTTCAGTTTTAGGAGTTCTTTCAGAATCCTTTATTCTGTGAAAGGCCTGGGATCGGCCCCCCTGTCATGAGTGCTTCTGTTAATTGGATTAGGCACCTCCCCCTCCTCCTCTTTTGCGAATACTGAGCAGAAATATTCATTCAGTATCCCTGCTTTTTCACTGTCCCTCTCTGCCCACTCACCATCCATTCTATTCAGCCTCACTATCCCTCCCTTTGTCTTTCTACGCTCTCTGATGTACCTATAAAAGGTTTTATCCCCCTTCTTAACCGAGTTGGCCATCCTTTCCTTAGTTTGGGCCTTTGCTATTCTGACTTTCCTCCCTGCTTCCTTCTGCCTTAACTGGTACAGCTCTCTGTCTTGCTCCTTCTGTGTTTCGTTATACTTCCTGAATGCTATCTTTTTTTCGCTGACTTTCCCCGGCACCTCTTTTGAGAACCATAGTGGCTTTTCCTTTCATTTTGATTTGCTTATTTGCCTCACACAAAGGCTTGTTGCCTCTGTAATGGCAGTTTTGATGCTTCCCCATTGTTGCTCCACCCCCCTTCTTGCCTGTTTGCTAGTGCCTTTCTAAGGCACTCTCCCATCTTGCCAAAGTCAGTCCTCCTGAAGTCCAGAACCCTCACTTTTGTATGGCTTGATTCTGTAGCTGAGTTTATCATGAACCACACTGTTTGATGGTCACTTGTTCCCAGATGGCAACCCACTTCTAGATCTGAGATCCTCTCACTGTCCCCATTTGAGAGTACAAGGTCTAAGATTGCTCCCTCATGAGTGGGTTCCGAAACTAGCTATCTGAGGCATGCCACCTGTAGAGCATCGAGAATGTCCCTGCTCTTGGATGTGGCTGCAGCAAATGTGCTCCAGTTAACATCTGGCATATTCAGGTCTCCCGTCAACAGTATCTCCCCTTTCTCTGCCATCCTAAGAATGCCTTCTATCATATCCTTGTCCATTTCCTCCCCCTGACATGGGGGTCTGTATACAACCCCTGTGCTGATTGTGGTGCCATTTCCAGTCTCTAAGGTGACCCACAATGCCTCCTCTCCTCCCTGTTTACTGTTTGGTTCAGTTGCTGTCATCCCTTCCATTACATAAAGAGCTACTCCTCTCCCTCTTCTCCCCTCCCTGTCTCTCCTGCAGGTTATGTACCCTGATATGTTAACATCCCAGTCATGGTTCTCTCTGTACCATGTTTCTGTGACTGCTACGATGTCCAGGCATACCTCTTCCATCAAGACCACCAGTTCAGGGAGCTTGTTGCCCAGACTACAGGCATTGGTACTCATTACCCTCCATTTCCTGATAGCCTTACTCCTTTTTGCCCCATCCCTGTCTTTATTGCCTTCGTCACTTTCTCCATTTACCCCTGCGCTTCTCCCTATCAACATCTCTTTCTTGGTGTTTACTTCACTTACTACCCTGACTTTTTTGGGGGGGCTAGGATTTCTCTGCACCTTCCCAGTGCCTCTCCCCTTGGCCATTTTAAATGCTTGCCAATGAAGCATTTAAACTTATCACCTAGGATCCTGGTTGCCTTTCTGGACAAATGCAGCCCATCATGCCAGTATCGGCCTGCATCACTCCAGGTGGACCCCCAGTCCCCAATGAAGCCAAATCCCTTAGCTCTGCACCAGTTTTTCAACCACTGATTGAATCCCATGGTGTGGAGCACCCTAGCCTCAACCATACCATAGACAGGCAGCACCTCTGAGAGGTTACGGTGCATGCTACTAGTCTAGGGCCCCTTCCCAACTCCACAACTCTTCCTGCACTGCTCTGATCCCTTTCCTAGCCAGGTCATTTGTCCTTTGGTGGACAATGATGTCCAGCTCCCTCTCCTGTGCAGCTGCTCTGGCAATCCTGAGGATTCACTCCTTGTCCCTCCAAGCCATGGCTCCAGGCAGGCACCTTACCTCCCTCTCCCCATCCTCCCCCAGTTCTACCTTCCTAACAGTGGAGTCCCCCACCAGGAGTGTTTTCTTCCCCTGTGGGGTCCCATGCCACCCTCCTTTGGGTCTCCGTTATGGAGGTTCCCAGCATCCTCCTTGGTCTCCACTGTGGATGCCTTCAGAGAGGAACCACACTTTGCCAGAATGGCATAGGAATTGTGGAGAGGTACAACTGGAGGGATGCACTTCTGTTCCACCACCCTCACCCTCCCTGAGCCCACTGTAGTCCAACCTCTCCTCTTTCTTGGCAACCTCTGAGGCAATGGCAGTGGCTCTGGTGGTCTCTGGATGGAAGAGGAGGTCCTACAAATCTTGGCCAACTCAGCCTGGAGATGATCAACCTCCTCCCGCAGCCCAGAGAAAGACTATGCCCTCTGGGCCCCTAGGGTTCTGTCCATAAAGTAACGTGAGCGGTGAAAACTCAGTGGTACCTTGGGGTACCTCACTGTAAGCAAATAAGGGGTAAGGGAGATATTTGTCCCAATCTCTACTTTCCTCTTGGATGTATTTCTGCAACATTTTCTTAAGCGTCTTATTGAACCACTCGACCAAGCCATTGGTCTGGGGATGGTAGGGAGAGGTTCTGACAGCCGACACTCCCAGGAATCTATACAATTCCTGTAACATTTTCGATGTTAAATTGCTACCCCAGTCAGTCAGGATCACTTGTGGTACATCCATCCTGCTAAAAATCTTAACTAGTGCTTCAGCTATCTGGGGAGCAGTCACAGTTCACATCAGGATGGCTTCAAGATAATGGGTGGCATAATCGCACACTACCAAGATGTATTGATTACCCTTTGAACTCTTAGTTAGGGGACCCACAACATCCATTGCTATCCTGTCAAAGTGGGGTTGTCACATACGAGATAGGCTAGGCACCTAGTCTTTCTTTCCACCCTAGGCCACCAACTGGTATTTTGCACATGCTTGGCAGTATTCCACCACATCCTGGTGACTATCTAGCCTGCAAAACTGAGACAATAATCTGTGCAAGGTTCTATCTCTCCCCTCATGACCAGCCATGGGAATATCATGCGCTAACTGAATGAAATTGTCTCTGTATACTTTAGGTACCATCAATTGTTCTTCATCACTATTTGTAGCAGAATCAACAGTTATTTAATATAAAATACCATTTTGTAATACAAAACAAAATTGTCCATGTTTTGCTTCCTGCTTAACCTGTAGGAAAAACGGTTTCAGGGTTTCATCTGCCAACTGTTCTTGTTTAATGTCACCTCTTGGCAGTCCTGGTACCATTTCCAGAACACCCTCCTGATGGGTTCCTAACCAAGCTCTCTTTTCTTCTCTTTCCTTTTCTTTCTTTGTTTTACTATGCTGTCAAAAAAGTCCTCTTTAAAAGGAAAAACCTGGTTTAATTGTTGCAACTTTGTCTGTGACCTAGCTACCACATTCACTGGTTCTAAATAGGCCTGTTGAAATTGCATCAGTGAATCAAAGTGAGGAAAGTCTTGGACAATAATTACTGGCACAGGTAATTGAGGTACTAATCCAATGAGCATACAATGGCATTTCTTGTTTATAGTCATTTTCATCATAACTGTGTGATTCTGGTAAATATCCTCGTGTAAACATCTGGCAGTAGTGTCTTTTTGAGTTAACTCTACACCAGGGACCAAGTCTGCTTTTAACAGGGTTTGTCTACTCCCTGAGTCCAAGAGTCCCAAAGTCTGTTGGTTACCTATCCCCACAGAGCCATCATACCAAAGATTAGCTAAGGACAGTTGTGCTGGCTCAGTTCTTTTATTGGGACAGTTCCATACAATATGCCCTTTCCCAAGGCACCTATGACATATTACTTCAGAATACGGGATCCTACCCTCTGTATCCCATCTCCCTTAATTGTATTGTCTTTGACTAGGGTAATAGTTCTTACCATTTCCATAGATGGTGGTGATGGGGAGCTTTTTTGTCTTTGGACCATGATGGTTGAGCCACCAAATAATCTTCCATCAGTTTTATGGTGTTTTTGCAGACTCCGGCTTATGCTTCTTCACCCACAATTGTACATCCTGGGGCAAAACTAGGACGAACTGTTCAATTATTATCAGGTCCATAATCTGGTCAAAATGGTTTTGGTTGCAGGTTGTAACCACTTTCCGCAATAATTCTTCAGTCATGCATAGGTATCTCGGGGTGGATCTTGACTGGACATCTTCTGGGAATGGAAACACTGTTGATAGATCTCAGTACTGATATTGTATCAGCGCAGGGCCTCTTTTACCTTGTCATAATAATTTGCATCTGTACCAATCAATTGGGTGTATACTACTTGGGCTTTATCAGACAGATATAGCACCAGTTTTATGACCCATTGATCATGGGACCACACACACATTTGGGCAATCCTCTCAAATGTGGTGAGGTATGCCTCAATGTCATCACTGTCAGTTAGTTTTGTCAATTTAACCTCTCTGGGCACAGTTCTGTCCGTCTGACCTTGACTCATCTCCTGGATGGCCTTCAAGGTATCTGTTCACTTTTCATCCTGCCATCTTTGTTCCTCAGCCTGCAGATGTCTGTCCTCATCCTGCTGCTATTGGTCTTCCTCCCTCTGTCGATCCATATCCAGCTGTTGCAGGCACAGCCACTTGAGTAATTCCTTCAGGTCATCTGGCGATGGAGTCATCTGGGTTTCCTCTTCCTTCAGTCCCTCTTCTTACTCTGACTTCTCATCATCCCACTGCTTCATCTTGGGTCTGGCTCCTAGATCCAGTCCTGGCACTGGTTTAATTCCAGTCTTCTCCAACATCAACCATGTCAAATGAAATGCAGTCAGGTCTGCCTTGTCCCCTTTCTGCATCTGTTAGGGTATTTATGGAGCAATACCCCCTGGTAGTGCCTCCTGAGCAGCCTCAATGTACCAGGATAAAACACTTGTAACAGCAATATAGAAGCGTGGGTATAATAACAGACACCAAGGCAGTAATTTTAGTGCATAGAAAACACAGATACTGCATTTGTCAATTTATTTTACACAAAAAAATCAATGATATTTACAGAAAGAAAAAAGGTGTTAGTCCATCACACCACAAACAACAGGAAATATTTTTTCTCAAGACTCCTGGAATTCAGTAAATATCCAATAATCTTCAAACAGTGTGTAAGCTCTCACACTCAGCTCCTTCTCTTACTGTGGTCAGGAACAACTGACCCACCTATCTACTTCTTAGCTCATAGTGGTGGGTTTTTATAGCATATCTAGGGGTGACATCACAGTCAGGAGACTCCTCTTTAAACAATACATCTTTCTATCTTGTTCCCACCTTATTGAGGCTCTTAAACCATTCTATAGACAGCTGTTGGCTAAACAGCTTTACACCTATATCTAGAAATATACAGTGTACCTGTCATATGGGACCATATATAGTCTTAATTATGGAGCCTTAGATGTTTAGAGGGCTATGATCCTCCCTCCCAGAGTGACATCACAACTAAGGGCTACTATAAGAACAGCCATTCTTTGGGCTGCCAGCCCTATAGTAGGACCTTTCTGCATTGCATGCTCCCACAGGTAATTACATGTTAATTAACATGTACATGTATTTGTAAAATAAAGGCATCTCTGAGTTGGTTAAGGGAAGAGAGGATTAAGGACATGCTCCTTATCTTCTTTCTCCTGCCAGCTCAGGAGATCTGGCAACAAATTGCTTTCTTTATTTATACTGCAGATAATTCATTTAAACTGGTAAAATTAACTTCAGCCCTTGAAAAGGGCTTCTATTCTTTTAAATGGCATGGCTGCCACCCTTTTTATATGTGCAGCAGCTCTGTGCTGTGTTTCTTTTGAGCCCCTGCCAAAAACCAACATTAATTTTCATTGGCCTGATTGCTGAAATGTCAGCAGTTGGGTACACATTTCATTTGGGCCTATTTTTCTGTCCTATAGCCCATTTCCAACCTTTGGCCCTATTTAGTTATTCCAGCAGCACCGGTTACAACATCTCTGGGGCTGCACTATTATCCCAGGGCACCTTTCATTTGATTTGGAACACTATGGGCTTCTCTACTTATTTGCCTGTAGTGTCCCCTTTTCTGGTAATTCTTTTGATCTTCACCACTGTTGAGGAATCTGCCTATGCTTCGGAGCATCTCTCTGCTCCAAAGCACACTTCCTGCTCCGCACAAGGAGTGTGTCCTTAACAGCATCTTGTGGGGTTGTGGCCCTGGAGCATTGTGCTCCAAAAAAAAGTAAATCCTTAGTAACATACTGCTATCAGAGCCGCATCAGTGAGTGGCTGCAACCATTGGCTTTTCAGAAGTGGGTGCCACTTAGGGAGCATGTTTCTTTTCAGGGCACCAGAAATGTAACATCTAGCACTATGTGTGCTAGAGATAATGTTAATTCCATAATATTTTATTAGCGCTTCCAGCACTTTCTGTGCTAGATTTCAAAATGGGGAAAAGAGGCAAATAGGGATAGTACAGGACTGTAGAAATGTCAGACTGGCCACCCCGACATGACTATCAAAGGAAAGTAAGGAAAAGTAAAGCAGACAGAAAGAGTGAGGGAAAATAGGGAAGGGGATGCTCATCTTTATAGATTTCTTGAGGAACCTTTATTATAACAGGAGTACCCTGTTACAGCGTACATCACAGGAGTAATGTGGCTAGATAAAGAAAACCCAGTCAGTAGCCTGGCTGCCACATTCTGCACCAGCTGCAAATGGTTGATATCAACCCCAGGTAGCCCTAGGTAAAGGGCGTTACAGTAATCCAAGCGTTGAGACCACAAAGGCGTGGACCAATGTTGGGAGGTCATTGGATGGAATCAGATGCCTAATCCAGGCCATATTCCTCAGATGGTAAAATGAGGTCTTGATGATGATGGATGACACCTGAGGCTTCAGGGTCAATCCCTCATCAAGAATAACACCCAAACTATGCACCAGTTCAGAGGTCCACAGCTGGCATCATCCCAGCACCAAACTGGATGCTAGCCCTGCCGAAGACCCCTCTACTTGGTGACCAGGATCCACAACCAAAACCTCAGTCTTGTTAGGGTTCAGCTTCAGCCAGTTGGCACTCATCCAGACTTGCATCTCGGATAGGCAGCTGTTAAATACTGAGAACGCAATATCCTGACCGGGTGTAAAGTACATGTACAGCTGAGTATCATCTGTATAGCAGTGAAAATGCAGTCTGTACCACCTTACAATGTCCCCCAGTAGCAACTTCTACACTGCAAATAACATGGGGGAGAGCACTGAGCCCTTCGGACCCCACAAGGCAGGGAGAAAGTATCAGAGTAATAAATCCCTGACACTACTCTCTGAAATCTGCCAGTAAGGAAAGAATGGAACCATCTGAGGACTGTGCCAGACAGTCCACAGGTCAACCACAGGTGCTCAAGCAGTAACCCATGGTCCATGTTGTCAAATGCTGTCAAGAGATCAAAGAAGACCAAGATGGTACAGTTCCGCCAATCTCTCATGACAAGGGGGTCATTGAGCACCAGAACAAGGGCAATCTCAGTACTGTGTCTTTTTCTAAAACCTGACTGGAAGGGATCATAGATGTCATGGATGGTAAGATGATCCTCTAGCTGCAGTGCAACCGCCTTCTCAAGAACCTTACCCACAAAGGGAAGGTTAGAGACAGGCCTGTAGTTGGCAAAAAATCCAGGTCGAGAGAAGATTTCTGAAGAAGGGGAATCTCCACTGCCTCCTTCAAGGAGTCAGGGAATTTCCTGGTCTCTAATGAGCACTGGATTATCTCAACCAGGACTGGGCAGAAGACCTCCACACACCCCACAAGGAGGCGGGTTGGGCCCAGGTCCAAACTAGAGTAGGTTGGCCGCATACTTTGGATGATCCTCATAACATCTGAGATCACCACTTGGCCAAAAGTCAACCAACCAGACCGAGATTCTGCAAACTCCCACTGGTTACTGCAACCCCCAATGCACTGAATAGATCTCTATCCTGATGTTGGCAGTCTTATAGGCAAAGACTCAAACAAACTCATCACTCGTATCTTTGTGACAAGGCTCTCTGTGACTGCAGACAGGCTGGATTGCACAGTCTGGCCACAGTGTGGAAAAGTTCAGCAGGTCAATTCCATGCAGCAGAGATCTCCCAGGGCAGGAATTTTGCCTTCTTACAAGAGATCGCTGATTGATAATCTACATAATGTGCCATCAATCTAAGCATACCTCCAAGAGTTGGCTCTGAAGTGAATTAATTTCCATTGTTGCTGGCTGGAAAGGAGCAACATTGGTTTATGACTGTATGGATTGGGGAGGGTGAGAGCCTTGACCCATCTAAAAACATTTTCCAAAGTCCTGGCGTGCTTTGTAGGTTTAGGACATCACCTTTTCACTAACATTTTCCTTGATCATTTTGGTGCCAAATTTGCTTGGGATTTTTTGAGGTTGGTAAACAAATAGCTGACAGGTACATGCCAATAATTCACACAAAAAACGGCGATCAGAGGGCAAAACATAGCCAGGAAAAACTGTAGAAATTTTTATGACTTATTATGTCAATATATACATGAGAGAGAGCAACCAGGAGTAGAGATGGGCAAAACTGGAAAATTTCATTCCGCAAAATATTTTGAGAAATTTGCATATTTTGTAAAATATTTTGCAAGTATGAAATACAAAATTCTGCTAGTGAAATGTGGAATTTTGCCCGCAAAATGCAACATTTTGCTGACGAAATGCAGAATTTTATCACCTGTAGGCGGAATTCTACCATTCGCAGGTGAAACTCTGCATTTTGCCAGCGAAATTCCATATTTTGCTGGTGAAATTCCACATTTTGCAGTGGAATTCTGCATTCTGAACCTGTGAAATATTACATGAAACGTGCAAATTTCATGAAATATTTCATGAGGTGAAATTCGTTGGCAAAATTAATAGCTTTTTAGACAACTTAACTCTTCCAACATTAACAAGAGAGATAGCACAAGAACTAGAAAAGCCCTTTTCCCAGTTTGAAGTAGAGGGGATGATCCAAGATTTAAATAACAAATCACCTGGCCCTGATGGCTAAACAGCTGAATTCTATAAAGATTTTAGAACAGAACTGTCTAGAACTTTCTAGTCAAGCTGTGCAGTGAGTGTCACACTACAATGGGAGGTCAGTTATCAAGTAGTGGATGCCCCAGGCCAGACATATAGCACCCCTCCCCCCAAACTACAGGGCTAGACACAGGTATTATAATATGGCCCCTACATGTGAGCTACTCTGGCTGCTCTCAAATTAACCTTCACTCAGGAAGAAATACACTAGTTCAACCAAGTTTCACTACAGCATACCCCACCTATATTATATTCAAAAAAGCAAGCCTTTTTGTCCCTCCTGTTGCAAATACAGACAGATTCTGCTTTCCATCAGTTTTGGTAGGTTTATAGAGCCTAAAAGTAAGACCATGGGTGTCATCTTTTTGATCCATTACTTTAAACATGACAAAGCTATGAGCAGACAAAAAACAACATCATTAATTAAAGTTGTTTCGTGAGTTTTTTTAACATTAGGGAATTTTGTGATCATTTTGTGAAAGCCATAGCCATACATTTTGCCCCATTATACACTTGAGTTGCTATGAAAGAAGACATGGATATAGCCAGTGTGATAATGAATATGAAACAGATGGAAAGGAGGAACCAATGGTCTAGGAATTTAATTCAATTCAATTTATTTTACCAGGAGATACATTGTTGAGAAAAACTGTTTTACAAAGGGGTCCTGGGGACAGACAGACATTTCAATAGTACACAGTACAAAATTCAGAGAACATGATGAGTCCAAAAAGTGCAATATACATTGTCTAATACATAAGGATAATAGCAGCATTGTGACTGAGTAACAATCAAGGGTTTATACATCAGTAGCAACATGAGGCATAGGATCAAGGCATAATCTGCTAATACATACACAGGAGAGGCTAATACATATACATATACATATACATATACATATACATATACATATACATATACATATACATATACATATACATATACTGATGAGGCTGGGGATAATAAGGTGTAACCATGCTGTGGGTTGGGGTTTATTGTTATTTACTGCTCGGTGCCTCCATTTTTGTAACCCATTACCTGGTTAGCCTGGGTTCAGGGAGAAAACCTTCGCTCAGCATCAGGGCTAGGTTTGCACTTCTGGACAGGGGCACTCATGTAATTCCAGGCACAGGAAGCAAGAACTGAGAAAGTCCAAACCAGGAGTGGGATTCTAAAGTGGGGCTTTTATTCACTTACACACAGGAATACAAAGCAAAATGGACCCCACAGGGCTACACTCACTGGTTACACAGATCTATATGTAACCCCCCTGTTACCCGAGGTTACTAGAATCCCAGTAAAACCTAGTGGTAGGCAGGGAAGGCAGCTTGTGAAACTCCAGTAAATGGATATCACACTGTCTCACTCTGTTCTCAGTCCCAGCTGAGACTGAGGAATGACATCATTTTAGAACTGTTGCAGCTGCATAAGCCACACTGGAATGTTGCAGTTGGAGGTTAGAGTAGAACGTTGGGGAATTTGAAACTAGTCTGTGTACAGCCCGAGAGACAGACTGTAGTGCAGCAGAGTGTGTGTGCAGGCTCTCAGAGCTTTAAGCTCTGTTTCAGAGCTACCTTTGTTAAGGTGTGTGTTTCCACCTGAAGAGGAACACAGGAACTGATAATTAAAGTGGTGGAGACTGCTCTCGAAGGTTCAGAGCCCCATTCCTGAGGGGATGGGGGAAGGTGTCTGCCTGTTTTCCAGGGGCTACCCCACTAAGGGAAGGTTAAGGGAAAGAAGCTGCCTGTCTGAGTTGTGCTGAGGCACCAGAAGCTCTGTAAGAGATTCCTTGTGGAGGAAACACCTATGGGGCACCTGCAACCAAAGGGTGAGTTCGCTCTGAAAAAGGGCCAAGTGTTTTCACCTGAAACAGAAGGAAACTAAAGAGACTGTTACTGCGGGGTCAGGAAAAGACAGCCAAGTACAGTTGGAAGATATGGGGATTGGACTGCTTAACTCAGGGGATGGTCTAGAGTAATGGACAATGCCACTTGTAAGTATGTTCAAGGCCAGCACAAAATTGGAAAGAAAGAATGTGGGGATTGGACTGCTTAATCTGTGGGGGTCTAGAGTAATGGACAATGGCACTTATTTTTAAGTATGTTCAAGTCCAGCACAAATGGGAAGCAAGACAAGTAGATTGAATGTGAAATACATTTAGCAAGAATCTACACAGCAAAGTGTTAAAGGACGAGGTGTTTACAGTCCAGATAAATGGCTGGGTATGAATTGTGGGAGTGAGAGGTGGGAGACCCCCCCATCAGTAGTAACCAAATTCACCTCTACAGATTTGCTCTGAGACACCTTTTGCTTTCCCTCAGGTACTTGGCCAGTGCCTGAGGAAAGTACCCAGACGTGGGATTAAAGAGGAGGATTCTTTGATGGAGCCGAGGTGCTCTTAGGTGGTTTATTGAGCCACCAAAAATGTTTCCATGAAGTATGGAAGGTGTCCAAGTGGCTGGCAAGGGAACCTAGCCAGGGAAAACCCAAAGTAGTGTACAAGTTTGGGCTGTGCAACCCAAAGCAGTGTACAAGTCTGGGCTGTGTGCCCAGTGTGTTGTAGAACCTGAGGGGTAAAGTGATGAGGATGTGTTCTGGTCTCCTTTAATTTGCATTACCAGGAGTGTAGCCCCATGGGGGTCCATCTATGCTTTGTTTATTTTGTTTGGATGTGAATAAAAGACACACTTCAGAATCCCACTTCTGGTATTGGACATTACAGTTATTGCTTCCTGTGTTCTGAGTTACTTGGGTGCCCCTGTGCAGAGCAGCCAAACCTATCCTATGTGCCGAGTGACCTATTCCTCCCTGAACCCAGCCCACCTGGTATTGCTGTCAGATACAAACAGTGTACCCGGTGGGGGTTACAAAAATGGAGGCACCGCTGAGGATTTGGGTTTGGAATTTAGGGATGAATGTAAGAAAGGTTGCTTGGGCAAAGGGCTAGTGTTTTGGCTATATGGCAGTGGGTAGCCCAAAAGCCTGAAGCAAGGTTAACTAATGTGCCACTGTGTGCTGTTGTCCATGTGCTGCTGTTAAAATGCCAACTGTTTACCAAGGAGCATTAAAGCCTGAGAGTGTATACCCTTGTCCTGCATCAAATTACTGTGGTTGCCAGCTTTTAAAAGTGTTTGTGACAAAGAAAAGTGTGGAAAACTGTGGGTAGCAAAAGGAAAATTGTGCCCTAGATGTTGGAAAGCTTTCTTGTGAACTGAGAGACTTGTTGTGTTAATGGACATGAAAAATGGTTGAAATGGGCTCCCGCCGTGGAGTCAGTTGAGAGAAAAAAAATGTGGTTCTGCAGTTTAAATTTGCCTGCTCGACGATCGCCATGAGGAGAAGAGCACTCAAGAGGAAAGAGGCTTATTTGCATGGCATCGAGTGATTGGTGAGACTGCAATCAGTCCCGCCCCCAAGCCAGTTCTAGAGTGACTGCCCAGCATTCGAGAGGGAGAGTGAGTGGAGTGTGCATACTGGCTTGTTAGGAGGAGCATCGCGGTGACTGAAAGCGCTGCAAAAAGTTAAAAAAACTGACTTTTCTGTTTAAATACGGGCTCAACCCACATCTCGATAGACTGGGTTGTGAGTGTGGTGTTCAGAGGAACAATCAGCAGGATTGCCAACCCGCTTCTTTCCAGAGGCCTCCAAGACTGGCTGCAGGCCATTTTCCATCGCAGCAAACAGCTACTGATAACAATGAGTACCAACAGAAATAATTGCTCAAACTAAGTGATTTTGCCAAAAGCCAGCTGAATCTGTGTGTAGCAGTGTAATCACTTTGCAAAGAAGGACTGTGTTAAGTTTTACCAGCAAAAGCAAACATTTTAAGCCATTGACTGTGAGCATAATTATGTGTTCAGCATCAATATAAGTTTCAAAGCCATGAGAGAGACTGTGAGTTGTATCAGATATGCAGCAAGAGTTACAGGCAATCCTGTACTATGAAATACAGAGGCTTTACGGGACTGTGAGCTACAGCAATGTCTTCAGCAAGTGAAAAGTCTGTGGTAAATCATATAAAAGTGCTAGGATAAAGAACAATGCAAGTCTGTGCAGTTTGAGCAAAGTTATCCGTAGAGTGTGTAAATCAGATGCACAGTGGCTTGACCCAATTTCAGAATGTTGACGTGTAGGAGTGCTGCCACTGCCATTACAGGGTGGGGCAGTAATGTAAACACAGCAGCAGAGGATCCATTTTGAAAGAGAAAGGAAGTTTTCAGTGATATGGGACTTGAAATATCAGTGAGCGTTGTTGTTTTTTTCTCTGCAGTCATGGCCTCAGGACCAGCCCGCTACCTGGATCATGCCTGGGCTGTGGTAGCAGTAGAAGTTAACAAGTTAAGGTACATTGAGAGATGTTATTAGGGAGGGTGACTGCCTCCTCAAGTGGCGATTCCTGGATATCCAGTGCAAGTATGTTTAATGTGCTTAAATGCTGGAAGGGACGTCTTCATGGTACCTCACTGTTCTGGGTGCTTAGAGAAATATGGTTTATTTAAAGCACCCAAGATTCATTCTGGCTCCCACATGGACAAAAGTTCAAGAATCTGTAGTTGGCAGCACACAGCACCAGGTGGAGCCTGTTGGAGAAAGCCCCTCAGGGGATTGTGGCGCAAAGCTAGAGGGTGCAGATTTACAGACAGAACAATGTGCTGAAGTTTTGGATTCTGAGTTGCAGACAGACATCTCAGGAAGAGCATCAGTAGACCCGTGGAGAGCGGGGCCTAGCCCAAGTCACATAGGTGAAGATGATATGAGGGAGGCCTTTGAATGGGAGGTTTCGACCTCCGTACCCAGCGAAGAGTAGATAGTCTCAGAAGTGAGGACAACTGCTCACTCCTGGGTACAGATTCTCAGTGAGGAAGAAGAAGAGGGGGAACCTATGTGGCCTTGTGAAAAAGGAACTGGTACACAGCCTCAAGCTCTTGCCTCAGAGGAATGCATGGAAGAGAGTGGTGATGCCACTGCCCTGGCTGTGCAAGAAGAAGCCAGGGATCCATTTTTTGTCTCTTTGAGAATGCGTAGCTGGCAGAACCAGGACCGGCCACCCCCAAGCCAGGCCAGAGGTCTCAGGTTGACCAAAGCTAGTAAAGAGGAAAGACTGGTTCGTAGGAAGGCGAATGAAATCTATGGGATGTGCTTTCATAACTTTCCTTGGAGAGTCTGGGAGGAGTTTGAACAAAACAGGAAGTCCTGGATTTGGGCAGAAGCAATGAAATGTGTGCATCCTGGTGCAAACAAGCATGTCAAGCACAGAATGTTTCATGACAAATACAGCCAGGGAAAAGAGGCAGGACACTGTTAATGGACACTGTTCGAACTGTGGATGGAGAGGGACATGAAACCTTTCACAGTGTGAATTATGAGCGCCCAGACTGGGTAATAATTCAAGCACCTGACCCATTGTGCTATTGGCCACAATGCAAAGACCTTCCTGCGAATGTGCCAATGCCTACTAAATGGAAAGCAGAGTAGTGGTAGCCAGTGCTGCCACTCCAGCCTTTGCAGTATCTATGTTGTTCTGCTAGTATGGACGTCCAGGACTCAGGTGCCCCACATTCATCAGTTCTACAGTGTACTGGCTTCCCAGAATCCACTGACTGCCCCACCAGATGACTTCAGATCCAGAGAGGACACCAGCCCAGCTGTATCCTGATTCATCGCCTGGTAATTGGATGACTTCAGACCAGCTGTTTTCCTTTTTTGTTCCTGTTCCAAGGTTCCATCTCCAGAGATGACATCACCCCAGCAGTTTCCAGATGTGCCCTCCTGTTGTTCCCAGAAGATGTCCACCCAGCTGTATCGGAAGAATGCTGCCAGGGAGAGTCTTCGACTGAGGATCAGGTTTGGTGCCATTTTCATTCTACAAGTGACTGGTAAGTCCAGACTTTTCTATTTTTATGACATTGCAGTACACACCCTACACAAGCAGACTCCAGATGTTTGAATTGTCCTCAAAGACTCTCCAGTTTGGGACTTTGGCCTGCTAGAACTGTGCTTCACTGGGTTCTGGCCCAGGAGAGACTCTTTAATGAACTTTCCTTCAGGCACTGTGGTCACTAGATGGGACTCTTAGGGCACTCCATCCCCCAAATATGGTGTATTGTAAATAATGCCATTGATTTCTACTGTTTTCTAAAGTTTATACTGTTTTTTTCTACTTTTCTGAAAACAAATCTTTTTGGGATTCTTCAGTGTTTAGATGGTAGGGGTTTAGGTAGACTGTGTATGCAGATTAGGAGTGTGTGTTGTCTTTCTTTTTTCTTGCAGGTGTTCCTGAAGAAGATAGAAGAGAAGACAAGAAGAGGAGGAGGAGGGACTCATTGGAGTCCTTCACTAGTACTTTAGAGTGTAGTATTTAAAGTACTGTTGTGTTGTTGTTGTTACTGTGTGTAACTTTTCCTTCTACAGCTATGGTTGTGGGGGAGTGTGGGAGTAATGCATAGTGTATGGTATTAGCTCCTGGTGTATGGTTGCATGGTGTCCAGGGTCTGGGAGGTCCCCTGTTTGTTTTTTCTTTTGGGAAATTTGAGTTAGAGGCAGACAGGTTTTCCCTAGAGGGCTGGGGGGGATAGACAGGCTGTGGTCCTGAACGGCCATAGGGGTTGCAGTGCTGATCTATTAGGGCTATGCTCTGGATAGTTCTACCAGAGCCACTAGGTGCCCATAGTCAGCAGGTAGAGTAGAGGCTATGTCAGCCAAAGGCCTCTATGCCCTTAGTGTTGCCTGCCTGTGCTAGCACATGGTAGGGGAGAAGGTATTGCTACCTCCCTGTAGTCAACACATGGGGTGACATGGCCTGTTGGTGAATAATGACCATGACAGTCATTTTCCTGGCCCAGGTGAGGTAACCCTCGCTACCCGGGTTACTAGAATCCCAGTAAGACCTAGTGGTAGGCAGGGAAAGCAGCTTGTGAAGCTCCAGTAAATGGATTTCACACTGTCTCACCCTGTTCTCAGTCTCAGCTGAGACTGAGGGATTACATCATTTTAGAACTGTCGCAGCTGCATAAGCCACACTGGAATGTTGCAGTTGGAGGTTAGAGTAGAACGTTGGTGAACTTGAAGCCAGTCTGTGTGCAGTCTGAGAGAGAGACTGTAGTGCAGCAGAGTGTGTGCAGACTCTCAGAGCTTTAAGCTCTGTTTCAGAGCTACTTTTGTTAAGTTGTGTGTTTCCAACTGAAGAGGAACACAGGAACTGATAATTGAAGTGGTGGAGACCGTTCTCAATGGTTCAGAGCCCCATTCCTGAGGGGATGGGGGGAAGGTGTCTGCCTGTTTTTCAGGGGCAACCCCCCTGAGTCCGGCTAAGGGAAAGAAGCTGCCTGTCTGAGTTGTGCTGAGGCACCAGAAGCTCTGTAAGAGATTCCTTGTGGAGGAAACAGTTGTGGGGCACCTGCAACCAAAGGGTGAGTTCGCTCTGAAAAAGGGCCAAGTGTTTTCACCTGAAACATAAGGAAACTAAAGGGACTGCTACTGTGGGGTCAGGAAAAGACAGCCAAGTACAGTTGGAAGATGTGGGGATTGGACTACTTAACTCAGTGGGTGGTCTAGAGTAATGGACAATGCCACATATAAGTATGTTCAAGGCCAGTACAAAATTGGAAAGAAAGAATGTGGGGACTGGACTGCTAATCTGTGGGGGGGGTCTAGAGTAATAGACAATGCCACTTATTTTTAAGTATGTTCAAGTCCAGTACAAATGGGAAGCAAGACAAGTAGATTGAATGTGAAATATATCCAGCAAGAATCTACACAGCAAAGTGCTAAAGGATGAGGTGTTTACAGTCCAGAGAAATGGCCGTGTATGAATTGTGGGAGTGAGAGATGGGAGACCCCCCATCAGTAGTAACCAAAGTAGGTCATGCTTTTTTAGTAAACTACACACATTGATGTGAAGAAATGAGATCCCTTTGATCTGAGAGAGCTCAGCAGGAGATGCAGTAGGGGTAATAGGGCTAGGGTTCAACTCAATATTGCCACAGCAGAAGAGCAAAAGTAGGAAAAGCTTTCTACGGCCACTGACAATGATTTTGATCAGACATATATTATTGCATTTCGAGTGAGCAGAGCCCGGCAGTGTGGGATATGCAGGAAGGGTGAGGAGGTTTTTAATAGAAGTTGCAAAAATTGCAAGGTAAGGAGGAGCACAGAGTGGCATAACCTCATAACCTAAGGGCTTAGGAGCCAGGAGGTAATAGGTGAGCATGTCCCAGATGGTACTAGCAGAACCCAGATGCCCTAACTGGTAGGGAGATGTAGCAGCATTAATAAAGGAAGGAGGACCAGCTCCAATGACAGGAGGGGTGTGTACATCATGGGAATAGTGTAATACCAAACTATGCCCATTTGCCTGTACTTGGAAGATAAAGGGGGAATGAACAATACACACAAGACCTCTGATAGTCAGATAACAAACTAATAAATGTAGGATAGTGCAGAAGGATGAGTTAGCCGCTGGCGAAGCCATGGAATCTACGTAGCTGAAAGTGATACTTCAGACGAACGAGAGAAGGTTCTGAAGTCATATTGAAGTGTTTCAAAAGGCTGCATGGCAAGGATAATGCTGGAGCTGACAGCAGCAAGGAATGGCGTAGTAACTAACAGGATGATTTACTATGCTTGTAATGAAACAGTGATATCTGGTGGAGGAGTGTAATAACCTGCAAATGGAAAACCACACTGATGGAGCACAATGGCATCACTAACACTTAATAACCTAAGCCTATATAAGTACAGCCAGCTAAGGGTGGGAGGCTATTGGGGGCAGGCGGGGAGCAGCAGCGTAGCTGCTGCAGGGAAACTCTAGCAGCCCTGGAGCAGTGTCATGGGCTTTTCAAGCACAAAGGAATTCAGTTTTCATCTACCAAGAACAGAACAGCTTCCTTTTTTTTTTTTTGCAATTACATTTATTTTGAGGAAATTTTGAACAATAAAATAAAAAAAAAAATCATAATTCTGACATACAGCATGGTGGCCTATATACATTACCTTCAAATAGGTCAAAAGGGAATATAGAAAAAAAAACTCAATTACAATGACAATACCCTCCAGCCCTCTCAACCCCCCACCTATAATAATAAAACTATAACCCTCCTCCTCCCAAATCCAAATGCTAGCACAGTCTCAGCATATCAAATTCACCTCTGGGGCAACATTACTCCAGGGATTCTTGCATAGCTTATCATAGATACCTCTAGATTACCAAGGAAGGAACAAAAGGGGAAATAAAATGTCAAATAGGGAAGAAGAGAAAAAGTTAAAAAAGGGGATGGCAAAAGGAGAAGATTAGTCTAATAACCAAATTTGTTCTTAAGAATCATAAACAGGGAGCCCCAGCAGTTCTGGAACATTTCCCAGGAGTGAGAGGCTCTAGCTATACTCGGTTCTGCATTCAGAGCGGTAAGGAAATCAGCCCACCACTCCCCAGTAGACGGCTCCCAGTCATCTTTCCAGCACTTGAAGATTACTAATTTTGTAACCAGGAAGACCATAGCCAATTGCATTTTTTTTGGGAATGTGTGGGGATAGAAATGTATAGGCCTAACAGGCAGGTATCTACCTCAAAGTGAGGTGAAATAGGTAGATAAGATGAGATATGATTCTTCACCATCACCCAGAACTGATAAATTTTAGGACAGGACCAAAGTTTATGGTATAATGTGGTACTGTCAGTTCTGCAGACATCACTAATGGCAGAGGGTATCCTGCTCATCCTAAACAGTTTGCTGGGAGTGTAATAAATATCGTGAAGGATGTTAAATTGAATGCACCACAAGTGGTCCTGTTTAATTAAAGAGTAAATGTCTGTCCAGATTGTCTTCCAGGCCTCATCTAGGAGTTGTTCAGGAAGATTATGCTTCCAATAATAAGCTACGAGGGGCAGGTTAGTCCAGATGTGTCCAATAAGATTGCAAAGCACAGCTTCCAAATTAACTGCTTGGATGTACACAGAATGCTGTATCCGGTACTGCTACTCTGAGAACAGCTAGGACAGCCAGCCCCTAAGGCTCCTAGTGTGTGCTTGGAACTAATTAGGGAGCCATGGAATAGACTTCCCTGATCTCAAAGCTATGCTCTTTTAATGCTGTTCTAGAGTTACTGAAGTCATAAAGATGATCATGGGGTTTGAATTCCCACCCCATCACCCTGAGAGCAAGATAGATCCAATGATCCAGCCCAAGTAGAAGCTCCAGACATTTCCCAGTTTGGCTGGCCATAGATGAAGTGATGGCCAAAAAGTGGGAAGCAGTTAATCTAACCCACATTTTGGAGAGGAGGTCACTGGATCACGTCATCCAGGAGGACAGACTCAAGCTGTGGTGCTCCACTTTCTCAGAGGCTCCACAAATTTCAGCACTACGTATGCAACAACACACCCAACTAAAGGATCAGCTGTCCTAGAAGGCCACACAGATAAAAAGCTTGAAGAGATGCTCAAGATAGCATTTGAGATAGCAGGCTTAGTAGCCAGAGTGACCACTATGGCCACTTATGCATGAAGAGCACAAAGTAACTGGCTTGATAAACTGGCCAAGAGTCTTGCTCCTAAGTCACCTAAGGTTGACCTAGTGGACTGCTCTCTCCAGATGACCAAGCACCTGGAAGACATGGCAGTCAATGCACTGAAACTCAATGCTAAAACAGACGTAGTGCTGAATAGGACAAGAAGGTCATTCTGGCTAAAACTATGGGAGGTGGACAATGACTCCAAAATGTTACTTCAGAAACTCCCATTCAAAGGAGGACACCTCTTAGGTAAGGGACTCAAGGAATTCCCGAAGCAGAAGGAAAAGACCTGGCTAAAGACAGTTATGTGCCGGCATGTTTACAAACCTCCCAAAACTAGTTTCAGAGCAACAGGGATCAGCAGAACAAAAGATGAAACTCCAGCTCTAGGGAAAGGATACAACAATAGGTCATCCTACCCTGTCAATAACAGTAACAGATTCGAGAGTAAGAGTAACACAGGAAGAGGTAGATTCAACAACAAAAATAAAGGAATACCTCACTATATATAAAACTATACACCACTGATATTACGAGATTACCCACTCCAGTAGAAGGTCAGTTATCTCTATTTAAAGAAACATGGTAGGCAACTACTACAGAGAAGTGGTTAAGAGGGGTCACAGACTATACCATAGATTTCAAAGAAAAAATATCCAGGGATAGAGTGGGGATAGCTACCATATCAAAGGGAAAAGTGACACCCCAACAAATAAATGTTATGGTGCTGAAGGCAGAGATAGGAAGAGGAATCTACTCTGTCTTCTCTAAGATCCCAAAGATGACAGGAGACACAAGGCCAGTGCTAGATCTAAAATTGTTAAATCAGTTCGTGCAAACATGCCGATTCAAGATAGAAACCATGTGCTCCATACTGAGAGGCATCAGACAGGGCAACTACCTAACATCCCAGATCAGTAGCCCCCTCCTCGGGCTCGTTTCAGTGCCACCACAGTGGCCACAGCTCGAGAAGGCAGCCGTGTGCCCACACTATCACAGCAGCCACCCAGGAGCTCCACAAGCCGGATCTGCAGCCCCCTCCTCGGGCTCGTTTCAGCACCACCAGAGTGGCCGCTGTTCAAGAAGCCAGCCACGTGCCCACAACATCACAGCAGTCACCCAGGAGCTCCGCAAGGCGGGTAAGCCCACGGACCCGACCGGTGAATCCAACTCAAGCTCCAATTGGCCAGCGCTCTCTGTTGCAGCCATTGATTGGACTGGGGACGTACGCTTCTGCCTCTGATTGGTCCAGCCCTACTCTCAGCTTTCTGTGCATTCCGGGGCCTCTGTGCCCATTGAAATGCATGCTGAAAAGCCGTAGATTTTTTTTTTTTTGGCTTGTACTACTGCCTAGCCTGTATTTTGTTGCATTAATTCTAGTTATCCTGATTGTATTGCCTGTACTTAATTCTGCTCTGTGTCCTAATCTCTCTCTCTCTCTCTCACCCATCTGCCTCAGCTATTTTTTCACCTGCTACCTACCTCCTTCTTGTAACCCCAACTTGGGATAAAAATATAAACTTCTTTAATTACAGACAGCTACCTGTGTTCCCCCTCTGCTCTCCTCCTAGCTAACACTCTAACAACTAATTTCTTGTGGTGCCAGGGCTGATTATTCAGGCCACCTACCCCGCCCCCCATCTCTCGGCTCTCTTTCACTTGCTTAATTGATCCTCGGTGTCTGCTATCCCTCTGTCTCCCTGCCCCAACCCGACACCTGCGTCACACTCCTTTATCACAGCAATCTTAACCACCTCCCTCTTTTTCTCTCTCTCTCTCTTCCCAGATCTGCAGCCCCCTCCTCGGGCAAGTTTCAGTGCTGCCAGATCGGCCGCAGCTCGAGAAGCCAGCCGAGTGCCCACACCATCACAGCAGCCGCCCAGGAGCTCTGCAAGCCGGGTAAGCCCACAGACCCTACCGGTGAATCCGGCTCAAGCTCTGATTGGCCAGTGCTCTCTGCTGCAGCCATTGATTGGACTGGGGATGTACACTTCTGCCTCTGATTGGTCCAGTCCTACTCTCAGCTTTCTGTGCATTCCAGGGCCTCTGCGCCCATTGAAATGCATGCTGAAAAGCAGTAGTTTTTTGCCTGCCCAGCCTGCCCCCCTCTTGGGGTTCATTATATAGGCAATTAAAACCCTCCCTATTCAGTGGCTCTTCCCTGTTCCATCACCAATTAGGCTGCCTGCTAGTACCACCCACTCCTTGGCCCTTGCTCATGTCTCAGCACTGCCTCTTTCTATCCCTCCCCCCTCACTCTCTCTCTCTCTATCTGCACCTCCTCTGTTGGCCGCCTTGCCTCCTGTGCCTCCCCCTCTTTCCCCACAGCCATGTCCTGCCCCACCTTAACTCTACTTACCTTTCTGGCATCTATTCCCCTTTTCTTCCTCCCTGGAGCCTGTTACCCCATCCCACCACTCAGTTACCACTTTGACTTGGTCCACTACCACCTATGCACTCTACAAGCCTTACCATGCACCCCCTCCCCACCCCCCTTTCAACCCTGAGTGGCTAATATCTGACACCCACAACAGTTGGCCGATTCCTATGTCAGCCCCCATCCCTCTCTTGTTACATGATAAATCACTCTGAGACCAGCTCCATCATCTTCCTTCACCCACCGAAATGAAGCACTCATGGAAACTCACTACCAGGGACCTGCGTTGGGACACACTGAAGCTACTGCTCCTCCTGCTACTCCTGTCAGGTAACATCCACCCGAACCATGGCCCAATTTCTCACAGCAAAAACAACCAAGTTAAACACCCTGGGTCACTCTCCAAACACCCTGGGTCACTCTCCCTTGTTTCCATAAATATCTGCAGCCTTCTCCCAAAGCTTGATGCCCTTCAAATCTTCTCCTGCCAGTACAAACCGGATGTCATTGCTATTGTGGAAAGCTAGCTATCATCAAAAATCCCGGACCAGGCAATCGCCCTACCTGGTTACAATGTCTTCAGGCTAGATCGTAATGCCAAAAAAGGAGGGGGATGTGCCATCTACCTTAAGGAGGGCCTCACGGGCCATCCCCTAGACTCTCCCCCCCCAGACTCGACTGCACAGATCCTTCCCATTCGTATCTACCTAGGAGCACATGGAAAAGTCCTCACAGTAGCAGCAGTATACATCCCACCAAAAGAGCAAGCAAAAGGAGTCAGTGCCATACTGGATTTCGCTCATACACAACCCTCTGGATCTGAGTTATCATGCTTGGTGACTTTAACATTAACTGGCTCTCCTCTGACACCGTGAGCCTCAAGGATGCCCTTGCCTCCATAAGACTCACACAACTGGTTACCTCACCAACCTGACACAACTATAGAACAGGTACCAGCTCCCTTCTGGACTGGGTTCTTACCAGCCACCCCACCCGGATAACAAATATCTCTGTCCTGTCTGACTCGCTCAGTGACCATTCCCCTGTCATCTGTGAATGGACTAACAAATTCTGCAAACCCCACCCAGCAGTCACTTCCAGCAGAATCCTACCCCATAGCAAGCTACATCACTCAAATCACTCCTCAGGCAACAAGATTGGTCTCCTATTTTTAGAGCATCTGATGTCAACTCAGCCCTGGATTTCTTCATTTCCACCTTTAACGCTGCCTGCGACACCTACGCCCCCTCTAAAACATGCAAAGTCAAAGCCCACTTCAGTTCATGGCTCACCGCCGACCTAATAGCACAACTACAAGTAAGGGACCACCTCTGGCTCCTAGCCCAGGAATCCGGCATTCAAGCTGACATCCAGAACTACAAACTTGCCCGAAATGCCTACACACAGTCTATATGACTGCAAAAAAGTGCCTATTACAAGGAAGCACTCACCAACACCTGAGGTAATGGTAAAGTCTTCTGGAATAACATTAAAGAAGTAACCAGGAAACAATCAAAATCCTCCCCTGCTATGCTAGTCACTGATGGGAAAATTATCTTTGACCCAACCACTATAGCCAACACCTTCAACTCAGCCTTCACAGACCTCAGCAGTGTGCTCCCCATTGATTTCTTCAATGAAACCAGCTCCCCAGCTAAACCTGCTACTACTACACCCCCAACACTTCCTCCCTTCTACTTCAAATCTGTCAAGATGAAAGAAACCCAGAAGTACATTGCTAATGCTATCGCAAAAACACGACACAGTGGGGACACCCTTGACCTGAAACTCCTGTCCTTCACTCTCGATGAGGTGATTAGCCCGCTAACTAAGATTTTCAACCTCTCCCTCAGCCTGAGCCAGTTCCTGGACAGATGGAAATCAGCCACCGTTATACCGATACATAAATCAGGAGATCAGACCAACTCTGAAAACTACTGACCAATCTCCATACTGCCCCCACTATCCAAGGCCATAGAATGCATAGTTTCTGACCAGCTCACAGATTGTCTGGACAATCACAATATCCTGTGCCCCCAGCAGCAAGGTTTTAGGAAAGGGCACAGCACCACAACAGCCAACCTGGAATTCACTGGAGCCATCCACATCTCCCTGTATAATGGCCACCAAGCCGGTTCCGTCTTCATAGACCTAACTAAGGCCTTCGATACCATTCACCATCACCTGCTCCTGGACCAACTACATATTGCCGGGCTCTCACCTAACTCCACAGCCTGGTTCAAAAGTTAGCTGGAGAACAGATCACAAAGAGTGAAAATTGGAAGTGTCCTCTCCAACACACTACCAGTCCGCTCTGGAGTCCCTCAGGGATCCATACTGGGGCTCCTTCTCTTCAGCCTATTTCTAAATAACCTCCCCAAATAATGCCCAGAAAAACTCATCCTGTATGCCGATGATGCCATCATCCACACCACCCATAAGGACCCACTATCCCTACAGCATAAGCTCCAACTCGGGTTCACAGCCTTAGAGAACCGGCTCTGTAAACAAAAACTCATCCTAAACTATAAAAAAACCAAAAACATGACATTCATTAACGCACGTAACAAGAATAGGCAGCATCCACTGACCATTACAAATTACCTTGGAGTACCTATTGAAGAGGTACCCTCATTTAAATACCTCAGAATCTCTCTTGACAAGAACCTTACCTATGGAGCCAATGTAGACAGTGTAGCCAAGAAGGCTAACATACGAGTTGGTCTCCTCTACAGACATAGGACAAACCTAACCGCTGAGGCACTCAGGATTGCTGTCCTAAGCTCAGTAGTCTCTGTCATTGACTATGGCCTCTTAATCTATGGCTCTGCCACCCCTACAGCCCTAAGATGCATCACAACCACTCTAAACAAAGCATGTCGACTCATAACTGGTGCCCATTGCCTTACACACACCTTCGACCTCTACGCCCAAACTGGCTGGCTGAACCTATCAGACCGGATTAAATATCCATTCAACTTTTATTTAAAATTTTAACAACATTAAGGAATACATCCGATAGGTGAAAAAGCAATAACAGCGAGAATATCTGCCATAAAAAAGAGAGATTATCAGGATGTAGACCTTACCCCCATCCCTTAACCCCTCCAACCCCCCCAAGCTCCCCCCTTTTGCACAGCACTTAGATACCGACTGGCTGGAAGTCTAGCAATCTATTACAATGGAACAAGAAAGAAAGTGCAAAGAACCCAGATCTGGTTAAAGTTAGGAAGTTTATATTGCAAGCTTGCAATGGTTCTATACGTTCTGAGATTAGCTAAAATTCCTGTAACCAATCGTCATAAGTGATCTCTATGTTATCTTTCCAATGCTTCAAAACTAATTTCTTGGCAGAGGCCGAAATCAGCCCCATATGATATTTCCTACACCGGACACTCACCTGAGACATGTCCCCTAAAATACAAACTTCAGGGGTAAATAAGTCTTCAAGCCCCAGAAGGGGGTCGAGATTTTTCTTAATGGTTTCCCATAATCCTGATATTTTTGGACAATGCCAAAAGATATGGAGTAAATCTCCAACCCCTTGCTGGCATCTAAAACAAGAAAAAGAGGAGGTCATGCCCCTTTCGACTAGTTTTACAGGGGAAAAATAAGAGTTATGCAATAAATTGAATTGCATTAACCTAAGCCTATCTTGCACTAAAAATTTGTGACATGACCCCCAAATTGCACTCCAGTCAAAAGTGTGATCTGGGAATAACTGTAACCAGTATTGTTTAGGGGCATGAACATTAGGATGTAGCCACCTCAGCAAGGTATTATATACTGCCGAAATAGCATGAGCTCTTCCGACCATAGGGGTAAGAGTTGCCTCAAAATCACAGGAGCCATGGTCCCCGGAAAGGGAACTCAGTTTTCCCACTAGGAGATGCCGGAGCTGGAAAGTTTTAAATATCATACGTTGGGGGATTTTAAACTTGCTCAAAATCTCCGTAGAAGTAAGCAATTTACCCCCCTCTCCGAGTAGATCTCTAACCGCCATTTTATCCAACCAAGGTAACCAGGTGTTTTGGATAGGTTTACCATCTATTAATAAATTAGGATTGCCCGTTATAGGTTGGGCCGGGTCTCCAGTATGCCCGTATTTTAGAAAGGAACATAGTTGGATATGTACTCTAACTGAGGTCTCAATAGGTGTCTTCCTGCAAGTAAGGGGAGAGTTTTAGTGGATAGTATAGTAAGGCCTCGGCCTGAGGCCAGAGTCCATAATCATGGATACCTCTAAATTTACCCATAATGGCACATAGGTGTCAACCCGCATATCCTTTGTTTTTTAACCCAGCAAAGATATTTGATGCATGGCTAGCCCAATAGTATAATGCAATATGGGGAGTTTCAAACCTCCCAACAGCTTAGGGGCGGACAATTTAAAATAGGACAATCTGGGCTTCTTATAATTCCAAATAAAACCAGAAATGATTCTATGCACTCCCTTGAGCCATTTAAGTGGTAGCCAGACATTCAACATACTGATAGGGTAAAATAACCGAGGGAAAACATTCATTTTAACCAAATTAATTCTGCCCCAGATGGACAAAGGGATAGTCGCCCATCTACGTAGGTCTGCCTCAATATCACGTAACACCGGATCTAGATTGCTTTGAATTAAGCGGGATGTATCCCTAGTTAATGTGAGACCTAGGTATCTGATGTTCTTAGCATTCCAAGCCAGCCCGTAAGAAACAATCTCCTGTGCTTTAGTCCTAAAATTTAAGGAAAGACCACTGACTTACTAATATTAAGCTTATAGTTGGCAATAGAGCCAAACTCATTAATAACACCTAACAAAATAGGAATGGAGGAAACTGATGTGAAATTTGCAGAAGAAGATCATTCATGACGCCAAAACTTTCAATGTATGCCCCAGATCTGGATACCTGAATCCTCTGCTCCTGTTTAATCTGCATGATAAGGGGTTCAATATACAAATTAAAGAGGAGCGGAGAAAGGGGCAGCCTTGTCTGGTACCAAGGAAAAGTCGGAATAAGGATGAGGTAGCCCCATTGCATGTGATTCTTGCTGATGGAATTTGTAAATAGCTTGAATCCACCTTGAAAATTGTTGGGAAACCAAAATTCTTCATAACTTTTATGAGGAAATTATTATCCACCTTATCAAAGGCCTTCTCGGCATCCAGCGAGACCAGGACCATGGACTGGTCGGAATCTTTGGAAGCCGAGAAGACGTGCCTAGAACCCTTAGGTGATCTGTAGAAGATCTGCCTTCATAAATCCCACCTGTTCTGGTCCAATTAGACGGGAAGGACCCCTAATTCTATCGGCCAACAACTTAGTAAGAATCTTAATGTCCTGATTGAGAAGGATATGGGTCTATAGTTAGCAACAAGATCAGGGGATTTGCCCGGTTTAGGTAGAAGCACAATTAAAGCTTCAAAGAGGGAAGTGTCGGAAGCCTCTCCGTCCAAAATACATTGAAACAGTAGTAACAAAGAAGGTATTAACTCCTTTGAAAAAGTTTTATAAAAATTGGCGGAGAGGCCATCTGGGCCAGGTGTTCTATCTAGAGGAAGGGATTTGATAGTCCGTTCTACCTCTTCTGCAGTGATAGGGGCCAGAAGCAAAAGTCGATCAGTTTCACCCAATGTGGGAAAATTAAGTTCCCTCAAAAAATGATCGATCTTACTATCATGTGGAGGATCTTTCATGGGTCCATAGATTTCTTTAAAATAGTTTACAAACTCACCTAATATATCTTCGGGAAGTTTTGATAGGGCCCCTCTGAGGGACGAATGGATGGCACCCACCTGGAAGACTCCAATTGTTTAATTCTTCTAGCTAATAATCGATCGCCTTCTCCTTGATCTGTGAAAGTAGCTTTAGTTTTAATATATGCCCACTCGGCTTGTTCATTTAGAATTCTGAGATATGAGTCCCTCAACAAAATTAGTTCTGTCTATAGGCCTCTGAGGAGGAGCCAGAAAGGCCCTCTCTTTGTCACTAATTTTGGATAGTAAGTCAGAGATGCGATTCAACCTTTCTCTTTTCCTACGAGAGGCCAGACCTATCAAGATACCCGAATAAAAGCTTTAAAAGCCCCCACTCCATATCTGGTTTGTCTGTGGAATTTAAATTGAAGGAAACAAACTCTGTTATTTGCACTGAAAGGTATTTGACTAGTTTGGGGTCCTTTAATATCTGATTATTAATTTTCATCTGCTCCTGGTTTGGGTAAAGCTGCAAAAGCAAGAAGGCAATTTACTATGGAGTGATCCGATAATGGCCCGGAAACAATATTCGTGTTCAATACCCCGCCAGGAGAGTGTTTGAGATTAACACATAATCTATCCTAGATAGGGTATTATGCACTTGAGAGATAAAGGTAAAATCTCGAGCCGTTGGATGGAACACTTCCACACATCACACAAACCTAGTCCATCCATCATCTCCCTAACGGCCCTTTGGCTCGGAGTTAATCCTTTCCTGACAAAACGGGATCTGTCCATTGACGGTCCATGACCAAATTGAAGTCACCACCTATCACTATAGGCAGGTTACCCAAGGGAAAGAAGCTCCATGATTTGAACAAAAACTTGGGTGTCAATGTTGGGACAATAAATAGAGCCCAAAATAATTTCTAAAGTTGACAATGTACCCCTTACAAAACATACCTCCCACACCTATCCTCAACCACTTGGATCGAAGAACGGGATTGATTTACGATCATGACCATTACCCTCTACTTTGAGAGCTCCTTCTGAGGTAAAATCTGACCAACTTGTTGTCGGCATAGCTGGCTACTTTCAGCCTTCAACAATGAGTCTCTTGCAAAAGCATAATATCTGCTTTTACATGGTCTAAGTGTTTTAAAACCTTATATTGTTTGGACTTATGACGAAGTCCGTGAACATTCCAAGTCACCACATTAATATGCCTAGCCATGTGGTGAAATAAGGTCTGGGTTTGAGTAAACCATATACCAGCCCTTCGTTAAGAGACCTGAAAAAAATAAGCAGTGCTGTGCAAAAGGTCCCCTCCTCCCCAATGCCCAAGAACCCATAACAGTAACAAAACCACAACATTAATAACCCCTCCTCCCCTGACCCACCCGCTTTGCCAATGAACATGATCCCAGAACAATGGAAAACTCCACCTCTTCCCCTCCCCCCAAGATTTGTACATCCATGAGCAGGTCCAATCCCCAATAGACAAAAGTAAAGCTGTCTTAACACAACCTTATCCCTTTCAAACTAGGCTTAATCTATCCCCAGAAGCCCAAGTGAGCCACCAGATCCTTGTTCTTTTACTTTTTTCTTTCCCCGCTAATTGCTATTTCCATGTATCCTAGTGTACCAAAAAGACGGGTAAATATGTCCCGATTTTTACTGCCATGCGTAGTCCAAATGACAACCAAATCAGGTCTAATAAGGAACCCCTCCCTCCCCAACATCATTCCCGTACCCGCAGGTGCTATATAGACCAAGCAAAAATAAAGAACCGTGCCATGTCGGGGAGTGTCATCTGTAAAATTTAAAAGCAATTATAAGTCCAGAACATATAATCAGAAAAAAAAAAAAAAGGGATTACCCCCCCCCGGGAGGGAAACTAAAACTGCACTCAGCTATCAGAAAGTCCACAGCCAGAAAGTGGGTGGCGGTCAAGGAAATCGGAAGTCCAGCTTGGTACATCTCCTCCTTAGGCAGGGATTTCATCGGGACCAGTATTAAAAAGAAAAAAAAAAAAAACGCCTCCATGTCCGAACAGACACAAGAATCACCCCATCAAAACTTTAGGTATCTGCTCCCAGATATCTTCAGGGATCCCGAAATAGGTCAGGGAACAGCTGCTTAAGCCCCGACAGTGCCACCTCTGCGTTATCAAATGTATGCCAACTATCATTAGCCAGTACTTGGAAACGAGCTGGATACCTCATCCGAAATCTGATTTTAGCCGCAATTAGTTTAGAGATAAGGTTGTGAAAAGATGCTCTTCTCTGCCGAACAGATAGCGGGAGGTCCTGCACTATTCTCAGCCTTGCGCCTTCCCAGGATATTTCTTTAAGCTCCCTGATTTTATCCAGAAAGTATTGTCGTTCCAGGTAATTGAGAAACTTAAAAATAAATGTACGGGGTGATGCGCCAGTCGGGGGCATGGCTCTCAATGCCCTGTGCGCCTCTCAATGGTATACGTCTGCCCGTAGGGTGAGGGGCCAGCTATCTTTCTGAATGAAGGCTAAGGAATTTAATGGGCTCAGACCCTCCTCTCTCTGGGAGGCCTATGACCACCACATTATTGGGCTGGATCGCCTTCAAGGTCCTCAACCTTGCTCTCCAACTTGATGATCTGCTGTTTCATTTTTGTTAGTTCTGGGGCCAGCTTTTCCTGCCTCCTTTCCATCGAAATAATGCAGTCTCCGCTCCTCTGTCCTCAGAGACAAATCCTCGAGCCCGAGACACATTTTCACTTGTGTGGTTAACTCCCTCATTTCATCTCTGAAGGGTTGAAATTCCTTCAGGAAGTTCGCTAACGTTAATGGTTCTGAATCAGAGATGCTAGCGGATAATGAGGAAAGTTGCTGACTACTCGAGGCCCCGGCTTTTTTTGCGGCCTTCTCGGGAGTCACCGGGGGTGTGTGTATAGGCAGTGCATCCTTTAAATCCGTGTCCATTTTCTTGCACCGGACCCTTGGCAAAGCAATCCTGCACCGTTGTGCGTTGAGAGGGGAATATCAGGACCTGAAAAGAACGTTATTTTTGAGTCAGATGGAGGGAGCTCCCGGAGGTTGCTGTTACTCCTTGCTCTGCATCACGTGATCCCCAGACCGGATTAAATATCAAACCTGCATCATAGCAAAGACGATAACCCTGGGTCTGGCTTCCCCTGGTGTCCAAGCCCTCCTCAGTCCTAGTCGAAACCTCCACCATACCAGGGGATCTGACTTTCAAATGCTGCTGATTCCTAGGTGCCGTACCTCGCTGGGCCAACGATCATTTGCCTACAGGGCACCATACTGGTTAAATAACCTCAGCATGGATATCTCCTCCACCCCCAAGATTGGTCCTTTCAAATCTAGGCTCCCTCTCTCAATGTCTGCCTCCAATACCTGTGACTGCCACACCCTGCCAGCTTAGCTGCTGCCCCTGTCCTTACCCCGGCATCACAACAAGCACTTCCATCTTCCCCCCTCCACCCTTTCTCCCTCCTACAACTCCTTGGCTGCACTTCTGTATATGTTGACAATGCCTCTCGGCAGCTTACCCCCCCATGCCCTAACCATGTCCTGTATCTGTTGCTCTCCTATGACCTTGAATGTCAATGCCATACCAAATATGTATGCATCTCTCCTGTATCTGATTGCTTAGCTGTTAAACATGCAAGTTATTTACAGTTCATGTTCTTGCCACAATTGTCTACACCCACCAATTGAAACTGCTCTTAACCTGATTAACCTTTTGTCACTACCAAACCTACTGCTGTACCGCTTACATTTCTGTTGTACCTTGTACTGTTGAAACTTTGTTGTGCTGTACTCAGTCTGACATGGAACCTTTGTAAAAGAGCCTTGGCTCGAAGGTACTTGTAATCCTAGAATTAAATAAATAAATAAATAAATAAATAAAAATCTGTTGATCTCAGGTAATCATATCTTTATGTACCCACATGCCCATCACACTACAAATTTCTAAGGTTCTACATCATAGGACAACATTTTCAAAATCAGGACCTACCATTCAGCTTGGCATTGGCTCTAAAGTTGTTCACAAAGATTTAAGTGGTGATCACAGTGAGTCTACATGAAGAGGGCATTTACATAATCCCATACTTGGACAACTGGCTAAACAGAACCAGATCCCAAGCTCAATCAAACAAAGAGAAGCAGACAGTGCTAAAGGCGCTAACATGGTTGGGCACACAACAAGAAAAAGAGCTCCCTCATGCTGAGCCAGCAGATTGAGCATCCAGGGAACAGGCAGACACTTACAGGGGTCTGGTACAATGAGAAGAGAAGAGAACAGAAGAGAAGAGAAGAGAGGAGAGGAGAGGAGATGAGAGGAGAGGAGAGGAGAGGAGGAGAGGAGAGGAGGGAGGGAGGGAGGGACGGGAGGGAAGGGAAGAAAAGGGAAGGGAAGGGAAGGGAAGGGTGAACATGGTGAGACTTGCAGAGGGACTGAGCAACAAATAAATCAATGACTATGTCACAAATTGCACAAGTATCGGGGTCTATGGCTTCATGCATAGCTCTAGTACCATGTGCAAGATAGAACATGTACCCACTGCAGATGCTATCCATCCAATATGGCACAATGATGCAAGAAATTCTACACACACAGGTTGTGCTTACCAACAGAGTGGCCAGATCATTCCAGTGGTGGATGGTACAGGACAACCTCTTAAAGGCATGTCCCTTGCAGTACAACATGATGCAATAATAGACATGGACACAAGTCTGCCTGGTTTGGGATCACCTGTGATGAACAAAGTGAGATAGGGGAAAGAAAAATGTTTGGAGGCATGCATCCTCATCAATGCACTGATATTAGAAATGAGGGCAGTGTCCAACATTCTGATGTAATTCAAATCAGAACTAGCATGAAAGGCAACACTTGACCACACAGACAACTAAGTCACAATGGTCTACATCACAAAAGAAGGCAAGACACAGAGCACAAGAATGTTGAAAGAAGTCTCCAAACTAATGGTTTGAGCACAGAAAAATCTATCATATACTACAGCCTTCTGTTTAGCCAGAAAGCTTAACACCACAGCAGACTAGCTAAGCAGACAGCCTATCCACCCATGGGAGTAGCAACTCCACATCCAGATATTTCAGCTAATACAGAATTGATGGGGACCCATACTCATGGATTTGATGGCAACTAACAGTACCATGCAGGTCAACCAATTCTTCCCCAGGTTTAAGAAGCAAATATCAATGGGCATGGATGCCCTATCTCTTCCATGGACTTATGGCATAGCATATGTTTCTCCACCATTACCTCTGTTTCTAAAGGTCCTCAGGAAAGACAGGCAATCTAATTTGGTCATAATCATGATGACACCCTACTGGCCCAGATAGGCATGATTTACCACAATAATTGCAATAGTACTGGACCATCCGTAGCACCTTCCATAAGGGAGGACATCCTTGTACAGGGATCAAACACCCCAGCCATCACAATCTAAAGATTATGGCCCGGCTCCTGAATGGGAGAGACTGCTGAATGCAAGGTATCAGAAGTCCGTCATAAATACCCTGATGCAATCCAGAAGGTCATCAACCACATCTACCTACAGAAGATCGTGGAGAATATTATCAAAGTGGTGTGACACCAACAACAAAGCACCAGACACAGCATCCATCTTACAAGTACTGCTGTACCTACAACAAGGGCTGGATAAAGGTCTCTCCCCTTTGTCTTTTAGTGTACACCTGTCTGCAATAGGAGCACCTATGGGCAGTATGGGGCACAGTCCTAGGAACACACTTGGATGTTATCAGATTCCTGAAAGCTGCAAGCAACATTAAGCCACAGACCAAAGCAGTCATAGCACCTTGGGACTTCACCCTGTTTCTGAATGACCTCTCAGAGTGACCATTTGAACCAGACAAAGACATGGACCTGATCTAATTGGGACAAAAAACCTTCTTCCTAGTAACCATATGCTCAGTGTGAAGATTAGGTGAACTGGGCATCCTAACATGTAAAGAACCTTTCATATATTTCACACATAGGAGTTCCTCTAACGACAGCACCAGCATTCATGCCCAAGGTACCCTCATCATTTCATGCCAACCAGTCAACAGAGGTCCTGACATTCTACAGGGCATATTTAATGATAAAGAATGAGCTGTCCATACACTAGATGTTAAACAGGCACTGTCTACATAATTGGGCTGGATGACCAGCTTCCAGATATCTGACAGACTGTAATTACACAAGGACATGGAAAGGCATGGCAACAGTAAAGTGATCATAGCCAGCTGGCTAATGAGGACAGGTTACGAGGCATACAGGTATCCAGTGAGTACAGCATACCAATATGAGCGACTGTCAAAACGGTGATTCATATTGGGTGTTATTCTTATGGGCTACCCTGCAAGGGTAGCAACGCTACATGAAGGTGAGGGCAGGGAATGGCGACCGGAAGGGGGGTATAGACAGGGGAAGAGGAGGGACAGAGAAGGGGTTTGTAGAGGACTGGTGTGCCCCCTGCTACCGAACTAGCCATGTGGTGTGGTGGTGAGGGTGGCTAGCTCTAGCGAAGCAGGTACCAGGTTCGAGGCTGGGGATTGGCACAAGAATTTTTGTAGTTGCCTGTGGCTGACACCTTTATTTTTGCTGTGGTAACCAGAGTGTCACCCCCTTCCCAACATGCACCCCCCGTGGAGTTAGCAATCTAAATTTGGGGAGGGTGCAGGAGGCAAAGTCTCCCATGAAGGTGGATGTAGAGGGGTGTACCCCCCCGAAAAAACACTTGTTTGGTTGCTGGATGTTGGGTTGCTGCAATGTGTAAATCACCAATTTGCTTTTCAGCGATATACACTCACCATAATAGCAATCGCTACTTTGTGATCACTATTATGACATGGAACCAGGCATACAAGTGCCATGACATGACTCCACCAGAGAGCATCAGGGCACAATCTACTAGAGCAATGGTGACATCCTGGGAGAAGAAGAACCATGCCTAAGTCACTGAAGTATGTGCAGTAGCCACCTGCACCACCACCATACATAAATAACACACGACAGTCTGGACACTAATATGGATATAAGTGCTGGCTTTATAACGTATACTGTTGTAACAGCGATGCTCTTACAGCGATGATCTTACAGTGACAGTAACCCGCCGACACCCACAGTGTCGATCGGGTTGCCAGAGCGATGACTGAGTCATTGACTCGAATTTGGTTGATCTCCTCCGAGATCCGCCCCCTCGCCCCAGAGTTGGAATCCTTAAGTCTGGGGATGGCAGGGGGTGCAGGGAGGGCTGCAGCCCCCCCACATGAACACCTGTCATGTGACAGTGCATTTTCCAGTTGGACACAGGAGTCGGCAGTGTCAGGGATGTCGGCGACCATGTGTCGCTGTAAGGGAGGTTGCCAACATTCCTATCACCGCGGCATGGTGGAACTGCTTTATAAACAAATGTTTGATAGCCATGAAGAACAAATACTGCTTTTTATTTAATTCAGTCTGTAAGGAAGTGGAGTGCCATGGATATAGGCAAAACACTGTGATATTTTTTACTCTCTTGGAAAATGTGATTGTGTTAGTATATATCCACAGCACTCCCAAACCCACACAGGCAAGAGGAGCAAGATGCCCAGTGCCAATAAAGTACTATTGCACATGGTCAGCATGTCATACAGGCTGGTATCATGCATGTAATTCATAGTAATAAAGAATTTCTGTGGAACTCAATACAGACAGGCCTCAGTATGTTAGTTTGCAATTGTCTTTAACAGTCTGCAGGGTTCACTCATGAGTTTGAAGGTAATAACAGCTAGGGAAGATTCTAACTGAGGAGTGTAGGAGCACAGGGAGCATAGGTGGGGTCAAAATCTGATCATTGGTTCACATGTGCATCTATCAACCTATCAGGTGAATATAACCTAGTTTGGAAGGAACTGGAGGGCCATGGATATACACTAACACAATAACTTTTACCAAGTGAGTAAACTGACATTACTAATTGGCAATATTTGCTCTAAAATTTATGGAGGCATAATAGGTAAAGCCCCTTGAATTTTCTTGGTACTGGGTTAAGACAGCTAATGAGAAAACAGTGCAGACAAATCCACAAAGTCAAAACAGCTAAACCAGACTTCTGGTGATGTCACCTGGGGAGATGCAAGTCTGAAATGGGAGCTCACACAGTCTCCTAAAATGCTCCTACCATCCCACTTTCCTTCTTCAAATGAGACGCTATGGACCTTCCATGCCCTGCAACAGCAACCCCACCTGGAAAGCTACACTAGCCACATGGGCTTATCCAGTCCCTCAAGCTCAACTAAACCTACACATAGTAGCAGTCCCATATGCTAAATTTAAAGGACACAAGTACTCCTGAACACAGGTCTGAAAACAATTAAAATTGCTTGCTATAAAGACTTGCCTGGTTATTACTTATGTTGTTGGGAAATGTCCACTCTAACCCTGGGCTTTGGCCCCTTCAATCAGCCCCTTTATTAAAGAAAGGTCTTCTAACCATTGCCTCAATGAACATCTGCAGCCTCTTGGCTAAGCATGACACCCTACAAGCCTGGATGGCATAACATAAACCTGACATCATATCTATTGTAGAAACCTGGTTAACCCCAAGAGTTCCCCACCTGGCCATACAAATTGAGGGATATACCACTTTTAGACAGCATAGAACCAGCAAACATAGAGGTGGATGTGTCACCTATATCAGAGACACTCTCCATGGTTGCCTACTAACAAGTCCAAGCACTACCGATAACTCTCAAATTCTACCAGTTCAAGTCCAGTTAGGCTCTCAGGGGAAATGCTTCACTCTAGTCACTGTTTACATCCCACCTAAAAAGCAGGCAGTGGGTATTAAAGAAACCCTGGACTGCCTCTCCGGGCTCTGTAGGGAAACAGAGATCCTAATGCTAGGGGACTTCAGTGTCAACTGGATATCTCCTGAGGTGGCGCATTATATAGATGCCATCACATCCATGAGGTTGTCTCAGCTAGTTGAATCTCCCACCAGGACAAACTACCACACTGGAACCAGAACTCTACTCAACTGGGTAATTACCAACCACCAGGAATGGATAACAAGGACCACAGTACTCCCTGACAGCATAAGCAACCACTCCCCCATCCTCTGTACGTGGTCTAACAAGGCTCCCAAAACCCCCTCTAAGACAATTACCACCAGAGTTCTTAGGAAGGGACAACTAGACCCCCTAAAAACACAACTTGCCAACAAGACTGGTTGGCCATTTATAATAGCAGAGATGTGGACACCGAGCTGGAGAAGTTTGTGTGTCCCTTCAATGAGTCCTACAACATCTATACACCCATTAAAAATGGAAAGTGAAGGGCACTGGCAAATCCTGGATTACCCCCTTCCTTCTTGAACAAATGAAGATTAGGGACAACCTCTGGATCATAGTCCAAGGTACAGGATCCTCTAAAGATGTGCAAAACTATGAATCCACTAGGAATAAATGTACCCACACCATTTGTGTTGCAAAGAGGCAATACTTCAAACAAGAATTAAACAACTCCTGGGGGGACAGTAGGAATTTTTGGGAGAACATAAAAACCTTAACCGGGAAACCCAGTAAATCACACCCCAATATGCTCAATAACAATGGGCATCTGACCCAGGACCCAGAAGAGATTTCCAACATTTTTAACAAGGCATTCACAAACCTTAGTAGAGTGCTCCCTCCCAACTTCTTCAATCTTTCAAGTGGCTCTGGCCCCATAAACAACAGCTCCTTGCCCACACACCCCCACCCCACCCCCTTTCTACCCTAAAGTTGTCTCTATACATGAGGCCAAAAAGTACCTCTCAAAGGCAATAGGGAAATCCAGGACAAGTGGTGATTTGCTCTATCTAAAACTTTTATCCCTCACCCTTGATGTGGTAATACATCCTCTAACCCACATCCTACAACAGTCAAATTCCCAAAGTTTTGGAAAATGGCTTTGATCACTCCCATACTTAAAAGTGGAGACAGAACAAATGGCTCTACCAGCCTATCTCAATACCCCCACCCCATCAAAAGTGCTTGAAAGGATTGTCAGTGATCATCTGGTGGATTACCTTGATAAGTACCCGCTCCAATGCAAGGAGCAACATGGCTTCAGGAAGAAGCATAGCACCACCTCTGCTCTGGTAGAATTCACCACTACTCCAACTGTCATCGATTGGTCTCTCTCCTGAATTGTAGGGTGGTTGAGGAGCTACTTAACTGGTCGTGCTCAAGAGGTGAAAATCCTTCACTACCTCTCAGAAACTGTAATGTCATGACAGGGGTACCCCAAGGTTCAAACTTGGGCCCACTGCTTTTCAGTTTATTCCTTGGTAATCTCCTGGAAGTCTGTACAGACTGAATTCTTTTGTATGCTGACAATGCGGTGTTGTTTTCAAGTCATGCCAACCCAACTGTACTTGAAAAACAAATGCAGACCTGCTTCACAGTCATTGATTCATGGTTACAAAGTAACAAGCTTCTTCTTAACTACAGGAAGACAAAGACCATGGTCTTTACCACTCCACAAAATAGACACAAATCCCACCAACTTCTCATCCATAATAACTGTAATGAAGTGCTGGATATGGTCCACACTTTCAAATACCTTAGGATCACCATGGACTGCTCCCTTTCCTTTTCACCCCACATTGACCTGATCACAAAAGTTATAAACACCAGGTTAGGAATGCTGCACAGACACAAGCATTGCCTAACTGATGAGGCCCTTATACTTGCAGTGACCAGCTCAGTCCTGTTGGTCATCGATTACGGACTAGTTGTCTACAGGGCGGTTTCTGATACAGCACTACAAAGAATAAAGGTAGCTTTCAATAAGTCCTGCAGACTGGTCCTAGGAGCCGATTGACTTATGCACTCCTGTGAGCTCTTCTCCCGTACTAGGAGGCTCAATTTGGAAAATAGAATACAGTACCAAGCTTCCAATTAGCCAAGAAGGCCATATTAGGTCTTTCTACCGCTGGGGTGCTCTGCCTCCTTCAGTCCAACAATAGCGTCAGGAACACAAGAAACTTAGGCAGTCAAATGCTAAAAATATCTTTCAGAAGGACCTCCCAAGGGCAATGATCTTTCGTCTTTAGAGCATCAAAATGGATGGACTCCATCGGCCCTGACCTTTTGTCACATACCAGAATTGGTCAATTTAAAGCAGAACTGAGAGCCTGCATAGCAGCTAACAACAAAAAATGCAACTGTGGGCTCTAACTATCTCCCCCCACTCCCATGGCTTTCGTGGTCCTCCCCTTGAAATTTTGCTCACCCTCATCCTAACAATTAGTGCTTAACCCCCCAGCATCGTGAATCTGTCTCCAACCCCACCCTCCCTCCAAACTTCACCACTGACAAGGCTCATCTAGCTGCTTCTCACTCACACCCTTCCCTCCATGCATCCTCCTACCTCCTCCTCCTTTACTGAACACCACTCCTTTCAGACTCCTCATATCTATGTACTTTGAAATGTTTTCAGATCCATTGTTTGCCTTCTACTAGTCTGTTCTTACTCGCCTGCCTTTATTATGTATACCATTATGTACTCCATGCAAAAACTATGCTTACTGTTGTCTGTTTCGCTGTAACTGTATATTGTCTATTAACTATAACTGTACAGTGTCTATTGTTGTCTATGACGTGGAACCTATGTAAATGAGTTTCTAGCTCGTAGGTATTTTCAATCCTAGTGTCAATAAATAAATAAAATAAATTTTAAAAAAAAAACGAATAAAAGAAGCTTTTGTAACTGATAGGAGGCCGGAAAAAGAAAAAGCAGGCAACACCAGTACCTGATGCAATAGATTCTCTCGCTGACAGCATTGTATCCTGTGAAACTGACCAAAAGATGACGGATCACAGTGGAGGACAAGAACAACCTTGCAATGCAGGGATCCTCAATGAACTAAGAGCCTTCAGAAAATGAAGTCACAACATTTCACATGGAACTGACAGCAGAACTGTCCATGATAGGACAGAAAGTCATGGACTTTGAAAATCAGCATGTCCAGCTTGACTCCCAAGCTGATCACTTTGGAATGCCTTGTGTCTCATTTACTGGAGGAGCAGAAGGCATTAGATGAGAAATGTGGGGACCTAGAAAACCAGTCCAGAAGGGGCAATGTCAGGATACATGGGATTTCTGAGGAGGAGGAGTAAGGGAGGAACATGAGCGCCTTCCTAGATGGACTGCTGCAAGACATACTGCAACTGGACCCCACCTACCCACTTAACATAAAGAGGGCCTATTGGGTGCTAACACCAGAACCCCGGTGCCTGGATCAGAGACCGTGCTACATCATGTTAAAATTTCTGAACTATGCCACCAAACAAAACATACGTCTCAGAGTGTGGTGTATTAAGAACACTAAACACAAGGGGCAGAGGATATAGTTTGATAACCATTATTCACCAGTAGTAGCAGCACACAGAAGGGCCTACGCATGAATCCTCTGCACCCTGAAGCAGCAAAAACTGTGTTTTCAAACCCCTTATCCATGGAGACTCACCATCATGTTTCCAGAGGAGCAACAGAGCTTTGAGACACTGGAAGAAGCAGCAAGTGCACTCCACATCAGAAGCCTGGTGACCCTACTCCTGCCTATAAACGCCGACTGAACAGAGGAATGAGTACTACAGGGATCAAAATGGGACCACGTGGGAGAAAGGCAAGGGTGATGGCAGCAGAGCTTAGCAGCACTTCAAGAAGCTAAGGAGCTACTAAAGAAATTCCAAAGCAGCAACCAGAACTGATTTTTAACTCCTGCTGGACTTTTGTAATTGAAGGTAAGAGGCAAAGCCCAACGGAAAAATGGGGGTAATGTCAGAAAGGGGATCAAGTTACAGGGTAAAGAATGCACCAGGAGAACAGGCTAAATAAGTAGTGAAATCAAAGGGAAAGCAGGCTGTTAGATGGGGAGGAGGGGGAGGGGAGATATATGAAGCAATTGATCACAACTGGAAGGCTGAAATGAATAACAATGTGAGTACAGGACTAAATCAATTGTCAGTTCAGAGGATCCACAGGAATTAAATACTGAAAACTCACAGGAAGCAGGGAGGAGGAATGAGGAGGGATGGTGAATAACAGGAACAGAGAAACTGTAGGAATTAGAGCCTACACAACCATACTGGATATATGAGGCACACACTGAGAACTCCCCTGCTCCTTTCCTCTTCTTGCTCTCATGGTGAACTTTGGTGGGGGGCAGAAGAGGGACAAGGGAAGGAGCAGGAGTATCTAGGAGAAATCTGGTGGGTGTTGGGGGGGCAGGATGAAAAAGTTAATTAGCTTAAAAGAGCACTGTAAGATGGCAACTTCGAGAAAATGAACATAGGGATAAAATGAAGTATTGAATATAATGGGCCTATGCAAATGAACTAAAAAGTGTGGGTGCTGTGGGAGGGGAGGATATGCTTCACAGAACATTTGTATAAGGAATGTATTGTTTGGACATGGGGCCTCCTTTTCCCCTTGCCCCCCGCGAACACAGGCCAAATGAGATCTGGGATTATGGAAGCCTGGAGGTTTTGTCTGACTGCGAAAGAACCTAAAGCATGGATTGCAGACTGGCTTACTATCTCATCCACCCACTCTGGTCTGTCCTGAAGGCAGTAGATAGTAACTAGCTGTAGGGAATGAGGAGTCCAGGGATGGGAGAGAGGAACAATTAGGGCCTGATCTATGTGTAGAGGGGGAGTAGAGGGGTCGGCAGAAGAGATGGCCTGGGCAGGGGGGAGAAAGTATTTGGCCCAAAGGGAAAAGAAATGAGTGGGAAGTGGGAGGGGGAACTGGAACAAGATGGGGAACTATGAAAAGAGGGACAAATGAAGTACATAAGAAAGATTGGCAAGATGAGATGGAGGCCCCCCCTCCTCTCGCCATCTTAGCCAAGCCTCACCTAAGGGAACCAGGAGAGCTCAGTTACTTTCGGCCATGGGAGAGCTGAAGACACAGAGAAAGGGCCACAGACCTCAGCATCCTGGCAATTTAGTGCTGGGGAGGGAGGCATGGGGAAGGGATCAAATGAGAACCCCAGAGTGCCCCACTATCTACCCCGTACAGGGACTAGCCCATGTGATGGAGTGAAAAAGGCATTTGAGTAAAATGGAACTCAGATGTGGGGGGATGGGGAGGGCATTTCTTACCCCCATCCTTGAGGGGCGGGATGCCTCCCCTCATGCCCCCCTTTTGGGGGGGAGGGTGTAGGGACATATACAGATATTAAGTAAGGTATGACCAGTTGGAAAGGGCCCTTCCCCTGCCAAGTCACATACACTGGAAAGAGGATAAAAGCCCCACACACACTCCTGTGCCCCATCATCCCACAAAGGGGAGAAGAACCTGACCAAAAGCCTACCCCAACTGGTTACAGGTGATGATCAGAAAAGATGACTGGTGCAGCAGATACCAACCTGAATTAGCACTCCCAGTTTCTTGTTTGTTCACCCCAGGGAAGGACATTACATAATGGCCAGAAGAGGGAGGAGTCTTATATCCATTCCATGACTGGCCAACTTTGCTGCTACAATAATACTGTAGTGGTAGTGGGGCCCATGGTTTTGCCATGAACTTACCCAACTGGGAGTTAAGAACTGCTCCCATCAGGGAGATCATACTAACCTCTCCACCCTTTTGGAAGCCAGTACAAGGAGCCTCTGCCCTCATCCTAAGGGTTACACTGCAACACTAGAAGGGCGATGAAACCCTTTTTGGAAAATAACATGTTGAGTTTAAACACTCTGCCTGGTTGGGAAGAAGTTGGGTTAAAGTGGTTTACTGGTTTATTAATGCCACCCTTAACATTGTTAGTTGCTGTAAGGAGTTTGCTAGTTTTAACCATTTCTTACATTGAGAAAAATCTACACTTGGTCTACCCTATTCTGTTTCTTTTCTTCTTAAATCTCTACTATGAATCCTGGAGGACTGTTTTCCCCATATACATCCACCAGCACTTTAAGTGGTCCAAATGGACAGAACAGTATTTTCATTGAATGTCAATGGATTGCACAGCCCTATTAAAAGGTATAGATTGCTACAGCAATTGAAAACAGAAAAAACAGAACTTATTCTGTTACAGGAGACCCATCTCCCACAGTCAGAGCATGCCAAGTTCACCAAATGGGGCTACCAGGTGTTTTCAACCTTGCATAGATCAAGCAGGAGGAGAGGGGTAGCTATATTAATTCCAAGTGGTATACCCTTCCAAAGGAAGGAACAGATAGAAGACCCAGAGGGGTGCTATGTAATAGTCATGGGACAATTATATGGGGTACTGGTCAGTCCAGTGTCAATATATTTCCCATCAAACTCCACTAAGTTGAGGGCACAGATATTTCTTAATAGACTGCTCCCAGCTTTGCCTGGGCAATTAATCATGGGTGTGGACCTAAATGTTACATTAATAGCACAGCTGGATGCATCCAGGAACTCCAAACACAGAACAAGTTCAGTCCAAAAATACCTTAAACACACTGTCACCGCACTGGGTCTAGTGGACATATGGAGGCATTTTCCCCACAGCCAGACAGTTCACACACCATGCACCAAAACCAGGAGCATTATCCAGACTAGACTATATTATCACAACAGTGGAGCATCTGGACACAGTCCATGATATACAGCATGGTACCACTATACTCTCAGACCACTCCCCGGTATGTGCTAAGTTGGGACTGGGGAAGCCACCATGAACAACACATTGGTACCTGAACCTAATTTTACTTAGAGACCCTGAGTTCAAGCAACTGATTAAGGAGGTCATCCCCAGGATAGGTGCTGAAACCAACAAGGCAAGAACCAGTAAAGCTATTATATGGGATACTATCAAAGCTGTGGTAAGGGGAGAATCATTGCACACTCTGCAAAGAAGAAAAAAGAGAGGGAAGCCAGAAAAAGGGAGCTACAAGACACATATAACACATTACAGAGTTTCCTACAGCAGGGGGACAGCTCGTTCCCCTACCACAGATGAGGCTAACCAAACAGCAACCTCAAAAGATGACTGACCAAAAAATTGAACAACAGTTACAATATTTGAAAGTGAAGGCCCATGAAGGGGGACGTAGAGGGGCTAGAAATTTGGCACATAGGCTCAGGGTGGCCAAAGCCAAGAACTCATCTCATAGATACATCCACAGGATGAATGTTACACCACGCCAGAGATTATGGAAATGTTTGCAAATATTATCAGGAACTTTACACAGAGGGGGAGGCACCACCACCAGGTGCCATTGAGACCTACTTGCAGAATCTCAACCTGCCCAAATTAACTGAATACCAAAAAGAAAAGCTTATGGCCCCAATTACAATCATAGAAGTGCAGGAAGTCCTGAGGGATTCCAAAACACTTACTTCCCTGATGGCTACCCAGCCTAATTCTACAAACAATTCAAAGGTGCCCTGTGTCAGTATATACTCCCAGTCTTCCATGAAGTCCAGAAGGGAAAGACACCCCCCATCCTGGAAATATGCAGTCATCATGACCATCCTCAAACCAGACAAGGATCCTAGATACCCAGCCTCCTATAGACCCATCTTGATGCTTAAATCCCAAGAGTAATTGTTAATATATTTTTAGTTTGTTTGCTGTTTCTATCTTTATCTTTTTAAACTTCCATTTATATATTTATGCATGCACTGTCCCACTTTAATGTTTGTTTCTGTACAGCATCCAGAGCCTCTGGGATTGGGAACCAAAGAAATAAAAGTTGCCTTGCCTTGTCTAAATTATGATCATACATTATTTATGTCAGTGGCGGCCCACAGATTTGGAAAATCTGTTGCCCTTCCTGACATGGGTGTAGGCAGGCATACTCCAAGCACTCCATAGTGTGCAATTTTATTTAAGGGGAGGTAACAAATAGCCTCGGAACTGCTTCCTTTTTCCATGAAAACTATCAAGGAAAATACTGAACCTTTCTGTAATTTTATTCATAGGAGTCTAAACTAGAAGGACTGGTCACTAATACTGTCTTTGCATCCCAAGGACAATACAACTTTACAGGCTCTGGGTTCATATGTGGGTGTCTTAGGGAACAATGCATGGCATTTGTATTTACCCATGCGTGGCAACAACCATTGTCATGAGATGCAAAAATGGTATTTATTGTGCCAAATGAGGCAACAAACACTGTCCTGGTGTACATTTGTATGTTGTCTGGCTACACCTGGGTGGGGAGGTTAGCTCACCCTAACAAGGGGGGTGTTAGTAGTAAGTCCACTTGGTGTGCAGATCTGAAATCCCTAGCTACATCTCTGCTTCTTGATAAATGCTGACCAGGTGGGGTTTATTAGGAAGAGGCAGGCACATAATAGTGTCCCATGCATCCCTCCTACTAGTATATCATGCAATAGCCCGAAAAATCCCTTTAGCCTTGTTAAGCCTTGATGCTGAAAAGGCATTTGACAGGGTGGCCTGGTTATTTCTCTGGGCCACCCTGCATTGCTTTTGATTCCCTGAAGAGTTCATTCAGTCCCTGCAAAACATCTATAATATATCCCAGGCTTATATGAGAGTGGATGGTGCCCTATTCAAGCCATTCCAACTTACTAGGGGCACGAGGCAGGGTTGCTCACTCTCCCCCTGTCTGTTTGCCCTGTATTTAGAACCACTCTCTGCCTCAATCAGACCACACATTAAAATTGAGGGACTACCACTGGGATGAATTCAGCACATTATTGCTCTGTTTGCAGATGATATACTCCTCACACTGACAAACCCAGACTCAACAATACCGGTGGTCTGGGACATGATATAATGGGACCTGGCAGGCTATAAATTAAACAATCAAAAAAAGGAAGTCCTGAGATTCAAGTATATCCCCTCACCCAATGCTAAGGCATGATTCCCAATTAAATTGCATAAAACGGTCATATGCTACCTCAGTATAAAGATCCCAAACAAATTACTACTCCTGAAATTGTTGAACTATGAACCCCTTACCCAACAGATCATGGAGGACCTGGCGTGATGGATGCAGCTTATGATGGGGTTCCTCAACAGGGTGGAGGTAATATCCCAGAACATTCTGCCAAGGATACTATTCTTCCTAAAAACACTCCCTCTGGTGCCAAGTCTGGAATACTTCCATGCTTGGGACAGAATAATTTCTCAATTCCTCTGGCAAGGAAAGCCACCAAGAATCAAATACTCTGTATTGCAACTCTCAAGGGAAAAGGGTGGCTTAGATCTGCCCTACTTGAGACACTATGCTAAAGCAACATAATTACAAATAATTTTGAACTGGCTAGCACCAGCATACCAGATACCTTGGAAAAATATTGAGATTACCCTAAGTGACATACATGATTTAAACCCATATCTACAGTATTTGGTAACCCTCCTACTTGCACCCTTTCACAAAATGTCCACAATATATTGCAATACCCTTTAGACAGTGGCTACATGTGCTCAGGCAGTTTCTCACTTCAGTGGAATGTCTATACATACAATCCATAGCATATGACAAGGCTTATCCCCCTAATCAACTAGATACAGCACTATGAAAATGGCAGCAATATAGTATCATGCATGTGTTTCAGCTGGTAGATTCCATGGGACTGACACCATTTGTGACATTACAGGCAATATACCACCTACCACAAAGAGAATTCTGCAGGCATATGCAAATAAGATCATACTTGCAACCCAGAGTGTAGGCACTAGCAAACATAGCTGAGAAGCCCTCGCACCTGATGCAGATCATACACAGTTATCTACAGGGGCAAACTCTAGAACACCTCGTCAGTCAGATGTACAAGGTTTTACAAACACAAACAACACAATCAATTGATGCAGTATGTGATAGGTGGAGCAGAGAGATAGGGGAAGAGATTGCACACAATCAATGGTATAAGTATGCCCTTCCAGCTTATAAGCTTACCTCCAGCACATACTGAAGGGTATATTCCTGGAAGTGAAGAACAAGGTTCTTCCACACCCCAGCAGTAATAGCAAAATACCAAGGACCACAGATAGGAAAGTGCTGGAGAGAATGCGGACATGCATTAGCAGACCATACACACATATTATTGGCATGCCCATTGATACAGAATTACTGGAGAGATGTTATACAGGACATAGAGAAAATATTTGACTGCCCTGGATTGCTAACTGCATCAGATATACTTACAGTCACCCCTTCTCAGGAAATATCACTAAACATGAGTACACACAGGAAGATTCAGGGAGGCAGTATAGCACAGTGGATAAAGGCTCTGAGCTGCAAATCTGGAGACCTGGGTTTGAATCCCACAGCCCCCACTTGCATATACTGTGTGACCCTAAGCAAGTCATTTAACTTCCCTGTGCTCTCAGGTTGCACCTGTAAAAAAGCTTTCGGCTTAGTGTGTCTCACCTGGTTAAACAATTGGGAGATATATACCCTGGTGCTGGCAGCCAAAAAGGCGTTCACCAAGCCATGGCACATGACCAGGATACCCACTAGAGAAACTTGGTGTGTGCCCACACTGGGGATATATGCCATTGAAAGGATTACTGCTAGAATGTGGAATAGCATTACCACATTTGAGACCTGTTAGCACAGGTGGGTCATGTTCCAGTTAGACACCTATACTGACTTTGTTCCATGAGAAGGGTATAGAATCAATGGATAGAGTAGAAAGTCTGTTGTTAGAAAATAGAAGTAGAAGTCAGTCTATGGTACCACATACTGTAGGTATATCAAAGCTGCAAAAAAGGGTCCTTACTCCTTATAATACTAACTTCACTTATTGAATATAATCTGATCTTTTCTCCCTATTTATCTTTTCTAACCTCTCTGCACTAAGTTGATTCTATGCTACCTTTATATGTTACAGAGCCTACAATCTGGGAAGATAGTCACCGTCACAACAGGAAAATGGAAGTCAAGAAACACTGAAGCACCGTGAACAGTGATAGCCACAAAAACTGTGGAAATACAGCACCATCCACTAATGGGCCAGACCAGAGATACTAAAACTGGCAGCAAATTTTAATACTGTATGTTGTAAACTGACCTAATACAGCACTTTCAGAATAATGACAACATCTACAACAGCAAAAAGGCATTTTGTAAAGCAATGTAGCATATGAAATACATAATGAAAGCAAGTTTGATTAAGTGCCTGTATGTTCATAATCGTTTATATGTGAGAAAACACAATAAAAACTTGAATTGTATAAAAAAAATTAAACCAAATATAGAACTCGATAAAAACACTGAGCACTAACACACCTACAAAAAAAAGCACACACAGACAAAAATGATTGTTTGCAGCGGGGCTGTGCCCCCTGAACCCCCATCCCAAATTAATATAACTATCTCTGGCGGGAGGCAACTTGGGGATGGGGAGAAACCTGGGGGGGTGGGATTGTCAAAAACCTAACTCAAAAAAAAAAAAATTAAGTGTTCCAGGACCAGGAATCAAACCCAAGTTCATAGATACTCTGCTGTCTTCCACTGCCTGTGGCCTTAACCTCTGAGCCACAGCAGCTTTTTGTAAGACTGATACCCAGCAGAGGTTTTATTCTCTGCATCCTGGCCAACAGCTACATGGGTAGTGTTACCAGTACGTTCGCTATATTTTCCCTGCGCTATTTTTTCCCCTGTAGCCATTCTGCCACATGTTGTTTTTGCCTTGTAGTTTTGCTTGCAACATTATTCCATCACTGTATTGACCCGGTACCAATTTTACTTGTGAAATTAATTGCCACTGAATTCATGTACTGTAGGTTTGCCAAACTGTTTACAGTCATGCATTCCCTTTCTTAGTTATTATTTTGTCCTTCAACCCTGCTATTTTGTCTGAGCTTGACCAGTTTGACTGAGCGGATCTTCTTCACATTGATTTCTTACTTGCTTTTTACAGACACCCTCGCTTCAAAAGATAGACACCTTAACCAGACTAAGAAAATGGAATTAGAAGTGTACTTAAAGGAAAGTAGTATAGATATTGTCTGTGTAAATGAAACATGCTGGGATGAGAGAAGCTCCTGGATGAATAATATTCAAGGTTATCAACTGTATCAAAAAAATAGAGACAATAGAAAAGGTGGTGGAGTATGCTGCTATATCACAAACGAGGTAAAGTGTAGTGAGATAAATTTCAATGACCATCATAGCATCCAGACAGAATCACTATGGCTAACCCTACATTTCCCAGACTCACCTAACCTAACCATAGGAACATGCTACAGGCCTCCATCCAGCAACAAACACTATAATAATGCTTTATTTCATGAAATAGAACTGGCATCCAACCTAGGTGTGATAATAGTATCAGGAGATTTTAATGCTCCAGAGATTAACTGGAATACCCTTAAAGGGTTAAATGAGTTTGAAAGGGACTTGATAGACACTATAATATCCTGTGGTTGTGAACAACTAATTATGGAACCCACTAGAGAGTCCAGCATTTTTGATTTAATAATCACAAACCAGAAAGTAGAATAAATGATCCAAAAATTATTGCTCATCTTGGTAATAGTGATCACTGCATAGTCCAGTGCACTGTTCTAAACTGCAGATCTGGAGACAAAAAAAGCACTCCAGATCAAGGATTATAAAAATGTAGACTGGGCAAAATTAAGACAGACAGTAGGGACAACTGAGTGGGTCAACAAACTAAAAGATCCAAATGCTGAACAAATCTGGAAACAAATACAACAAACTATTCTTGACGCAAAGGTATCATAAGTACCAGCAAGACAGAAATACAGCAATAAGTGCATTATTCCATTGTGGTATAACTCATCTATCAGGAATCAGATATGTAGGGAAAACAAAGCCTTTAAGAGAAGTAAATATAGTCCATTATACAATGGCAAGAAAATTTCCCCTATTCTGATTGGACTGTGAGTGCCTGGACCAGTGATGTTATTGAACAATAACATCACTGTATGAAGTTCAGGCACACAAGCGACCGCAGTACAGTAACACAAATCCCCCGTCCCTCCCCACACAATTCACCGGGAAACTGACAGTGCCCTGAACCGTGACAGCTTAACTGCTCACCCTTTCACAAACACAAACGTTCCTTGTCTGCCTGCCTCAGTCCTTCAGCCAACAGAAACAAAAGCCACATTATTGAGATTAAATGTCTGTGTCCGATATCCTCTTTTACTCCAGTCCCGTAGTTCATTGTAACTTCTTGAGTCTTTCAAACCGCACGCAGTCGGCCGTTTCCATACAGAAAACTGAAACACACTGGCAGTTACATTTAACTCCCAAAGCAGTTTCTGAAAACCACATACTTTGCCCCTTCAAAAAAAGCAGTTTCCCTATATAAACAGAAAAAAAGACCTTGTAACTTACAGGTTCCGATCGATATCCAGTTAGTTAGCGGAACTGGAAGTTACCGATCGGCTACGATCTCATCTTTTTTACTGTCCTCATATTTCTCACAAGAGAAACAAAAGTAAATAAACATTTTCAAGTGCTGCCAGTCATAAAAAAAATGTGAGTGTGTTGGTGGGGGGGGGGGGACCATGAACACAAAAAACCCACAGTATTACCAGCAGCACCACCTACTGGACTACTTTTTCCTTTATTTCAAGAAAGATGCCTCTCATTCAGGAAAAAAAACACAAAGAGTACAACAAAGCTTGTTTTTAAAATGCTTTAATATTATTTTAAAATGAGCCATTGTATAATAGCAATAAGGCACTCCAGGGAGTGTGTTATTGTGTTATAACATCACTCCTGGGGTGGCGGAAGCACTCAGCTTCGCCTCGTGCTTCAACCCACCACAGGAGTGATGTTATTACACAATAACACACACCCTGTCATGCCTTATTGCTTAATCAGCAGCCTATAAGCATGAACAGTCCAAAGTGAAGAACAAGGTTTAGAAGGGGAAACTAAAATTAGAATTTAGGTTATCTCATTCAAAAGCTAATAAAAGGTTCTATGCACACATCAATAACAATAAACAGCTGGCAAATAAAATTGCTACCTTATTGTTGATGGCAAACCCATCTCAGATGACCTAGAAATAGCTCAGTGTTTCAATTCATATTTTTGCTCAGTATTTAATGATGCACCTCATATCAAACCAAACTTTAATACATAACGGCAACCAACTAATATGCTTTAAAAGAACTCGCCCCTATAATAGCTCTTCCCTTAACTATTCTATTATGTAAGTCCTTGGAGTCTAGTTGTGTTCCATTAGATTGGAGTATAGCCACAGTGGATCCTATTTTTTAAAAAGAACAAAAAATTTGTCTAATTACAGGCCTTCAAGCCTCACTTCAGTGTGCTGCAAACTTATAGAGAGGTTAATTAAAAGGGAGCTTGATCAAGATATCACAAATATAGGATGGAAGATAGAACACAGCACGGTTTCCACAAGGACTATCATGCACTACAACCCCCGTCACCTTTTACAACTTTGTGTGTGACAGTGTTTACAGGGGTAAACCAGATGATGTTATCCTACTGGATGTAGGCAAGGCATTTGACACTGTCCCACATGACCTGTTAGTCAACAAACTAATTGAATAGGAATTCAACATGTATATAGTAAAATGGATCGATAATCAGTTAAAGCATCAGACACAGTCTGTAAGGATGGATGGATATCATTCTGATGAGGGATGTGTTAGTTGTGTTGTCACACAGAGTTCTGTGCTTGGGCCAGTATTATTTGGGTTATGAATCAGTGATATGGGTGCAGGCAAATTTGGGAATGTCACTGATGACACCAAAGTAGGAGGTGAAGTGGACTCATATCAAAAACATCGTGCCTTGTGTGAAGACCTAACACAAACTGATGAGTGGGCAAAAAGATAAAATGTAATTTAACTCATTGAAATGCACAGTATTACACTTTGGACACAAAAATCAGAGACTCACTTACCACCTAGGTGGGGAAGTATTGAAATAATCAACTAGAGAAAGTGACCTAGGAATATTGATATGTAACCCCCCTGTTACCCGGGGTTACTAGAATCCCAGTAAGACCTAGTGGTAGGCAACGAAGGCAGCTTGTGAAACTCCAGTTAAGTGGATTTCACACTATCTCACTCTGTTCTCAATCTCAGCTGAGACTGAGGGATGACATCCTTTTAGAACCGTTACAGGTGCATAAGCCACACTGGAATGTTGCAGTTGGATGTTACAGTAGAACGCTGGGGAATTTGAAGCCAGTTTGTGTGCAGTGTGAGACAGAGACTGTAGTGCAGCTGAGTGTGTGCAGGCTCTCAGAGCTTTGAGCTCTGTTTCAGAGCTACTTTTGTTTTTGATGTGTGTTTCCACCTGAAGAGGAACACAGGAACTGGTAAGTGAAGTGGTGGAGACTGCTCTCAATGGTTCTGAGCCCCATCCCTGAGGGGACGGGGGGAAGGTGTCTGCCTGTTTTCCAGGGGCTACCCCTCTGGGTCTGGCTAAGGGAAAGAAGCTGCCTGTCTGAGTTGTGCTGAGGCACCAGAAGCTCTGTAAGAGATTCCTTGAGGAGGAAACGCCTGTGGGGCACATGCAACCAAAGAGTGATTTCGCTCTGAAAAAGGGCCAAGTGTTTTCACTTGAAACATAAGGAAACTAAAGGGACTGTTACTGTGTGGTCAGGAAAAGACAGCCAAGTACAGTTGGAAGATGTGGGGATTGGACCGCTTAACTCAGTGGGAGGTCTTTAGTAATGGACAAAGCCACTTATAAGTATGTTCAAGGCCAGCACAAAATGGAAAGAAAGAATGTGGGGATTGGACTGCTTAACCTGTGGGAGGGTCTAGAGTAATGGATAATGCCACTTAATTTTAAGTATGTTCAAGTCCAGAGTTACTTGGGTGCCCCGCACCTAGCTCACCTGGTAGAGCTGTCAGATGGAAACAGCATACCGGGTAGGGTTACAGATAAACAATGAACTGTCATCAATTAGAAGACTTGGTTTGCTGGCCAAGGCACCTAGCTTCACCTGAGCTCTTTCCCTCTAAGATTGCTTGAAAGAACGGAGCAGAGAACCTTACCAGAGCAAGGGAAATGTATTAAGACTTCTTTTGGCTAAGCAGATTTACTGTGTGTTGTTATTTTTATTTTGTACTCACAGGGATTGTTGCTGGTATACCTTGTTCTGTATTATTACAAGGTGTGCCTTCAGGTGTGTGCTAACAGAATACTGCTATAATCTTCTGATTCAAATTGTCTTTTGCAAGGTGTATCTTCTGTTACTGCTTTATTTTTCTCTGTAGCAAAGTGTTTATTACAGGGTGTATCTTCTCTGAAATTATTACAGGTGGTGCTTTACAGGTTTTACAGTTTTATCTAACATTAGGATAAGCTTTCAGGGTTACTGCAATTTGTTGTTGACTGATTGTTTCTGCTCTTACCTCCTTGTTCTTTCATCTGTGGTTTTTCTTTTCTGGCAGGGGAAGGGCTCAACCACCCACCCCATCCCCAACCACCCCATACTACACTCCTTTTATAGGGTACCACAGTTGTGACATTTCCTGTGGCAAAGCAAGAAGGGGCGGATCAGTGGGGCATCCACAAGGTGAGCTCATTTACAGGGGTACTAGTAATTTAACTTGTTATAACAAGTTATATGAAAACAAAATACAAAATCATACCATTACTTGCATTTTCTTCCTTCTAATTACTCTGACCAGGTAATAAACCCAGCAACTTATCTGGAATGGATATCATTAACTGCAGGTACTGCAGAACACTTTTCAGAAGTACAGTCTTATAGGAGTTAGGACACTGTCCTACATGCTGGGCCATTGGAGATCTTAGGGTCAGCTTCGGGCAGCATGGGCAGAGATTGCGCACCTCAAATTTCATATTCAAGAAGAAATACATTATAAGAACCACCCACCATTTCCCCAACATCCAACAGAAGAACCTCGAATGCAGAGGGTAGTTGGTCCAGGAGGTTGGCAGGTGGTTAGGAGGGGCAAATCGGGTACCCCATTACTCTGTGCTCTCCAACATACTACCTCCAAAAACCATATAAACTCTACAAACAGGTATCTGCCTCTATCTCTGAAATCAAACAAAGGGGCAGAGGACACTGCAGAGCAGGACACTGCAGCACAGGAGCTAGCACAACTAAACTCGCTCAAATCAGGAACCAAAACAAAAAAAGCAAAAAGGAAATCAAAAAAACTTCTGATCATAGGAAAGTCCATAATTCGGGGAGCTGATACCCATCTCTAGCCAGGGATAATGGTCAGATGTCTCCCAGGTACATCAGCTTGGAGAGACACTGACCACATTGCTAAAATTGTTCCAAAGCAGGAGAAAACATTGACGTCCTGGTACACATAGGAGCTAATGATCTCTCCAGCCGGTCAGTTGTGGAGACCATGGAACACCTGACCAGGCTGGGTGGCAAACTATCATCCATTTCGTCTGACATCTCCTTCTCTGAGATCCTGCCAGTCTGGGAGAGGGGGGCAGATAGATGGAAGGTCAGAGATGTGGAGATAGGGGAGCTAAACATGTGGCTCAAGGGCTGGTGCCAGGAAAAAGGACACAGATTTGTAGGAAACTGGCAAAAGTTATGGGAGCGAAAGTTCTTTAAATTTGATGGACTGCATCTGACTAAGGAGGGAGTCAGTGCATTGGGGCAGAAGTTTGACATCTTTGCAGAATATTTTAACTAGCAAATGGGGAGGGGGTGCAGCACCCCATACGTCGAATGGGAAGAACACCCCTCCCCCCTCGGCTAGTGGTCAAACAGGGATTCAGCATGTTTGCAGCATCATTTGCATCACCAGGTAAGGTATACCAAACTGTCCTGAGGGAAGCAGGGAAGGCAGTTAGGCAGTCAAAGTCCCAAACCTAGGAAACACTATCACGGACAGTAAAAGAATGTGACAAGACTTTCTATAGATACATTAGTGAAAGGAGAAAGTCCAAAGGGGGTACTGCTAAGCTCAAAGGAGAAAAGGGGGCATGTGAGGAGGAGGACCCTGTAAAAGCATCTATCCTAAACAGATAATTTTGCTCAGTATTTACTGAAGAGAAGGTAGGGCAGGCCCACAGCTCAGCACCATGGACACAGGGGGGAGGGAGGTGAGCACTACTCCCTTCACAAAAGAAAGGGTCCTACAAGTGCTTGCTAAGCTCAAGGTGGACAAGGCAATGGGACCTGATGGTATACATCCCAATGTACTTAAGGAGCTAAGGGTGGAACTAGCAGAGCCATTAGCAGAACTGTTTAGTGAGTCTCTGAGCACAGGAGAGGTACCAGAAGACTGGAGAAGGGCTCATGTGATCCCACTCCACAAGAGTGGTAGCAGGGAGAAGGTAGGGAACTACAGACCAGTCAGTCTTACCTCATAAGTGGGCAAGATTATGGAGGCACTCCTTAAGGAAAGGATACAGTAGTGCAACACCTGGAATCCATAGGGGCACAGGATCCAAGACAGCATGGGTTTACAAAAGGAAGGTCCTGTCAAACTAATCTCATAGATTTCTTTGACTGGGTAACCAGAATGGTGGACCAAGGGGGAGCAGTTGAAGTTGTCTACCTTGACTTCATCAAAGCTTTCGACACTGTTCCATATAGAAGATTGATAAATAAGCTGGGTAGGCTCAGGGTGGGTCAGAAGTTGGTCAACTAGGTGGCAAACTGGTTGACGGGTAGAAAACAGAGAGTGGTGGTAAATGATATACAGTCAGAAGAGATGCAGGTCACAAATGGGGTACCTCAGGGATCAGTCCTGGGGTCATTCCTCTTCAATATCTTCCTTAGTGACATTGCAGATGGACTAGAGGGTAAGGCTTGTCTGTTTGCAGATGACATCAAGATCTGCAACAGAGTAGATGATCCAGATGGGGTGGGCAGAATGAGAAGAGATCTGGATAAACTAGCAAAATAGTCAGAAAAGTGGCAACTGGGATTTAATGCAAAGAAGTGCAAGATCATGTACATAGGGAAGAGAAACCCTGAAGCCACCTATAGGCTGGGAGGGGAGTTTCTGGCAGCCACAAAGGAAGAAAGAGACTTGGGCATCATCATCACCGATGACCTGAAATCATTCAAGCAGACCTCTAAAGCAGAAGGTAAGGCTAGGGGGATGTTAGGGTGTATTAGTAGGGGTATCACAAGTCGTATTAGGGAGGTAATAATCCCTCTTTACAAGACACTGGTTAGGCCCCATCTGGAGTACTGCATGCAGTACTGGAGGCCACAACTTCACAAGGACATTAACCAAATTGAGGCAGTCCAGAGAAGGGCAACCAAAATTGTGCAGGGACTGCATCAGAAAACATATGAGGACAAATTAATGGAGCTCAATATATATACCCTTGAGCAGAGGAGGGAGAGAGGAGATATGATCGGAACATTCAAACACCTTAAGGGCATTAACAAGGTGAAAGAGTCTAACATGTTTAAATATAAGAAAAATAGCAGGACAGGAGGACACAGCATGAGATTAGAGGGAGGCCGATTAAGGAGGAATGTGAGGAAATTCTTTTTCACAGAAAGAGTGGTGGATGCATGGAATGGCCTACCTCAGGAAGTGGTGGCTATGAATACAGTAAAGGGCTTCAAACAGGCATGGGATAGGCATAAGGGAGCAATACAGATGAGCATGAATAGATAGACCACTGACAGAGCAAAGGCCTATGGCACATTTATAAGGTAGAAAAAGAAATGGGAAGACTGGATGGGCCTTGAGGTCCTTTTCTGTTGTCAACCTCTATATTTCTATATGTTTCAGTTGACCACTGTAGGTAGACAACACAAGTTGCAAACAGACTGGTTCATTAATAAAAAGATCTTTCATCACCAGAAATAAACATTGCATAATAAAGTTCTACAAGGCTTTTGTTATTCCACACTTGGGTTTCAGTTCCCCACTATAGAACCCAAACCTAAGGTGAGATGTTAACCTCTTAGAAAGAACTCAGAGAAGAATTGCTAAACTAATAACTGGCCTTGAATCCTTGAGTTATGAAGACAGACTTCACTCGTTACCACTTTTTAAATTAGAAACCAGAAGGAAAAGAGGGAATCTATTATTGTTATTTAATATAATTCTCACCCATGAACTTATGGGTTTGTGTGGTCTGCAGTTTAATCACAGGCCTGCTCAGGTGAGATCTCATAACAATGGGCAACTAACTGTACCTAGAGTAAGTACCACTAAGAGACATGACTTCTATACAGTCAGATCTGCTAGTCAATGGAACTCCCTACCCAGCAAAATGTTTTTTTCAACATCCTTTGAGATCTTCAAAAATGAGTTAGACAAATATATATTTCACTAAATGGTGATTAAAGAATACCCCCACTAAAAGTGGGAGACAATTAAATGGGCCAACAGCCTACTTTTTCAAACTCATCCAAGTAATCCAAGTACTCTGTCCTGAAGGACCTGTCCCTGTGGGATAGCTAGAATTTTTACTTTTTGGTGACTCCATCATTTTCTCCCCCAGCAGGTCTCTGTGAGTTCCTCTAAGTTCTTCACTTCCAAGTAAGAGCATTGGGCACTTGCATCAGTCCATTTTGCAGTGATTGTGATTCTCATATGCCTATTTTCAAGTGAGAATTGCTTCAGCTGGGAGTTATTATTTAAGTGTTCTTCTGCTACCCAACTCTGATGCCTTTCTTTTTGCAAACCCATGCACTTAACTCCTGCCAGTGCTGCCAGTGATGACTCCTGCATTAGCTACCTCCCTTATCCTATCACTTAAATCCTCTGACAAGCTTTTCCATTGACGTGGCTATACCCATCCCTCTTGGCAGAATTGCAGTTCATCTTGGCTTGTGTATAAATTACATTCATTTGATTTGTACTGCAGATGGGAAAATCACTTTATCTGCACTAGCATCATGGTGCTACAATGTCACTCCACCACTCCTGCTACAGTGTCACCCAGCATCACATTCCATCATTACTAAAGATATTTTTATTTATTTATTTGAGTTTGTGACTGTGAGAGGCCCACTGAGCTTGTTTCCAGGTGCAATCCAGGGACAAGGGAAGGGGAATATTTGTACAGGTGTAAACTGACTTACAGAACCAACGACTAGTTGTAATGCTGTGTCTCACTTGGTGCTGCAGTTTTCAAATGCAAAACTATACATTGTTTTCTTCAGGAGTTTTAGAGTCAGAAGGTGGCATTGTACAGAAACAATGCTGTGTATGTGTGTGTGCCTCGACAAGCCATTTAGTCTGAAAACTGTAGTGGTTAGTGAGCAAATCAATCAATCAATCTTTATTTTACCAGGTGAAGCACCATTGGGCGAGCTTATTTGCAAGGTGGACCTGGACAAATGCACATAAATGTAAACAATATACAAAGTAAAAAGATGGGTGTACAATCAAGGAATACATTGTCGAAGAGAACATAATACATTGTGCAGTATTAGGCAAGGTCTGTACAGGCAAATATGCAAGAAGCAAAGAAAAAAAAAATTGTCAATATACATTATTATACAGTATGTACATGTACAGTTCAGGAAAAGGGGGAAGGAGGGGTGATTGAGATAAGAAGGGAGAAGGAGTGATAAACAGAGAATCACAAGGCCTGGGGACGGATGTCCAACACTTATTTCACTGGCATCCGGGGGTAGTTACAGGATTCTATAAATTTCAAGAAGACAGGAAGTGCAAAGGGATGGCCTTGCCTTTTCTTGGTTCTTCACTCAAGATACTGATTCACATGAGGATACCCAAGACCAGGCACCACTGTACTTTTATAAAGGAGCCCTCTATGAATCCTACCTTATTACTACTCAACCCCAGTCCTTTGTGTCCTCCTCTATGGCAACTCAAGCCTATAACTGGCAAAATGTATGGATACGGCTTCCACAAAATGATCACAAAATTCCATAATGTTAACAAAACTTATGAAATTCAACTTTAATTAATGATGATGTTGTTTTTGACTGCTCGTAGCTTTGCCATGTTTAAAGCAATGGATCAGAATGTTGTCACCTATGGCCTTGCTTTTATGGTCTATAAACCTACCAGAATTGATGAAAAGCAGAATCTGCCTGTATTTACAACAGGAGAGATAAAAAAGGCTTGCTTTTTTGAAAACAACATAGGTGGGGTAAGTTGTGGTGAAACTTGGTTGAACTAATGCATTTCTTACAGAGTGAAGGATAAATGTGAGAGCAGCCAGAATATCCCACATGTATGGACCTTTTTATAAGATCTGTTTCTAGCCCTGTAGTTTGGGAGAGGGGTGCTAATTGTCTGGCCTGGGACCTCGGCTACTTGATAACTGACCTCCCACAACCAATAGCATAACACCAGGAAGGGAGCAAGTTCTACATAAAAGCAACCACTTCCAATGTGTCCCATACGTTTGTGTCCAGCAAGGGAGTGGAACAGCAAAAGAGTGTAACAGGTGACTGAACCATAAGTGTCAGCAGGTGTCAGCAGAAAGAAGTGGAGAAGCAGGGTACTCTGCTGGTTGACTTGGGCAAGGCACCTGCTTACTCCTGTGTAATATTGCTGGGAAGGGAGGAAGGTCAAAGGTAGGCCAAAACTGGGAATAGGAGCAACACCCTATCTAGGGTAGGAGTATGTAAAGATTTAAACAAGGAATAGGGGAACATAAACAGAAATAAAAAAGGGGAAACTAGAAACACCCTGTTAGGGCTAAGGGTGCATAAGTATCTCCAGGAAAGACAAGGAGAATAAAGGTTGAAAATGCTGGTAGTGGTGCATTGCAGTAGCTGTGAGGTGTCAGTTTTCAGAGAGACCTTCTGGAGACCGTGGTGCTGCGCCATATGCACACACTTCTCTGGGTTGAGGAGGAGGTCAATAGACTCCAGGCCAAGTTGGCTAGGCTTCGGGGGACCTCTCCCCCTCACTCAGACACCACTATGTCAGCCACTCTTACCTCAGAGGATGCCAGTAAGGAGGAACAGCTGTATTATGGTGGGCTCTGGAAGGGTGGGTGTGGTGGGAGAGAGACACATTCTTTAACCAGTATCACTACAAAATTTCTACACTGTTCTGGCAGGGTGGGACTGCCAGGAAGATACACCTGTGGTAGTGACCAAGGGGAATGTGAGGGCCCTCCATAGCGGAGAACCCAAAGAGGGTGGTACAGGACACCAGAGGAGAAGGAAGTAACTTTTGGTGGGGGACTGAGCTGTGACAGGGATTTGGGAATAGGAAAGGAGGGGAAAGAGGCAGGTTAGGTGCCTGCCTGGTGCCATGACCTGGAAGGATGGAATGCGAATCCTGCAGATTGCTAGGGCAGGATAACAGGAGGAAACACTGGATGTCATTGTCCACATGGAGATAAATGACCTGGCTAGGGACACGGCTGGGATAGTGATGGGACAGTTTAGGAAACTGGAAGGTGTCTTAAACAGATAACTCACCAAGTGGCTTTCGCTGTGGTGCTGCCTGTCTACGACAGAGGACTGGAGAGGGAACTCTTTACCAGGAGCATCAACTCATGGCTGAAAGAATGGTGCAGAAAGGAAGGGTTCAGCTACATTTTGGACTGAGGACCCACCTGAGAGGATAAGGACCTATACAGGGGTGATGGCCTGCATCCATCTGGGAGGGGAACCACAGTCCTCAGTGGGGACAGTTTAAATGTTACTTTGATGAACATTTAAACTAGCCCAGGGGTGTGGCAGAAGGAATTGGAGAGTTGGAAACTGTATTCCCCCACAGGCTGATGTAGACAGTAAGGGGGATGGAGGGGAGTGGAATCCCACAGGATGCAAATTAATAAAGGGAGCAGGGTGGTAGACATAAAGGGGGAAAGGCACAGGTGCATTAAAAAGAAGGGCCATGTGTATGAATGCTAGCAGTCTAGGAAATAAGATTCTGGACCTAGAGGTCGTCATGGCAGAGGCCGACCTGGATATTGTGGCCATTACTGAGTCATGGTGCACTGAAAACCATGACTGAGACATGGCCATACCAGGCTATACTCTGTTCAGGAAGGACTGGGTGGGAAGGAAAGGAAGAGGTGTGGTGTTTTATATGATGGAAAGCTTAAAAGCCACAGAGATACAAGGAATACAGGAGTAGGCAGAGGTACAGTGGGACTCCCTGGAGATGGGAAATGGAGCCACTATTCGCACTGGAGTGATTTAGAGACCTCCAGTGTAGAGGGAGGAATTAGATAAGGTACTGGTGGAAGCTGTTGGCAAGATGGCAGAAAAGGAGGAGGTGCTGCTGATGGAGGACTTTAACCTGGCTGATGTGGATTGGAGAAGAAGACCAGTGGTGGGATTGTAAGGTTAAAAAGGGAAGGAGGGAGTCTGCAGAGGGGGACCAGGAAAAGGCAGATATACAGAACAATTACTTGTGTTCAGTGTTCACAGAGGAAGGAGAAGAGGAGGGGCCATACAAAAGTAACAAAAGCCTTAGGGAGAGACAGAGAGAGGTGGACACTAGTGCTTTTTTGGAAGAGAGAGTCCTGAAGAGACTTGCTAATCTGGTGGACAAAGCAATGGGGCCAGATGAGGTGCATACAAGGATATTGAAGAAGCTCAGGGAGACATTGGCTGCACCTCTGACAGTTCTGTTTAACAGCTCACTGGAAACAGGAGTGGTTCCGGAGGACTGGAGGAGGGTGGATGTAGTCCCGATACACAGAAGTGGTAGCAGGGAGGGGGCTGGCAATTACAGACCAGTCAGCCTCACATCAGTGGTGGGAAAGTTAATGGAATCATTGCTGAAGGAAAGGATTGTTGAATATTTTGAATCCAGTGGGTTACAAGACTCCCAACCATTACACAAGAGCGGACTGAGGGATGAACCGGGTAATTACCACCTGATAAGTCTTACCTCCATAGTGTGCAAACTCATGGAGACAAAACTAAAGGAAAGACTGGTGTCGTACCTGGAGGACAATGGCCTCCAGGATGTGAGGCAGCAAGGGTTTGTTTAAAGGAAGTCTTGTTAAACCAACTTGATACAATATTATGACTGGGTGACAGGTGAGCTGGATTAGGGTCATGCGGTGGATGTTCTTTACTTGGACTTCAGCAAGACCTTTCATTCTGAGCCTCATGGGCAGCTTTGGGAGAAGCTAACTGGTTTAGGGGTAGGGGCAAAAATGATGACCTGGATTACAAGCTGGCTAAGTGGGAGGCTGTAATGGGTGATGGTGAGAAGGCAGCTCTCCACTCTGAGGCCAGTGATGAGTGGGGTGCCACAGGGCTTTGTGCTGAAGCCAGTATTGTTTGGGCTCTTCATATCAGACATTGCACATGGGGTGGTGAGCAAGATAAGTCTATGCATTGTCAACACCAAAATCGGAGCAGTGGTGAATGGAGAGGAGGGATGGAAGCAGCTGCAGGGGGACCTAAGAAAGCTAGAGGAGTGGTCAGAGAGGTGGCAGCTGGGGTTCAGTGAAAAGAAGTATAAGGTTATGCACTTTGGGGTGAAGAACCCAAGGAGAGAATACTGGCTGGGAGGGGTTAAGCTGGGGATCACTGAGGAGGAGGAGAAGGACCTTGGGGTAATGATAACAGGGACCATGGACAACACTGCCCAGTGCAGGAGAGCAGCTGCAAAAGTGAACAAAATGCTGGGGGTGCATAGCGAGGGGGTTTTTGTCCAGGCGAAGAGAGGTGATCTTGCCCCTCTACAGGTCATTGGTAAGGCCACACTTAGAATATTGTGTGCAGTTTTGGAGGCCATACCTAAATGTGATATCAGGCTGCTGGAGGGGGTGCAGAGGAGGGTAACAAAGATGATATGTGGAATGGAAGGGACAGACTATGACAGCAGGCTGGGAAACCTGAGTATGTACACCCTGGAGGACAGAAGGGACAGGGGGGACATGATAGCGGCATTGAAGTATCTGAGGGGAATCAATAAGGATGGGGCATATGGGGTCTTTAAGTTAAGGAGGGGGGAGGGTCACAAGGGAGCATTGGCTAAGAATAGTGGGGGGAAGATTTAGGATGGAAATGAGGAGACACTATTTCACAGAGAGGGTGGTAGCAAAAATGGAACACCCTACCAGAATGTGTGGTATCATGTAAATCTGTGAACAGCTTCAAAAGGGCATGGGACAGGAAACAGGGGAGAGTGAGGCTGGAGGAGGTGGGGGGTGGCAGTGGGATGACAAATGGGAGACGGGTTGGAGCAGCTGCAAACTAGGGACGCTAGCTGCACACTCGAGCAGACTTAGATAGACCGGGTGGTCTATTTCTCCTGGCACATTCGTATGTTCATAAGACTCAAGGCAGCATGGTTTCACAATGGGGAGATCATGTTAAATAAATCTGATAGATTTCTTTTTGACTGGGTGAAAAAGGAACTATATCAGGGTGAAGCAGTGCACATGGCCTACCTAGATTTCAGTAAGGAGTTCAACACCGTTCTACATAGCAGACTAGTAAGCAAGCTGGGTAGCTTTGGAGTAGATCTAAAGGTGGTAAACTGGATAAGAAATTGATTAGGGAATAGGCAACAGAGGGTAGTGGTAAAAGGAATTCACTCCATGGATGGGAGAGTGACCAATGGGATGCCTCAGGGACTAGTTTTGGGACTGGTCCTCTTTAATATCTTTATAAGTGACATTGCAGAGGAGCTGGAAGGGAAGGTCTGCTTCTTTGTGGGTGATACCAGAATCTGCAATAGGGTAGATACTCCAGGGGGTGGAAAAGATGAGCAGAGACCTGAAAAAAAAGAACTATGGTCAAGGGTACAGCAGCTAGCTTTCAAAGTGAAAAACTACAAAATAATACACTTATGGGACAGAAACCTAGAGGTGGAATACAAAATGTGTGGAGTGGTATTGATGACTACCAAGCAGGAAAGAGACCTGGGGGGTTATCATATTAGATTATCAAAAAGTGGCCAGGTAGTGTGACAGCTCAGTAGGAAGAACAGGTGGGATGCTGGGATACATAGGGAGGGGTATCACCAGCAGAAAGAGAGGTGGTGCTAGCTTTGTATATGTCACTGGTAAGATCTCACCTACAGAACTGTGTCCAGTTCTGGAGACCAAATCTCTGGGAGGACACAGACAGAGTGGAGGCAGTCCAGAGGAGGGCAACTAAAATGGTTCAGGGTCTGCATCAAAAGTCCTATGAGGAGAGACTGGAGGTCCTCAATATGTATACCCTGGAACATAAAAGGAAAATGGGAGATAAGAGAGACCTTTAAATACCTCACAGGGGTATATAAGGTACAAGAGGGGAGTATTTTCAGAAGAAAAGGTGCTCAAGAACAAGCGAACATGCTATGAAGCTGGGGGGGGTAGATTCAGGAGTGATATGAGGAAGCACTTCTTCACAGAATGAGTAGTGGATTCCTGGAATAGCCTTCCAGGGGAGGTGGTGGGGGAAAATCAGTGGTAGGATTTGAAAATGCATGGGAAAAACACAAAGGAATTGTAGTGGAAAGGAAGGGGAGTGAAAAAGCTTTAGATCAGGCATGGTCTGATGTAATAGCGTAGGTAGGGAGAAATGGGCAGACTGGATGGGCCAAGCGGTGCTTATCTGACATCAAATTCTATGTTTCTATATTTCTAAACTGTGTGCTCATTTTAAAAGTTATAGGAACGTAAAATATTTTAAGTACTTGCAAAATGTAGCTAAATATTTCTGAACAGATTCAACCTATTGGCAAGTTGGGCTGAGGCACCGAGTGCCACATCACCTACCACATCAGTGGCCTGGTTTGAGAATGGATGTGGGTCATGCAGGGGCTAGCTTGGGGAGGGAGGATTGAGTGTCCCAAGGACAGCTCTCCTCCCTTGGGTAGGGGGTACATGTGTTCTGCTCAGTGACTGCCATATAGAGGAATCTGGGAGGCAGCACAGTGGGATGCAAGAGAAAGGATCCCACCTGCAGGACGCCGAGGGCATCTCACAGAGGCAGAGCACATACATTGTGTCACTGCATGTGATGTGGGCCCTAGGGGAAAAAAACAGTGAAAAAATCTGACTGCAGCTGGATGACAGCCTGGTCCCCTGCAGGCCTCACACCAGTGATTGGACATCTCCGAAACGTCCTGTGGCAGAGCACAGACCAGAAGATGAAGTAGGATCCATAGAAGTCAGGTGATGGGGATGGGGTGGGGGGACCAGTCCAGAAGGGGAAAGGCTGGTTGAGAAAAGAAATAAACTACTCCTAGAAAACATTTTCTGAAAATGTTGTGGTTTATATATAAGCCCCATTTGAATCTTGATATCTGAAGCCTAGCACACTTCACCATGATGTTAGGGACAGTAAACAGTCTTAATATGGTCTAATTGGGACTAGTTCTTTTAAAATAAGATGTAATAACTGAATTTTAAGTTTTGGTGGAATATTGTGTAATGTTAGTGAAAATTTCACAGAAGCTGAATATCAAACTCACCACTTCTTTTGGCAGAACTTAAATTTCATCTAGTCCTAGGGGGACTGGTAACCAACTAAAAGACACCAGTTGTCATCAGACCTCATGAAGGACTTGGACCCCTGTTTATGCATCTCTCTGCTCCTGCCATTGCAATTCCTATTACCATCCTCTTCAACCTCTCCTCCTCTGCCTCTGTCCCAGATATCTGGAAACAGGCTACTGTCATCCCCATCTCTAAAGAAGGTGATCTTTAGTCTTCTGGTAGTTATAATCCTTTCTTTCTCACTCCCACAGTGGCCAAGCTCCAGGAACATCTTGTGCTCCCACAACTCTCCCTTTTTATTCATGCCACCTCCTGTTTCATTCCTTTCCCATCTTGGTTCAAGAAGTACCACTCCACATCCACCTCCCTCCGCCAGCTCACTGAATTGAACCTGTCCCGCATGGAATGAAGAGGTCACTTCTGCAACATGTATTGACTTGGCCAAAGTTTATGTGTCTCAACCCCTTCTCCTGGACAAGCTTAAGGCAGCAGGGTTCTCTGTCTTCTTAATCAGCTGGTTCCATTCCCACCTTGAGGGCAGGTCACAAGCAGTCTGTATTGGAAACATCCGTGTCCCCTTCCCCATCTGCTCAGGTGTTCCCCAAGGATCTGTACTGGAATCCATACTCTACTCCATATTTCTGCATGATCTCCCTACTGCCTGTTCCTTGGCATCCATCCAAATGTATGCAGATGATGCTGTGCTCTTTGCCTCTGACTCCTCTACTGCTGGCCTTGCTGTCTGACTCCAATAGGATTTTGACAGTGTCCAGCACTGGCAAGAAAATAGTCTCCATGACTTTTAACTCCTGGCAGAGACTAGCCAGTCTCTCACTCCTCCCCTCCTTTCACACCCCCAATGGTGTTGCCATTGAGGATGTCTCCTCCTGTAAATACCATGGGGTCTGGCATGACTATCACCTCAACTTCTTGGCAAGTGTAGATGCTATCCACCACAAACGCTACCCCATATTGGGTAGGTTCCACATCTTGATACCGACGGGGATGTCCTCGACATCCCCGACAGTGATGGGAACAATGCCAACTGTCAGCATTGCTTCTGTTGGGAGAAAGTATTTTTCTGTGGGGGGCTTTGCACCTTGCTCCCCCCCATTCTTTAAATAACCAACTCTGAGTTGGAGTTGGAGTTGGTTTGGGTTGGGGGGAGCAATACCAGGAATCACTGTGTCGGCAGCCGGCAGACCACCACATCGACCAATCTCAACCTGATGAGATATGTCACTGCAGTGGTGTTCGATGTTGAAATGTTGCTGTTGTGGGGTGATACGAATTGGGTACAGTCTGCAGCACCAAAGTCAGTAGCCCGCTTCCTGCCCACTGAAAGTTAATCACGCAGGTGATCCTCCCAGTCTTCAACTGTGGTGACATTGTCTACAGTGTAGCTTCCAAGTCCACCCTTGCCAGACTGGGCCCCCTCTTTCACTCATTCTGCTCTTTTGCCTTAGACTACCCTCTTTATACTGATCATTGCTCCCCTTATGCCTCCTTCTCCCCCCCTTCCCTTGATGCCAGGTGCCTTGCCCAGTGTTCCGTCTTCACCTCTAAATTCTGATTTCTCTCTCTCTCTCTCTCTCTCTCTCTCTGTCTAGCATTCCAGCCTCCTCTCTCTCCTCCCCTCCTTCACTCCTCCTACTCTCACTGGAACACTGTGCCCCATTCTCATTCCTCCCTCCAGGAAAATTTCTGCTAGCCAAGCTGCCTTCTCATATTTTTTCCCCAAACTCTGATATTCTCTTCCCATTTCTATCTACTAAAACTATTTTTTTCCTCCCTCAGGTCCCTCCATTGTGACTTTACTACTCTCTGCTACAGCTGTACCTGACCCTTGAACTTAGAATCCCTCTTCCCCCTTCCCTTGCTGTTGGGTGGCCCCTAACACAAAGCAATTTTCTTCCCACCCTAGTCCTCCAGTTTGTGTGGTATGAATATTTATTTATGTCTTTGTTTACCAGGTAAGTGTACTGATCCAGAGGACCGTTTTCAGTCACGACCCGGATACCCTCCTAATAAAGGTTTCACATCTGGAAGTGTATTGTACTGTACCTGTACTTTACTGTACTGCACTATACTTGCACTGATTACTTTTACACATTCACATAGTCTTGGTGGTATTAATCTGCTCCTAATCTGATGTTTCCACACTGTATTGTATTGCAATTATACCTTATTTCATTGTTGTGCACCTTTTATTTTTGAGCAGAACTGGTTTTCCTGCCTGAACATCAAGACTGCTCAACTGTGACATATTTTTATTGTCATTACTCTTGTACCTTATGTAAGCAATCAGACACAATAGGGTGTGCATGAAACAGATTTTACCACATGCCCAGGGGTGCAGTGAGGCTTGAGGCCACATGCCAAGTGCCTTCAGCCCCTGGAGGTGCAGTAAAATCTGTTCCATGCACACATCCAGATCATCTTATTGCACTTACAAAATGGGCTTTTTTTTTTTTTTTTTTTTTAAATTTTGCAATTGGAAAAAGCATGCTTATGTGTAGAAACAATAGATGCACTTGTGTGGCATTTATGATAATATAGTCCTTCTGCCCACTGCAAATGATGTCATTGATGATGTCACTGTATTTCTGCTGGACAAAGTGTGTCCTTTGCTGGCATCAAGATTCAAAATATGGAATGTTCATCATGGAATGTTTATCATGGAATGTTTACCATGCAATACATGGATTCAAAATTCTGCCAGTTCCACTTGCAAAATGTTGCTCTCCTAACATACTGCACACACACACACACACACACACACACACACACACACACACACACACACACACACACACACACACAACAAAGGCCTCTTCTACAGCCAGATGCCGGATTTTCAAATCTCGGTCACAAGCTGTAACAATGGCAGCTTGCACCAAGTGTCGGTGCATCCAGGACCCTGCACCCAATTTTAAATTAGGCATGGTCCTGGCACCTAAATCCCACTGCTTGCGGCAACTGAGTGGGTGCACAAAATTGATGGCACACCAGAAGGAGTGCTGCAAATGCTGTGGGATGGTGGGGTGGCAGCTACACCCTTTAAAGGGTGCATGGTGTTTCCCCTCCAACACCACACCCCAAAGTGCCCATAAGCAGTGCATACAGGACACTCCCCGGTGATGTACTGCCTACTCCCAACCCAGATCTACCCCAACACTGAAATAGGTATGGAAGATACTCCCTGGTTATCCAGTGGCCCCCCTACCTGCCCAACCCAGCAAGTAGTGCCCACCACCTACTCCCCCCAACCTGGACCATTATCCAGTTACCAGTACAGCCCTCCACACACCACCATGGCTGGCCACTGAATGAACTGTCAGAGTGCATACTGTCTACAGTATGTACTCTGACAGTTCACTAATGGCTGGCTATGGTGGTGTGTGGAGGGTTGTGCTGGTCACTGGATAATGGCCTAGATGGGGGAGGGGTGATGGGCACTACTTGCTGGGTGGGTGGGTGAGGGGCCACTTGATCACCAGGGAGTATCTTCCATATCTATTTCAGTGTCAGGGTAGATCGGGGTGGGGAAGGGTGACACTAGATCACCAGGGAGGATTCTTCTATTACTATTTCATTGTCAGGGTAGATTGGGGTGAGGGGGCCACTAGATCACTGGGGAAAATTCTTCTATAACTATTTCAGTGTCGGGGTAGATCTGGGTGGGGAGGGAGGACCCTAGATCACAGGGGTTGCTTTCTTACTGTTACATGATGTGTAGGGGCAGATCAGGGCAAGCAACACAGTGGCACATACTGGACAACTCTCCCAGAGGATGTCTAAGTACTGTTCGACCAACCCTTGGCTGGTCTAATGGTACTCAGCACTTTGTCCCTGGGAAGGGCTTTGAAACTTGAGAATTCAGAGTTGTGGCAGCCAGGGTCTGCTGCAAGCACCCTGGCGCCAAGCCGTAGCCACTGTTGTCGCGAAAGGCTGGCACAAGCACACCATGTTGTAAGCAGCCTGCTGCTTGACGTAGGCTGCTTTCTCAAATAGCTTGGGGCTTCCCTTGACACAAAGTGTTTGTTGTGTCCAACATGTTGGACACAAGCACCTTGAGCTATTCTAAAGGCTATGAAAATCTGGCCCAGAGATTCAATTATCTCACTTTCAGGGCAAGCAGAAGAGAGTTCCCTGATGAGTAGGTAAAGATAGAAGGGGGATTTTTCATTGCCAGCAAAGAAACAGTTGTAATGAAAACTATAAGTAATACTTAATGTTTCTAATTTGTTTACGTGTGTAAGGAAAGTGTGATAATCGGGGAAACAACATTTAATTAATTTATTTTATTTTTTATTTAAGGTGGTTTTATTTTTAGGGCCCAGTTGAAGGTTTTTTTAGTGTAAAGATAGCAGCCATGTTTATGAAAGAAGATACATTTTGGCTGTATGGGAACTGATGGAAGATAGTTCTGGTTATAGGTGGACTGATTTGCTTATTGTGTGATGTGGTTTGGGACAAGGATAACTGTGCATGAAATATTTTGATCAATGAGACTTCTTAATTTTGGAAGCCTATTTTATAATGTATTGTATTGCCTCTTGCACCTTTTGTATTGTATACTCCCTCCAGTCACATTTGGAAAGGAGCTGTTACCAGCTCAGTATGCCTTTCCAGGTAACATTTTGAAATAAATAAATACATTTATAAATATGTGAACTACAGTAACAAAAAAAAACTTGAATTTCAAGTTATCACATTCTACATTAATAGGTATTTACAATCTAAGAAGAACCCAAGCCTGTAAAGTTTATCTATGGCTCAGGCTTATTCTGTAGCTGAAGCCATGAAGGCCTGATTGTGATACCATAGTTGACACAGAAACAGGTTGTGTTGTTAGAACAGGGGATCACTACATCACTACATGAATTAAGTGCAATACCCCTTCCTCCACCTGTTCAGCAGCAAGTATCCACATGCACCCTCTTCCCACTACATGGAAAGATTAACATATGATGATACATAGGAACCTCCCTTCCCTAGCACTCGACTCAGTAACTATCACCCAACCCCAGCCTCACACAAAAAAAAAACACCACATACTTTCTCAGCACCTATTACCTTCTGCTACATCTCACACCCAACCCAAAGGGGAAAGCAAGCATTTCTCAATGCCGAGTGTTTGCTTGCTGGCATTAGCATTGGAAGTGCAGGAGTTAGACAGATGCAGATTAGGAATGGCAGTGAAATAGTGAACTGACGCCAGCCCTACCCTCACCCTGCAAAGTTGGATAGGCATTGGGGTGTGCCTTTGGGTCGTCACCCATAACATCATGCCATTTCACCTCACCCCACCCTGCAGACACCGACAAGTGCCCAGGTGTGCCTTGTGTTTAGGTTTACACTACCCTATCTGCAAGGAAATACACTGGAAATGGGTGCAGTATAGGAGAATGGGGTGAACTTTGGGTCTGAAGAGTCCAAGGCACACCTTGATGCCTCTCACTGGCTGCAGTGTGGGGGTAGGGGTGGAATGACATGAGCATTACTGTCGACAATCACAAGTCACACCCCTGACACCTGTCAGTCCCTACAGGGTAGGGCTTAATGCTTGGAAACCCTAATGCCGTGGGTATTTCTTGGTATTTTCACTCCAAGTTTTCTACATGTGCTTTTTGTGACTGCACTGCATGAACAGTGACACTATGAGTTTGTTAGCCGGAAGGTGATTTTGCACAGCAACTCCGCCATTTGGCACCACAGGTGCAAAAATGCATTTTGAACAGAATATGAAAAATGACACCTGTACTGTTCATGAGGAGGTGTAAAAAATGGTAATGTTGAAAATCTGGAGTGAAAATATTAAAAAATTGGTGAAGTCACAAGCATGGGTACAAACTGTGCAAAGCACATCCATAATGTAATTATTCTGGGAGATTTTTACACCAGATTTTCAACATAGGCATTTGGGGACCTTCACTCATGAACAGTGGCACTGTGATTTTCTTAATCTGTCCCTAACGTTGATTTCACACAGCAACTGCACCCATTGTGTGCCACAGGTGCGAAAACATGTTTTGGGCTGGATGTGAAAAATGGCAGCTGTACTGTTCATAAGGCAGTGTGCAAAAATGACAATGTTGAAAATCTGGAGTATGAATATAAAAAACTGGCAAAGTTATGAGCATGCGTAGAAACTGCACAATGCATACTACAGGTAACGCAGTCATTTTTTGGAATTTGTCCAGCAAATTTGCAACATGGGCTTTTTGGGACCTCTCCTTATGAACACTGTCACAGTGATTTTCTTAATCTGTCCCAAACATTGATTTCGCACAGTGACTGCACCATTGTGTGCCAGATGTGCGAAAACAGATTTTGGGCAGAATGTGAAAAATGACAGCTGTATTGTTCATAAGGAGGTGTGGAAAAATGGCAATGTTGAAAATCTGGAGTGAAAATATTAAAAATTCTCAAAGTTACGAGCGTGTGTGGGAACTGTGCAATGCACACTTGTAACACTATCAGTTTTTGGAATTGTTTCACCAAATTTGCAAAATAGGCTTTTTGGGAGCCCACTTCATAAACAGTGACACAGTCATTTCATTAATCAGTCCCGGAAGGTGATTTCACACAGTGACCACAAAATCACCTTTTGGGACCAAGTAATGACATGACAGTGACTTAGTTCATGAGGTGAGGTCCCAAGAACCCCATGTTGAAAATTTGGTGTCAAAAGTCACAAAAATGGCTGAGATATTCACCTATGTTGAAACCACCCCCATTTATGCCATTATACAGCTTACCGGCATTTCTTCAGTTCGCGGTTGGCTTTGAAGAGTGCAGATGTGTTCCCGCTCCACCAAAGATCATTGTGCCAGTCTCTGGAGGTAAGTATGTGGTGAGGGGAGGTGGGGTGTGCAGAGGGTGGGTGCAGGTTGGGGGAAGGAGCACTGCAGGCAACGAGGGACTATTTTCTTGTTTACAGGTTAAAAAGAAAAGAAAAACTTTGCAGGAAGATTTTCTTTTTTACAGGTACATTTTGCATGCTGGGGTTGGCTCCCAGTGTGCCACCTGAGTGTTTTGGGACAACTGGAGCCAAAGTGGATTGGGCACCCTGTCGGGCAAAGCAAACAGGTATGAATTTGGGGGGCATGATATCGAGGGGGATTGAGCACCCCCTTGGCATACAAATTAAACTACAGTGACATCATGCCAGTGGGGATTGGGCTCTCCATTGGCAAAATAACTTGGTAGGGGGCATGTCAACAGGGGGATTGGGCACCCCCGACGTTGGCTTTCAGGCGGGACTGTGAGAGGCAGATGGCAACAGCCTCCACCATGTTTATTGAAATGTTACACCAGGCAAGGCACGCCCTGCCATGATGGGTTGCTCCCTCATTGCAGTGACAAAATTGTTTCAAGTTTGTGGCACGTTTTTGAGACGCTGTCATAGGCAGCATGCTCATTCATTGGTGCCACACAGACAAGCCCTAAAAAAGTAGTGGCGGCATTGACCACATCACAGCCGCACCTCCACAACCTGCTACTCCAGCAAGCTGTCACAACATGTTTCTTGCTCATGCACGCAAGCAAACATAAAAATGAATTCCTCCATGTTGACCCTATGGAGGACGATAACTAATTGTGTGTAAAGTTGGAAAAATTTGCCCTGCGAATTAATTTAGGCATTCACCACAGGTCACAAAGTTAATCCACCTTGTGACGTGTCAATTCACAATATAGGGATAACTTCACAAAATGTGAATTTTGTAGCTTTGCCAGTGAAGTGGGGCCCACAGACAAAGTTTGCAATATACTGTGCCATGGGACTGGAGTTTTCATGGTACTGAAATGAGCTGTATGCCATGAAGAGGCCCTGCAGAGTATAGATTTCTAAAGAGACAGTTGGAGAGAATTCGGTCTATGCTTGTCTGAGCAAAAAAAAAAAAACCTTTAAAAAACATCTAAAAACAGAATGTTTAGAAATCAAATCATTCACAAATGGTTTTAGAGGGCCTTCTTTTGCAGGGTTTGTGTTGTTTCTGTTTTTGCCGATTATTTAGTTGAATGTAGTGGTTTTGTTTTGTCTACAGTGAAGCTGTACTAAAGGAAGAGGTTCTGGGGAGGTGGCAAAGAATCTTGGAAGTTGTTTGCGACAAAAGGGTGTAGCAGCTAAAAAAATGCATGTCTGCAGCCGTGTCTTCTATGCACCCCAGGGCTGTTAGTAGTAGTAGTAACAAAGGAGTAATTGGAGGCAGTAGTGCTGATATTAGTGTGGCCAAATTTTCTCTGCTACATTATGTGCATCCATGCTGGTGGGGGTTGGGGAGGTTGCAACAAGAGGAGCAGAACAAGAGGTGGTAAAATCTCTGGCTCTGGCACAGTGGTTGAGGGGGAGGGTTTGATGTCCCCATGACTGCTTGTAGTGGTGGTGCTGAACCTTATCTTGATGATAGTTTTCCCTTCCCAAATGAGAGCGTGGCACTTGCACACGAGTCTGAGCATGAGAAGCGTGCTCTAACTGTTGCACAGTCAGGAATAACAAACTTGACAATGTGTCTATAACTCTGGATGATGAGAGGCAGAGAACCTGGACAAAATGAAGAAGAGGACAAAGCTCAGGATAAGTAGGATATCAGCAGCTGTGAGGATGATGATGTGGGCCAATATGGGAGCTGGAAAAGGAAAAGAGGAACAGTGGTGCTGCTAAAGATGCAGGGATTTGCCCACACTATCTCATACAACTTCCAAAGTCCCCCAACACTGTATCATTTGTTTATCTTACTGATGAGCCCATTGCACTGTGTCATGTGTCAGTCACCCAGTGACAAAGTTCATAATGCATCCTCAAAAACACCAAATCTCTAGTTTTGCATTTTCATATACTGGATCTAGCTAATGAAACAGTTGCTATCTGTCAGCTGTGTCAAGTGCAAGTTATTAGAGGAAAAAAGGGCAGTCACCTGGGCACTGGTGGGCAACACACATGTAAAGTCCAGGTACCTGTTATGCTGGACTCAACACTAAAAGGAAGTTGGTGCAGGAGGTACCTGTCCCTTAACATGATCATTTGCAAAGGCATCCAGAAGTGGCTGGGAAAAAGCTGAGCTGGAGGGTGGGTCGAGTGAGAAGGACTAGTACCGAGATAAGGAGGAGCCTCTGGCACTGCCTAGCAGTGGTCATAGCAGCAGTGGTGGGTTGAGTAGTACCACAAAGAAACACCAAACCTTAGTAACACTATTATAGAATCCACCCCAAATCACTGATTTTATTCAATCAGCAGCCATGAATCCTTAGGAGTTAAATATTACCCCACCAACCATACTGCCACGAGTCCAGCTGTTTGGTTGCCTAACAACCAAAAAGGTTTGGCCTAGACTGCATGGCATGATTGAGCATTATTCAAAATACCCACCCAGTCATGCTATGCTATATGTGCTGAATCCAGCAACAGCCGAAAGGCTGGCACTTGACCTCTTCATTGTTTTTATTTGTTTGTTTTTTAACCGGGTAACGTCTGCTATGCACAAGTGCTTGCTCTTTGGGGTGACCCAGGAGCACTAAGGAGGTTATTGATGCTCAGAGTCACACAATATGAAAGTGGAGGTAGTGGGAATCAACCCAGGTCTGCTGGATGTACCAAACTCATTCACAGCTCATTGCACTAACCCCTAGGTCATACTGCCAGACATCTTTTGCCATTTTTTTTGTTGGGAACATCAGATTACAAGGTTGATGGCCTATGTCTGTCCCAAATGGCAGATTCCCTCAAGAATGTATTTCTTCCCACATGCCATTTATTAACTTTATTGGGACAGTGCCACACATGGTAATCCATGTCCTACTACACTCAGCATCACTCTGCAGAGGTCTCACTGGCCCAGTGGCGCGCTGAGGATTGAGGCACTGGAAGCAACACCTCACACTATACCAGCGACCTGGGTTCAAGAACAAGCCCAAGTCATCAGGGGTCATTGGGGAGGGGAGGGAGAGAGGAGCTGTACTGAGCTGCCATTAGGCTGTTCTCTCTGGAGGAGGGTTGAGCACTGATCCAACCAGCAGATGGTGTCGGGAGGGAAGGGTACTGTTAAGTGCTTGGCAGAAGCCATGCCTCTGAACAGCTTCCCACCTGGACCTTGATCCTTCACAAACGCACCCTTTTGGGGGGTCTAGGGCTTTCCATAGCTACTTCACTAACCTTGGAAAAAAAAAACACCCTCTACCATGCCCTGTGATCCCCACAAGGGTGGACGGAGTGGATGGTCGGTACGCTGTCACTGAGCCTCGCCGGCAGTCAGGAACAAATGTAGTCATAAAAAAAACCTATGCATACATCTCAGTATGGATATGTGGACCAGTGGCCAAACAGCTGGTGAAACCTATCTGTTTCATATAGCACATTGGACACAAATGCCAGAGGTAGTATTTGACTCTGGCCAGGAGAAAAAATAATCAAGCCGAATTTGCAATGGTAGCAACACTTTGTCTATTTGCCAGAATGCCACTCTGGCAATAAAGAGTGTTACTGGATCACACCCTGATCAGAAAATGCTAAAATTGCTCCAACACCGAGACTGATGAATGGCTGTACCCTCAGTCACTAAAAGGAGGTTTCATTGCAAGCAATAGTGGCTGAAATGTAGTGAAATGCGTCAGTGATTGGAGGTTTCTCAGGGTGCTAAGCCTGTCACACTGTCTTAATCTGAATGTGCAGGGGTTTCTAGCATATCTTGATATAAAGTCCATGTTTATTGAGGCCAGTTGCCTCTGTGCCCAATTTGCCCATTCCAGAAAGGTCTATGATCATCTCAGGCACCTGCAGAACCAGAACAAACCTCAGCACCATATGATGCTGGAAGTCATCACCAGATGGAATTCAGCACTGTACATGACTGAGCACTTGTATAAGCAGTATTAAACCATCTCCAAATACGTTCTACTGCATACAAGCAGTGACAGCGCCAGGATATCCATGTCTGTGACAACAGACTTGTTCTGATTAATGGATCGCTTGATCATGATTCTCAAGACATTCAAATGTGAAAAACAAGCAGTGAGAAGGAACACTGACAGTATCTGTCAGGCCATCCCACTTCTTGTAGATAAATTTGTTATTAAACAACACAAAACTCCCAATACAGAACAGAAAACATCCTATACATTGATATAATATGACATCAGCCCAGCCAAGGTTGTCCTACAGTATAATATAAAAACTGGGACTCAATTCATACCAGCATGTTATATCAATGAGAGTGCACTGCACCCCAGGGAATATGTACATGTATTCAGCAGCTGATTCTAAGCATTTTTGACAATTTATCAAACCTACTAACTATTAACAGTAAACTGTACTCCACTAGCGATCAGACTCTATTCTAAAGATAACAGGCAGATAGTAGTTACAGTCTTACCAACTTCACTGTACTCTTGGTAATTATATAGCATTATAACAGTATTTAGATTAAAGAAAAGGGGACCAGCATCTACCAAGCCATTTCATTATTTTATTACCAAAATTAGAGTGCCTCTCCAAAGTAGCCAGTTGTCCGACTGCCAGGAGTCATTCATTAGCAGAAGGTACCTCAGGGATTCTCCAGCAGCAAAGAATAAGTTTTTGGCTGCCACTCCAATGATGTGAGCCACTTAGCTTGTGGGACTATTTTGGGGTCATTTCTGGGCAACATCATAATAGAAGTAATGGGGTATTAAGGGGAAGGTCCTTACCCACCACCTCTTCACATATGTGAGTGATTTGTCACCAGAATGGCTAGAGGTGGAGGACAGGACAATCCCATTGAATGTGGTATAGGTGAGGACAAGGTACCACACTTCTTCAAATGTTATCTCTGCTCATCAACCCAATTAACTTCAAAACCTTGAGAGTGCAGTGCCACCTATGCAGTGTTTTGTTGTGCATAAGCTGGCTTCTCCTATCCCTGCAGGCTCTACGGAGTCTATCCCAGCAGTTGTCACATTGGGTCTCGGATATGGAGATATCCAGCTTCATTAATTATTCTTGTCTGGTCATGTGAGAGGGATCTAGGCATCTCTAAGAGCTCCATATCTCATACTAGTCCTCCCTTTTTTCAGTTTGCCCCAGATGGTTATAGAGGGGTACTTGTTTTCCCCCGGAGGGTGACTCGGAGGTCCCATTTCTTTAATCAGGCTGTGTAACAAGAGATATTTCCAGAAGTCTCTTTTTTAATCTGGAACTTGGTGACCAATGAGGCAGGAGCAGGCATCTATATGTCACCAATGCACCTTATGTCCTGTGCTTCCCAAGCTTGCCATTTCAGCATTTCCCCTTTAATAAAAAGCCCTGGATTACCCCATAGAGAGGTCCATGCTGCTGGAGTTGGGTCCTTCCAAAGCCACAAGTAAAGTTTCTTCCAGTATTGGGTTGTAATGCCAGGGTGGGAAAAGGGTGATGGGGCATACCTTTATTGGCATAGAGAACCATGGTAGTGAATGAGCCTTACCATCTGATTAGCTGCTGTTTGTATCCACTACAGTGCAGCTGTAGATTATTCAGGAAACCACTGAACTGTTTCTCAACAAACTGTTTCTGCAGATACATAAGCAAAGTGATAATGTGAAAAACAGGATCCCCTCACTCCAGTGGCCCCTTAGTTAGGCCCTGCTGTATCACTGGGGTTTCTCCTCCCACAAGTTACCTTTTACTTTATCTATTACAATAAATCATATTGTTGGTATTTAAATCGGGAGGTGTGCTAAGGCATGCTGAAACCAGAGCACTGTGATAAGTCTGTGTCTATTTTACCAGCCAGGGACAGTTGGAGAGCTCACCATCTCTCTAATTTAACCTTCATGGATGCCAGTGAGTGATTTAGATTTATGGCTTCCATTCTGGGCAGATTCTTGTAGAGTTTTACCCTAAATATTGAATTCCCTTGTTGGCCCAGGTCAAACCCAGTCTTCAGAAGGGTTCAGGAGAGCAAAATGCATTCAAGGGGAACACTTCAATTTTACTTTGTCTAACCCTGAGCCCAAATGCTTCTGAGAATGTTTAGAGATGCGATAGTATAGGGTTTACTTAGTTGTGGGTGTCTGAGAGGGTTATTCAGTCACTTCACTACCAGTCTAGCATTGCTTGTAAAGCACTTTGGGATGTATGAAAAGTGCTATATAAATGCTGATTCTTCTTCTTCTTATGAGCAAGGTATTGGCATACAAAAAGTTTAATATGTTTAGACCCACCCACCTTAATCCCTTTTATGCATTATTGATCTCTAATAGCACTAGCAAGTATCTTGCTAGCCAGCACAAATTATATTGGAGACAGTGGGCAACTCTGCCAGGTTCCTTTCTAGGAGGCAGTATAGCACAGTGAGTTAAGGCTGTAAGCTGCAGATCTGGATACCTGGGTTTGAATCCCACACCTGCCTAGGTGCATACTGTGTGAACCTGAGCAAGTCATTTAACTTTCTTGTACTCACTGCTCCCAGGTCACATTTGGAAACAAGCTTTGGCTTAGTGTGCTACTCCTGGTTCAACAATGTTCCCTTTCCCCTTCTTGCAGAGGGAATGGTTGGGACCTAATACAATTTATTAGGATGGATGCCATTGGGAAGGCATATAGTAGCTATATCTATTACTGAAATATGGGACCAAATCCCATTTTGGAGAGTGTCTTAAGTAGATAGGTCCAGTCAACAGATTTGGACACCTCAAAATCCACTGCCATAGCAGCAACTGGTCACCTGATTTGTTGGACCATATATACAATGAATTCTGATTATCTTAGATAATCTGAACTGATTCACCCCTTGATAAACTCCACCTGTGAAGGATGCATCTGCTCAGCAAGGACCTGCTCTAGCCTGACTGCTTGAACCTTGGCCATAATTTTGTTCTATGCATTAATGAGGAAAACAGGGTGGTAGCAGTCCTCTGGGGATGCAGGATCTCTCTCTTTTTTTGATAAGATGGTTATTATTGCTTCCTTCATGGTGAGTAACATAATGGATGAATTCAGGGATTCTTGGAACACCCTAAAGAAATATGGAGATCTATCCTTGAGCATTAGTTGGTGAAAGTCAGAGGGAATCCATCTCCCCCAGGGCTCTGAGAGGGTTCATAGCATTGATCACTTTTTGTACTTCCTATATTGTCAGGAAAGGCAGCATTGTTGCTTGAGCAAGTGAAATGGGTGGGAGAGGGTCAAGGAATCCAGCAATAGTATATTTTAAAGATGGAGGTGGGGATGCACAGAGGCTTTTATAAAACTGCTGCATAACAGTATTAATACACTCGGGATGTTGCTGCATTAAACCTGAGCTATTACTCAAACCTGTTGTGAGCTTGCTAAACTACATTGTTGACCAGCATCACAGTGACAGAGTCCATGTCAACCATGACTTGCAGTTGGCAGGGAGCCATGCACATCAGACACTGTTTTTTCTTCGGGGGCTTTGCCCCATCAACCCCCCCCCCACACACAGGGGGATCTACTCCCCGCACCCCCGTACTAATGGATTCTAACTCCAAGTTGGAGTTAATTCAGGGAGGGGTTCAAAACAGGAGAAAGTGTTGCCGTGTCCCGGGAGGACTTCTACAGTGACACGTCTTTGTTGTCGGCATCGACGTATATCTCTGCAGAAGTGTCACTGTGTGGGAGGCATACCCTTGCACTTCAGTCTGTAGCCTGTATGCAAGCAGTTTACTGGAGTTTCTCCTCCTTCCCAGAATGCATGATGTAGCTTTCTAAGGGCTAGTTCAGTGTTGTTTTTTATTTTATGTTTATTTAAAAGTTAAGTAGATTACAGGATAGGTTCTATGAGAAATAAGTTTAGTTTTCAGGATGTACTATGTCATTAAAACAATGTATGTACAAGTTAGTATAAACAACAATAATTATGTAGCTACATATGAAAACTGGTACATATAAAGACTAATTGCAAACACGCTGTTTAAGTCACAAAAATACAATAACAATAAAAGAAAAATTTTCCTAAACAACATCAGTTAAAGCAAGCACATGCAAGTTATTCCTGTAATAACAACTTTTTAAAGTTATGTTTAAAAATGTAAACTTGTAACTCCTTGTTAGCAATTCTTTTAATTTGACCTGAGTAATGGTCAGCTGTGCCATCAGTGAAATGGGAGGGAGGATCTCCTACTCTAGTACTGGGTTTCCAGGTCCTTAAACTTCTTTACTAGTTTGATCTGCTCAACTTTCCTTCTTCTGCTCCTATGGGCTGCATAAGTGATAATCCTATTCCTTATGGTAGCCTTAAAGGCCTCCTACAGAGTGGCATCAGGCACCATCCCATTATCATTCTCCTCTCAGTATGTATTCACTGCCTCTTAAACCCTTTCCCGGAAGACCTTATCCTCGAGGAGTAAGGGATCAAGCCTCAGTCTAGGCTGATGACTTCTTAGTTTGTGGACCCTATAGATACTTAATCTCTAGTGGAACATGGTCTGAGATCACTATCTGGTGGATCTTCAACTCCCTTAAGTGAGATATGGTATCATATGATACCACCCATAAAGTGATCCTTCTTGAAGTTCTATGAACAGTGGAAAAACAAGTATAGTCCATGACATTATTGTGCCGTGCATGCCATGCATCTATCGGCATGTGTTCAGCTATCAGGGGTTATACTGCTTTAAGTTCATTTGCATAGGGTTCTTTTTTCCCAGCACTTCTATCTATAGAAGCCTCTAGTGTGGCATTAAAATGCTCTCCTACCAGAAGTGGTGCTCATTCCTCATTAAATTCTGCTATTTCCTAGCTCATGGAGTGGTAGAAGGTAGTGTCATCAGAGTTTGCGCCATATATGATTACCAGTATGAAGGGGCCATCTGATGAAGAATCTGAAACCATCAACCACCTCCTTTCCTTGTCCATGCTTGATTTGTCGTCCCCATCCAAGGGATTTATACACTAAGATAGAGACACCCCATTTCTCAGAGGAGGCCACACTGTACCTCTCCTCTCTGATCTAGTCCATTTTTGAGTTTTGCAGCTTCCACCACAGGTAGCTGGGTCTTCTTCAGCAAGGCTAGGTAAGCTTAGAGGCATTTTAACTAATGCTGTATATTTTAGCTTGGATTTTAATTTGCTGTATGATGTTTTCATGACTGTTATTTTGTAATGCGCCTTGATTTTAGAAAGGCGCAAAAGAAATAAAGTTTTATTATTATTATTATTTCAGATGGGACAGTGCCTTTTTCTGTTTCACAGGTATATTCAGCCCTCTCACATTGCAACTGACTATGTGAATCCCCATGGGCCAGGGCTAGAGTCATAGTATTTATATTATTCTGCAACAACTACCGCTTCCTCATCCCCCTTCTGCTGGATGGGACATTTCCTCTTGCAACAGTAAGACAGAGTAACACAGAGCACCATGAAGATTAAGTATATTGTCGAGTAACCAAACCAGTGGAGCTATAAGCTAAAACCTGCACCCTCTACCTTCCCCTTCCTAGGAGTTATAGGATCCAGTATCCATAGTATGTAGAAGGAATCTCTTCCACTCCCCTCCATAATTACTGTGAGACTTAACTTCCTTAGACACAAGCTCTAAACAGGCCATTGCATCAACAGTTTCCTCAAAGGAGTGTTGACTGTATCCCCAATCAGAGGCTCATTACCCCCCTACCTCCATATGCTGCCCTCCCTTAGGTTGCAACTGGAGCACAGCATTGATTCACAAGCACAGGTATCCCATCACCCTATATTTCCTTCCTCTTTAGCACTGTGTTTGTACCCTTACCCATGATAAGTGGTAAAGTGCATGTGAAGCTTCTGGGGTGAGCTGCCTATTAGACAACAAAAGAACTATGTCATACTCACACACGCATCACACACACACACACTCAATCAATCTTTATTTAACCAGGTGGAACATCATTGAGAAAAACTCATTAACAAGATGGGCCTGGACAATTGCATGTATCAACACAAGGGACGAAATATATACAGGACAACATAAAAACAGGAAAAACATACAATAATACAAGCAGTGCATGGACATTCTAACTGAAAATTCAGTAACTAATGCAAAAAAGACACAGCAACAGGAGTCAACACGAAGCTATGTACAATAGCTGCTAGGGAGGACACAAGCAATAGGATGGAGCAAAAAGGAGACCATAAGGAGCCAGCATAGAGGGGAGAGCAAGAAGCCAGAAACTTGGGGGAGGAGGTAATTGGGGGGGGGGGTGGATGCATAGCTTGGGGTAGAAAAAATGTGCAAGTAAAAGGTGCAGAGCACAGCCAGAGAAGCATTGTTCAAGTCTTAGGATAACTGCTGGTTAAGTGCAGTCACCGAACGCAGCTACAAGTTTCCTTGAACAAACATTGGTACAGGGATTTAAAGAAGCTCAGTTTCACTGGGATTAATACTTTAAGGTTTTCTGTATAGTGTTCCAAATGGAAGGAAGAGCGTGACTAATTGCCGATTTCCCATGCCTGGTTCTTACTTTAGGGATTTGGAGTGAGATGTAAGATAGGCTTCCTAATGTATAGTTTCCAACACACACAACGCACACAACACATACACACACACATGCACACACAAACACACACCTTCAAAGTGACCGCCTTTAAGCACCGCAGCAGCTCTCAACAGTAAACATTAATTGACAAGTTAGCACTGATGCCTTTAAATAGCAGATACAGTATCTCTGCTGCTACAAAGTAGGTCAAAGCCCTGAAAGTCAACTAGCAGCTATAAATCTACGATACGCAGCCACAGACAGTTTCTTCTTAACCTGACTTGACACTGACAGTTATTTGCACTGTGGAACTAACACCAAGACCACTTGCACACAAAACCAGCCAGGGACTGCAGACCCAGGGAAAAATTGTAGCAATGTAACACACAAGCAGTGCACTACACTCAGATACCTATGGCAGTCTCAGTACTGGACTTGAAACTCTTAAAAATTCCATGCTGTGATTCTATAAACATTTTTATTTATTTTAAATCATTGGCTGGCTGCTGACACATAAAAGAATTAGGAACAAAAAACAACCTTGGTCCCAGTGTGAGCCAAGCCAGTTTCTGATCTGACTTTGGCTTCTATTTGTTTGTTTTGTTGTTGTTGATTTCACGCCACACCACACCCAGGACTGTCCCCTACTTCTTGATATGTTTATGATCAGGAATAGATTCTTTCTCTTTCCAGTCCTCCAGTTCACTTCTACAAGCTTTGCATTTTTTTTTGCTGCACTGAAACTGCTGGCAAATAATGATCAAATATGTTTAGGATCATTTTATTATTCATTTTATTATTCCCTTTAGGTTTGGGTATCAGGGTGCTGCAGTGCATAAACAATTAATTTTAGACACATTTTTTGTAACAAGGAGACCAACAGAAAAGCATTCACATACTTTAAATGTTTTTTGTTTGATCATTTTCATACTTTAAATCTGAGCTGACTCTGCATAATTTCAAAAGGACTTCTTTCTTACCACCTGAACTCTAGTTCATCTTCTCTTTTCCACTTTTACATTAGTGTGTGACACATACTGTACACACAGCAGCCACTATTATCTTCGGCCTTCTTGGGCCCAATTTTAGAAAGTTGAGTAGCACCACAGGGGACTTGTAGCAAGGTGTGTGATGCCAGTTGAGACTGGCATCACACTTTGCAGCAAGTGTGATTTTCAAAGTTGTGTGCTGCAAACGCCCTCTGATAGTCCACAATGTAGGACACAGGGAGATAGACCAGGCTCTCCCTGGTCTAACTTTGCCTCCGGTATCATGGCACTTGGACAAATCCTTTGGTACAAGGTGCCGTAAAGTGGGGAAAGTGTTGCAAATGTGCCAGTCCTTTGAAAGTTGGACTAAACTGCATCCGAGGGGCTTTGGTGCAGCAGTGTCAAACATTTGCGATGGATGCAGGACTTGATGCAAGCCTTGCGTCCACCTTGTAAAATCGGTCCCAATTGACTTAATGGCATAAAACTAAGTTTGCAAAGTCAACAAAGACTTGCTACGGTCCTAAAATTATTTAAAAAAATATTTAAGGGCTGCAACTAGGGGCACTAACTAAGATGGCAGTGTGATCTCCAGCCAAGTGGGCTGAATCCTGAAATATCCTGTGATATCCTGCACTCAAAGATACCTTAAAGTATCCTGCGCTGTACAGCTGGTAACAAGGAACACTTTAATCGAAAAATGATAAAGATACCTCCGTGTCTACCAGAGATAAATTGACCTCAATGTTGTACAGGTCAGTGGGGTCCTTCAGACTAACATGGCACAGTCATCTCAGGCAGCAGCATGGGATCATACCTCAGTGGAAGCAATGTTCAGACAGGTACTTAATCAAATGGCCTAGGTAACTATGGCTACTAATCATACTGCCCAGGTCCTGCAGTCTTTGGACTCTCACATGCTCCACAGAGAGCACTGCATAGCCTCTTCTGAGAACCTCATACAGGACCATATAGCTACACTCAGAGAACACCACCAATTGATTCAATAAATGCAGGACAAAATAGATGACCTAGAGAAATGGGGGCATAGGAATAACCTCTGGTTCCTAGGCTTTCATGAATGATCTGAAGGTCAAAATATGGAATATTTCCTACAGTCTGCCCTGTCTGAGGTCCTGCATCTGGACTCTACATGCATCTTACAGGTGGAGCGGGACCATCATTCCCTCGCCCCCCCATACCTAAAGCCCATGAAAAGCCTAGGCTGATCATAGCCCGCTTTCTGGACTACAGACAAAAATAATTGATTATGTCTAAGTCCCAGGACCTACAACAACTAACCTGGCATAATCACCGGATCAATATCTACCCTGACTATTCTAAGGAACTTTCAGATAGAAGACAAGCCTACACGGAGGCCCATCACATTATGTATAGAATTGGCCTTACCTTCTTTCTTAGATACGCTGCCACTGTGAGGGTAGAATACAACAGGGCCCCGCTCTTGTTTTCCACTCCTGATGCCCTCATGGAGTTTCTCCAGAAAACCTGACCCAGGATCACCTACCCCCAAAAAATAGAGCTCAGGAGGCATCCAGGGGGACACAGGTGGGTAGGTGATCTCCCCTGCAAACACCTGAAGACCCATAATGGCAGGCAGGGCCTGATGACTCCTGGGAACTTCCCTCATGGGGCAACAGGAAGCGCCAGTCCTCACGATGACATGGCAAAAATGATCATCCCATGGAGAGGGTCCGACGTGATAGCCAAGAGGATCAACGCATGGACCAGGTCCCCTGCACTGTGCTTGATGAATTCCCCACTGAAAACAGATTTCTTGCCATGTGTCCAATTACACCAGAGCAGCATCTGAAGACTTCCGCGGTGTACAGCTCCAAGCCTCCAGCCTGATGAGACAGCGCCCTGACTCTCGACCAGCCTCTAGGGTAGACGTGGTCATCTCTCACTCGAAGGCCACGATGCACCAGACCCAGGTCATCCCAAGACTCTAAAGACTTCACAATCCAGGCCCCAGATCACCCCCCTGCAGACCTCAAGTGTTTTCCCCCAAGTCAACCCTCTGACTCAGCTTTGGTAAATCAGCCACCAGGAGTATCAGATAAGTAGATGTTTATTTTACTGTTCTGGCCTACTGAAGGCCCTTCTCATCCTCTGATTATGACTGGGGGAATCTTAGGGTTGGGCCTCCTAATCAGCCTACCTCATACTCAAGACCATGGCTGATGTTTGGACTTCAGACTGAGATTCCTCCCCATCACCTTGGTGTTGAGACTGTTCCTTTTCTTCAAGGTCCTCCTCAGCCCCATTGTTCCCCACCAAGTGAACCTGACATCGAGGACTAATCCCTCACTCTATACTGGGAGGGATTCCATGGAGGTCCACGTGGCCTAGTGTTCTCCCAGAGACTTACATGTCCAAAGAGTGACGTGCCCCCTTCCCCCAGCTCCCAAACCTAGTTCTAACACTGATGTGTTGGAGATTGTTACCCATGTTGTTTGTAGATATGGAGGACCCAATCAGGCCAGTGGAAGAGGTGGTGTCTTGCTTTACTGCAGGAGGCATGGTCTGCCTGGCTGGCAATGGCATTTACCATGGATTAAGAGTCCAGGATTGTCAGTCTGGATGCATGCAGTGGAGGCTGTGACCTATGCTGTTTGTGGATGTGGAGGTCCCAAGCAGACCAGAGGAGAAGGTGGAGGTGGTGTCTTGCTTGCTGGAAAAGGCATGGTATGTCTGACTGGCAATGGCATTTAGGTTAGATTAAGAGACAGGGTTTGTCTCTGGCTGTATGCAGTGGAGGCTGTGTTCTGTGTTAATGTTTGCATTTAATTATGCAGTATTCTTACACAGGTGATTACCTCTACTACTGATATAGGGAGTCATTCTGGATCTGGTGTTCTTCCTGGGGATGGAGGTCACTGATCTGGGGTGGAACCAGTCATTTGGTCAGACCATCACACCATAAGGTTCAGTTTCGGGGCACCCCTATGTAGGCCTGCTCCTAAAGAGATGGTCCAGTGCTGACCTTTAAGGGGAGTTACCCCAGAAGGTCTATCGGCAGTGCTGGACCTATTGGGTTTATCGAGTGAATGCATGAGTCCAGGTGGTCTAGTACAGGCCTATAATAAGGTGGTGTGAGATGCTCTGGACTCAATTGCTCCTGTCTGTGTTCGCCCACTCGCTCGACGCCCAAGGACCCCCTGGTTTGATAGGTCCCCTGAAGGAGCTGAGAAGAGTGGGTTGAAGGCTAGAGAGAGCCTGGTGGAAATCCAGCCTTAATGCTGACAGGCTTAGATTGATGGAACACTACGATCACTATCAATCAGCAATCACCCATAAGAAGGCATAATTCCTGTCCAGGGAGATTGCTGCTGCATGGAATTGACTAGCTCAGCTCTTCCGGACTGTGGACAGACTGTGCAATCCAGTCTGCCTCCAGTCTAGAAGAGAATTTTCACAGATAAAGTGTGATGAGCTTGCTTGATTTTTTGCAGATAAGGTTGCCAGTATCAGGCTGAGTATTGGCCCGACTTTCTCTCTATGAGGGATTGCAGAAATCGACGGGGGGTGACAAGCACCCATCTTGCCTGGTCTAACTTTAGCAGGCCAGAATTCATGGACATTGTGAGGATTGTCCAGACACTGCAAAAAACCAGCTGCATCTAGGTCCTACACCACTATTGGTAGGTTGCATAGATGTTATCTGCCCGATCCTTGCTGAAATTATCTGGAGTTCCTTGGAGAAGGGGGTCTTCCCTGATCCCCTAAAGGAGGCGGTCATTTGACCACTCATTAAAAAACCTTCCTTGGATCCAGACTGTCCAGCTAACTACAGACCTGTTTCTAACCTACCCTTTGAGGGTAAGGTTATTGAGAAGGTGATTGCTTTGCAACTGGATGACCATCTTACAACCCACAATGTCTATGATGCTCTCCAATCTGGGTTTAGGAAGAGACATAGCACCGAGACCGCCCTTGTCTGGGTTTTAAATGATCTCCTAATTGTGAGAGATCGAAAGGCTTTTAAATGATCTCCTAATTGCGAAAGATAGAAAGGCTCATACTATCTTAGTTCTTCTTAATAGCTTCTGCCAGAGAACAGACAGAACACCAGGAGGAAGGGGCTACTAGTATAACTAAAACTTCTCTACTGGGACTAAGAACTAGATCTCTTGTACTAGGACCTTCAATTTAGGGTAAAAAAAAAGGAGTTGGTGTGTTTGTCAGAGGTAGTTGAAGTAAATTATCTGTTATCTGTGTTATCTGTGTACTTATCTAGGTGCTTGTCACAGGTGCCAGAAGGGAATTGTTATCTGTGAAATTAACTAAGTGTAGAAAGATTTGCCAAGTAGGGGGAGTGGCTTAGTTAGAAGCAGCCAGGTTAAGACCAGATATAAACACTACCCTAGATAGCTTCTGCCAGAGAACAGACAGAACACCAGGAGGAAGGAGCTACTGGTATAACTAAAACTTCTCTACTGGGACTATATTGCCCTCCTTCCCTCCCCTCCACCCTAAACCAGTTCTACTTTTATAGGCATAGGATTTAACTGACAACAGGAACTTCCTGTTTGGGGGCAGGAAATGAGTGATCACAGAGCCACCAAAGACTCACCATCCTAGAAGGGCAAGAGTAGCTCTCCATCCCCCCCAGCTGCCGGAGGTCTGACTCTGAGCAAGTAAGGAGACTACTGAGAAATATAGGAACTTCTTGTCTCAGAACAGGAAGATCAGGAGCTAAAATGGTGCAGAGGCAGTAAGTAAGTAGGGAGAGAAGAAAAAAAAAGAAATAAACAAACAGAGGAAAGAATAAGTATCCCAAATAACAGTTAGGGGTCCAGAAAAAAGACATGATGGGAGTGGTGCAGTGCAGTGGCTGTGGAGCAGCAGTCTTCTGGGAGATGTTCTGAAGGATGCAGTGTTGTCCCATCTGCAGACACCTCTCTGGGCTGAGGGAGGAGGTTACTCATCTCCAGGCTGAGTTGGCCAGGATTTGTGGAACCTCCTCTCCCACCCAGGGACCACCAGGGTCACTGCCATTGCCTCAGAGATTGCCAAGAAAGAGGAGTGGTTGGACCACAGTGGACTCAGGGAGGGTGAGGGTGGTGGAACAGAGGTGCATCCCTCCAGTTGTACCTCTCCACAATTTCTATGCTGTTCTGGAAAAGTGTGGTTCCTCTATGGAGGCACTCACAGTGGAGACCAAGGAGGATGCTGAGAACCTCCACAAAGGAGACCCACAGGAGGGTGGCATGGGACACCATAGGGGAAGGAAACAACTCATGGTGGGGTACTCCATTGTTAGGAAGGTAGAACTGGGGGAGGAAGGGGAGAGGGAGGTCAGGTGCCTTCCTGGCACCATGGCTTGGAGGGACAGGGAGCGAATCCTCAGGATCACAGGAGCAGCTGCACAGGGGAGGGAGCTGGATGTCATTGTCCACCTAGGGACAAATGATCTGGCTAAGAATGGGATCAGAGCAGTGCAAGAAGCATTTGTGGAGATGGGGAGGGGCCTTAGACAAATAGAACACACAGTAACCTTCTCAGAGGTGCTGCCTGTCTATGGCATGGGCGAGGCTAGGTTGCTCCACACCATGGGATTCAATCAGTGGTTGAAAAACTGGTGCAGAGCTCAGGGATTTGGCTTCATTGGAGACTGGGGGTCCACCTGTAGGGATGCAGGCATATACTGGCATGATGGTCTGCATCTGTCCAGAAGGGGAACCAGGATCCTAGGTGATAGGTTTAAATACTTCATTGACAAGCATTTAAACTAGCCAAGGGGGGAAGCACTGGAAAGGAGCAGGGAAATCCTAGCCCCCCAGAAAAATATCAGAGTACTAAGTGAGGTAGACACCAACATAGAGATGTCAATAGGGAGAAGCACAGGAGTAAATGGAGAAAGTGACAAATGCAATAAGGACAGGGATGGGGCAAAAAGGGTAAGACCATCAAGAAATGGATGGTAATGAGTACCAAATGCCCATAGTCTGGGCAACAAGCTTCATGAACTGGTGGCCTTGATGGAAGAGGGATGCCTGGATATTGTAGCAGTCACAGAAACATGGTACACAGAGAACCATTACTGGGATGTTAACATACCAGGGTACACAACCTACAGGAGTGACAGGGAGGGCAGATGAGGGGGTAGATCTCTATGTAAGGGAAGGAATAAAAGCAACTGAACAAAAGAGTAAACAGGGAGGACAGGAGGCACTGTGGGTCACCTTAGAGACTGAAAATGGCACCACAATCTGCACAGGGGTTGTATATAGATCCCCATGTCAGGGAGAGGGAATGGACAAGGATATGATAGAAGGCATACTTAGGATGGCAGAGAAAGGGGAGATACTGTTGATGGGGGACCTTAACATGCCAGATGTTAACTGGAGTACCTTTGTGGCAGCCACATCCAAAAGCAGGGCCATTCTTGATGCCCTTCAGGTGGCATGCCTCAAACAGCTAGTTTGGGAACCTACTCATGAGGGAGCAATCTTAGACCTTGTACTCTCAAATGGGGGCAGTGAGAGGATCTCAGATCTAGAAGTGGGTAGCCATTTGGGAACAAGTGACCACCAAACAGTGTGGTTCATGATAAACTCAGCTACAGAGTTAAGCCATACAAAAGTGAGGGTTCTGGACTTCAGGAGGGCTGACTTTGGCAAGATGGGAGAGTGCCTTAGAAAAGCACTAGCAAACAGGTTAGAAGGAGGGGTGGAGCAACAATAGGGAAATATCATAACCGCCATCACAGAGGCAGCAAGCTCTTGTGTGAAGTAAATAAACAAATCAAAATGAAAGAAAAAGCCACTATGGTTCTCAAAAGAGGTGGCGGTGAAGGTTAGTGAGAAAAAGATAGCATTTAGGAAGAATAAGGAAACACAGAAGGAGCAGGACAGAGAACTGTACCAGTTAAGGCAGAAGGAAGCATGGAGGATAGTCAGAATAGCAAAGGCACAAACTGAGGAAAAGATAGCTTACTCGGTTAAGAAGGGGGATAAAACCTTTTATAGGTGTATCAGGGAGCGTAGAAAGACAAAGGGAGGGATAGTGAGGCTGAATAGAATGGATGGTGGGTGAGCAGAGAGTGACAGTGAAAAAGCAGGGATACTGAATGAATACTTCTGTTCAGTATTTACAAAAGAGGAAGTGGGGGAGGTGCCTATGAACTGGTGTGGGATAGAAACGGCATCAAACAAAATGAGCATCAAAATAATTGTACATTTATTTCAAAACAGCGGACTGGTAAATGACAAAACAATAAACAGCATACAAAAAGAAAATCAACTGAAGAGCTAGAATTAACTAACTCGGATGGGGTGCTGCTCAATCCATACCCTTTCACACACTTCTGAACTCTTCAGACAGACGCTTTATAAAGCAATTATTAATCATGTGACAAGAAGACTCCACCTTTGTCATAATCAGTTTTAAACTAACAAAATAAAGAAAGTATTAATTTTATTTATGCTCATAAAATAATATATTTATAAATCAAATAACAAACTTACAGTGAAAATACAGCCTTCTATCAAATTATTATGCCAGAAGGAAATTCAGGGACCGCCTCCAACCAGCAGCATAAAGGAAGGGTGTTTTCGGCCTGCCGGCCCATAGATATGCTATGCAAGCAGAAGAAGGAAGGGGAATGTGAATACTGAACAGATCTGGAACAAACATCCTCGAGTCTAAACAGTTCCAGACTTGTTTATTTACTCAAGCTGTCAGAAAGGAGGGGTAAGCTAAGCTTTCTGGACAGGTACACTCTATTCAAAAGATAGAGTTTCTGTTTTTTTAAAAGCTACAATTCCTTCCCGATAGTGCTAGCGTTCAATAATATTTACCGGAGCTCTGCACTATCACTATGTGATTTACACCAGTTTCTAGGGTTCCTTGCTGCTTCTTGCCTTATTTACATAGGGGGACAGAAAAACATATAGCTGCAGCTCTCTCTATTATATCTAGCATCCTTTAATACTACCGAAATGTGACCATTGACGCGGTTCACCTTTTTACCCAAATAAATTGCAAAATTAAAACCTAGCGTTAAACCAAGTACGGCAGTCACTTTAGACACATATTGTGACCTGCCACCAGAACTATAGAGAACACTCGAAAAAAGGGGGGTTGAAGTTCCCCTGACCCAGGGAAATTTGCCTATTTATACCAAAGGTATTCTTTCTCCCATAATCCAAATACCAAAACCTTGCTTTGGGGAATATGGAAAACACATGGGGTGGGGGGAGAAGAAGAAAAGAAAAAAGAGGGACAGAAACAAAAAACGAATGGACAAACAGGATGGGTGGCCAGCCCAACGAACAATACACAACAACATAGAAATGAAAATGTGTGCTTTCCATAAGTCCACCGGAGCAGAGGCAATGGGGGGGGGGGCTGTAATACTATCACATTCCTCCCTGTTCAAGACCAAACCTCTCTTGTTTGGTTAAAGGAAAAAAAATAAAGATGATAGGGAAATCACACTAACTGTTAAATCCTTGGAAAGAAAGGATGGAGCCATCTCCCACCCTCTCCAGGGCTCCACCCCGGGGTCTCTAAAAATAAAACTTCTCCTTAAATAGGAATACTTCACAGGGTATTCATCTTTCTTTCTTTACCCCGAGGTCTGTTAACAGTTCAGTGTATGTCCCATACCATATCTTGATAAAAAATCATCATTACTATGGGACGAACCCTTTCTATACTTTATATTAAATCTATATGGTTGCATGGCAAGATACCATTACATTATGTGAGGGTTTTTATCTTTCATCACATGAAGCCAGCATAGGGGATTATGATCTATCCATAGTTCAAACTCTCGACCCCACAAATAGAAGCGTAAAGCTTCTATTGACCATTTTATGGCTAGGCATTCTTTTTCAATAACAGAATAATGTTTTTCCCTTTCGTGTAATTTTTGGCTTATGAACATTATGGGATGTTCTTCATCATGTACCATCTGCGTGAGTACAGCTCCTATACCATAATTAGAAGCTGCTGTTTGTAATATAAACGGTTGAAAAAATCAGGAGTATGTAAAATAGGTAAGGAACATATTTTGGCCTTTAGATGACAGAATGCCTCCTCACACTCAGGTGTCCATTTTACTTTGTCTGGTTTTGATTTTTTGGTTAGGTCTGTTAAAGGTCCAGCTATTGTAGAGCAGTTAGGTATAAAGTGTCTATAATACCCAATGAGGCCTAGAAATGACCTAACATCTTTTTTTGTTATAGGACGGGGGCTATTGGCCACTGCCTCAACTTTAGAAATTTCTGGTTTTACATTGCCATTTCCAATCTGGAACCCTAGATATTTTGTTTCCTGCATGGCCAGGGAGCATTTGGAAGGATTTATAGTCAACCCGGCTTCAGATAGGGCTGATAATATAGCCTTCAGATGTTGTATGTGTTCATCCCATGAGTGACTGAATATCACCACATCATCTAGGTAAGCTGCGCTATATGTTGTATGTGGTTGCAAGATGTTGTCCATAACCCATTGGAACATAGCGGGGGTACCATGTAGACCAAAAGGCATTACTGTAAAATGGTATAGGCCTATGGGTGTGCTGAATGCAGTTTTCCTTCATCTTTTGGATCTAGGGGAATTTGCCAATACCCCTTAGTCAGGTCTAAGGTGCTGATGTATTGAGCCGTACCTAAATGATCTATGATATCATCTATTCGGGGCATCGGATAGCAATCAAAATTAGACACTATGTTTAAACGTCTGAAATCAAGACAAAGTCTGATTCCTCCTTCCTTTTTTTCTACTATCACCATGGGAAAGTTCCACTCACTATGGGAGGGTTCAATAATTCCCAGCTCGTGCATTTTCCTAATCTCTTGTATGACCTCATTCCACACTCTTTCAGGTATTCTATAAGCTTTCTGTCATATAGGTATGGCGTCTGGGACCACGATATGATGAACAGCATCTTTAAATTTTCCTGGCATGCCTGTAAATAAGGTTTGGAAGGGTCGTAACACAGTCTGTAAAATGGAAATCTGTTCAGCTGATAAATCTGGGTTGATTCGTACTTCTGAAAGATTACCCGTATTTTCCAACCTTTGATACGCTAAATCTAATTCGGACTCAATGGTCTCTGGATAAATATAACTACAGGTACGGGGAGTTCTTTCTACCCATGGTTTTAACAAATTCACATGGTATACCCTGTATTTAACTTTCTTTTCCGGTAGTGCGACCGAATAAGTTACTGGGCCCATACGTTTCATAATTTTGTATGGGCCTTGCCACTTCATAAGTAATTTATTATCAGAGGATGGCAATAAAAGTAGAACTTTATCACCTGTAGCAAATTCTATATGTTTTGTTCCTTTATCATAGTACTCTTTTTGTTTTACTTGCTGTTGTAGGTTAGTCTGGTGAGCTTTTTTTACATAAGTCATTAATCTTTGATGTAATTGTTGCCAGTACTCTAAAGGTTGTGTCATGTGTTTACCTGTCTTGTCTTCCCAGTCTTCCTTTATAATGTCTAAAGGGCCTCTTGGGTTATGACCGTATAATAATTCGAATGGAGAAAACCCAGTAGATGCTTGCAGAACTTCTCTATAGGCAAACATTAGATAGGGTAGATATGTATCCCATTTGTTACCTTCCTCTGATACATACTTTCGTAACATTTTTTTTTAATGTTTGGTTGAACCATTCGACTAACCCGTCAGTCTGAGGGTGATAGGGTGTAGTGAAAATAGCTTCAATACCTAGTGCCTGGTACAAACATTGCAGCAATTGTGAGCAAAAATTGGTACCCCTATCGGTCAAAATGGTTTTAGGAATTCCCATTCGGCTGAAAATCTTTACCAACTCCTCTGTTATTCTAGAAGCAGTAACTGTACGAAGGGGAATCACCTCAGGATATTTTGTAGTGTAATCTACTACTACTAATATGAAGCGGTTTCCTTTGTACTTTTAGGGAGTGGCCCTATAACATCCATTGCTATCCTTTCAAACATGTTACTAACCAGAGGCATTGGTATGAGGGGCACTTTATCTTTTCGTCCTACTGCTGCTACTTGTTGACATTCAGGGCAGCTTTTACAATATTCTGCCACCTGCTTATGTATACCAGGCCAATAGAACCTGTACAACAGGTGTTTCAAGGTATGGTCCTTACCTAAATGGCCTGCCATAGGTATATCATGGGCAATAGATAATAATTTTTGTCGGTACTGTATAGGTACCATCAACTGCTCAACTATCTCTACAGTTTGTGAATTTGTACACACCCTATACAATAAATCATTCTTAATTATATAGTAGGGTTGATGAGGTTCAGTAGGAATTGTTGGCATTACCTGTGAAAAGAAAGGTGTCGGGGTAACATCATTTTTTTGTATATTTACAAACTCTTTGTTAGGTAGTATACATTTTCCAGACAATATATCTAGTCCAGGATCTCCCTTAGTCCATAAATATTTATCCTTTCTTTTTCATAATCTGCTTTTTCTGTCTTTACCAACAGTCCCAAATACATCATCCTCGAAAGGAAATAGGTGTCCCAACTCCTTATCTTGCTTCCCTTGTGCCCGAGTGGTAACAGCTCCGACATTTGTAGTTAATAAAGAGTCAAAATAAGGGTAGTCATGTCCAATTATCACAGGAACTGGCAAAGAGGGTACTATGCCTATTTTAATTTTTAGTAATGTCCCATTTATTTGAATCTCCATTTCTCATAATGGATACCAGTGAATGTCCCCATGTATACACTTGACCTATGTAGTTGGCTCCCCCAGTTATGGTTTTCCCACCAAGGAAGCATGAATCAGGGTCTGCTTGCTGCCAGAGTCCACAAGTCCAGATACTACCACTCCTCCAATTTCCACAGTTGTTACATAATGTCCCCAGTTAGCCAGGACTAGGTGAATTGATTCTACCTTTTTTTTTGGACATAATCTAGCAATATGTCCTTTGGCTTTACACTCATGACATATGATATCATGGCTGTGTCCTTTACTTGTCTTACTATATTCTTTACCCCCAGGAATACCACTAGACTGTGTCACCGGGGTAGTACTGGTAATAGGGGGTCTTATTTCAGCTGAAGGACTCCTAGGGTTTATAAATGTCCTAGGACGCTGAGGCCTAGCAGTCAGATAATCCTCAGTGAGCCGTATAGCTGCCTCGGAGGTTTCAGGGCAGTGTTCCTTTACCCATAACTGTACATCTTGGGGCAAAACCCAAACAAACTGTTCCAAGATAATACTTTCCATGATTTGTACCACCTTTCTTGTGTTAAGTTGTAACCACTTATGACACAAGTCTTTTAAATGGGTGTATAGGTCTTGAAGGGTGTCAGCAGATTGAAATGTATATGCTCTAAAATGTTGTCTATATGTTTCAGGACATATATCATATCTTTTAAGAATGGCTTGCTTAATATGGTCATAATCATTAATATGTGCAAGGTCTGTATGGCTATAAGCTAGTTGAGCTTTCCCAGTCAAATAGGGGGCCAGCCTGACAACCCATTGATCTCTAGGCCATGTACAGGCAGTGGCTACCCTCTCAAATGTCAAAAGATATGCTTCTATATCATCAGAATCAGCCATTTTAACTAATCTTATATCTTTTTGTCCTACCACAGGTGCTGGTGATGGACTTGTTGTGCCTAAAGCCTGTATGGCACGTAAGGCATCAGTCCACCTGGCCGTGTTCTCTGCATGATCTCTCTCTCTCTCTACATGATCTTTCTCCCTTTCTCTTTCCAGCTCTACCTGTCGCAGGCACAGCCAGTGGAGCAGTTCATGGGGATTCTCTGGGGGCGTCTTCCTGCTCAAATTCAGCTGCCTGAGCGCCCCTTTCAGTGGGTTTCATGTTTTCCATTACCACGGTATCTCCTTCAGTTGCTGCCTTAGCCACCTTCCTGCGTACTACTGGCTCCAGTCCAGGCAGTAAAGGCAAATTCAATGCTTGTACAATAGACCTCGTGGCTAGTGCAGTCCGCTCTTCTGCCTTGTCCGGATGCATACGATCTGGATCTGACCTCAGATACACCAGTAGGTCACTTCAGAACCCACTATCCCACTTCTGACACCAAATGTGAACTGGTGTGGGATAGAAACAGCATCAGACAAAATGAGCATCAAAATAATTGTACATTTATTTCAAAACAGCGGACAGGTAAACGACAAAACAATAAACAGTGTACAAAAAGAAAATCAACTGAAGAGCTAGAATTAGCTAACTTGGATGGGGTGCTGCTCAATCCACACCCTTTCACACACTTCTGAACTCTTCAGACAGACGCTTTATAAAGCAATTATTAATCATGTGACAAGAAGACTCCACCTTTGTCATAATCAGTTTTAAACTAACAAAATAAAGAAAGTATTAATTTTATTATATGCTCATAAAATAATATATTTATAAATCAAATAACAAACTTACAGTGAAAATACAGCCCTTCTATCAAATTATTATGCCCAGAAGGAAATTCAGCAGGACCGCCCCTCCAACCAGCAGCATAAAGGAAGGGTGTTTTCGTCCGGCCGGCCCATAGATATGCTATGCAAGCAGAAGAAGGAAGGGGAACGTGAATACTGCACAGATCTGGAACAAACGTCCTCGAGTCTAAACAGTTCCAGACTTGTTTATTTACTCAAGCTGTCGGAAAGGAGGGGTAAGCTAAGCTTTCTGGACAGGTACACTCTATTCAAAAGATAGAGTTTCTCTTTTTTTAAAAGCTACAATTCCTTTGTGATAGTGCGAGCGTTCGAGCGGTAATATTTACCGGAACTCCGCACTATCGCTACGTGATTTACACCAGTTTCTAGGGTTCCTTGCTGCTTCTTGTCTTATTTACATAGGGGGACAGAAAAATATATAGCTGTAGCTCTCTCTATTATATCTAGCGTCCTTTAAAACCACTGAAATGTGACCATTGATGCGGTTCACCTTTTTACCCAAATAAATTGCAAAATTAAAACCTAGCGTTAAACCAAGTACGGCAGTCACTTTAGACACATATTGTGACCCGCCACCAGAACTATAGAGAACACTCGAAAAAGGGGGGGTTGAAGTTCCCCTGACCCAGGGAAATTTGCCTATTTATACCAAAGGTATTCTTTCTCCCATAATCCAAATACCAAAACCTTGCTTTGGGGAATATGGAAACACATGGGGGTGGGGAGAAGAAGAAAAGAAAAAGAGGACAGAAACAAAAACGAATGGACAAACAGGATGGGTGGCCAGCCCAAAGAACAATACACAACAACATAGAAATGAAAATGTGTGCTTTCCATAAGTCCACCGGAGCAGAGGCAATGGGGGCTGTAATACTATCACAGTGCCTAATCCAATTAACAGAAGCACTCTGGAGAGGGGGATCGATCCCAGTCCTTTCACAGAAGAAAGGGTTCTGAAAGAACTCCTAAAATTGAAGGTGGACAAAGCAATGGGGCCAGAACTAGTGACACCACTGACTACACTTTTTAACAAATCATGGGAGGATGGTGTGGTACCTGAGGACTGGAAGAAGGCGGATGTGATTCCCCTTCACAAAAGTGGGACCAAGACAGAGGCAGGAAACTACAGACCTGTCAGTTTGACCTCTGTGGTAGGGAAAGTGATGGAATCACTTGTGAAGGAAGGAATTGTTGAGTACCTAGAAGTCAGAGGGGCACAGGACCCAAGGCAGCATGGGTTCACAGCGGGAAGGTCATGTTAGATGAATCTAATTGATTTCTTTGACTGGGTGACCAAAGTAATAGACCACAGAGGGGCTGTGGACATTGCCTACCTAGACTTTAGCAAGCATTTGACACAGTCCCACACAAAAGATTAGTTGTCAAATTAACCAGCCTGGGAGTGGGTCCCAGGGTGGTAGCCTGGGTAAAACATTGGCTGAACAACAGGACACAGAAGGTAATTGTAAATGGATTCCACTCTGAAGAAAGAGATGTTGCTAGTGGGGTACCACAGGGTTCAGTACTAGGTCCAGTCCTTTTTAATGTCTTTATAAGTGACATTGCAGAGGGACTGGAAGGAAAAGTATGCCTCTTTGCAGATGACACAAAGATCTGCAACAGGGTTGATACACAAAGAGGCATGGAAAGGATGAGAAGGGACTTGACAAAGTTCTAGGAATGGTCAGAGGTATGGCAGCTTGGATTCAATGCAAAGAAGTGCAAAGTAATGCACCTGGGAAATAAAAACCCAGGGGAAAATTACACAATGGGGGGAGAGGTAGTAACAACAACAAAAATGGAAAGGGACCTGGGGGTAATCATATCAGGTGACCTTAAGGTTGGCAAGCAATGTGAGAAGGCAGTAGGGAAGGCTGGGGGATACTGGGATACATAGGGAGAGGTATCACTAGCAGAAAACAGGAAGTTGTTATCCTCCTGTACAGACAGTTGGTGAGACCCCATCTGGAGTACTGCATCCAGTTCTGGAGACCCCATCTCCACAAGGACATAGACAGGATGGAGGCAGTTCAGAGGAGGGCAACTAAAATGGTTCAAGGTCTGCAAGAGAAGTCATACGAGGAGAGACTAAAGGAGCTTAACATGTACACCCTTGAGGAAAGAAGGGAGAGGGGGGCATGATAGAAACATTTAAGTACCTCAGTGGAATCAACAAAATCCAAGAGGGCAGCATCTTTCAGAAAAAGAAACGTGCAAGAACAAGGGGACACAATTTGAAGATAGAGGGGGGATGGCTCAGGGGCAATGTCAGGAAGTATTTTTTCACAGAGAGGGTGGTGAACGCATGGAACAGCCTTCCTGAGGAGGTTGTGGGGTCTAAAACTGTGGGAGAATTCAAGAATGCATGGGACAGACATAAGGCAATTTTTGTGGGGGGTAGGAAGAAATAGGCTGTTGGTTAAATAGGATCTGCAGCTTATCCTCTAGGCAGGGAAATGGGCAGTCTAGGTGGGCCAAGTGGTCCTTATCTGCCATCAAAGTCTATGTTTCTATATGTTTCTTCTTGATCTCTTGGCGGCATTTGACAGTGTAGACCATGGTGTGCTTTTGGAGTACTTGCGGTGTCTGTGTGGACTGTCTGCAGTAGTCCTTAATTGGTTTTGATCCTTCCTCACGGGCAGGTCACAAAGGGTTGTCACTGGAATTTATTCCTCTGATGCCCTTCCCCTGTCCTATGGGGTGCCACAGGGCTCCATATTGGCACCAATGTCGTTTTCAGTGTATATGCTGCCATTGGGAGAAATCATTAGGCAATACAGTTTGGGTTTTCACTGTTATGCAGATGATACCCAACTGTATACGCCCTTTACTCCGGGACAGGGTGATGCAATCTCTGTGCTTAACTGTAGAGCTGAGATCAGGAATTGGATGAGCAATAGCTGGCTGAGGTTGAATCCGGATAAGACTGAGGTGTTGGTTGTGGATCTGGGTCATCCGGAGATGGGTTTTGGGGCTGGGCACCCTTCGGGCCTATGGCTTGATGGTGTCCAGCTCATGACCTCAGACCGGGTACGTAACCTGGGTGTTATTTTTGACAGTGTTTGACAGCAGTTTGACCCTGAAAACACAGGTATCTGCTATTGTCAAATCTTTCTTTTATCATGTTAGGAATATCACCTGGGTGAAACACCTGGTTCCTCCAGCTGACCTTCCGACACTGGTCCATGTCTTCGTAAACACCTGCCTTGATTATTGCAATGGCCTCTACCTAGAGCTTCCGGGGTTTCATATCTGCCACTTACAGCTAGTGCAGAATGGGGCAGCCAGGCTTTTCAGTGGTAAATCAAGCACTAGTCATATTATGCCTGTGTTGTGTGAACTGCACTGGCTGCCAGTACAGTGGCGGATCACCTTTAAGGTCAGTTTACTGACCTACAAAGTCCTACATGAGCAGGGACCCTGGCAACTGCAAGAGTTCCTAACTCCCTACTGCCCCTTCTGCTCACTCTGATCCACTGACCAGGGATTGCTAGAGATTCCCAGGGTTCAGTTAAAAACATCTGGTGCATGTGGCTTTTCTCACGCTGCACCCACCCTGTGGAATTCTCTACCTCATCGGTTAAGGGAATGCCTGACCATCTCGAATTTTAAATCAGAACTTAAAACCTACTTGTTTTATCAGGCCTTTTCTGAATGTTTCTAAAAATGTATTATTGTTATTGTCTGCTTATATTGTATGTTATTTTATTGTACAGCACCTTGATAATTTGAAAGGGGTTAAGAAATAAATTTTACTTTACTTTACTATTCGGTGATTATTTTGTCTGTCTGTAGGCATCACTTTGGAGAGGGTGGAGGCAGGGAATCAGATGGACACAGTGAATGGCAGTACAACCTGGGGAAAAGTAAAATGAGATAGAAAAAATGCATGTGAATCATGAAGAAAAGGATTCAACAGATCTGGAGGAAAGGATGGGCAAAAATGCATATCTTTTCATGCTTCATCCTCATCAAGGAAGCAACCTTCTAAGTCTTTTGCACTGCAGTTGTCCTCACATAAGATTTTTTTATCCATCCGTGATTCATCCACCTTAGTAGAAGGCACATGGCCAGTTCCTCCAACCCCATGCTCCTCAGGTTCATCTTAACAACTACAGTCACCTTCATGTGGTAGGAACACTAGCATAATTGTGTGGTGTGGAATGTGGCCCACATTCATTTTAATAAATGTTTTCATGCTAGGTGACAGATTTGTATGCCTGCCCTCATTATTACCCCTGCCAAACTGAATACACATTCCACACTGACAACTGAGGATGGACAGCTCCGGTATTTGATTGCTACTGAGGTCAGTGCTAGTTAATCAGCGAGGTTGCTACTCCAGAATAGCAAGAGCTCATCAGTAGGGCAACTAGAAAATTGTGGAACATTTTACCAAAAAATGTGGAGATTTTTTGCAAAAAATGCAGGGAAATTACAGGGGTTCACTATACATTCCTAGTGCTCCCTAATACATCTTTTTACTGTTTGCTGCAGCATGTACTGATCAATTAAATAGATTAAGTGTATTGCCACTTGTATATGCTATCAATATGAAGAAAGGTTTGTTTTAAATGAAATGTAAATTAATCATTATGGGGGCTGGTCGCCCGGCCTTGTGAGTTGGATTTTCCTTGCGGCGCCCGGGACAGTTGAGCAGACTCAGGTTGCGGAGGGCGCCGAGAGAGATCGAGCGCCTCCGACTGCTCTCCTGATCGAGGGGAGGGTGTGGTGAGTCGCGGTGCATGGGGACTCCTGGTGGAGACCGGGAGAACCCCAAGCACTCAGGACCTAATGTCAGATGGGGGCGGGATGGATGCTGGCGTCATTGCACGCTCCTGCCCCCTTAAGGGGGAAAACACCACCTACCTCTGACGCCTCTATGATGCCCGTCCCTCGGGCTGCAATGGGCTCCTCCACAAATAAAAAGAGCACGGCTCCCAGCCTATTACAATGTCCGTGGCACCCTAAGGGCCGAGGGTGCCATGGCCCCGCCTTGGGGGGCAAGCCAAGGGGTACTGGGAGCACGGCTCATGAGGGAGGAATGCCGCAGCAGGGGGGATCCATGACCGGGGCAGAAACCTGGCATGGAGGGGGTCCAAAAAAAAAAAAATTAATCATTATGTAGCATGTCTTCAAAAATCTAAAGACATCTAATTCATGCAGTGCTAACTAGATTTTATTTAGTAATTTACAGTCAGTATTGAATAAATCCTGAAACAACATATTTTGCTAGTTTCTTGATTTTAAATAATGAAGCCTGTTTAATGGTTACTTACCTTGGTGCAAAAAAAAAAAACAGACAACCGGTGGCCTAATAACATTCTAGTTAAAAAACTGTATATTTTATTAAAATAATTGCTGTTCTTAACACTGGAAGTATAAACATTTTAAAATCACATGATAAAAGTATTACATGATACCAATAGCTTTTCACTGCATCATACAGTAGTTTTTAATACATAGCACTTTTATTTTACTCGGGTTGCAGTATTTAGCTTGTTTTATCAGTGTATTTTCATAATTTTTTTTGTAGGCTTTGTATGTGAGCATGTGGTTGTGGCAGAATATCAAGTACGGATCACTGTCATCAACCTCTTCAGAAGCACATTCAAGTTTATAATCCATATGGCCATCCAAACTCCTCACACAGTTGAATCAAAATCCATTCAGAATGAATGTATAGGTGCTTTTACACACAGGGTTTAGAAACGGAATGAGCGTTACCTGTGTAGTGCTGTTGTACTCTATTGCGTTCTGTGTTCCCTTTACACTTCGTGGGTATTCAGGCAACCCCTGCCTCCATTTGTTTCAGCTCCCCCACAGAGTTTGCCTCTCTATAGGCTGTTTCTGCAGTGCTACCAGAATGGCTGTTTTACACAGCCAGTCGAAACGGAACGCAAAAAGCAGAGATTGTGGTTTGCATGAACGTTCACAAAGGGAACGGAACAGATGCACTTTACACACGAGGGATGTAATGGAATACTGTTTCCATAACAGTTATTCCATTACAGAAACCTGTGTGTAAAAGTGCCTTATGTATACAAGGAAAACCTACCCTACCACTCAAAGGTAAGCATTGTAGTTAATGCTCCATTTAGCTGAATGGGGCAGTTTGCACTCTTTCTCACACCCATTGTTTCAGTCTCTGTGGCAGCAAAAAGTTTTCTGGTAGTCTGCTTCAACACAGATTTTAAATGCTCAGGCATACTTATGCATGACAAAAGCATTTTGAAACAAAACCAGGGAAGTGAATCACATGAAAGCAGTCACATTGGACTCCTCCTTACCTCGCACTGTACAGTTTTGGCCAAATCCAAGTCCGTGTACCAACTTGTTAGCCTATTTGAGTAAATTTCCTTGAGAATTTAAACATTTTTATACTATTTCAGTCAAAAATTCAATAAATTGCAATAAATTGTAAGAAATTGCAGATTTTGTGTGGAGATTGGTAAAAATTGCGGAAATTGTAGAAAAATTGTGGGTGCAATTTTCCAGTACCCCTGCTCATCAGCGATGGTAAGGTGCTTGGTGCCTCCTAAATATGCACCCACCATATGTTTCACTGCCCACAGTCCTGCTGCCTTATCAGCCTCCTCCTCTTTTACCTCCAAGTTTTCAAGTCTTACTTGGTACAAAATATCCCAAAGTGGATTTCTTGTGATTTTTTTCTTATACTTTGCATGTTTTCTCAGCCTGTTTGCCATGCAAGGTGCTAGCAGTGCCAGTTTCTGTTGAATTTCATGTTGTACATTAGATAACCGTGACTTTAGCATTTGTGCCCCATGTACCCATCTTACTAGAAGATCAGTCAAATTTTGCAATTGACCATGCCTGCCTATTGATGTCAGGCCATGCTTATAACATGAATCTAGTAGTAGTAGTGACAGTGTTTATTTATTTGTAGCACCCTTCCCTGGAGGCTCAGGGCACCATTATGTAACATAGGGCCAAAAACTATAGTCAAACATGCAAATCAGTCATACTGTATTTTAAAAGAATAAGTAAATATACAGTGGTGACTATAGAAAAGTTTACTGGTACTGCAGTATGCTGGTCATTACCACTCTGTGTGATGTGGTACTGAGGTATTAGCTCAGTGCCGTGGTGTCAATGTCTCATTTTAGCGGTTGCTAATATGCACTTCTGCACTTTGCCACAGGATGGCTACCACAAACTATAACAGCAAGATTCTGTGTAAGAAGAGTAATTGATGTTCTTTCCCTAAATTAACCGGCAGATGGCATCAGGTTATACAGCTCTACTATTGCCAGTACTATGTCATGAGGTGCCCCACTAATTAATCTCCCCTCATTACAGTAATTGCTGTTTAGTAATCACTTTAGATTCTTGCCTAATTAAACAGGATGGGAAATAAAAGGGGACTACTTAAAATCAAATGTGTCCTGTTTTTCTTTCTTCCATTTTAAAATTGTATGTGTGATGCTTTTATAAAAATACCAATTAAGTGTGCGCATTTCTTAAATGTTTTTACTATGTTGAATTTTTCAAATCTGGCTATTGCAGGGTCTGATTCTATCTACTTTTCATTTTTGCATCTGAAAAGCACGGCTGCCTGTACTGCTGTGACATTATGCTATAATGTGATTGCATTAAAGTGTTACATTATGTTATTATATGCTCTTGTTATTATGCCTACTCTTCACCACTGACCACTTGAGTCCCACACTAAAACCTCTACCCCCCACTCGCCCATACCAACAATAATAAATAAATAAATAAAATGTGTTAATAAATAAAAATAAAATAGTTTTACATATGACCACTAGAATGGGAACATTTCAGTACACTTCTGTGTCTGCAAAATGGGAAAAGATATTGGAATGTTGCATCCATAAACATGCAAAAAAGGAAAAGAGTAGTGTTAGGGCATTCATGACTGCAGAAAGTTTGGGATAGCACAGAGACGATCTGGGGTTTGGTCCATAATAAGGATGGGTTTATTGCCTAATATCATGCAGCTGGACAATGCCAAAACCTGATTATGGACCAAATTCTCCTCAGGTGCAATATTCATTTGCTGATAAATCAAAGTTTCATCTATTGGATTAACTATGTTTAAATATTGCCATATTATTATTGTTGAGTTACAGTATATCCCAAACAAATTAGATCTCAATTGCAGTCTTTTCTGTTTTACCAAGTACTGCTGTTTTACCTGTCAGGCATGGTGACTACTGAAATGACAGCTGTCTACGTGGATGTGTTTGGCATTCCCATGGATTTTCATCAGCAGTGATCATTATTATAAATAAATTCTGTGAATGCTTGTTAGTGAGTTGTTTGTTGTACAAATTAAACATTGCAGTTGCTGAATTATATTGAGTTGCAGTTTTTGCGTCAACCCGAACTGCAGGTGTATGTTTCATCTTTTGTATGAATAATAAAGCAGAATGTTATGCAGTAGAGTGGTGCTGGTGTCTGCTTTGCTGTGCTGATATTTACATAGGTCACATTCACAGACTGAAGCTGTTTGTGCTGCAGCAGATTTTTAAATCTATAATTTAAGCAGAAAGACAAAAGTACATTTCACAGCAACAGTAAAACTTTGATAAAAAGCTGTTTCACACACAGGATCATGTTGTTTCACCTCTTAACAAAGACAGCAGAAATATTTTTAGTTTGAAAAGGTGATCCCTGACCTACAGTATTTTCTATGTATGCCATAACAAAAATAATGTACTTGCCACACTTGAATATATTTATTGTGAGTGGGTTTCTTTATTGCCTTGAGTTCCTGAGAACAAACAATGTGCTTCCACTGTCAAGGGAATTAATGTAGTATACACAAGCAAAACTAAAGACCTGCCCACCAGGATAAATACTTTGAAGTTGAAATGGCAGAAAAAATAAGTGGAGTCACTTCAAGAAATATGCGTCACTAAATTGTGTGATTTGTTTGTCGAGGGTATCTGGGTCACAATTGGTGGCTGGTGCTTAATTTAATTCATGTGTGGTTTAGTTGTCATTCTGGCCGGCAAATAAATTTGGTGGAACATATTGTTTGAAGTAGCTCCACTTATTTTTTCTGCCATCACACCTTTATAGTCTTTATCCAAGAGTGTTGGTCTTTATTTTTGTTTTGGTTTCCCTTGAAAGAACTGCATAGAAAAAATAATGGTTGTACAAACAAGCATGTACTCAGCGAAAATATACTGTACTATGTCATTATGGCATACCAACACTAATGCTTTGCACCCTAGGAACATGTGCTTAATCTGTTTAAGTTGAAAGTTAAACATGCTTTTCACAGCAACAGTAGGTAATTTGCTACAGTGCAAGTTGAAAACCACACATTTTCACACATGAACATAAAAAAACCTTTTCAAAACATGCAGGCAGTTTGCAAAACATTTAGTTTTAGCTGAATGGCAACACAAAATTAATCAATTTCATATCAGTGTAAATTGCAAACCTAGCCTTCTCTGCAGTTATGTCAAAGAGCAGTTTGCAGTAGTGTAAATTGAAAATCAAACAAACTTTTTTCCACAGTTACACTGCAACAACTACCAGTGATCATCCTATCTAATAAAGAACTTACATGGGCTGAAACATCTGTACTATCCAAGGGCTTAACTTCCTGCCCCACACAAGAATTTGATAACATTAGATTCTGTGGGGAGATAGAATCATTTTTTAGATGGCTTTGTCTAAAAGAATATTTCTTTGATAAAACGATACTCGAACAACACATTATGACAGCACAAAGAAAATATCAGACTGGACACGTCGGAGTGGACGCAACCCTAAGTTGGATGCCTACATCAACTGCTTCTGTGGAAGAGTAAACTCCCAAATCCTTAACAAACAGCAGAAACTCTTGTACCATAATACACCACTAGAAAAGAGGGCAATACAAACTCTGACTAACAACCATAACAGTGTAATAAAACAAGCTGACAAGGGTGGAGCTATGGTTGTAATGAACACTGAGGATTACATTAAAGAGGCACACAGACAGCTGTCAGATACAACTTACTATAGAGAATTCACCGAAGACCCTACTACACAAGATACTGAAGAACTTAAACAAATCATGTCTCTACCTAACAACATCCAAGAACAGTTAAAAATATTAATTCCAAACATACCTACTCCAGAGACATTCTATATGTTTCCTAAGGTACACAAACCTGGAAATCCAGGACGACACATCATATCTGGAATTTACACTCACTGAAAACATTTCAGGACTCACTGAATCCATTTTAATACCCCTAGTAAGAGCTACTAGCAGTTTTATTCAGGACACCACCGATTTCCTCAGGAAACTGAAACAAATTGGGCAACTGCCACTGAACACTATCCTAGTCACAATGGATGTCACTGCCCTGTACACCAACATCGCACAAGAAGATGACATTGCAGCATGTCAGAAATTTTTAAAGGAAAACACATCCACAGGAGACATTCCTGAAACCACCATCAGCACTGTAATAAAATTCATTTTAACACACAACTTCAACTTTAACAGTAAGCACATTTTACAAATCATGAGGACAGCCATGGGCACTAAAACGGCACCACAATATGTCAATCTTTTCATGGCCTGTTTAGAGGAGGATTTTGTTAAACACCACCCTTATAATCCATCTGTCTACTTCCGTTTTACTGGTGACATATTCCTGATTTGGACAGAAGGTCAAGACACTCTCAAAAAATTCTATCATGATAACTTTCATCATTCCATAAATCTCACTATTGAAAACTCCACCACCAGCATACATTTTCTTGATACCACAGTCAGTATCACTAAAAATGGACATATACAAACTGCTGTTTACAGAAAACCCACTGACAGACACCGCTACCTGCATAATTCCAGCTTCCACCCAAATCATACAAAAAAATCTGTAATCTACAGTCAGGCTATGCAATACCATTGAATCTACTCTGATGAGAGAGCAAGAGACAGACAGCTCTCCACACTTCGGAAATCCCTAATTCAGCAGGGCCACTCTCCAAGACAAATTGACAAAGAATTTGAATGGGCCATACAAATACCATGAAACAATCTGCTGGATTACAGGCAAATACATAAAACTGACCACACACCCCTAGTGGTCACTTATAGACCCATGCTAAAACCCTTTCAGGAAACTGTCAAACAGCTACAACCCATGCTGAGAGAAGATAAAACATTGAAAGGCATCTTCCCTGTACCACCTGTCATTGCCTATAAGCCGCCCTCCAGCCTCTCGAACATAATAATTCATAACAAACTCCCAGCAGATCAAAATAACCAGGAAACAAGAGGGACAATACCATGCAACATGGCAAGATTTAAGACCTGCACCCACATATGCACACAGGTCACCATTAAGACAAGCCAGAACAACATAATACAAATTAATGGATCCTACACATGTCAATCCAGCAATGTGGTTTACCTAATTCAATGCAAGAAGTGCACAAATGGTTGCTATATTGGGGAAACAAGCCAACCATTGAAAACCAGGATGAATCATCACATCACACAATAGTAAACCAGATTATCAGCACTCCAGTAGGAAACCATTTTTCACAAACAGAGCAGTCTCTCTTGGATTTATCTGTCTTGATACTAAGAGGCAACTTCAGAAACACACAGGACAGAAGGACATGGGAACTGAAAAAGATTAAACAATTTAAATCTAACATTTCTAGACTGAATTGGGACATCGATTTCATGACACATTATGGTAAACTGTAATTCTTTTTTATTGTGTATTAAATCATGACATTATTTATCACACTTTGGTTCTGTATTTCTCTTATTATAATTTTTTTCTCTGAGTTTGCCTGATCTTTTTTTTTACCTGTACCTCACTTCCTCCCTGCCTCTCCCACTAACTCTCTAGCTCAGACCCACCCACTCGCTCTTGTTTTCACACCTGTTTTTACTACCTCATACTCTGTTTATCTAGGCCTTTGATCTTTTGTTTCTCTTAATTTCTTGATTTCCTTACATCTTGTAGGCATCTCCTGTCTATTCTACCCTTAAAGCTAGTCTCTAATCTCAGATCCTGTCTTAATCCTTTTTTTTTCCCTTTAGCTCTCTTTCATCTCCTTCTGACCTGTTCCTACTTAGACCACTCCCCTTTTCTTCACATGTTTTAATTTTGCATCTTAGACTTTCATCTCTAGTCCGCCTTGTCACTTTCCTACTTCACTTCATGATTTTTAAGTGCTCCACAGTGGATCTCCCCCACTGTCACACTTCACAGGGACAATGCTCTTTTGCTTATCGAGCGCCAATCTGGTTCAATGGCCTCAGCCCAACCATCTCCTCTGCCCCAACAATTGGTATGTTTAAAACTAGGCTCTGGGACTATCTCACTACCAACAGCTCCTGTGACTGCCCAACTTAACCTTGTTTCTCCACTTCCCTTCCTGCTCTAGTTGTCCCCCCCCTCCACTGGATTCTTTTTTTTTTTTTCAAATAAAATTTTATTGATTTCACACAAATAAGAACAGTTCCAAGACAGATAATCATCATTGTACGAATAATCATACATGAGCTTACAATACAGGCCTTGGAGCTGCTCTCCCCCATACCCACTCCCCCATCCCTACAAACTATCCCACCCCAATCAGCACAGCTCGGAACTAATCAGATGGTGATCCATGCAGAACAACGAAACCGCCTTGGCATCAGCTAAGTAACAAGCAGCATGTTCAACGGATCCCAAATTCTTTTATACTTGCTTATCTTATTATTTAAACTAGCCACCATTTTCTCCATCCTGAGATTAGCCAATATCTCTTTGAGACATACCAAAAAAGGAATATCTACATCATCCTTCCAATGCCAGAGAATGACCTTCTTAACTGAGAGAGAAATTAAAGCCATATAATACCTTCTCAGTACTACTGAGAAAGAAGAGTAATCTCCCAATAAACATACCTCTGGAGTAAAAAGATCTGAGAGACCCAGTAGGGGATCCATCTTCCATTGAGTATCTCCCCAGAGGGTGGAGGCCGTAGAGCATGACCAAAATAGGTGGTAAAGTGTTCCCTCCGCCTGCCTGCACCGGGGGCAAGATGGGGAGTCTATAAGACCATACTTATACAACTTTTGGGGCGTATAATAAATGTTATGTAAGTTATGAAACTGCATAAGTCATAACCTATCCTGGGTAATATATTTGTGACAATTTGCCCACAGCGCAGCCCAATTAATCTCCGATTCTGGAAAACATGATACCCAAAATCTCTCTGGTATGTACACCTCCGGGTATTTACAATTAAATAAAAATTTGTAAATGCCAGAAACTGAGTGAGGGCTACCAAACATCGAAATTAGCATATCCCTGAACTTATTCCTGCATCATTGAGGCAGGACCGACCCAAATATCTTTGTTAGTAAATGCTTAAGCTGGAATATTTTAAAAATAAATTTAGTGAGGATATTGAGACTGCTCAAAGTTTCCGTAATAGAAAGCTATAAATCATTCGGAGCCACAACTTGAGAAAGTTTGACATTTTCTAACTGAGGGAGCCACTTTGATGAAATTGGCTTGTTACTTATTTCCTCACTGGATTCTACCCTCACATTTTGGTATACCCAATGCTGCACTTTTCACCCTCTCCCCACCCTTCCTACATTCCTTCTCCCCCCTCCCCTCTTTCCTCTCCCTATGACTCTGGCACTTCTCATCTGTTGTCTATTTTCTCTGACAAATGCCGCTGGCTGCATGTTACAATGCTACCCTTGAATTGTATTACTCTGTACTCTGTTTGCAATGTCCACATTGTTGTAATGTCTGTCTTGATGTTCCCCATAATTTGTATTTCTCTGACATGGAACCTTTGTAAAACAGCCAAGGCTCAAAGGTATTTGTAATCCTAGACTTGACTTGATAAATAAATAAAAATAAATACTGCTTATGTTGCTCAGTTTTGCTATTCACCCGAAGAAGGGACCTGTGTGGCCCCAAAAGTTTGTGTATAATTCCATCTTTGTACAAGACACTTGTTGGTCCAATAAACCTTCCATCATCTCCTGTTTTGCAAGGACCAATATACCTGGAATCTCTTTTTACTAATCATTGACAGGAAACTCAAAACCTCATTAGCTAACAAGAAGAAAAAAAACTAATTTTAGATCATAATTATTGCTAAGAATAATTGTTTGATGTTGGTTACACACTCTAGATCTGACAGAAGAAAACATGATAACTCTTTTCTTCTGCTTGACTTTGAGAACTGTAACAGATTTCTATCAGGTCAGACTCCCTTGACAGGGATTTCTGATTGGGCAGTGAAATATATAAGAGAAAGAGACTCTCTGAGTCTTGAATGACTATATACCACAAATATTTATAAACATAAGAGAAATTATCTGTTTCTGAGAGCACATGATAGTTGGATAGTTACTGTTGGCAAACATGGTGTTTTCCAAATATTTTCTCATACAATATGTTGTCTGACACAAGCTAGCTACAGTTTAAAACACATGAACAGTTTCTGAGTATTTGTATCACTGCAGTCAACTGAAAGTTAGTTTTGATAGTTGCCTTTACAGCTACACTACTTAAACACTTCATCCCAGGATCACATGAATGGCAACTATTTCAAGTATTTCAGCCAGATGTCTGCATTCTCCCCAACCCCCACCACCAACCATCAAAGATAGCTCATGCGGCTTACAGGACTGAGCAGAGTTAAGGATTCCAGAAGCTGTGTCACATCAACAGCACATTGACTCAGTCTCTGGCTTCCTTTTCCCCCCTCCACCTTGACTCATGGATTGCTCTTGGGCAAGTCAAGAAGGCTAGCTCACAGCAGGGGAGCACATTCACATTCTAGACAATTTACACGTGCATTCAAAGCACATAAATGGAGGTAGGTGTTCTATCACCTTATGAAAAGAAACTTGATGGGGATGGTAGGGGTGTCAATGCAATTGCTTCAGAAAACTCTGCAGTCTAGGGAATTGTAGTATTTATATTTTAGAGAACTTGAGGGAGGGCTGAGATACAGACAGGTGTACATTTGAATATGAAGGAACTACAACCATTCTGCTTCCATATACCATGACAAGACCTACTAAGCAATATTTTTTTTCCAAAACAAGATGCCAATGTTATAACTCTCAAAGAGAACATGTAAGCTATAATGTGCTACAGAAGATGTGCAACATACTTTACAAACTTGAAAGAGAGCACTTTGCAACATAGTGTATATTTTCTACTTGTTGCAACTTTTTGATAGAATTTAGAACTCTGTTTCAAATACTCCCTCCAAAGAACTGTCAGTATAAAGATCATAACAAAAATGCAGTGTGTAAAAGTGAAATTAACTGGGGAAGTGTTGAAGTCTGCGAGAGACATACAGTGCATGGCATTGAAGTTAGCAGTATTAAAATACTGTATATAATGCTCCGATTAACACACCTGTGCTAATGTGCTTTTCCATGCCCATTCTTTACTAAACTTTGACGTCCACCATATTTCAGTGATTGTATTTTAGTTTTTATACTCTTCATTATTCCTGGGAATACTGTGCTACCCAAGTCTGTCATTTTTATCATTTTCTCCTTTTATAGCTTGGCTGCTTTATGAAAATGTTGAAGATGAATAGACTTCTAAACAATAAGAACAAGATGGCAAAAATGTTGTTTTATACTACATAGTAACATATTTATTTATGCCTTTGGTAACCAGGTAAGTGCACTGATCCACTGGACCATTTTCAGACATGACATGGGCCACAGATGTGGCTTCAAAATAACATAAATGTAACCCACTCCTGGGTCTTGAACCCAGTACTTGCTTTTCCAGAGCTAGCCTCTCACGCCACCATGCCACGTGGCTAGCTCAACAAATAGTTTTATTGCCAAATAAACATGAAAGCAATTTGCATGTAAGTGCAACAGGTCTTATCCTGATATGAATTTATATTTTCCATGTGGTATGTTGTAAACTATATGTAGTCCATGGTCACCTAATCAGATTTGCTGTAAAAATGCAAATGTTCCTTTTCTGCCATTGTATCAGAAGCATCTAATTTTTCTAATCAATGCACATTCACACTCATCTGAATGAAACCCTGGTGAAAATCAAGTCCTTCAGCCCACCCCATTACCATTCAAATGGCATCGCACCGCACCCTCTAAAGAACATTATATAATGGCAAGAAAAAAATCTAGTAATCTCATTGGCCAAGAGAGATCTGCTGACCATACATTAAATCTCTATATACGCACAGTCATCCTGGTCCTAAACCACATCACACAATGAGCAAATGAGTCCTCCTACAACCAGAACTATCTTCCATCAATCTCTCTACAACCAGAACTGATCTTCCACTACAAACATGGCTGCTACCTTTACACTGTAGAAACCTTCAGCTGGGCCCTAAAAATAAAACTACCTTAAATATAAAATGAAACAAATTAATTAAATGTTCTTTACCAGATCATAACACTCTCCTTACATACATAAACAGATTAGAAACATTAAGTATTGTTTATAGTTTTTGTTACAACTGTTTCTTTGCTAACAGTAAAAAATTCCCCTTCTATCTTTACTTGCCCAACAGGGAAATCTCTTCTGCTTTCCCTGAGAGTGAGATAACTGAGTCTCTGGTTCTAAAACAGGCCTTTGTTGTCTGTGTGTACAGTATGTTAGTGGAGGAACATTCTGCTAGTAGAACTGAGCAGAATTTTGAATCACTGTATTCCATGGTCAATATTCCATGAACAACATTCCATTTCTTGAATGTGGGGAAACACAGAGAAAAAAAAAACAGAATGAAGAAAATAAGCAATAATACTATATAAACAAAGAAAAATGGTGGTAAATGTCTCACCCTGCTGTTTGTCTTTTATATGACAGAGTGAGCAGTTCACGATGCTGTCAGTGAGTGTGGCAGTTTTGAACCACGCTCAAGCTTGCAGCACCAGGGAACTGAGAAGCCTCTGTTATGGCTTCCTTTTAGTTTTGTCTACAGAGTGAGAAGAATGAAATACAATAAGGGGGCTATGTGTCATACCTAGAATGAGAAAAACAGCATTTGTGATTTGTTGTGGATAGCAGAGGAATATGAAGCTTAAGTGGGCAGGGAGGCTCACACTGTATAACACTACTTTAATCTAGCACCAATAGGCGGAAGGACTATTTTATGTTAACAGCAAATATTCAGTTATATTTATACTTATTTAAAAATGTGTTTCAAAATAAAAAAAAACTGTACATTACGGTGTGATAACCCCACTTCTAAGGATGACTGGCACTCGGCCTTCAGTCTCGTGCCTAGCTACACCCCTAGGAGTGAGGTTATCACACCGTAATGCACACCCCATTATGTCTTATTGCTTACATGCCACACTGACAAGTTCAGTACATGACAAAGTCCATTGTTAGTGCTTTTTTGTGCTTTGCTAAATCAGACACCAGGGGAGTGCCTCTGTTACCCCACCATTAAATTAAAAGCAATTTAAGGACTATACATTTATACAGCTGCAGCAAGCATGTTGGAACTTTCCCTATAGTTTGAACCCAAGGTTTCTAGCTTTTTACCAGGCAAAAGAATTCAACTTTTTTAAAAGCATTTATTTTCTATATTGTCACATCTGCTGTGAATTCATTCCTCTGCAAAAAGGCAGAAAGATCAAGGAAAAATGGTGTTGACAGACCCAGCTTCAAAAATATGGAGGGTAGATATTTCTCGGTCATCTACCAGAAACATAGTAACATAGACTTTGATGACAGATAAGGACCGCTTGGTCCACCTAGTCTGCCCATTTCCCTACCTACAGGGTAAGCTGCAGATCCTAGTTAACCAACAGCCTATTTCTTCCTACCCCCCCACAAGAATTGCCTTATGTCTGTCATGTGCATCCTTGAATTCTCCCACAGTTTTAGACCCCACAACCTCCTCAGGAAGGCTGTTCCATGCATCCACCATCCTCACTGTGAAAAAATACTTCCTCACATTGCCCCTGAGCCATCCCCCCTCTGTCTTCAGATTGTGTCCCCTTGTTCATGCACATCTCTTTTTCTGAAAGATGCTACCCTCTTGGACTTTGTTGATTCCACTGAGGTACTTAAAAGTTTCTATCATGTCCCCCCTCTCCCTTCTTTCCTCAAGGGTATACATATTAAGCTCCTTTAGTCTCTCCTCATATGGCTTCTCATGAAGACCCTGCACCATTTTAGCTGCCCCCCTCTGGACCGCCTCCATCCTGTTTATGTCCTTGTGGAGATGGGGTCTCCAGAACTGGACGCAGTACTCCAGATGGGGTCTCACCAACTGTATGTACAGAGGGATAACAACTTCCTGTTTTCTGCTGGTGATGCCTCTCCCTATACATCCCAGTACCCCAAGCCCTCCCTACTGCCTTCTCACTTTGCTTGCCAACCTTAAGGCCATTTGATATGATTACTCTCAGGTCCCTTTTCATTTTTGTTGTTGTTGCTTCCTCCCCCTCCATTGTGTAAACTTCCCCAGGGTTTTTGTTTCCCAGGTGCATTATTTTACACTTCTTTGCATTGAATCCAGGCTGCCATTCTTCTGACCATTCCTCCAACCTTGCCAAGTCCCTTCTCATCCTTTCCATGCCTCCTTGTGTATCAACCCTGTTGCAGATCTTTGTGTCATCTGCAAAGATGCATACTTTTCCTTCCAGTCCCTCTGCAATGTCACTTTTAAAAACATTAAAAAGGACTGGACTTAGTACTGAACCCTGTGGTACCCCACTAGTAACCCCCCCTTCTTCAGAGTTAACTCTGTTTACAATTACCTTCTGTGTCCTGTTGTCCAGCCAGTGTTTTACCCAGGCTACCACCCTGGGACCCACTCCCAGGCTGGTTAATTTGTTTATTAATCTTTTGTGTGGGACTGTGTCAAATGCCTTGCTAAAGTCTAGGTAGGCCATGTCCATAGCCCCTCTCTGGTCTACTACTTTGGTCGCCCAGTCAAAGAAATTCATTAGATTCATCTGACATGACCTTTCTGCTGTGAATCCATGCTGCCTTGGGTCCTGTGCCTACTGGCCTCTAGGTACTCAAAAGTTCTTTCCTTCAGAAACAATTCCATCACTTTCCCTACCACAAAGTCAAACTTACAGGTCTGCAGTTTCCTGCTTCTGTCTTGTCCCACTTTTGTGAAGTGGAATCACATCCACCTTCCTCCAATTCTCAGGTACCACACCATCCTCCCATGATGTGTTAAACAGGGTAGTCAGTGGTGTCACTAGTTCTTCCCTTAATTCTTTTAGAATTCTGGAGTGTATCCCATCAGACCCCATTGCTTTGTCCACCTTCAGTTTTAGGAAGTTCTTTCAGAACCATTTCTTCTGTGAAAGGACTGGGATTGACCCCCCATCCAGAGTGCTTTGGTTAATTGGATTAGGTACCTACCCTTCCTCCTCTTTTGTGAATACTAAGCAGAAGTATTTGTTCAGTATCCCTGCTTTTTCACTGAAGTTTATAATGCTGAAAGAGACCCTGATGCAGACTGGCATCCTTGCCTGAATCACAATCCTTAACTGACATTTTATGATGTGTTGTATAGTTTGTTTGCGAAACAGACTTCATATTAGCTTGAGAATGCTTGGTTTGACATCCTATCTGTGCCTTTCCCATTTCCCACTTTCAGTCAACCACTATCTGTCCGACTGTGTGACTGTGACTGTGTGTCATCGTGTGTAGTGCACAATCCTCATGCTAATTGCAGGTCTATACTAAGCACGCTGGCACAGTCTCCGTATGTAAAAGAGTTGTTCCGCTCTTATTTTTATAATCTACCATTCCATGAATTAGAGTTCACATGTCTTGATTTGTTGTTCATTGACAGGAGAATGTGGTATTTCTTTGTTATTTGTCGGTGCTGTGGTGTTCTTTTGGGGAGGGCAACACAATAAATGACTCAATTTTGGAGATGGAGCACTGTCTCTGCAACTCCAGAATAAATCTTTGCAAGGCATCAACTTAGTTAGAAAGTGAAAAAAAAACAATTTTTTTTTTCTGTGGCTAGGGTTCATAGATGGTTGTGCATTCGCATGATGCACTAGGTTCAGTCCTGTGTCCCTGATAATGCAAACCTATTAGATAAGTGCTCAGGTATCTTTATGCTCAGGTGTCTTTAGCCACTGCACTGCATTGATCTAGTTGCTTAGAGATATTATGCAATATGCTACTAATAGCATGTCTGAATCTGCATAGTTTGCTAAGGATAAAGGGGGCTATAATCTTGTTTTTGGGAATACTTTCTACAGGTTTCTGGTCACATCTGTGAAATGTAGTGTACCATGCTTATGCAGTTTGTATTGTGCCTTGCCAGCTTGAAGTTGTATGTACTGGTCTGGATAGGGATACTGCCTTATCACTATGGGACCCTCATGTTTTTATGCTGCAAGTTGTCCACAGCACTCCTCACTGAAGCAGAACAGGATGATACCCACTTTTATTATGGTATAATGCAAATGTCCCAATGTGATCCTTTTGTTGACATCAGTGATACTGGGTGCTTGGTGTTTTGTCAGCTGGAATGTTATCATGGATTCCATTGCATTACATTCTAACAAAAGGTTTGCAAGTCCCATGCCACATTTCAGCTTTTGTATACTACCTACTATAGGTGCCACTATGTTATGAACCTGCAGCCTCATTCTCCTCACTCAGCGGATAGCCATATTACAGGATAGCTGGCATATACCAGTCACAGACAACAGGAAAGGATGGGGCTGAAAATGTGGTTTCTGGGCACAGCATGATGGGGTGGCAGGGATGGGTGGGTTAGCCAGGAAAACAGAGGTGGTTGCCAATGCAATGCCAAACAAGTGCACAATGTTATATACAGTACCAGCACCTTGTTCTGTCCAGTGACCTCCCTACATTGGTTAACTCCTTTGTGTTTGCACGCTTGGATTACTGCAACTCCCTCTATCTAGGGCTTTCTGGGGTGGAAATCTGCCATTTGCAGCTAGTGCAGAATGTGGCAGCACAGCTTTTGACAGGAACCTCTCGGTCCTGCCATATTTCCCCAGTGCTGTGCTGTCTGCACTGGCTGCTGGTACAGTGGTGGATCACCTTTAAAGTCTGCCTTCTGACTTCTAAAGCCCTACGTGGACAGGGCCCTGACTACCTGAAAGAGCTTCTGGTCCCCTACTACCCTGGGTGATCACTTCCCTCAGCTGGTGAGGGGTTGCTAGAAATCCCAAGAGTGTGTTTAAAATTGTCTGGGGCCCGAGCATTTATGCATGCGGCCCCATCTCTGTGGAATTCTCTACCCTGCCAGTCACATGAGTGTGTGACTGTGGAGCAATTTAAAAAAGCCTTAAAAACCCACTTTTGGACCCAAGCTTTCCGTGACTGATGTATCTATTTTAGTGTAATGTGTACTGTTTTATCTAAGTTAATGGTGTGTCACTTGATGTGTTTTTAAAACTGTGAGGCGCTTTTGTTTTGGAAAGGTGCCATAAAAATAAAGTTTATTATTATTATTATTATTATTATTAATTATTACTCATTAATCCTCTTTAGAATGGAATTGTAAGGAATTGTATATTAAGGGGTTACATAAAATCTTTCTACTTTACCCATAAATTTACAAAAAGGATATCAGGGATGGGAATAAAGTAGCATTGGGAAATAAAAACAGAAGAAATATTAATATGTGGAGCAGCATTGATTACTGCACTTTGGTTGAACAGTACTGGCATGAATCAATACAATTACAAAGCCTTTTTCATTTCATACATGGAGACTAGTATTGATCTGACTGTACTGAAGCTAATGTAGAACTATATATCACGTGACATTATGTCTATAAAAATAGCTTTCTTTACATACCACCACTTGAATATTTTGTGAGGTGCACATTGATGTAAGTTTGATTCCAACAAATGCCACCTGCACAGTTTGTCAGAATCAAATAGTGAGTCTGCTTGTGTTCAGTGTTCCTTTATTTTTTTATTCCTTCTCCCACATAAACTGTCAGTGATGCCGATTTTGGGGGTAGGGGTAGGGGAGCAGTGATCATCAGTACTGTTCATCAGATTGTTAAATGGAATGAAGTATGAATCATGTGCTTTATTTCATACTTTATGTTTCTGTGAACTTAGCATGAGGATGGGATATTATTCACTCCTTTGACACCATCAAACTGTCATTTATGGTAGCAAAGATGTGCGAGCAGTACCAAAATTGTGTGTTCCTGCACTGCCAAATATTGTAATACAAGATAATTATTATGAATAAAAAAAAGACAATATTTGAATTTCTCCTGACTTTAAGAAGTTGTTTTATGTGTGTAATGGTGACACAAGTACAATTCACAAGGTGCCGAGAGCTAATGGTAATAATTTAAACTCAATACATTTCTTGAAACTGTTGATACAGTAACTTCCTGTAGCCCAGTGAATTGTACTTGTGTCACCATATTCTATACTGTAACATACATTAACTATGATAGTTGACAAGAAAAAGGAAGTTTGCAATATATAGAGTGCCGTGAAAATTAAATGCAGAGAATGTGTCTCCTCTTCAGGCTTGGATAACCAGCTTTGAGGAAGAAGTCACAATTTGCACACATTCTTAAACCATGTGCCCGAGGCAACACTTCAGAGCTGTATCAGCATGGACTTTTATTTACATATTATCCTCATTTATTTCAATCAAAATAAACTTAGTTTTGATGCTGGAGACGGCACAACTAAAACAAAGGCATTATAAAAACTGATGGGAAAATAAATCGAAAAATTAAAAAGTGGCACTTTTCTCATTTTATGTATTTATTTGTCAGGAAAAAAGAAAGAAAAAGAATGTGGCAAATCATTTAGTTTGAATATTCTGGCAGTTTATTCAGACTGCTCACTTGCTTCTGGGAACACACGAGTGGAAAAAAAATCCCTCATAAAATGCTCTCAAATAATTTATTTAATTATTTATGTCTTTGTTTACTGGGTAAGTGCACTGATCCAGAGGACCATTTTCAGTCATGACCCAGGCCACAGGGTGGCAAGCAGCAGAGAGGAATGCAGCAATACATACAGGGAAACTTCAATCTATACTGTAGATTCACACCTCAGGCATGAGGTGATGTGAAAAAAAAAAGAAGTACAAATAACAAATAGTATAAGGCAATGGCCAGGCACACAAAGTGTGAAAGTGGGCCATACATAGCAATAAAAGTAACATGAGGTACTGGAGCCACATTTCATGTTGCAGGAGAGCATACGTAGCATTATAAATTATAAATAAGATGTAAAGACCAGTTTAGTACAGTCATCAGTAGAGTTGAATGGGTTCATAAAGTCAGAGTCTCATGTCAGTTCATGGATTTGAGGTAGCGAGGGAAGGAGGGTTATGTAGAACTACAGTGATGAGGGAATGGGATGAACAGAAAGGCAGGGGAGGAAAGGAGATATGGGCATTAGGGTGCCTTAGAGTTACTTACTGGCTGCAGTGACAGTCAGCAGCTGCTAGGATCCAGGTTTTCAAGGCCTGTTTGAAGGCAAGGCGTGAGGGGGATGTGTGGATGGACTGTGGGAGCTTGTTCCATAGAAAGGGGCAGAGACAGAGAAAGCTGTACTTCCCATAGCTGTGGAGACACGAGGTGTCTCCACTGGGAGCACTGAGGATGCCCTAAGTGTCCTAGGAGCCACTCTGTCTGTCAAGAGAAGAGAGTAAGGGGATAGGTGTTGGTATCTTAGTGCATTGACAACTAGACAGCTCATCGCATAGTCAAAGTGACCTTGTACAGGGAGCCAACCCAGTGACTGGTAGAGAGTGCAGTGGTGGGTCCAGTGGGGAGCCTGAAGGATAAAATGACAGATAGAGTTATACGTAGTGTTTAGTGTTGATTTCAAGATGGGGGGTACGAGGGAGTAGAAGGGGAGTAGTAATCAAGTACAGGCAGTAGGTTGCCCTGGGCAATGGCAAGGCATGCTTCAGCTGATAGAAGGTTTTTGAGTCTGTAGGTAGAGCCAGGTTTTTGGTGGATCCTCTGCACAGTGTTGTTGACATGCTCAGTGAAAGAGAGAGAGGGTCAAGAGTGACACCTAGGTATTTAAAAAATGGGACATTCAAAAGAGGGGGGCCAGCTGGGGTGCGTACAAGGAGGGAGGAGTCGGATTTGGCAGCTTTGGGGAGGAAAGGCTTGGAACCAAAGAGCATGGACTTAGTCTTCTTTTCATTGACTAGCAGCCTGTTGGCAAGGAACCATTTAAGAGCAGAGCCATAGTTGAGTGTGAGGATGGAGGAGATGAGCTCACTGGATTTATCACTGTGGTAGTGGACCAGGTCATCTGCATAAAGGAGCACTTGACGGATGAAGCTATCCCTCGGGAGTGAGTCAATGAAAATGGAGAAGAGCAGTGGTCTGAGTATGGAACCTTGGGGGACTCCAGTGCATACAGGGAAGGCAGCAGAGGAGGCATTGTTGATGATGACAGATAGAGATCAACTGGATAGATAGCTGCAGAACCAGGCTGCAGTTCCCCCAGAGCAGCCAGAGAGAGACAGGGTTGAGTGGAGGAGGTGGTGGCCAACAAGGTCAAAAGTCTTAGATAGGTCTATGAAGACAGCTCCTGTGGTTTTTCCTTGGTCCATATTTCACAGCACATGATCAGTGAAAAGGGCCAAAGCAGAGGAGGTGCAGTGGTGCTTGTGGAAACCATGCTGGAGGGGACATACAAGGTTATACTTTTGAGATGTTCTGAGAACTTGTGGTGCACAATTTTTTCAAGTAGTTTGCTCAGGTGAGGGAGTAGGGAGATGGGCCTATGATTATCAGGTGATTCTGGATCACCGCTTTTGAAGATAATACTACAGCCAACAGTAGAGCAGAGCTGTAGACCATTTTTCATGGGCTAATTGATTCTTTTTTACTTTCTTTTTTTTAACAGTGGGGACTCTTACACTTAATGAGGATTCTCCTTCTGTTTTTTTAGTGCATTTGGTTAATTGTAAATGTGAAATATGTATGTCCCTGGCGTAATTAAAGTGGACTTCCCCACATAGTGCACTATACACTTTTTAGAATGCACCTGTTCTCTATTTTTTTTTTTTTTGCCATTTTACCTTATTGCAACGAGTACTCTAGAGTAAATGCATGTTATTTTACTTTTGTGCAGCCAATACTGAGGAGTACTGTAAATGCATGTTTATTTACTTTTGTGCTATTTTTTTCTATTTTGTGGGGGAAAGGGGAGCACCTGTTAATATAGCAAAACAACGAACACATTAGTCATGCCATGGTGAATATTCTGAGGTACTGTAGGAGCAATTTGTGGTGATGCCCTTTCTGGTACCTAAACTACAGTACTATGTATTATTATTATCATTATTATCATTATTATTATTATAAGCTAATTCTTAGAGACCACTAATCTTCTTTTTGGTTTTTTATTCTATGTGCAGGCTGGTGTATGGTGCTAGACATGCTCGGCTCCTGCTGCTGACAACATGGGACCTGACTGCTTGCTATTTCCTTATTCTGCGATCACTGTTTCTGGACACTTAAATTTGGGAGACTGGGGACACCTGGCAGAACATTACAGCCTTGTCCGATAAATTTAACTACGAACAGTGCCATCTGGTGCATTTCAGCTGCTTATGATGAAAATTCAATTAATTAATTAAGCACATACCTCTGTACTGCACTATAGCAGTATGTCAGTAACACATTAAAGAGTGGTAATGAGGTATTCCGTGGTACCGGCCAGAGTACTGCACCTGATGCAGTGTAACGAGTTACTGAGCAACTTATCTGCAATGACCACTGTATATATATAAATATCTTAGACAATTAAAAATACCTAAAAGGGGTTACAAGATGTTATGAATTAACCCCAACTGTCTGCTGAAATAAATAGATTTTAGCATGGTGGCAATCCCAAAATCTGCTCAATGCTGGAAATATGTATATAGCAATCCAAGACATGTTCCATTAAGGTGCAATTTCTGGTATCACCACCTGCCTCCAGCTCCTGCTGTACATTCACCAGTCTGCCTCAGCAGTTGAAGAAGTGGGATGACCTGACTGATACAGACAGTTCCCACACTCACTGCCTGCAATGCATGTTTGAAAGTCCTGAGAATCATGATCAGGCAATCCATTTGTTGCCACTGGTCTGTTGTCAGTGACATGGATTCTCTTGCACTGTCACAACTTGTATGTAGCAGCAGGTATTTGGAAATGGCTTTTATACTGCTCATATAAGTGCTTTATCATGCACAGTGTTGAGTTCCATCTGGTGATGACTTCCAGCTTCATTTGGTACTGAGGCAGTTTGTTATATAGCTACAGGTGCTTCAGTTAGCCACTGGTCTTTCTGGAATGGGCAAAGTGGCACAGATGTGACAGGCTACAGTCAACATGGACTTTATGGCAGGATATGTTAGAAACTCCTACTCAAATTAAGACAGTGTGCCATGTATGGCACCCTGAGAAACTGTCACCACTTATGCTTTTCACTCAATCTGAGTCATTATTGCTAACAATAGAATCTGCTTTTAATAAATGGGGGTGTTGCCATCCATCAATCTCGATTACAAACAAATCTATCATTTTCAGACCCATGTGTGATCTAGTTACTCTCTTTATTGCCAGTGTGTCATGCTGTTGCATATCAAGAGTGTTGCTACCACTACAGTTGGGCTTAATACAGTTTCTCCCCTGCTTGAGTCAAATACTACCCCGGGTAACTGTGCCCAGTGTGCTGTAATGCATAGATGAGCTACCAGCTGTTTATCCACTGGTCCACATAGCTTACTGAAATGTATGTATAGTGATGCTGACTTCTGCAGGTCATTGACTAGCATATGTGACACTGTCCCATGCAGTTCAGGAACTGCATGTGTAGAGAAATCTGTTCTTGAAAGAATATGCCATTTGGCACAGGCATGAGCCTTCAAAGTTCTAAATTCCACATTCTTCACAAAAGGGAATGGTATCTTTTTCTTTTTTTGCAGTTAGTGATATTTCTTTCTGGTCCCCAAACCTCTCTCTGGACACCAGACAGCCCAGCCCTACTATTCTAATTTTCCTCCAGGAGTTACATTCATGTTAACACAGCATGGCATGGGTGTTCTTCAAGATGAAGGGCTACTGGGTAGCTGGGGTCAGTGGCAACTTGGAAAGCAGTTTTCCATTTTCTTCTGAGGGAGACATGCAGTGCTGCCCAGATGTCCCCACACATGCTTCCATGTGTGGAGTGTCAGCAACTACTGCCCCCTTCCGCCCTATGCTGACAGTCCCTGAATGGCTTTCCCTCAGACAATGCTAGGACTAGACAAACATCAAGTACTGAAACCTTGCCTCCCTGAGAGAGGAGATCAGTCCTCCAGATGTGCTACTCTCTCTCTTCCTGACCAACCCCCAGTGACCCGAATCTGCATCCGAACCCAGGTTGCCTGTATGGCATGAGGTGTGGTGCCCAGCGCCTGCTTAAAAGAGAATGGCAATCGATCAATTGCCAGCATTTCAGCTTTTAGCTGTATTAGTTCAGATGCAATGGCATAACTGGTAGGGTATTTGGACTGATGCTAAAATGTGTTATGCAGCACAGGCTGGATCTTTTTGGGTGTTAGGCTATCAAACAGCTGGACTCATCATGGCAGCATGGTTGATGAGGTAGTATTTGATTCTTTGGGATTCACATGTGCTGTTCAAATAAAAGTAGTAATTTTAGGCTTTTACTGCCATGGCATTATTGTGCCTCTGGCTGGTACTACTCAACCCTCCACTGCTGTTATAATCTCTACTTAGCAGTCCCACAGATGCTTCCTCCTGTCTTGAGTCCTCATCTTTCACCCCTCTCTCCACATGGGTTATTTTCCTGCCATTTATGAATGCCTTAACTAATGATGGTTATGATGAAGGAGAGGGACCCCTGCACTGGCTTTCTTCTGGTGCTGAGTTAAGCATAACGGGTGCCTTGACTTTAGATGTGTGTGTGCCTAGGTGGCTCCCCTTTTTTCCCTAGTAACTTATGTTTGACACAGATATCAATTATTTCATAATCTGGGTCCAGTATACAGAAATCCCTAACTAGGAATTTGGTACCCTTGATTTTCCATTATGGTGGGAGTGGGACAGGGGAGGGGAAGGGATGGGAATGGGTGTTTTGGGGATGTATTATGAACTTCAGCACTGGACAATTGACGTGTAATGGGCACATAAGTAAGAGGAACAACTGGTGTTGTATTGGGGGGCTTCAGTATTTGGATGAGATAGTGATGGGTGAAACCCCACATCTTCAGCAGCACCACCTTTCCTCTTTTTGGGGGGTTCACATAGGGCAACCAAATCATCATCCCCATAGCCACTGATGTCCTCCCCCCCGAGCCCTGTCCTCCTCCTCATCATCACTTTCTCAAGGCACTCTCTCCATCTCATCATCATGAGCCTGACACACATTTATACATTTAGTCATTTCTGACTATGCAATAGCCAGATCTCTTTCCTCAACCTCTGACTCCACACTCTCATTGGGGAAGGGAAACAGTCATTAAGATGAGCCTCAGCTCCACCACCACCACCAGCAGCAGTCACAGAGATACCAACAACCTCCTCACTGGCCAGTGTGCTTGAGCCAAACATTTTGCTACCTTTTGAACTGCTCCCCTTGTTCCCACCTCTCAATGCATCCACCAGCATGTATGCCACAGATGTGGCAGAGAAACATTTGGTCAGCTAATGCTACCATCGCTACCGCAAACTACACCTTTGATACAACCACCAGCCCTGGAGCCTGTAGAAGATATACAGACAGATATTTTTTTAGCTGCAACACCAATTTGCCCAACAGAACCTCTGCACTTCTTTGCTGCCTCTCAGGCACCTTTCCCTTTAGTGGATTGTCTCGTCCCAGTAATTTTTTTTATATAATAATTTAAAGAAAGTCTACAGTAGAACTAACTAGCAGGAGCAGACAACATGTCCCAGATGGATTAACAGCGTAATCTGAAAAATATAAAAATAGTTTACTGGGCTAACAGTAGCTAGTAAAACCATAAAAAAAGTTGTCTTTTTTTATTTTTAATTTTAAAAATATGACCGGGATTAATTTAAAACTCATATTGAAACAGAATGACAAACTACTTCTTTTAAAGACTTCAGTCTAAAGTACAGAAATAAAATGACAAATCACAGACTGCAGACCAAATACATAAACAAGAAAGACTGAGGAAAATATGATATATCTCCAGCTGCTCAGTCAAAAGGCTCCTGGGGCCCAATTTATAAACAATGTAGTGTAATCTACAAAACAACAAATAAACAACTGGAGTCAGTACAGTACAATGCAATGTTATATCAGAAGATCTAATTAATATAACATCAACATGAATAACTTAACATATATGTTACATACAACTGTAAGATAGTCAACCATCCCACCACAAATTCTGACATATCCATGAACTGAACTAAATATCTGAACTGAATGTGAAGTTAAACAAACTACATGATTTTTTTCTTTCCTAACTTTTATTATTCAGTATACATTGTTACTAACACATTACTTACCTGCCAGGGATGGAAATCACAGAAGCCCAGTGAGGTGCCATTATTATATTTTCCTGTGTGGCATGTACTTAACAGCATGTCATGTAGAGCATATGCGACCGCATAGACAGCATTATAAACACTGTAAGTATACCTGAAGTTGTACACATCATACAAAGCAGTATCAAGTTGATGTAAATCTTCTTCTCCAGTGCACTGTGGACCTTTTTCACTTGTTTCACCAGTTGCTATAGTTGTATCATTATTGTATATTGACCATTTGCATCCAAATGCTTTTTCCCAAAATGTTTTAATGAAAATGTCTCCAACAGCTGTAGAAGGGTGAATACTGTAAAGAAAATCTTTGAACCCTGGTATTTTTCCTGCATGCACTGCAAACCCTACAGTGCCATTTAAACTCCCCCACATCTCCTTCTTGTTAAACTCCTGAGAGATAGGCCAGCTCATAGTTGCAATCCAAAGTTTATCAGTCAAATTCTGCAATGCAAATGCCTCCATAAGAGGAACAACATTCCCCATAGTGACAAGGACCACTACAGCAGTAGCTGAGGACTTTTTAATCACTTGAATGATCTGCAGGACCTTTGCCTTGGAGTTGTTCAGTGGTACAATTTCTATAAAAGCAACACAACCTCCAGCTTTAATTATGTTTTGCTTTAGAATTTGAGTACCTAAAATACCATAGTCATTATCGGAGGCTAGGATTCCTATCCAGGTCCATCCAAAGTGCATCAGCAGCCTGGCTAAACCAATTGACTGGACATCACCATTGGGGACAGTTCGGAGGAAAGAAGGAAACTGGACCTTATCACTTAGGATAGAAACAATAGCTCCATGACTAATCTGCAAAAAATGAAATAGTACTGTTGATCATATGATAGTATGAATCCTGCCCATAATACAGAGTGCAGCAGTTATAAAAGCATCTCCTGTGAAGTATACATTTTTCCAGGTATGTTTTATTTTTGTTCCACTGTTGGGGCTGTCTTGTATAGTTTTTTTTTTAATGTAGTACTGTAGTGCCATAGTAATTAAGATTGAGTTCAGTATATTGTTTGTAAATCATTTTATTTACAAATGATATTATATTCTAAGGCCCTTTTCCCTTTGAGTAATTCGGTCTCTATTCATGATACAACCCTAAATTTGCAGTCCTTTAAAGGGTCCTTACTTTTTGCTCCCCTTTCTAAAACAACTGCTGGTTCTCACTCTTTCTCCATGCTGCCCCTCTTTTCTAGACTTTATTGCCAGAAGATGTTAGGTCTACTCCATCCATATTTGGTTTTAAGAATAATTGAAAGAATTTTTTGTTCAAAGGTGATGTTTGCACCTGTCAGAAAGCTAGTAATGTATTGAATGTATTGCATTGTTGTCTATATTTATGTGTTTTTTTTTTCCTTTTGCTCGGGTGGGGCCTGAAAATGGACTTGTTCCAGTGCCCCTACCCGATTAACAAAATAAAAATGAAATGAAGTGAAAATCATTAATCATATTTGTTTGATAAACATATTGAGGTTCTATGTACCTTCCAGATGTAATCTAAAAAGACCTTTCAAAATGATCTTAGGATTCTAGAAAGCTGAGAAAACATCGTTTGATTATTCTGATAGCATGTATTACGTAAACCTTAGTTCATTATTTCCTTTATGATGTCTGTCTGCTTACAGAGAGTTTCATTTTATTTGAAATTTTATTTGACCAGAGCTTCACAATTAAGAGATTAACTTCCTTGACCGTCTCTCCTACAAACTCTTTGCAAGACAATACCATGATATTTAGAGAATGACCATGAAATACAGTCAGACAAATTTTAAAAAAGGTTGAGCAGGACCACAATTGCATACAGTGCTTGTGTCTATATCTGCTGAATAGTCAGAGACACCATACAATTTTCTCAGTGCAGTAAAGCCACTGTGAGGCCATCTTAAATCATGATGGAAATGTGAAAGGAGAATTGTGACTCCTACAGGGACTTGAACCCAGGTCCCTAGCATCCTGTGCTTGTACTCTGACCCCTAAGCTATGGGAGGCTCCATGATCACAGAGCCACCCATAGCTTTGAGGTTAGAATAGAATTTTGTGAGGCAGTATAGCGCAGTGGTTTAAGGCTCTGAGCTGCAAATCTGGTGATATCCAGCAGACCAGACCCAGGTTTGAATCCCATAGCTTCCACTTACATACTGTGTGACCCTGAGCAAGTCACTTAACTTCCCTGTGCTCCCAGGATGCACCTGTAAGAAAGCTTTCAGCTTAGCATGCTACTTCTGCTTAAACAACTAAAAAAAAAAATAGTAGCGTGGAATGCTAGGTGCCTGGGTTCAAGTCCCAGTGGGAGTCACACTTTTCCTTTCACATTTCCATCATGATTTAAAATTGCCTCACAGTGGCTTTACTGCACTGAGAAAGTTGCCTGGTGTCTCTATCATATGCCTAAGTTGCTAGTTATGCAACACAAGAAAGGAATGCATGTGTTTCAAGGGAAAGCCCAGAAGCATGCTAATCACTGAGCCACCCATAGCTTAGGGGTTAGCGTACTAGTACAGAATGCTAGTGGCCTGGGTTCAAGTTCCAGTGGGAGTCACACATTTCCTTTCACATTTTCATCATGCTCTGCTGAATTGTGTCAGAGTAGTGCTTCTGCTATTCTAAAAAGATGCAACTGTAGTAAATAATCACTAGTTGCAGGAAAAAATGATAAACATTTTATTTGCATCAAGTTCTGCCACAAATGTGTCTTTTTTGAATTAGAAATTTGGATGCAGTTTTCCTATAGAGTGTATCAGCAGCAGATCTCAGACAGATCCTTCTGAAAATATATCCCCCCAGTAGCTATATTCAATACTCAGAACACTTAGGGGTCTGTTCGTAAAGGCAGCCAAGATACATTTGAATCGAGTATATCCCAGCTGTGCAACCAGACACCCCAGGACCATGCAGGGACAGTTGTGATCCTCAGCCCCATCCCCTTACCCCCTCATGTGTGGAGGCCTGCACAAGGGGTGAAGGAGGCACCGTGGATGGTACTGACAGGAATGGTGAACATTCAATTGGAAGACACATTATCCAGTTTACCTTTTTTGACCACCTCTTCACAATGTGATTTATGCTCTGATTCTTTCATTATATAACTCAGCTTTTAAATTAGATCAAAGACCTTGCTACAATCTAGATATAAACATAAAAACATAGAAAACTGCAAGGTCTGAAAGGCCTTGCAGTGTATCCCATCTTCCCTGTCCTGCCCTGTAACATTTCACAGGGCAGACTGGATAGACTGCCCTGTAACATTTCACAGGGCAATTATCCAGTCTGCCCTGTGAAATGTTACATGTACCCAAGGCTCCTGGAATTCTGCGATTCTGTGGTTGTGGAATTTTCTGCAGAATTAGCATCATGCCACAGAATATATAGAGTGCCGCATAATTCATTGTTTTTGGTGAATTTTCATTCAAATATACTGTTTTTCTATAGTGTCAGGCTTTCTTTCCCATCTTGTTTATCCTGAAGCCCCTCCTCTATGCTCATCATATGATGCCATTGATGACATCACATAATATTTAGCCAATGGCAGGACTGCATTCTGCCAGAGCAATGAATAAATCATGCCGCAGAAATCAAAAAATGCTGCTGCAGAAGCCAAGGAACCCTGCTGCGGAAATCAGAAAGTTCTGCCGCAGAGCACTAGGGGCCCTGCATGTACCCTAGGGGTTCACAACCATATTCCTCTGAACCCATCCCCCCAGTTCCCTTAATCAGTCCTTTATGTCTGATGCACAGGTACTGTAAATTATATTTACTGCCACAGTCTAAATTTGTGCTTACACATTCAGAAAACATAAGCAGGTTAGGCACGTGCAATTTGCCCTTTGGAATTCATGTTTTTTAATCCAATTTTCTCTCCGTAGATAGGAGGTTTTCTATTTTTTCCCAGTGGATGCATGGTTTACTGTTGTCCCATTTAAAGGATTCTATCATCTTTCTAGCTAGTGATCCATACTGGCCTGTAATTCTTCACATCCCCTTTTCTCCCTTTCTTTAATGAGGACATGAAAGAAAAAATGAGATTACATGATTTAATAGTATATGCCAGTATATATTTAGGGCCAGTAGGCAACATCACCACAGCACTTCTCTTTGTCATGTGTCAAAACATATTAATTACAGTTTATAATGTAATTCCAAAGATGGCTGTTTATGTAGTCTTGTGATGATGTTTGACTGCGTAAATCTACAAGCTGGTGTGCTGCTGGTGGTGTCCCAATGGCACCCAGCCCTGTTTCCCTGTTGTCTTGAAAGAAATAAAGCAAGGAAAGCACTAGTGGAATAAAAAGAAACCTTTCTGCAGCATAGTTTGTGTACCTTATATTCTCATTCTCTAAGTCTGTTGCACAACAGTGTTTCTCTCTTTTCTGTCTGCAGGATGGCCACTAGTAGCAATCATTATAATCTTGCATACTTTCTTGTTTCTTTCTACATTTTCTGCTTTCCTTGTTAGTATGCTCCTAAATCAAGCTAGAAGCATGATCTAAGGTAGTCTTCAGAAAGTCTGAGCAGTTTTCAAGGCTTGATTGACATGCCCGATTCCTTTTGTTTGGGTATACTGTGTCCCTCCTACCACCTGCTTCCTGTCTTCTTGGTAAGAAACATCTGATTTAACTAATGTTATAAACTAAGGTTTTATTGAACATTTTCTACTTCTGTTTTTAATACTATTGTCTTCTATACTTGAAATCAAGTATTTTGAATTGTATGCATATTTTACTTGATTATACAGTACTGAAATACGGAAGCCTGAATATTTACTAGTTTGAAGAAGGGGTGGATCATGTGATCCAGGAGGAGTATAACAGACCCCCTCTAGGCTGATCTGTGGTAGAAACCAAAGTCCTAGAACCTCCAGCTGTGGCCATGGGAAATTAGATTATTATGAAGTAAAGGTTGCCACCTCAATGATGCTGATGATGACAGAAGGTAGAGAAGTGTGTGTGTGTTTGCGTGTGTGTGTGTGTGTGTGTGTGGCAAATAAAGCTTCCACACTCACATTGTAACTAATAAAGAGTTTCAAGAATACTTTGTAAGCATGGAAACTTTATTTGACCTGTGGCAGCCCAGCTTATTTCTCTCACGCAAAAGAAGGAATAAGGTCTACTGCTCAGGAGATAGACTGTCACTCCATCTAACAGTGAAAGAGACCTTCTAGGGAAGGAAGTAGCCTTATGGATTAACCCTAGTAGAAACACTAGAAATATCTGTTGGTTTGAAACTTTCTAGTGTTATGGACTGTTCTAACTACAGTATGTATATACATTGACTAGCATTTAAGGCCTGTTTTCTTATTTTTGCACCTTGAATTATTGCCTGCCTTAATAAACGGCAGATGGAATTTAATGCATTAAATGTAATGTCTGTGTGTCTTCCTCCTGCCTTTCTCACCCCTTCACAAGTTGGTGTTATCACTGAGATCAGTGGTGCTAGTTTATGTTTAGGGTGAAGAGAGACGTGGCTAGCAGCTGCATGTCCAGGTAACTAGGAGGTATGTATGGATAACTATCAACATCCCCTTGGGGTATATGGAGTCCTGACCTGAAGGATGGCAGAAGAAAAAGATGAACCTCTGATGAGTGGCTTGGCACCAGAGATCTGACCAAAAGGTCTTCAGGCAGAACTGATCCTGCCAGCTGTATGATTTGATGAGACGGCTGAGGAGATTTTGAATGAGTCTCTGGAGAACATCTCTGAATTGCTGTGATGGTTGATGTTAAAGCAGATCAAAGCTGACCATCAATGTGTCAGGCAAGAGACTAAATGAACCCAGAGAAAAGGCAAAAAATCTTAGCATCCTTAGCAAAGGAAATACACAAAAATGGTTCCAAAGCATATAAAGAGAGAGAGACAGAGAGAATGTCTCTTGCAGAAGTGGTGTGCTACAACTGTCAAGGGGTAGCACATATACCAGTAAACGTCCAAAAAATAAGGGGGAGGCCAGCCACTTACCTTAGCAAACTGGGGGCAGTATACAACTGTGGCTGGGACAGGAGATAACAATGCAAAAGGACTTATTAATTCAAGAGCAAGGTAACTCTGGTGAAGGCTTCTGTTCTACCTGGTCATTGCAAGAGAAGTCCTGAGACTTTTTTTTTTAAGAAAATTATCTGAGGATCAGTGGCAGGATTTTTAGGACAGTAAATTAATAAAAAGGGAACTAGGAGAGCTTCAGTAGAAGACAAGTAGTGGAATAGCAGTATAATTGCAGTATAATGTGGGGATTGGTGCAATGCAGTGGCTGTGGGGTAACCATATTCAAGCAGACCTTCTGGACACTGAGGTGCTGCCCTATCTGCATGCATCTCTCTAGACTGTGGGATGAGGTAGCCAGACTCAGAGCGGAAGTAAACTGGGTCAGGAGTACCATCACCCCTATCCAGAGACCACCCAGTCCAATGCAACTGCCTCAAAGGATGCAGAGAACGAGGAGCACTTGGATGACAGAGGGCTCAGGGAGGGTTAGAGCAGTCAGGCAGAGGCACATCCCAGATCCTATTCCACTCAAGAACTCATATGCCACACTGGAAATGAGGACAACCAAATACAGGTACCCAGAGAAGTGGAAGGAAAGGATGTGGAGGTTAGCCAAGGAGGTGACCTCAGCAGGGAAAGCAGTGGACCCCAGAGGAGGAGGAGGAAGTGAATCCTGGTGGGGGACTCCATCATAAGAGGGATCCAGCTAGGAACACAGGAGGGGGAGGACAGGGAGGTGAGGTGCCAACCAGGTGCCACGGCATGGAGGGATGGAAGAAGATCATGGGGATCACTGGGAAGGCAAGACAGGAGGGTGAGCTGGATGTCATTATCCACCTAGGTACTAATGACCTGGCAAATGGGGAGCCAAAGGAAGTTCAGGAAGAGTTTAGGAAATTGGGGAGGGTTCTCAAGCAAGTAGCTACTTCTGTCACTTTGTCAGAAGTACTACCTGCGAGAGGCAAGGAGAGCATAGGAGTGCATGCACCAGGAACTTTAACTCATGGTTGAAGAACTGGTGCTGTGAGGAAGGGTTTGGATTCATTGGTGACTGGGGACCCACCTGGAGGGATGGAGGTTTGTTCAAGCCTGATGGCCTGCATTCATCCTGGAGGGGAATCCAAGCACTCAATGATAAGTTTAAATGCTACATTGACAATCATTTAAACTAGCAAAGGGAGGTGGCAGGCCAGCAAGGAGGGTACCTACTTGCTCACCCCCCACAGCTAGCAGTGGAACCAGTGAACCAGAGGAGTGGCTATCTCTGCAAAGCAGTGTCAAAGATGGAGATTAGTGCCCAAGAGGTGGATAGGCAGAAAAGGGTCAAAATTCAGCAGAAGGGCAGACAGCAAGGAGAACCAGGGATAAAGGACAACCAAGGAAGGGGCTGGAGTAGAACAATGAAACAGTCTAGGAGGTCAAATCATGGAAAGCCATGTGTGCAAATGCCAGGAGCCTTAGCAACAAAATGGAAGATCTGGAGGCTGTCATGGTGCAGTCAGACCTGGACATTGTGGCCATCACTGAAACCTGGTGTAATGATAACCACGACAGGGAGATGGCCATACCTGACTACAAAATATTCAGAAGAGACAGAGCAGGCAGGAAGGGAGGAGGAGTTGCACTGTATGTGAAAAATGATATAAGGGCCACAGAGATCCAGGAGGAACAAAATGGGGGAGAGATACTGTGGGTTAAGCTGGAAAGGAAAATGGGGACAGCCACTCCGCACAGGTGTGGTCTATAGACCACCAGCCCAGGAGGAAGAAACAGATAGGGAGTTGATGCTAGCCATCCAAAGGATGGCAGACAAGGGTGAGGTAGTACTGGTTGGAGACTTCAATATTCCAGACGTGGACTGGAGCATCCCAGCAGCAGTATCAACTAGGAGGAGATTTATCCTGACTCCTTCAGGGTGCCTTCTCAAGCAACTGGTCATGGAACCAACTCGCAGAAGGCAATACTGGACCTTGTGCTCACAAACAGGGACAGTGTGATGGGGTAACAGTGGGGAGTACCTGGGGAACAGTGACCACCAGTCATTGTGGTTTGAAATCACAGAAAGAGCAGAACCAAACCACACAAAACACGTACCTGGATTTTAGGGGGCAGACTTTGGGAAATGGGAGATACTTGAAAGAGGCATTAAGGGAAAGGGACAGGAATCAGGGGTTGAGGAACAGTGGGCAGTATTTAAAATGGGGATTACAAGAACAACAGAATTATGCATAAGCAGGTTAGCAAGAGGAAAAGGAAGAGGAGACCATTATGATTTTCCAAAGAGGTAGCAAAAAGTGAAAGCCAAAAGATTGCATTCAGGCAATACAAAAAGACACAGGCAGAAGGGGATAGGGAGAAGTACCAAGAGAAGCAAAGGGAGGCAGGGAGGTCAGTAAGGGAAGCCAAAGCTCAGACAGAAGAACACATTGCAAAATCAGTGGGTAGAGGGGACAAACTTTTACAGGTACATAAGTGAAAAAAGAAAGACAAAGGGAGGGATAGTGAGATTGAAGGGGGAGGATGGGGGCCGCGTGGAGGATGACAACAGTAAAGCTGATATATTGAACAGGTACTTCTGTTCAGTATTTACTGAGGAAGAGGAGGGTAATGGGTCTGAAGGGAGTACAAGGGGTGAGAATGGTGCAGAAATGGACACAAGTCCCTTTACACGAGAAAGGGTCCTGAAGGAAATGGAAGTAATAAGAGTTGATAAAGCAATGGGGCCAGATGGGGTGCACCCCAGGGTCCTTAAAGAACTAAGAGAGGTGGTGGCTGAACCTCTGGCTATCCTGTTTAGCCGATCACTGGAAACAGGGGAGGTACCCAAAGACTGGAGGACAGCAGATGTAGTCCCCTTATACAAAAGTGGGAACAAAGAGGAAGCAGGGAACTACAGACCAATCAGCCTCACCTCGGTAGTGGGGAAGATCATGGAAGCACTACTGAAGGACAGATTGGTGGAACATCTGGTTGTCAATGGACTACAGGACCAAAGGCAGCATGGTTTCACCAGGGGGAGGTCATGTCAGACCAACCTCGTTGAATTTTTTGACTGGGTGACTAGGGAGGTGGATCAGGGGAGTGCAGTGGACATGGCCTATCTGGACTTCAGCAAGGCCTTTGACACTGTGCCACAGAAGACTACTACACAAACTGGGGAATATGGGTGTGGGCAGGACAGAAGTGTGGTGGGTAGGTAACTGGCTGGGTGGCAAGACACAGAGGGTGGTGGTAAATGGCTGTCACTCCACAGAGGGAAGAGTGACCAGTGCGTACCACAGGGATCAGTGCTGGGACCGGTCCTATTCAACATCTTCATCAGTGACATTGCGCAGGACCTAGAAGGCAGAATTTCACTGTTCGCTGATGACACAAAGCTCTGTAAAGAGTAGACACACCAGAGGGTGTAGACAGAATGAGAAGGACCTGCAGAAATTTGAAGAATGGTCAAGGGTTTGGCAGTTGAAATTCAATGCAAAGAAGTGCAAGATAATGCATATGGGGCACAAAAACCCTGGCACAATATATCAGTTGGGGGGTGAGGATATAGCATGCACCAAGCAGGAAAGGGATCTTGGGGTTATCATTTCTGATGACCTCAAGGTAGGGAAACAGTGTGACAAGACAGCAGGTAAAGCAAATAGGATGCTGGGATGTATAGGCAGGGGCATCACCAGCAGGAAAAGGGAGGTCATAATTCCGCTATACAAGACACAAGTGAGGCCCCACCTGGAGTACAGTGTACAGTTCTGGAGAACATACCTACGTAAGGACATAGACAGGGTAGAGAAGGTTCATAGGAGGGCAACAAAGATGGTGCATGGATTGCATCACAAGTCCTATGAAGACAGGTTGAAGGAACTGAACATGTACTCCTGGAGGAGAGGAGGGAGAGAGGGATATGATAGAGACATACAAGTATCTTACAGGGAGGAACAGGGTGCAGGAATACACTATTTTAAGTGAAAAGATGTTCCAGGACTAGAGGGCATGGGATGAAGTTGGAGGGAGGACGATTCAGAGAAACATTAAGAAGAATTTCTTCACAGAGACGGTGGTGAACAAGTGGAACACCCTGCCAGAGGAAGTGGTGGGCTGAAACAATCATGGGATTTAAGAATGCATGGGATAGACATAAAGGAATTCTAGAGGTCAGGGGTAAGGGGCAACAGACTTCTAGGAAAACATAAACTGAACTTACAAGCTCAAATGGGCAGACTGGGTGGGCCATAGGCCCTTATCTGCCGACACTGTCTATGTATCTATGTATCTATGTATCTATGTATCTATGTATCTATGAGACTAATATAACACACATCTCTGGTGATGGTAAATGTTATCCTACAACCCTCTTAGCCCAAGAGGTAAATGGTAAAACCCAACAGCTATTGGCTGGTATTGTTCTCTCCTTTCCATTTCCTGTAGTTTTGGACCATGATTGCCCTGATTCTTTGGGACTAATTCAGGAGGGACTTCTGAGGAAAATAGCAGCCATGGTAACCATATGCCAAGTAGTAAAGGCCCAGAAGAACGTTGATATGGATGAGAGTATTCCTTTTGAGGGACCAGGGTTTGGTTTCTTCCCCATGGCCAGGAAGACATCCCTGAAGCCTACAGAAGAAGGCTAAAAGAGAATGGATAACAAATGTCGACCAGTTACATGAGATATTACCACCTGTACTAAGTTGCAATGACATTGGTAAAGAGCGGTAGAATGATGCTACCTTGTTGGATTTATATGGGCAGGTGGAGATGAAAACAGAAAAAGGTGCCCATGGTGTTGAACTGCATAATGGTGTTGCGTGCAAGATAATGAAAACCCCTAAAACTAAGAAGCAGATCAATCAACTGGAAATCCCTTCCTAATTCAGAACTCAGTTGATGGTGCTAGCCCATGATCTACCCCTTGCTGGTCATGGTGGTAGAGAAAGCACTTTGTTCCAGTTGCTCAGTAGGTTCATTTGGCCTGACATCCACTCAGATATGTCTGATTGCTGTAAGGCATGAGGTGACTATTAGCTGGTGGCACCCCTGGGAAATTGGGACAAGGTTCACTTAACACCCCTCCTTGTGGTAACCACTGCTGTTTTTTTTTTTTTTCCTTTGGAACTCATCTTTATTAAGCATACAGATACAGCAGTAGAGCATCTTGATCACAACATGCAGTAATACAGTCTTGTCTTTAAAACCAGCCATTTGTTCAAAAAAAACTGGTCTAATCAGTCTTGTATAGCATCATCTATTAATTGAACAATAGAAAGGAATATTAGATAAGACTGTTGTAATATACCAAAAGACCGATTACAATATGGAACCTCCCATCTTCCAGGGAGTAACTGTTAACTAAACAATGTGCTACGTAGAATAAAACTGAGGGCCCATAACCAACAGGATCCAACTGTTGGCTGCGCATGAACTCCCCCCCCCATCCTTTGTATCCCACTCTCACGTAAATGGAAATGTATATCTTTAAAAATGACCTCAACCTTCACTGCGGAGACAGCTCTGTTGTTCAATACACAGATGACACAGTAATCTACCTCTCTATGGAAAATCTGTTGGAACTAGATCTGCTCCTCCAAGCTGACCTAAAGGCATTGGAGACCTGGCTTTCATCCAACAGAATGGTCCTCAATGCATGCAAAACAAAAGCTATGTTGTTTGGTCCAAGATCCCTTGGGCAGGACAGGTCCAAACTCCTACAGCTAACCTCTCTAGCAGGAAAAAGTATAGATGTGGCAGACACCATACAATAAATTGACCAAGGCGTCACCTTCAAGTTCCCCGTAGCTCAAGTAACAAGGACCATCCACTGTAAACTTGGCAACTTGTACTGACTAAAAGACCAGCTCATCCTGGGGGCAAGGCGAACAATTGCCTCCAGTGTCCTGCTCCCAACACTTACTTATGCTGCCCCAGTACTACAGGGTATGCCTAAGCAAGAGCTCAACTGGCTACAGGTTCTGTATAACAGGGTTGCACGGTTCGCTACCCAGAACCACCCCTGCGACACGCTTGCCCAACTGCAGTGGCCTTCCTTTGCTTTTAGACTTCAGTACCCCCTACTCTGCCTTTCATTCAAATTACTGAGCCCAGCTGATCCCCCTAGCCTAAAAGTGACTCTCTCACTCAAGCACAATGCTCATACACTCAGGACCTCTGGTTGGGCTCTACTCAAAACCCCCAGAGTCAGGACAACTTCTGGTGGCAGATCCTTCTCCTGTACGGCCCCCTACCTATGGAATAATCCTCCACCTTCTGTACAGGAAGCCCCCTCTCTACCGATCTTTCATACTAGGCTCAAGGCCCACATGATTCAGACCAGTTCTTGTTACTGTCTAGGAATAGGTTAGTCTTACCCCGATCAAACAACCAATGCCTACCACATCCCTTTGTCACCCAAACAGTCTGCAAGGTTTGGCCTTGTCTCAGTCAATCACTACTTTTTTGTTGTATATGTTTCCTACTTACTGACTCACTAGTTGACTGTTTAACTGCTTTTACTGTAACCTGGTTGGCAACTGTACTCTTCTGTTACAAGTTGTACCTTACACCTATCATCTTTACTGCATCCCGGATCACCCCTGAAAAAGGGACCTTCGGGGCTCAGTGGGCCTACCCAGTAATCAAAATTTAATAAATAAATAAATATCACTCTGGGCCCTAAAAGGACCCCACTGATTGGCCTCAGATGGTCTCAAATATTGGTGGACAGTCATCCTTGGGAGGCCTATTGGTCCCCCTGTTGCAAAAGCCAGGCTTCCCACCCATGCCACTGTGTTTCATGCTGCTCATAATGAGGTCTCAGCTTGGTGTAAGGGCTTCCTTCACCAATACTTCCCTTACTCTGAATCCAGTCTGCCAAAGTCAGAGATTCTGGCTGTAGCCATTTACTGGTTATACATTTAAGTGCTACAACTATGAGCGTGAGGAGAACTCCTCTGATGTCCCCCCTTTTGATGTGCAACTATAAGGAGTCCCAGTACCCAATTTTCAAATGTTAGAGGGAAGTGAGTCCCCATGATAGCCTCCACCACCATCTGCAAGTCCTGCCAATACCCCATCAATACTGGGCACTCCAGAAAATGTGCCAGTGGGTTCCTACTTGACAACAGGTTCTGCAACATGCCGAAGAGCTAGAGGCACTATTATGTTTCATAATGGAGGGGGTATAAAAAAATCTAACCAAGATTTTCCAGAAGAATGTTCTCCAAACCAGAGCAGATGTTGCTCACCAGCCCCACTTTAATCTATGTGACCAGTGTTCCTCACTAATATAAATATTTGCCTCCCTCTCTCATACTGTCTTGAGTCCCTGCAGGGAATTCTTGACATCACAAACCAATAATTTATAAATATGTGACATATATTTACTAGGTCCTCTGATAGTTATTGACCCATATAGGAATTCCTCCCAACTTGTATAGGACCTTGTAAGGCATTGAAGGTGGTCCTCCGAGTTAATAAAATGCCTAATCTGCATATAGTGTAAACACTCTGTATTGGGTCAGTTAAATTTCTGTTTAGCTCTCTGAAATATAATACATTTGGAACCCTCTATAAACTGTGTGAATCTGAATGGTCCCTGGACCCCCCATGTGGCATAGCCCAGGTCAAGGGATGGTGGGGAAAAAGGTTTCTTAATATCTAATAAGTGATAACAGACCCAGTCCCTCAGGTGCTCCTATGAGTTTCCAGATATTTTTTTAATATATAAAGGCCATGTCTTACCCATCTGTTGTGGATAACCCTTGCAAAACCCTGCGGGATCCAGGACTGGATCAGAGAGAGAACAGGGGTCTACCGTATCAACCACCTCTGCATCATTTATTAAGTACCATTGGGAAGAGGTTCTTTGCTTAGACCATGTCATTAACTGTGCCCCCTGTGCTCCTAAGTAGTATAAAGGAAGATTAGTCAGGGTCAGGCCATCTTCCTCCTTTGGTAGGTGCAGCAGTCTTTTGGCCACCCTGGGCTTCTTGTTATTCCACATGAATTTGGAAATTTGTTTATGCACTTTGTTCCAAAAAAAGGACTGGCACCCTTATGGGGAGGCACTGGAACAGAAAAAGAAGGCATGGTAATATATTCATCTGTACATTTGCAACCCGCCTACCAGTGATAAGGGCAATAAATGTCATCTAGCTATGTCCCACACCAAATTGTTCCATAGGTTTTCGTAGTTGGGAGTTAAAAAGCCATGTAAGATCAATGGTAATCTGTATACTCAGATATCTAATTTGATTTCTGGTGGCCCAGCAAAAAGGGAATGACTCTCTAAAATGTCCAGGTATATTCCCACTTATTATCAAGGCTTCTGATATAGAAAAGTTAATTTTGTACCCCGATAAAGCACCCATGGATTGTAAGGTCTGGGTAAGAGATGGCAAGGAAGTCTCCAGGGATGACAGGAAAATGATCGAATCATCCGCATATAGGGGCCTATGCTCCAACAGGCAGGAATTATGCACCAAAGGAACATATCCTGCCAGCAGAGCTCAGCACCTTTCGACAGACATGCACTGGTGGCATTCGTGACTGCCAGCCACCTGTCCATGGCCCTGCCCCCCAGTGCATAGGTCCACACAGGTCCATGCAGCGTGGCCATGGGCAAAGCTGCATGGCTGGGTGGGCATCCAGTGGGATGCCTGTCCTGGATCCCACAGTGGATCCCCTACATGGTGGGGGGTGTGTTGGCTGTGCTAACCCCCTGCAGATGTCAACATGCCCAGTGGCCATTGAGGTGAGAGGTGGGATGTGCTGCCAGTTGTGCCATGCCCCCAATATGTTGAGGTGGTACATGGGTGGGAGGCAGTGCCACAAGGGTGCATGCATGTGTGGAGGGTCTGTGGTACCCCACCACACTATCCTGAGCTCGAGGTGCTGCAGAGGTGGGTGGGGGGGTCTCTGCAGACCAGGGGCCAGTGCCCTATGAGTGTGCATGCAGGAGGGTTTGGCAGACATAGGGATGGTAGGGGGCATGGCTGGGTGCTGGGGTAGGGGGCCCCATGTGGCCAGTGGTTGTGGAGGCAGTGGTCCCCTTGGTGTGGGATGATGAGTGGGCTGCATAGGGTAGTTACGGCAGGGTTTACCTTGGCATACTGGCTACCCTCTATGTGCCCTGGTGCACAGCTCTATGCAGCTTTGTGCATACTGCATAGTGCTGGCATGCCCCTGCCTGTAGCGGTCCATGCTGGTGGGAGATCGTGTGTGTGGGGGCTGTGTGTCCACCTTGCTGCATCCTGTGCAGGGTGGGCAGTGAGTGCGGAGTGTATCCGTGCCTTACATATGCAACACAGAGGCACTCTGCTCCTTCAAGCATAGGCCCAATAATGAGAGTTTCTGCTGCCTCTCCCCTGCCACGATCCCTCTTATATCTGGGTTGCTGTGCACCTTGGCCACTAGTAGCTGAAGACTGAGAGCAAACAGGAGGGGAGATAAAAGGCATCCCTGCTGTGTCCCCCTGGACAACGGGAACAATTCTGAGTTAATACCATTAGCTCTAACCAATGCTTTTGGGTTTTTATATAGTTGGGAGACTACATGCAAGGATTTAGGGCCAAATTGCATTTTCTCCATGGATGCTTTTAGAAATTGTCAATTAACCCTATCAAATGCCTTTTCTGCATTGATGGATATCATTATTTGAAAGTGGCACTAGAATTTTTGGAGAAAATAATAAAGGAATAATGCCTGACATGGTGGGTGTTATGCTGGGATAACATCCCACCTCAGGTGGTTGGGCCCAAGGTCACCAGCCGAGGGCATCCAACACCCGAGCAGGGATGTTATTCCAGCATAACACCCACCCTGGAGGGCATTATTCCTATTTTACAATGTCTCCTTGTTTTATACAGAAAAAAATTATTTTAAAGAATTTCTTTTAGTGTTTAAAAATATTTTTTAAGGAAAGATGCAAACAATCTAGGGGGTTGTCATCTAAATGATCAACAGGGATGTTATGCTAGGATAACATCCCTGCTGTGATGGCCAACTGACCAGTCAGGATCCAGGATTCTTTCTTGCCATTGTATAATATTTAATAATCTATGGTTATTATCGGACATGTACCTACCAGAAATAAAACTCGTCTGGTCTTCATGCACCAGTAAAGGGACCACTTTCCGTAGTCTATTTGCCATGACCCTGTGAAAAGCTTTAGGTCAACACTTAACAATGATATAGGTCACTAGGACCCACAATTCAAGGGATCCCACCTCCTTATGGAGAACAGAAATTTGGGCCAACCACCAAGACATTGGGATTTCTCCCCCTTCTTCTATTTCTTGCAGACTAGCAGCTACACTTGGAGCATCTGGTCAGTGAATGTCTCATAGAATTCTGGCATGAAGCCATCTAGTCCCAGAGATTTGTCATTTTTTAAACCTGTCACCGGGGTTTTCAGCTCCTCCAATATTAAATCCTTCTCCACCTGTTCCTTATTGGGACAGGGGAGAGTCCTAAGAGCAATGCCCTTGAAAAAGGAGGCTGTTAAGTTTGAAAAATCTGGTATTTCCTCCTGCCTATAAAGGGATTTATAATAGTCAGCAAATAATTTAGTAATTTCTTCTGGGTGTCTGGTTGTATTCCCATTTTTCTGGGGGTCCATTAGTCATAAGATTAACCTGCTGGACTGCTGTTTATGAAGCGTAGCTGCCAGGAATCTCCCCATCCGATTACCCCCTCAAAATACTGTTGGCGAATACGTCTATATTCCTCTCCAGCTGAGCAATCACCAAGGTGTCCCAGGCAGCCCTCTTTTCTGCCAGGGCTTTCTTAACTTCTAGATTCAAGGAAATCTTATGCTGGAAGTCCAGGTCCACTATTTCAGATTCCAGAACTTCCAACCTATGCACTGCCTTCCTCTTGGACTTGGCTGTGTACTTTATAATAACCCCGGAGGACTGCCTTCAATGCATCCCAATGGACTGTGTGAAAGGTGGATCCCTCTGGATTTGTCTGCAGATAATCCTGAATAGTGGAATGGATATGTTTTAAAGTCTGGATTATTTAGCAACCCCACATTTCCTCTCCAATGGAAGTTTCTGGTAGCTGGTGCCAATGTCATAGTGAGCTTGACTGGTACATGGTCTGAAAGGTATGGGGCAATATTTGACAGGCTGTGACAGTGTGCATCCATTCCTCTGACATAAATATCATGTCAATCCTTGTGTAACAGTCATGTATATCAGAACAGTGGGAATAATCCCTCAGTTGGTCATTAAGCCACCTCCAAGTATCCTGAAGGTCCGTTATCTGGCTCAGTTGAGCTAAGGCAGGTCCTGCCAATCCCTGTCTATTCTCCATTGCCCCCACCTTTATCCAGACCCAATGACATAAGTGAATTAAAGTACCCACCCAGGATATAAAGCCTATCGGTGGAGTACAAAATCTCCATAATTTTTTTTTTTTTAAACTGGGAGGCTTCCTTATCATTGTTATGGGTGTGTAGATTTAAGATATTGCAGGGAAAATTTCTGTAGGATACTTGTAATTTCACATAACGTCCTTCCGGATCTATTTCCACCACCTGCACACTAAGTGGACTTGCTTTGTTTATTAGTCTGACTGTGTCCCTTCTATGTGGGTACATTTTATAAGAAGAGGCATAAACCTCCCCTATCCACCTGCAATGTAATTTCTCGTGTTCCTCATCTGTAAGGTGGGTTTCTTGTAATCGGTCAACATGAGAGCCCATCCTCCCATATTCTTTCAGGATCTTAGCCCATTTGATGGGGCTGTTGATTCCCTGAATATTGTAAGTAATTGGAAAGGCTTTGCCTGAAGTTCAATGGCCAAGCAGCCAGCCACTCCCACTTCCTGAGCTATATAAGCAGTTCTTCTCAACCTCATTGTAAAGCACTTTTTCTTTGCAGCTGAAGGCTCTGTCCATCTGTCCTCTGAGCTGGTTGCCCCCCTCCCTTCTGCTCCTGCTTGTCTGCTGAATTTCCATGTTTCTTTCCTGCTTCTGGTTTGTATTTTGCCTTCGGCTGTGTGTGCTTCTTCTGTCTTTGTTCTCTGTTTTCTGCATTTGTGTGTCTTTAGTTTTGTCTTTCTGGGGAGCCTTGTCTGTGTTTGTGTGTCTTTGGTTTTATCTTTTTGGGGAGCTTTGCTTCTAAGCTCCTAGCATATTGCTCCAGAGCTTCTACTATTTGCTTTCAGTTACTCACAACTCTCAAATTACTTGTACTGCAACTGTAATATCATGTAATTCTCTTAATGTATTTGACTGTATGTCAGTCTCAGGACCTCCTTGTGAATGGGCTTGCTCAGTGGAGTTTTCCTGCAATAAACTTGAACTTGAACCATTATCTGCATGTTTCAGCTCAAGCATAGCTGCTTCCATGTTGCTTACTTAATTATTTTCACCTGACTCAGGCTTACTCAGAACCCTAGCTATGCAACTCAAATCATGCTCTCTCAACTCATTCTAATTACTGCATTGCAGCTGTTTCATTGCACTGCCTGGTGACAGTGCTTTCAGAGCCTTGTGCCTCCTTTTATTTTATTTATTGCCGTTACAACTCAGTGTACTCAATTGTTTTCACTACTGCTGCTACAGGCCTAATTGCTTACTGCTGCTGCTTTGTTTACTCCCATTGCTATTGTACTTTGTTCTACTCTGAGGTCAGCTAAAAAGCTCCTGCTGAGGCTGTTAAACTAGATTTAAATATCTGCATGTGGTTCTTGGCCATTTCATCACTTTCTTGTTTGTCCTACAACAGGGACTGGGAAGCATCTGGGGAGTCGTGGCCCCATGTGGCTAATTATTTATGTTCTAAACTCTGCCTTTGCCACTGAAAATCCCCAGAGTATTTGTCACCTTGATTTTGCTTTTAAATGTCTGGCTGGCTTGCCCCACTATTCAGTGCTGTTTCATTGCTACTACATTATGCAGACCTATGTGCAGATCCACTTATTACTATGTTTACTGACCTACATACAGGTCCATGCTTGCTTACATAATTGATTACTCATGCCTACTGCATCCTCTCTACTTCAGCCTCTGGAATGTCTGCTGCACTCAATCTGCTTTTGACCTTGCACGGTCTCAGTACTCACTGCTCATTATGATCAGCACGCCAGTGCTCAATCAGCTCGACAGCTTCTCAGCTCTCAATCTAATTCTGGGGCATGCCAGCCATTCAATTCTGGTGCATGGTTCCTGCAGCCGACGGTCTTGCTCTGCATTTAGTCCACATCTTGAGCGTGTCTAACTTGGGACAGAATCCTTCTCACCTGGCCCATAGCTGGGAATGTCCTCAACACGGGCTTGGCTTTAGCTGCCTGCTATGCGACAGCAGCTCCTGGTGTAGAATTTAAGACTTGCAGTGAAGCGTGGTTACGATGGTTTGGCTCTAGTATTCCACTATAACGGTTGTCCATTGACTTTAGTGGTTTCCCAAGCAAGGCACCTTCACCGCATTCTCCCAATGACTGCCTCTGGTTCACCTGGTTTGAGTTTAGGGTGGGTAGGCCAGGTGAGTGCCTCAGCAGTCATTGCTCGCTTCCTCTGCCTTGATTGCAGGTATTGTTGAAGAGTTTTCTCGCAACCTTCCATGGCGTTCCAGCTAGAGGCTTTGAGTGAGAGCCTTCATCCAAATTGGAATATTTTCCACCTCTCTTTAATTGGGTATTCCAAATTGCAGCTGCAGAGCCATCACTAAATAAAGTATCCCATGCCTGGAGGGAAGGCGACCTAGGCCTTGGAGCCCCAGAGATTTCCTCCTCATAGGGTTTTTTTTTCTCTCCTTCATTGCCTCAGGTCATAACTGTTAGTTAGCATAGTAGTTTTCCCTAGTTTCTTTAGGTAGATTCCACTGTTGGATGGAGGTGGAGGATGTCCTGCCATTCCCTCTCTCCTTAGAGGATCCCCTCATTCTCAATGCAAACCATCAGTATCATGCTACACAAACCCGGGCATTTCATTACATTATCAAACTGAGCATCTCATTACATTATCAAACTGTCTATGCTTCTCTACTACTATGTTACAGTTACTGCTCCTACATCACAGTTACTGCTTGCTCATAAGCTTCGTGTCACGTCATTCTTTTGGGATATGATTGTACTACATTTTGGGGGGATTCCTAAGGTACCTTTAGCTGCTGGAATCATCCCATGGCACCTCTAGGGGTGGAACCCTCTCTGAGGGTTCCTTGCCTTTCGTACCACTACAGGGTGGTAATTCCTCTGGAACAGAGACTGTGAATGGCCAAAACCAAGCTAACAAAGTTGCACAAGCATAACACTATACTGGCTGCACAGGACATTGAAGTGTAAAGGCTTTGCTTGGAGTTCAATGGCCTAGCAGCCAGCCACTCCCACTTCCTGAGCTATATAAGCAGTTCCTCTCAGCCTCATTGTGAAGCATTTTTCCTTGTCCCACCATCCTCCCCCCTCTCCAGTGGCAGCACTTCTCTCCTTAGGGGGATTCCTAAGGTACCTTTAGCCAAAGGAATCACCTGTGGCACTTCTTGGATGGAGCCCTCTCCAAGGATTCCTTGCCTTTTGTACCCCTACAGGGTGGTAGTTCCTCTGGAATAGAGAGTGAGAATGGCCAAAACCAAACTAACACAGTTGCACAAGCATGACACTATACTGGTTGCACAAGACATTGAACAATATTTAATGAATCCATGGTAAACCAAGGCCCAAGTCTACATCTTAGGTGCCCAGCCCATACCCAGACCTCAAAAGCAAGGCCTGTGTCCTAGGCTAGGAACCCCAAGGGATATAGCAGGAGTGCACAGTCAATTGAATAAATTCAACCAGAATGAACAGGAATAATAAAGAACAAATCAACCTGAAAACTTATAACCAGTACCAGGGTATAGCCCAGGTATAATGTAAACATTTAACTAATTGGTAAGAAAACTTCCATGCCCATGGTGGACCCTGATGATGGGAAGTGCAGAGGGAAGCCCTGAACTGCATTGCAAAATCCAGAATTTTCCAGAGAGAAACAGCAGATGTGATGCAGCCAGCATCATATAGCTCAAACCACCTGTCCCTCCCGCCACTCCATCTATTCATTTAACCCATAGGGGTTGGGTATCCCACAGCAGCCTGGCAACCAGCCACTCAATTCCAAGCAGCTTGCCATATCAGCCTCAGAGCCCCATTCTCCATTTAAGTGCCCACTCGCTACTTATGAAATTGAAGGCAAGGTATTATAACAAACATATAATCTTATCATGTACAGGCATAAACCTGTTTGTGGTTCAAACTATATAAAGCATCCAAACATTAGAGCCAGATTAGTGTCTCCATTGTAGTCCAAACAGGAAGGCGGTCTCTCCATGGTTGCACATGATGGGCTATGTTATTTCTTTACAGATTGATCAAGTGAGTATTAGGACTGTAACCTTTTGTTAAGCCCCCACCATTATTGTGCAGTCCCAGTTGAGCCCGCAGCAATCATGTACTAATTTAACCACCAGTTCTTGAGTTACCCAAAAGACCATGATGAGACACAAGTCCCTATAACTTACAGTCATATTGTGGCTTCACACATTGCTTCCACTGAATTTTCTGATGATTGTGTCTGGGTTGCATCTTTCTGAAGCTGGGGAGCCTCAGAGTCCTTCTGCCTCTGCTGAGACGAAAACTTGGGCTGATTCTTCATCTTTGCCAAGGACTGGCCTCCTTGACTGCTGCATGTCTCCCCACTGGACATCGGCCACCAAAACTTCCACCCGCCAATTGCCACTGGTATTTCTCCAGCTTCTTCAGGGCTCCCAGATCTACCAACTAGTCCATGGCTATCTCCAGTGAGTGCAGGTATTTCTTGGCCTCTTGCACTGTATCAAAGACCTTGGTGCCCTTATCTGATGTAATACAGAGCCTGGTAGAAAAATCCACCCTAGCCTTTAGAACTTTGTTACGGAGTGTCTTAAGCACTGGGAACCAAAGCTTCCAATGTGCCATGGTGGAAGGAGCGTAATCCAGTTCCAAAAACAATTTTGTGTCTCTGAATATTATTTCTTTCTGAGCCCAAGCTTTATGCAAGACCAATTCTTTGACCCTGTAGTCCAAAAAGGCCAAGATGATGGAGTGTAGTCTAGCCTTCGGGTCTTTCGGAGGAATCACTAATTTTCTGTGTGCTCGAATGATGTTTAGAGGGACATCTTTGTCCAAATTAAGCACCTCCTTGAGTAGGCTTTCCACAAAAGAGACGGTGTTTCCTGTCTCAATGTTTTCAGGGAGGGCATGCAGCTGAAAATTTATTCAGTGGGATCTGTTCTCCAAGTCCTCAGTTTTATTGATTACAGCTTGGGATCAATCGTGGAGTAGGAGCAGAGCTCTATTATGAAAGTCCACAGTTTCTGTACATAAAGTAAGGTGCTGTTCTATGGATTGGATCTGTTAATTATGTTGCTTAATTTTAGATTGATTCTCCCCAACCTCTGCTAAAAACACATCCAATGTTTTGCTGAGCCTCCAGAGTTCCCAACATAGCTGCCTGGAGGTTATGGTAAAATCTTTTCCCTCCTCCTCGGACTTGCTTTCCGACTCTGAGTCCAGGCTTTCGGGCAGCCTAACTGATGCTTCACCTCACACCAGAGCCTTGGGAGCTACATTTAACTTTTGTTGTTTTAGGCTTCCTCCCATCATGGACCTCAGTTTCCCTCTGGATGCCATTATCCCAGCTACTTGCCACTACTAAAAAATGGCTGACTTGTTGAGTGTGAGTGGGTAAATACTGCCTTCTATCAGGGAGTTAGCAGGAGCCAATTTACATATCGTCTACATGATGTGGTGCCACCACCGGGAGTCGGTAACCATTCCTTTTAATTGTAGTTGGTTGTATTGGTATAGACATTGTGTGTCATTTGAAAAAGACTTCAAAGAGAAATGGTTTCACTTTAGTGGTTTATGATTATGTCACAAAGAACCAGGAATCAGTGCCCTTGTGAATGGTTGCTGCTTCAAAAGTGGCCTCTGAACTGGTAACGATTTTCAGCCAGGTGGGCCTCCCATGTGAAACCTTGTCCACCCAGAGCAGCAAGTTCAATGTGCAGCTGCTTAAATAATTATACAAATTACTGGGTACTTAAGTTATGCATACATCCCTATACCATCCTCAGACACATGGACTGACAGAACATTTCAATCAGGCTTTAAAGAGGATGTTGAGAACATTTGTGCAAGGGGAATGGAGGATTTGGGATCAGTTTATCCTATACCTGTTGTTCACATACCAAGAGGTGCCCTAATTATCCATGGGATATTCATTTGAATTATTGTGTGGTAAAAACCCTAGAGAGAATCTAGATGTGGTGACAGAAAATTGAGAAGGGTACACAGATAATGGCCAAGAGGTAAATACTTACTCATTCAATCTGTGAAAGAAACTGGTGAAGTACAATATGTGGAGAGTGTTCATTAGAATTGTGTGTTAGACCAGAAGGAGCTGAAAGAATGGTATTATATGGGTGTGGGACAGAAAGAGTTTAAGAAAGGGGATCTAGTTTTGCTTTTGTTACCCCCAACTGAGAACAAACTTCTCATGAAGTGACAAGAGTCTTACAAATTTCTTCATAAAACTGATCCCATGGATTATGAAATAGAGACCCCAGATAAAAGGCAGAACAAGAAAATCACTCATGCTAATTTGCAGTTGCAGTGGATTACAGAGAAGAAGACAGAATCCTTGCTAATGGTAATCCCTGAAAATGAGCCTGGAGAAGGTGAATTAGACATGGCATTCACCTGACTAGAGAAGGACAGCCAGGTTGATACTGTCAAAGTAAACTCCTACTTAGAAGAATCCTAGCTGGCATATGTCAATGATCAACTTAGAGGATTTAGTGACACCTTTACATCTGTGTATCATGTAGCCAAGGCTGTCATTCATTCCATAATCATACTGCAGATGACCCCTATTTGGCAGAAACTCTATTGCCTGCTCAGTAAGATGAGGGAAGAAGTCATTAAGGAGGTACAGAAATGAAGATACTAGAAACAACAGAGCCCTACACTAGTGCCTGGTCATCTACCATGGTGGTGGTTCCTAAAAGGAGGGAGGAATATGGGTCTACCTAGATTTCAGGAGGTTAAACAATGTTTCAATGTTTGTTGGATATCCTTTTCCTTGTATTGACAAGCTCATAGAATGACTGGGTTCAGCAGAGTATGAAAAACAACACTGACTCTCACCAAGGAATACTGGCAGATCCCCTTAGATGAGGTTTTGAGGGAAATAATTGCCTTTGCTATCTCAGTCAGGTCTATCACTTCTCTTTGGATCCCTTTGGATGTCATGGTGTCACTGCCACATGTCAATGCTTTGTGGATCAGGTACTCAGTCCCCACTATGGATCTGAAAGAAATCTGCAATCTGTGGTACAGGTTCGGGTGCCGAAGAGGGGATCAGCAGTCTCTGTCAAAGCAAAGTCATAAGCCCAGAATCAACACATTCAAGCAGGGGTTAAATAAACAAAGCACAGTGCTGGATACTGCTGCTATAGCTCACTCAAGCTCAAAGTCCCTGACAATGACCTATTTGTTCGAAGTGCTGGGGAGTTCAAGTAGTGCTGTGTGTCCTTACTGGCTGCAATAAGTATTGCATTTCTAGCAATTTTTTTGTTAAATTTGTACTCCTTGAAGCTTTATTTTTGAGAATCTTGGTCAGCTGCACTTGAATGAGCTGTAGTGGTAATATCCAGCAATGTGCTTTGTTTATTTGAACCCTTCTTGAATGCACTGACTCTGGTCTTTTTACTCAGTCACCATACTCAGTATTGTGTCTCAATCTCAAGATGATTTGGTCATCTATTGCCCTACATGGGTAACCCTTATACGGCATTTGACCAAGGTACTGGAAGGAAACTGAAGCCTGAATATTTACTAATTTGAAGAAGGGAGAGATCATATCATCCAGAAGGCATATGAGACCCCTTCAGGCTGATCTGAGGTAGCCCAGGTCATTCTTCTCAAGCCAGAGAAGGAATAAGATCTTCTGCTCTGAAGCTAGATTACCTCCATCTCATAGAGAGAGAGACCTGTGAGAGAAGGAAGGTTCCTTGCAGTTTAACCCAGTAGAGACATTAGAAATATCTGTTGCCTTGAAACTTTCTAGTGTCATATGCTGTTGCAATTCCAGTATGTCTATATGTTGTCCAGCATTTAAGGCCTATTTTCTCCCTTCTGTAGCCTGAATTATCATCTGCTTTAATTAGCAGCACACAGAATTCCATGTGTTAAACATAACTTCTGTGTGTCTGCCTCCTACCTTTCTCACTCCTTCACCCATCACCCCCACCTGACTGTGGTTAAATGGAAATGCTTGTGTGGGGGAACTTTCACCTCTAGATTTGTAGGTATGGAACTACTAACATCCCCAGGTGGTAGAAGTCTCCTATAGTATTCAGTGAATAAAGATGATAAAGATGCTGGAATTCACATGCAGTGTTACAAGGAGTGGGGAACTGAGTATCTGCTCAGCTGAACTCCAGAACTCAGTATGCTCCTTTTGATAGCTTCATTCACCACCTGTTGCTGACAAGCTAATTTTGGTTTGATCAATTAATAATCTCTCTATCTCTCTCGCCTCAGACAAGGTAATCTGGTCAGTTTATCTTTTAAAAATACTTTTGAACCTATTCTAAATTTTACCTCAGGCATCATTTACTCACACAGACTAGTTTGTAGTTTTACACTGGGGCAGAGAGAAGAGAAAAAGCTTATTACCCATGTTCTCTAAATTGTGCAATTGTAGCATGGCTGTTAGTGGGATATAACCAATACAGATGAGTACAGATTCACTACTGATTATAACAACTTCAAGGAACCAGGACTGCATACAGCTGATGCTGTGGTACTTCCCATAACATGGGAAAACAACTGAAATGAAATACAAATGGTGGTATGTAAGGCCCCTAACAAGGGCCCCCAAATCAAAGCACTTCTGATACAATGTGACAATTTGGCATGCTAAGCTTACAGTGAGGGAAATGAGTATACAGAGTCCATACTGCTGAAGAGCAAAGCATATCATGTGCAGTTCCACAGCATCAGTATTGTACATCCTGGTGCCTTGATGTTTTTGTAATCAGTAAAGAATCTGCACACTGCCTATGTTGATTATATCCCACTTACAGCCGTGCTACAATTGCACTATTCAGAGCAAATGAGTAATAAGGTTTATCTCTTCTTGTTTCTGCCCCCACATAAAATTACAAACGGTGTGAGTAAATGATGCCTGTAGTGACACATATAATACATTTTTAAAGTATTTTTAAAAGGTAAACTGATTATCTTCATTAAGGCCAGGGAGAGAGACTGTTAATTGATCAGGCCATAATTAGCTTGTCAGCAACAGCTGTTGAATGAAGGTGTCAGAACAGCATACTGTGTTCTGAAGTTCAATTGAGCAGACACTCTTGAGAGTTCCTGCATCTCTATCATCTGTACTCAATGAATACTATAAGAGAGCTCCACCACCTGGGGATAGCAGTAGTTTCACATCTACAAATCTTGAGGTGAAAGTTCCCCCACCTAAGCATTTCCAATTGAACCATGCTGTGTATGGTGGGGGTGGAAGGGTGGGCACCACTAGCAACACACTGATCTGCAGACTGACATACTGAAACATCATCACTCTTAGTCCAACTGCACTTCCTGTCTACCACAGAGAGTAAGAGTGACTCCACTGACCACATAAACAGCCATCTTTGCAATTAGAGTGAAAAAACGCAGTTTGTATATATTGATACATGAAAATGGAAATGCTATGGTGATTACACGTGCTGCCCCTAAATATATGCTGAAATATATTACTAAATTGCTTAATGCAATTTTTCTTTCATATCCCTTTTAAGGCTTCTTGGCATAGACAAAAGCAGTATTTTTGCTTTTACTTAGCAGCAGGTGGGCATAGCCTAAACCAGAGTTTGGCAAAGTAACAGATTTTAGCATATGTAGGGTGAATCACAGCAGTGTGCTAACCTAACAACAGTCTTAATGCGGTTCTATAGACTGTGAGGTAATATGTAGGATAGCATAACAGTTAGAGTTCATTTTCCTTCCAGTGCCAAAGAAGTCCATCTCTCAACTAGTTCCTCCAGTTGCCACCCATTCCCCTTGCAAGTAAACTCTCTTTTACTGTAGTACCTACAGCTCCCACCTCTTGAACAGTTTCCCCAGACACCAAGCAAACCAAACATGAGAAGTTGCCTCAGAATGAAAGCTAAAATGAAATAAATAATTAATAAAAAAATAATTTATGTCTTAATTTGTGTGCTTTATATGCTGTTTCTTTTTGTTTTAAACTGCCTGTTCTGGATTGTGCCTGACAATTCCCACTGGTGCTTCTCTGAAGACAACATAAAAGAAATAAAACAAGGTACTTTTTACCTCAGTTATTTCCTACAGTCTTTAGCCACCAGCTTATTAAGTCATGAAGTTATTCTTGGTCACCACTAAAAAAACATAAATGTCCCTACAGTTCTTTAATTACTATTGAATTTTGTTAAAATTCCATGTCAGCAATAAAGGCCGGCTCATCTAAAAATGTGGAATCTCCCTGAAAATGTAAATTTTGAATACTGTCTGCCTGTCCTCCTATATCTCCAAATAAACATACATATCAAAGCACTATGAAAACTGAAAGTTGTAACCAGTCCCAAAAATTTAGCTTACTGTGTGATACCCTGTTTTTGTCTGTTGCCCATAGTTTACTTTTTTCAATAAATTTCTTCTGTTACAATTTGTCTCAGCTCCTCTTTAAAACAAAAGTACAATTCTTTGATAAGTATGTATTAATGTTTTTAAACAGACCCATTATTTAAACATCTTATTCAGATTTACACTATCTGACTTCTGATTTTGGCGTTTGGCATGGCTATCCCTAAACATGGTTCCAGTCTGCATTGCTGTCATGGTGTTTAAATAAATTTCAATAGTTATAAAGAAAAGTAAGGGTATTTAGGATGGTGGTTTTTCAAGAGATGCAAGCCACATTATTTTCATGGGCAACTTTCTGAAATTCCTATTCAGGGGCACTTCAAACTGTAAGTGCTTCTCAAAGTGATTGCATCATTATATTTTCCAGAAGATGGATTTATTACATAAATTTATGCAGTGAATAAGCTGGATGGTGAAGAGGTCTAACAATAGCACTAATATTATTTAATAATTGAATGTTTTTTTTCATGAGGCACAGCCATATTCCACCTTTACATTCACATGTGTGAGGGATATCCTGTATGGACATTGCTAAATATGGCTCAGGAGGTCTGTCCTACCTTTCTTCACTGATTTCTTCCACTCCCTGCTCTTTCTACTCATAGAATTTGATGGCAGATAAGGACCGCTCGGCCACCTAGTCTGCCCATTTCCCTACCTAATGGATAAGCTGCAGATCCTAGTTAACCAACAGCCTACTTCCTCCTAACCCCCACTAGAATTGCTTTCTGTCTGTCCCATGCATTCTTGAATCCCTCCACCATTTTTGACTCTACAACCTCCTCGGGAAGGCTGTTCCATGCACCTACAACCCTCTCTGTGAAGAAATACTTCCTCACATTACCTCTGAGCTGTCCCCTCATGTCTTCAAATTGTGCCCCCTTGTTCTTGCACATCTCTTTTTTTGAAAGATGCTACCCTCTTGGACTTTGTTGATTCCCTTGAGGTAGTTGAAAGTTTTTAGCATGTCCCCTCTCTCCCTACTTTCCACGAGGCTATACATCTTAAGCTCCTTTAGTCTTTCTTCATATGTCTTCTGGTGCAGGCCCTGCACCATTTTGGTTTCCCTCCTCTGGACAGCCTCCTCCCTCTCTGTCTTTGCGGATATGGGGTCTCCAGAACTGTACACACTACTCCAGATGTGGTCTTACCAACTGTCTGTACAGAGGGACAACAACTTCTTGTTTTCTGCTGGTGATGCCTCTCCCTATGCATCCCAGTACTCTCTTCACACCAAGGATTCCTGCATCTTCTCGATTCCCAACCCTAACTCTTCTGCTAGTCTAGTTGTCATCTCCAACTGCCTTCCTTCCTTTCTTGTGGAATCTGCTCCCCTCCTTCCTCCACCTATTCCCTTCAGTTCCCACCTCCAGACATCACCTAAGGTAACTTTCTGCAGCCTTTGGTTCCTGCCCACCCCCTTCCTAAGCTCTTATCATCTCCCTGACCCTCTCCCTCTCACCCCCCCCAGGTTTGATGTTCTTAGCACTGACCCAACCTCAACATGTGCTGTGCCCTTTTATTTTCACCCATGGTTATCCACCTTTTGCAGTGCTTTGTACATTTTTTTATACTATGCTATTCTGAGTTACTGCTGCCTCTGTGTTTTTGGCTATCCATAGTTTGTATTTTCAAATTTTGTAATGTACACAGCATCTGTTTTATAAGTTTTTCCCTTTATATTTCACTTCCCCTGGGTCACAACTGGAAATGAGCCTCAGCTCAGTGTACCTTTCCCAGTAAACAACTTTTAAATGAATCAATCAGTCACTGAATGAGTCCACAAGAGCAGCACTGTTTCCACTTCTGCAAGGCATCCTTTAACAACTGGTACCCTGGTCTTTTTTGCACCACTATATTTTATTTGTTCTTGTGGTATTGAATTCATTTGTTCAGACTTTATAAAACTCTATTTTACACTCCATCCTGAATTGGATGTTATCAAATCATAAAGCAATACCATATACTAATGTATTGAGGTATTGCAGTACAGGCCATTATTTTGAAAAATATGTAAATTTTTCTTATCATTGTGACAGGGAGATCCTGCCACTCTTGAAGACTGACCTTTTCTTAAATCTGTTGCAACAGTTATTCTATTTCTTAGCCTAATCTATTCTTTCCCATTTCTAGCCCATAAGGTTGGCCACATATGGGTGCCCCCTTCCCCTCTCTTGACTATGCTAAAGTGTCCTCTTTAATTTTTCCAGCTCCCTCTCAGATCCTCATATAGGGAGGTTATTGTGGTGACCTCAGAACTGATGTAAAACAACAGGCTGTGTTCCGCAGTGTTGGATTTAACATGCAATAGCACTATGTCTTAAAAAAACTTGATGTATATGCCTTATGCTTATTTAACCTGTAAATGTTGAAAATACCATGGCACTAGGTGTTTTTGATAAAGGTAAAAAGTTATTAAGGGACTGTATTATAGAAGTGAGGTCACTGGGGTAGAGATATCAGAAAACCCCCTTTGTGTTGTTTAAAATGCATGTAAATTAGATAGTGTTTGAGAGGCCCTTTGGCACCAAGCATTCCTGCTATAAGCTGAACCAGCCTAAAATATCATGGTGATTTGCATATGCATCCCATGATGCTTTGTATTATGGGGTATGTGTGATGTTGTGCTTCTTTGAAACTTGGCTTTATTGCCAATGCTCCTTGGGGTAACCCTTGCTTCAGTGCTTCTGCACTGAGGTTCTTTGTCTTTTGTTTGTTTAGGGGTTTATTTGTTTTTTTTTGAGCTCCCCATTATCCAAACACACAAGACCAACATAGGGAATTAAATAGTTTTTACTAAAGAGACTGGTCAGTAGATCAGTGTGGATCAACAGGTGCTGTCTAAGTGCAGAGGAAGGACATGCATAGTCTGTTGCTGCAAACTGATGTATTGAAGAAGGGATATGTCATTGCTTAAGATTATTCCCTTTATTTTAAACATCACACAGAGATTGTGTGTTGAACCTGAAGTTCTGTATCTGGTACATCTGTTATCCTACAACCCCTCCCTTACAGACTTTTTGTCAGCAGTGGGATAACTTGCTGGAAATGTCTGGACTGGGCTTGGGGGATGTTTTCCAGTGGATATCGCCCATATATCCCAGGGGGATCAATGCACCAGGAGCCACTATAGGAGAGGAGTCACCAGAGAAGAACCCAGAGAAGAAAGTCTGTGGAGTTCTGACCAGAAACATGGCTGACAGACTGGGAGAGAAGCTACTGCCTTGACTGGACCTGGGAGCTTGGAGAAAGGCCAAGCCTGAAGACGATGAAGAGGTGCAGCAATGGATGGATGCCTTGCAAGTTGGAGGCCTGACACAGAGGCAGAATGAATATCTGATGGAGATGTAGGTCATGCAAAAAATTATAGAAAAAAGTAAAAATTGTGAAAGCCTGTGGCAGAAAAAAACAGCAACAAAATAATTGGAGATGGGATGAGAGTCTTGAGGACCTACAGAAGATTGAGAGTTTCCATTTTGTTCCAGATGTAAACTGTACTAAAACCATTCTGACAACCACAATAGATGTACTGTTGCCTGAGTTGGAGGAGCATGAGAATGTAGAGTTGCTATTGTCTGAGCTAGCAGAGCTGGAGAGAGCAGAGGTACTGTTAGCTGAGCTGAAAGAGCATACGGAAATATAAGTAATACTGCCTGAGTTAAAGGAGTTGGAACAGATAGGAAAAGAGGAACTGAGCCTGCCCTGTGAAATTTTTCAGGACTTGGGTCCAGGCATCCAGAGGGAGCATGGAAGCTTTACAGGAGGCAGCACTGAAGAGGTCTACTTAAGACCAGAAGGGACTGAATCATTGTTTCATGGGGTGATTACCTGTGATGTGGTGGACTTGGGGTAAGATACAAACTAGTGATATGAAAATCAGGAAATGTTATGTCTATGCTAAAATGATTGATAATGTTCCTGTCTATAAGGGGAAAGTAGATTATTCTAAACTGCATATGCTACAGAAAAGGGAGTTATATATAGGTGTCATCTTAACTCCAAGACCAAAATAAGGGAGAAACAGTTATTTGTGCTAGATCTGTATCACCTGTAAGTTATACAAACAGCACATTTTGACCCTGTTAGAGGGCATCTAAAGTGTCGGGGAGCTCTGGAAAAGTTGCTGACCCAATACTATTGGCCTGGTGTGTATAAACAGGTGGCATGGTATTGCAACACCTGCCTTGTTTGTTACAAGGTAGTGGCCACTGCTAGGGTAGTAGCGAGATTAGTTTCCAAGGGAGGCTGGAAAACATCCCAAAGAGATGGAAAGGGTACTGAACTGTGGAAAAAACCTGAACTAAAGAAGAGGTCTTAGTTGGAGTCAGAGAAAACTGAACTTCCACCTAATGTAGAGAAAATGGGGTTGAAACTAAAACAGGAAAATGTTGATAAGTTTAGTCTGTATGCTTATTGAAATATGTGAGTACTCCAGAATGATTTGGGGGATATGAGTTACAGGAAATCTGAAGCTGTATGGCAGCTGAAATTTAAACATAGCTGGAATCAGGTGGGAAGTCCTGTCTCAAGGTAAATAAATGAGATAGTATAGATACTGGTACCATGATTCTCTGTTGAGAAATGTGTTAATGCCTTAGAATAAAGAATGACGATATCCACTATGTTTATTATGGAATGTTTATTATTAATAGATACCCTGACATGGAGCTTCTGAAGATGGATGGGTGGAAGCTCCATCCCTTTCTGGGACAGGAAGTGGTAAGCAGTTTGAGTTAACCGCTTCCATCTTAAGTGGGGGATATGTGACATGGAGATCCTGACACTCTTGTGGACCAACCTTTTCTTAAATCTGTTGCAACAGTTCTTCTATTTCTTAGCCTAATCTATCCTTTACAATTTCTAGTCCATAAGGTTGACCACCTATGGGAGCCTCCCTCCCCTTTCTTGACTATGCTACAGTGTCCTTTTTAATTTTTCTATTTCCCTCTCAGATCCTCGTACAGTGAGGTTATCATGGTGACCTCTGAGCTGATGTAAAACAACAGGCTGTGTTCCTTGTTGTTGGATTTAGTATGCAATAGCACTACATCATAAAATATAGTGATGTACAGTGAAGCCCATCAGGATGAAGGGCAGTGTCACAGGTTTACTGCATGATAAATATAGAATAATATATGTGTGTGCATGTGTAACCAGAATTTTACTCACACCCGAGGTGTGGGATGCTACATAAACCCCAAGGGTGAAGCCCGAGGGATTTATAAAAGCATCCCACACTGAGGGTGTATGTAAAAGTCTGGTTTTGCATATACCCACCCATATATTATTTTATTAATGGTGATCATTTTTTTTGCTTCAGCCCAGTTGAATCAGTGCAGAACTTCTGTCAGAGACACACACACACACCCTAACCCTAATCATGCTGTGTGAGATGTTTAGCCCTCCCACAGACAGAATAAGCACCAATGAGGGGAGCTTGATTGACAGGTGCTGATTACAACCTCCTGTGTGTAGCCATAAATATCAACCGGAAGGTTGTAACTGGAGAAAAAAATGCCATTATCCATGTGTAAAAAATCATCACCATTAATTAAAAAGGATTAACTGCCATTGAAATTACATTGTTTGCTGCAGTAACTCTACTGAAGAATTTTGCAGTGCTGCACTCCATCCTGGTGGGCTTCATTCTAAAAACCTTATGCATATGAAACCTGTAAATGTTGAAAATACCATGGCACTAGGTGTTTTTGATAAAGGTAAAATGTTAGTAGGGGACTGCATTATAGAAATTAGGTTACTAGGGTAGAGGTATCGGAAAACCACCAATGTGTTATTTAAAATGCATGTAAATTAGAGATTGTTCAAGAGGCCTTTTGGCACCATGCATTCCTTCTTTAAGGTGAACCAGCCTAAAATTTCATGGTGATTTACATATACATCCCATGATGTTTTGCATTATGGTGGTTTGTGTGATGTTGTGCTTCTTTGAAACTTGGCTTTATTGCCAATGCCCTTTGGGGTAATCCTTGCTTCAGTGCTTCTGCACTGAGGTTCTTTGTCTTTAGCTTGTTTTGTGTTTTTTCTCTTTTTTGAATCATCACCCAAACACACAAGACCAACAAAGGGAATTAAATACTTTTTACTAAAGAGACTGGTCAGTAGATCAGTGGGTCAGTAGGTGCCAAGTGCAGATGAAGGACATGCATAGTCTGTTGCTGCAAACTGATATATTGAAGAAGGAATATGCCATTGATTAAGGTTATTCCCCGTGTTTTAAATAAACATCACACAGAGATTGTGTGTTGAATCTGAAGTTCTGTGTCTGGTCCATCTGTTATCCCACAACCCCTCCACAATCATATTGATTATTTATTGCATAATCATGTGGATTACTTTCTTTATCAATAGTACTTTACAACAGGAAAGAGAAAGTAAAACAATATTGTTAAACATCACCTTGAAATGTGAAATAGTTTGGAAACTGGAATGTTCACATCTTTTTTTCAGGTATGGCCTACAGAATTTAAAGTAGACTTATTTAATGAGAAGTTACATGTGTAAATACAATTTTCTTTGTCTTACCATTTTTGTAATTCAAACTGAATAGTCATAGAAGCTCATCTTATAATTTAGGAGTAAAAAAAAAAACAGTTTCTAACTCTAGAAGAAAAATACATTCACCAGAAAGGTTTATTATTAGCAAAAATGGTATATACCTGAGGATATTTGTAGATTCCTAAAATTCTTGCCATTGGTACAGTTGCTTTGGACGGGTTGTCTCCAATAATGGCTGACCACTGTGAGCCATGGCTGCATCTGTAATTTGGAACTGGCTCCTCTTTTCCTGAGAGAAGACTCATTGTACCCGCAAGTGCTATAGCTTCCGAGTAGCATGAGTCATATATCTGGAATCCCAGAGTTACGTTTGGTAGTAGTTTATCATTTCTGTTAATTTCGTCAGTAGCAAACAACATAACTAACACATGCCGATACATCTTAATATAGAACCTACAAAAATATGAAAAACAAAAATATTAAAATATATTATGGGAAGCAATGTATGAGCATTCTCAGTGCCAGTGAAGCAGGGTAAGGACCAGTATAAATGGTTAAATATGACTGGTTTTGACAGGAGAGTTTAAGACTTTTGAAGAAATCATGGATCAGGTTAATGAAAGTTTGCCCCATTGTAAACCCCCTTTGAGCAACACAAACTGGGTTTTGCATCAAGGTGGTATTCACAAAAGCTCACTTTGTGCTGTGTAAATGAATTTGTGCTGGGGCAATGTTTTGAGGGGTCAACAATGCAAATGAGGGGGAGGGGACCTGCATATTGGTGCAGTGCCATTCACAAAGTATTTTCTCCATGCAAGGGCCATTTGCTAGGTTCCCTTCTGTGGAGAAAATACCACCAACTGAGACCTGATGGTATCCCAAGCAACCCTAGTGGTTTCTGGAGATACTGCAATTAACATCCCATTGAGCCAAAAAATTAAAAAGGCATGTCCCTGGTGGCACTTAAACCATATCCCCCCTCCACCGATCTCCATCCAGACGATAAGAGTAAAGAATATCCTGGTGGTCTAGTGATCCCTCCCTGTCCCTGATCACCAATTGCCCTCCGTTAATACTAAAAAAAAATGTTCCTGGTGATCTAGTGGCCCTAACCCTGCCTTGATGACCAATTGCTGGTCTGAGTAATGGAAAACAGTCTCCCTAGTGGTCCAGTGGTCCCTCCCTTGCCAATTGCTGCCTCGATCTACTGAAATACATACCCTGATGGTCTAGTGGTTCCCTCCCTTGAAGAGCGCTAGCCCCATGTAAAATAAATGCATTTCCCAGCCTGAACAGACCAAAAGTACACCTATCCCCTGGTGGTAGTGGTTTTCCTCCCCATTCACTGATCACCAGCTCATGAAGCGAACATAGCAAGATATAAAAATGCTGTGGTTGTAATGGCCCCCCTCTGTGATCTCTAATCAGTGGCTGGTATCCACTACATAGTTTCCCTGGTGGCTAGTGGTCCCAATCCATGCCCACTCACCCTCCCAATACATTAAGAAACATTCCCTGGTGTTCAGGGGTCCTTCCCACCACCCAAAAACCAGCCTGATATGTAGAAAATATCATCCTCAGTGTCCAGTGTAGACCCCCATCCTGATTCCTTGTGTAAGAAATGCCCTCAATTCCCTGGTGGTCTAGTGGAACCCTCCCTCCCCGATCACCTGTATATTGACAGACAACCATAACCTGGCATCTAATGGTCCCCCTGACCCCACACCAGCAGTTAGTGCTCACCACTCTGCTCCTCCCCATCCCATCCTGGAGCTGGCAACTCACACAGCCCTTTGCTCACCACCATGGCCAGCCACTGACCGCACCGGGTCATAATGTCACATGCTTAATAGCGTACGGCATTATGGTGAATCCTGGACCTGTGCGCTCTCTAAGTTGGACCCCCAGAGTTATAATCTTTAGAGGGGGGGCCCAGAGGGTGCAGCCCCCATAACACGGGGTGTGGGGGGGCAGAGCCCCCTACTGAACAATAGAAACCGAGAAACCACACAACGCGCTTGTGCTGCATGGCATTCTGCTGTGTGACATATTGACCCCATGCCACCACTGACTGCACTTTCAGTGAGTGCGTACTGTATACAGTATGTGCTCATTGAATGGCAGCTCGCTTGGAGCTGTCAATGAGTTTGTGCTCTATACAATACAAACACATTGAGTGCTCAGTCAGTGGCCAGCTGTGGTGGTGATTGAAAGGCTGCACCAGTCACCAACCCAGAGATGGGATGAGGGGAGAGGGGTGATGGGCACTAATTGACAGGGTGGGAGTTAGGGGGACCACTAGATACATACGTATGGTTGCCTGTCAAATTGCAGGGGATCAGGGGGATTCTGCTAGACCTTCAAGACAAAAAGGTGCTGTGCTCAGGCCAGGGCAGGGTGCAAGTGTTGGGCTGTAGCCCAATTTAGAACAAATACATTAGAAGTTAACACTTGCACACCAGAGCCAGGAGTTGTGTACTCCAGTGAAGTATTAAACTCAGACAACAGATACGTTGAAAATCCACATTTTTTTATTGCTCCATTAACCAAACTCATGAAGGACTGTGGTGGAAAACATCTGGTCAGGTGCCCTGGCACTTCTCCATGTAAGGCTTCATCCGGGGGCGGGTACCTGAACCAGGCTATCCTTACTTTATACTCATTCAGAATTAGATGACATCATCATTACATCAATCAACTTAAAGATCCATATACCATTTTATAGTCACTAAATGACCAAACTCATTTTCCACAGTGTTCTTATACACACCAAACAAGTAAACATAATGAACTGCATTTCTATAATAATAGTCATAATAATAATAGACTTTATTTCTACAGTGCCTTTCAAAAACCAAGGCACCATACAAAATTTAAAAACAGGGCACACATTTCGAGTCTTAAAGTTAAAAACAGCTAGCACAAACAGACAAATAAAATCAAACTCTGAATGCTTAAGTCCATAGATATGTTTTCAGGGCCTTTCTAAATACCTCCACGGTTGTGGACTCCAGTAACTGATGGGATAGAGAATTCCAGAGGGTAGGGGCCACATGCATAAATGTATGGACCTCAGAAGATTTCAAAAATACCCTCGGGATCTCTAGCAACCCCTCGCCAGCTGAGTGGAGCAATCGCCCAGGGCAATAATTGACCAGAAGCTCTTTCAGGCAGTCCGGACTAAGTCCATGTAGGGCTTTAAATGTCAGAAAACTGACTTTAAAGGTGACCTGCCACTGAACTGGTGGCCAGTGCAGTCTGTGCACCACTTGCAAAATATGACTGGACCGGGAGGTACCAGTCAAAAGCCAGGCAACTGCATTCTGCACCAGCTGCAGGTGGTGGATTTCAACCCCTGGAAGTCCTAGATAAACGGAATTGCAATAGTCCAGATGCAAGGACACAAAGGCATGGACCAGCATAGGAAGACAGCCGGACGGAACAAGGTGCCTAATCCTGGAGATATTCCTTAGATGGTAAAATGAGGACCTGACGATGGCAGACACCTGCAAATGCAGAGTCAGTTCTTCATCAAAAATTACCCCCAGGTTACGCACCTGTTCAGAGGTCAGGAGTGAAACACCCCCGAGATAAAGTCCAGAGGGTGAACCAACCCCCGGCCCCCCTATCCGGCATGCAAGATCCACTACCAACACCTCTGTCTTTTCTGAGTTCAACTTCAACCAACTTGAGCCCATCCACTCCTGGATTTCTTTGAGGCAGTTATTAAAGACTGGGAGAGCTCCATCCTGGTTGGGTGCAAAAGAGAGGTATAGCTAGGTATCATCAGCATAGCAGTGAAGCCTCAGCCCATACCTTCTTACAATGTCTCTGAGGGGCAGCATATACACTGCAAACAACATGGGGGACAACACAGAGCCCTGAGGAACCCCACAAGACAGAGAAACTGGATCCAAGGAATAAACCCTGGAAACCACTCTCTGCATTCTTCCAGTGAGGTAAGATGTAAACCACCTGAGTACTACATCTGATTGTCCACAGATGAACCTCAGATGCTCAAGTAGAACCCCATGGTCCACAGTGTCAAAAGCTAATGAGAGATCTAGAAGAACCTGAATGGAATGGTTCTTCTAGTCCCTAGTCATCAGGAGACCATTGAACACCCGAAACAGCACTGTCTCAGTATTATGCCTCTTTCAAAAACCAGACTGGAGGGGTTCATAGATATCATGGATGGCCAAATGGTTCTCCAGCTGCACGTCCACTACCTTCTCAATAACCTTCCCTAAAAAGGGAAGATTAGAGATTGGTCTGTAGTTTGCATGGCAGTCAGGGTCCAAAGAAGCTTTCTTCAGGAGGGTTGTTACCACCGCCTCCTTCAGGGAGCTCAGAAACTCACCTGTTTCCAAGGAGCACCAGACTATCCGTGCTAGGACCGGAACGATGGAATCAATACAACCCAAAATCAGGGAAGTTGGTCCTGGATCTAAACTACATCATGTAGAGCATGCACCCCAGACAATCTGCATGATATCCATGAATTCCGGTCAGTCAAAGGCACTCCAGAAAAAACAAGGAGCAGCAGACTCATGCTGATCCAAAGCAACACCCTTAGAGTGTGCTGGTTAGAGTGCCGACCTAATGTCAGCCACCTTAGTCGCAAAGAGTCAAGCAAGTTCATCATACTCTATTTGCTAAAAGGCCTTTTGGACTTGTAGAGAGGCTGGATTGCACAGCCTATCCACAGTGTGAAAGAGCTGAGCTGGTTGATTCTGAGCAGCCGCGATCTCCCCAGACAGGAACTCTGCCTTCTTATGGGTGATTGCAGATTGATAGGCTTGATAATGCTCCATCAATCTAAGGTGGTTGGCATCGAGGAAGGATCTCTGCCAGCAATGCTCAAACATTCGACCTAGTCACCGCATCTCCTTCAAGGTCCCATCAAACCATGAGGACTGAGGGTGAAGGGAGAGAGGGTGAACATGGACAGGAGCAATGACAACCAGGGCCACCAAGACAGCCATATTATAGGCTACCACAAGGGAATCTGGGTTATTGTTTGCCACTGGAAGGGAAGATAGGTCAAGTATCACCGCCAGGCCTTCGGAGCTAACATCTCATAAAGAGTGATATCTGACCATCTCCACAGGGGTAAGCCTACAGAGGGAGCACTAATACTAAACCCCATGATGTAGTGATTGGACCAACCAACTGGTTTTACCCCCAAATCAGATCCCCAGGAGAAAGACTAAATCAAGGGAGTGACCATGTTTATGGGTAGCAGTGGTAACTATCTATCTAAGGCCCAGAGATGACATCAACTGGAGGAAGTGTTGTCCAAACTGTGAGAATTTGTCATCGACCCAGGCATTGAAGTCGCCCAGAACCATCAGTCTGAGTGACTCAAATGCCATGTTGATGACGAAGTCCGCCACTTCCTGAAGAAATCGCTTCTCATCTCCGTGTGAATGGTAGATGAAGGCGATCCTACAGCCTACACCTGCTACCACGGTACACTCGAATGACTCAGTTTCCTCAACCGGTACACTCATGAGGTTAAGTTCGGTATTGAAACAGACCGCAACCCCTCCCCATGATCCAATCTCGGGTGGTGAATCACCGAGTACCCGGCTGGAGTTAGAGCCTCCAAAATGGGGCCAGAGTTCTCATCCAGCCTGATCTCGGTGATGCAAGCCAGAGCCAATGAATTATATAAATTCTGTTTGTCTAATTTTACCCAATTTGTAAAATTAGAGAAACAGAATTAATTAGAAGAGTGTAATTCATAAGTTCATCATCATCATCATCATCAAATCTTTATTTATTCAGGCGAGCATCATTGAGCAAGGCTCATTTACAAGATGGACCTGATAAGGTCAAGGTTCAACAGTTGATACACAACAGATACATCAATACACTTATATAAAACAGTTATACATACAGAGGAAAAAAACATTTATAAACACAGTGATGTACAGTAAAATTCACATGATAAAATGGGTTATAGGAAAGTTAAGCTAATATTTACAGTATATACAGTGTATACATATCCCAGTGGAGGGCCATGGCAAACACAGCATAATGTAATACTAGGATGGTGGAAGGTATTACTGGGTGCCATAAGATGGGGTGTCTGCCTGGGAGGGAGAACTGAAGAACAAAGATTATACCATATATGGTGATTTTTGGGAGGAGATTGTGAGATGACAAAGCTAGCTCTAGCGGTAGCAACTGCATTTCTCTGTGAAGAAAACTGTACACGCTGTTTAAAGGATGCAGTTGGTATAATATTGAACAGTTTTAGGGTTTTTGTAGGGTGTTCCATGCTATAGCTAGAGAATAGCTGATTGCTGCCCTCCCTAGCCGGGTGTTGAATTTGGGCAATTTGAACAGGATGATGTTGTTGCTTCTTAGTGCATAGGAGCTAGGAATGGTCTGGGTGAAGCAGTCCAGAATATAGTTTGGAAGTTTTTTTGATAATGCTCTGTAACTCCATAGAGCTACATTTCTGTTCCTTCTGAGGTGTAGGGAAACCCTTCCAACTGCAGCATAAAGACAGCAATGATGGGTATTAGATGGCAGATCTGTTATGAATCTTATTGCTCTATGGTATAAGGTATCCAACTTGTGTAGGTAGGAGATGGGGCAGTGACTATAAAGGAAGTCTGCATAGTGAACAACTGAGAGAAAAATGGCCTGGACTACCTCATCTTTGAATCTCTGTTTAGGAAGGGTTTTAATCTATAGAAAAGGCCAAGCCTTTGGCGAAGCTTTTTTAGCAGTTCTTCTAAATGATGAGTGAAGTCGAGTCTGCTGTCAATCCACACACCTAGGTATTTGAATTTTTCTACATACTCCAGATTTTCTCCAAGTATAGTGCATAGCTGGGGGAGAATGATTGAAGAGGAGGTGCTGGTGGAGCTTTGATTTGTGAACATCATTGCTTTAGTTTTCTTTGCATTTAACAGAAGCTTTTCTCAAGTAGCTGATATTGTAACAAGGAGAATTCTGTTTGTAGGATTTCACGGGCAACTGCAGAAGAAGGGTTGCTGACATACAAAACAGTGTCATCAGCAAGAGGTGTACAGAGGATTTGGTGAGGTTGAATCAATATTATTTATATAGATGGCAAAAGGATAGGACCCAGGATAGAACCTTGGGGACTCCTCTTAACAGTGGTTTAATGGGGATAGGTCACCTTCAGCTTTTGCCTGCTGTGACCTACGGTGAATATACACATGAACCACTTAAGGAGGGTGGATCTAGGCCAATGGAGTGCAAGGATGATAGTAGAAGCTCGTGGTCCACAGTGTCGAATGCTTTGCTCAGGTCAAGAAATACTGCACAGACATTATTCTTTTTATCTAATTAGGTTTGCCAGTCATTTGTGACTTTGGCTAGTGCAGTGATAGTGCTATGCTTGGCCTGAATCCAGATTGAGCTGGATTCAGGAGGTTCTTGTCGTCAAGATATTCCTTAACTGGGTACTCACTAATTTCTCCAGCATCTTGGATAGCACTGGTAGAATGGAAATGGGCCTGTAATTATTAAGGTCCATAGGGTCCCCTGATTTTAGAAGGGAACCACTTGGCTGTCTTCCACAGTGTGGGAACAGAACCAGAGTTTAAAGATAGGTTAAAGAGATGTGTTAGGGGGACTGCAAGTACATGGGATGCAATCTTTAGAAAGTAGGGGTCAGAGAGTCTGCCCTATGCTTTTTGATATCCAGCTGCCATAGTAGGTCCTCTACTTGCTTCAACAGTACAGATTTGAAGCTGAAGGAAGAGTCAGCTCTCTGAGCACCAGTGTACTGGGAGCTTAATTGTTCATGCAGCAGGTTAGCTGGAGGGTGTCAAAAGCAAGGCCAGCCGTTGTGAAGTGGTTATTGAAGGCGTCCAGAATTTCCATTTTGCCAGAGATAGGGCCATTACTGTGGTGTAATTGAGTTGGTAGGGAGGTGCTAGAATCCTGCCAAACCATACCCTTGATGGTACCCCAAAACCTAGCAGGATTATGATAGGAGGAGTCGAGCTCAGGCAAGTAGAAGGCAGCCTTTGCATCACTAACTTTCTTGGTGCATCTATTCCTGGCTTTCCTAAAGATCATCCAGTCATTTGCATTCTTGGTTTTTCTTGCCATTTTCTAGAGTTTGTCTCTCTCCAGCAGTGCAGCTTTGAGGTCAGCTGAAAACCAACGACAGGATTTGTTTTTTATTCGGATACTAGCAATTGGGGCATGGATGTTAAGAGCACTTATTATAATGCTATTTAGCACCTGCTGTGCTTTTTCCACAGAATGAGCAAGATAAAACTCTTGCCAGCTTGGAGAGTGAGCTAGATCATGCAAATATCCTTCAATATTGATGTTTTCTTGGATCTCCTCATTAGGAATTTTGCAGGGGTTGTTGTTTTGCTGGAAGATCTTACCCCTGCGATGGGGCAGCGATCACTTATATCATGAAAAGCACTCAGCATGTGTGAATAGATGGGGTTTATTCACTAGCATGATATCAAGTAGTGTGCTGTTATTACTATTCCTTGCATTAATTCTTGTTGGCTCATTAATTAGTTGTGGGAGCCCATATGTATCACAGAATGATACCAGAGTGCAGCTGCCTGGGTAAGCCAGTTGAAATTCAGGTCACCTAGAATAATGACTTCTTCGGTGCTGGGCTTGAGCAGATTCCCCAGGTGGGATAAGAGCTTGAGGTCAGCAGAGGGGGGCCTGTAGCATCCAACTAGCTGAAAAGCTGCTGTATTGGGGAGAGAGACTTTTAGGGACAGGCATTTAAATTCCTCGGGCATAGAGGTTGCAGCAATAGGGGATACAGGTATACCGGATTTTGCATATATAGCTACTCCACCGCCCCTTGTTTGGCGATCCGCTCTGAATAACTGATAGTTGGGTAGGTTAACATCCCTGTCTGCTGTGGTGGGTTTGAGCCATGTCTCAGATACCACGAGAAAGTCTGGCAAGGTATGGGCAACCCAGGCTTGTATCAGTGTAAGTTTTTTCAACAGACTGTATACATTAATATGCAAAACACTGAGGCCTTTAATTGAGGTTAGGTCTGCTGGAGAGGTAATACATTCTGGGGGTCCAGGGCTGATTTCCACGTTACCAATACAGAGCAATAGAAAGAGCAGGAGTTTCATGAGGGCTGCCAGAGATAGGGAGAGGGGGCTGTCTTTGGTCCTCCTTCTCTTATTCTGTTGCCACTCTTTTGGGGTGCTCCATGTGGGGTTATAGGATTGTGTCGAGACACCAAGTAGCAGTTTGGTGGTCAGGCATAGGGGGGGATCTGTATATCCAGTAGTGGAGCCTTGTTGAAATACATGTATGGTGGTTTGCATCTCTTTTTGGGGGTCACCCCACAGATTTCGGTGATGCAGGCTCAGTCAGTATAAGTCAATGGGGCAGGAGAGCTAATCGGCTGCTGTGCCTAGAGGAGCGCTCACTTACCGATTGGCTGCGGCTTTCCTGAGTCCTCCCTCACTGTCCCTCCCAGCCTCGTGGTTCCCTGGGTCGACTAGGTTTCCGCCGACCGCCCGCTGGCAGAGCAAAGCCCCGGCGCTTCAGGCTGGGTGTTGTGGGGCAGGGGTGGCAGTCGATTGACTGCAGCTTTCCTGAGTCCTCCCTCACTGTCCCTCCCAGCCTCGTGGTTGCCTGGGTCAGCTAGGTTTCCGCCGACCGCCCGCTGGCGGAGCGAAGCCCCGGCACTTCAGGCTGGGTGTTGTGGGGCAGGGGTGGCAGTCTGGCAGTTAAATGCTTAGAATAGGCTAAAACTCTCTCTTAAATATAAATCTTATCACCCACCACTCTTCATTCTCGATCCCCCACCCTCCTACTTCACCTGATTCAATCATATATTTATATAATTTATTGGATTATTTGAGTCTTATGTTAATATTTTGATTTTCACTCACCACAGCCACTTTAGAGGTAAGCATTTGTAGGCATCATGCTAAATATGACCAATTTTGAGTCTTAGAATTATTTTGATGTCCTCAAACCTTTATAAACTGAGAAAATCATGAATGCAAGGAATGATTTATAAAACATAAGGTTGTATAATATCATTTCTTTGAATGAAATTAATTCATTTATATTTGAAGTGCTAGTAATAATAATAATAATACACCTGCTGTCTCGGTCCATTCCCTATGTTCCTCTTCTCAGGGCCTCCTTGCAATTCCCAAGATGAGGTTAAGAACTACAGACGACAGAGCATTTAGTGTCGCCGTTCCCATCCTGTGGAATTTGCTTCCTTTAGTTGTTAGGGAGGCCCAGTCTGTTGAGGTTTTTAAGACCCGACTCAAGGCATTTTTGTACGATCAGGCATTCCTGGTCTATGTTTTATAGTTCATATTGTCTAATTTTTTAAGGCTTATTTTAGTTTTAGAGAATGAAACAAATTGTGTAGCAAATTATGTTTTAATTGTTTGGAGTTGTATATTTTATTGATTGTTATTGCACTGTGTTGTTTTTATTTGATTGATGTATGGTGCCCAGAGCCTCCGGGATGGGGGTCTCTTTAAAAAAAATTTGCCTTGCCTTGCCTTTGCCATAACAGATAAAAAAAAATCACCTTTTTCTTTAAAATGGATAAAAGGCAAACCAGCCCCTTGTTTATATTTTCCTTTAGAGCTATATGAAAGAAGCATCAGTTTTGTATTTAAACAATTATTTGTTCATAGTTTTTGTTATTTTTGTTTTTGTAAAAGTATAGTCTCATTCAGAAATATAATTCATTATGTTTACCTGTTTGGTGTGTATTAGAACACTGTGGAAAATGAGTTTGGTCATTTAGTCACTATAAAATGGTATATGGCTCTTTAAGTTGATTGGTGTAACAATGATGTCATCTAATTCTGAATGAGTATAAAGTAAGGATAGCCTGGTTCAGGTACCCGCCCCCTGACAAAGCCTTACATGGCGAAGCACCGGGGCACCTGACGAGACGGTTTCCACCACAGTCCTTCATGAGTTTTGTTAATGGAGCAATAAAAAAATTTGAATTTTCAATGTATCTGTTGTCTGAGTTTAATACTTCACTGGAGTACAAAATCCCTGGCTCTGGAGTGCATGTGTTAAGTTTTAATGGATTCTGCTAGACCTCCAGGGAATTGAGAGCATTTCTTACACAACAGATTGGGATGGGGAGTGTACACAGGACACAGGGAATGATATTTTCTACTTATTGGGTGGGTGATTGGATGGGAGGTGAGACTACTGGACACCAGGGAATGTTTCTTAATGTATTGGGTGGGTAATAGGGTGTAGGGTGGGACCTCTAGCCACCAGGGAATCTATGTAGTGGATACCAGCCAGCAATCAGAGATCACGGTGGGGGGGGGCACTACCACCAGGGCATTTTTATAGCTTGCTATGTTCACTTGAGCTGGAGATCAGTGAATGGGGGGAACACCACTACCACCAGGGAATATGTGTACTTTTGGACTGCTTAGGATCGTGATTGATGAATGGGGGACCACTAGTCACCGGGGAATGTATTTATTTTATATGGGTCCAGTGATCTTCTAGGCAGGAGACCACTAGAACACTAGACCATGTATTTCTGTAGATCAGTACAGCAATCAATGGGGGTAGGGTCCACTGGACCACCAGGGAGGCTGTTTTCCATTACTCAGACTGGAGATTGGTGATCAGGGCAGGGGTGGGGCCACTAGATTACCAGGGACATTTTTCTTAGTATGACAGGGACAGCAACTGATGATCGTGAAAGGGGAAGGAACACTGGACCACCAGAGTGATGTTCCTTTCTTTCTCATTGGGCTGGCAATTTGCAATGGAGGGGGTGTGCTTCAAGTGCAGCAGCCCATACAAATGGGCCCATATTGGGCATGCAAATGGCCACCTATTGCCTTCCATGCAAATGGCCACCTAGAGCCTTGGATGCCCAATGGCCTCATTTGCATGGCTCTTTTCATGACTGTCATGCAAATAAGGCCATTAGGCATGCAAGGCACTAGGTGACCATTTGCATGCAAGGCAATAGGTGGCCTGCATTATTCATTGTGGGGCCATTCTTCTGGCTGCATGTTGGAGCAGCGCTAATGGGGTTAGTTGTGGTTTTTTGGGGTTAGTGCTGCCCCATCCTCGCCCACGCAGTGCGCTATACAACTGTGAATTGCAATATTTCACACTAGTGCAAATGCAAAGCACAGCACAAACTTCTGCACTGTGCTTTGCAACTTTTTGTGAATCTTGCCCCAGAACTCATTTACAAAAGATGGTGTCCATACAAGTAGGACGGACAATACCTTAGAAATATAGAACTAGTTTATTAACAAAGAGGTTTCACAAACTGACAAGTGAAGGTTTTAAATAAACTAACAGTGAAACTGACAAAGTAAAGGCATGAAACCTGTACATATATATATCTATATATCTATATATATATATATATATATATATATAAATATAGGGGTGCAGTCGTGCCCTATATTTAGGTTATGAAACCACTTCTTCTTTTGCTTTTGTGCAATAATACCTTTGGATACGTTCTATAGATTTGCATGAAATTTGGCACATGTGGAGGGGTATGGTAGATCTCTTGATCTGCCAAATTTTGTTTAAGTCTGACTTACAGTTTTTGTGTATCAAAACGCTGAAAAATGCACTTTTCACCAGTTATGTGGGCATTTTTTCAGATTTTGTCTGTGGTGCTGCATTGCCATTGTGTGTGCCACTCTACAACTTAGCACGATGAAAGAGCATGGGTCAAGAAACATGCCACTTTTTGTTTGGTGAAAAAATATCAATCTGTTCAAAAGTTATTAAACTTTTAAGTTCCTATTATAAGTCAATGGGAACATTTATATGGGTATTTTGTGAAAGAAGAATGGGGTTTTGGCCATCTAGTCCCACCTCATGATCAAAGAATTTGCAGGCTCTCGATCAAAGAATCTTTGATTGCAAGAAATTCTTTAATTGTGATGGCTGCCATTTTGGTTTTAATTTGCGGTCAGAAAAATTCAAATATCTCGGCCCAGAGGGGACTTCTGAGGTGAAACTATGCTGGGTTTTGCTCAGGTGTCTTCTCTCTATTGAGCCATGCCTGTGGTTTCTTTTAAAATGGTCAAAAAACAGTTTTTAATGTTTGTATTCTTTGATCGTGACTCGCTACCGATCATTGATCATGAGCCTGCAAATTCTTTGATTGCAAGATTCTTTGATTGTGAGGACATGACTAGATGGCCACTTGAAAAAATCAATTTTCTCAGCTCAGGGGTGGCTTATTAAGCCAAATGAGGGTGGGTTTTGCTCAGGGGTTTTGTTCTATTGAGGCATGGTTGTAGGTTCATGCATTTCTGCCTAAAAATTGACTTTTAAAATTTTTTTATTGTTTGATCATGACCCTGCACATTCTTTGATCATGAGCCTGCACATTCTTTGATCATGAGATTCTTTGACCGTGATCTTTAATCTTGAGGGTGTGACTAAATGGCCGCATGAAAAATTAAATTTTCTCAGCACAGGGGTCACGTCTAAAGGCAAACTAGGGTTGTATCTGCTCAGGGGCCTTCGTTCTATTGAGTCATGACTGTGGTTACATGTATTTTTCTCTAAAATTTGAGCTTTAACATTTTTATTCTTTGATCACGAGCCTGCAAATTCTTTTATCACCAGATTCTTTGATCGTGATCTTTGATCATAAGGGAGGGACTAGATGTCCAGATTTAGAGGGACCAGACAGCACAATTTTAACAATTTTTCAAATTAAATATCCCGCTGAAATTCTGAGCAAAGGGTGGATTTATTTATTTATTTATTTCATCTTGGAATACATGTACCTTTTAGCTAAACATAGCTAGGACAGGGGTAACAAAACGGATGAAGGGAAGCTAAGTAAGTGATATAAAAGCAAACATTAGCAATATCAAAACATTACAGTAAACAGCAAAGTAGAAAGAGGTGAAATATTAGGATTCTAACAAACACTGGCAATACAGCAAACAACATAGAAAAGGTGGTATAATGAAAGGAGCTAACAATTGAGTATATTGCAAACCTTGGGGCTACTTTAAACATCAGGTCAGTATAGAAATAGTTGTGAGTGAGAGAGAGAGAGAGAGAGAGAGAGAGAGAGTGAGAGTGAGAGAGGGAGGAAATAGAGTAAGTTACTTTACCCTAACTTAAGTTACTTTGGTGCCCTAGGGTTTAGGACTGGAAACATGGTTTAAGGCCCTGGATAGGAGGGTAGCTGCCAATGGCTTTGTCTGCCAATGGCTTTGTCAGAGCAGGCTTTAGACCAGATGATTTCAATGGGATTTGAGGAGAAGTGTGGCCTGGCCGGGAGGGGGAAGGAAAGGTGGGCAGTACCCTAGATATTAGGGGGTACAGTCATAGTGGCTTTCAGTTGCAAGATGCTGCCGAAGTAGATGCTTGTAGCTCCCCAGGTTCAGAAGGTTAGTTAATTCAGTACGTAGTCCATTGTACCAGAGAGGTGCCCAGTACAGAAAGGTCCATTGACATTTGGAAGTCCAGCATCTAGGAACTAGAAGGTGTTCAGCTGTTGATGAGCGGGTGTGTTGGGTCTTGGGGGATTTGTTCAGAAGGCTAAATACTCCTGGTGGGTGGAGCCCAAGGATAGTTTTTTTAGTAAGCAAGCACGTTTGGAGTTTAATCCTGCCAGTTAGTTGGAGCCACCCAGATTGTGAGTAAAGCTCACACATGTGGGTAAGTCGAGGTGCACCCATGTAAAGTCACCATACCTTGTTCAGGGAGACAGTTAACCTTCTGAGTGATGTGATGGAAGCAGATATGCAAGTGACCAAGCCATAATCAATGACTGATAGGATTGAGCTGTGGATTGCAAGTTTGAGGGCTCCTGGAGTCAGACACCATCTGTGTCTATAGAGGTGCCCTATCCTAACATTGACTGTCCTGACAACATTCTCAACATGGGGTACTTAGGTGAGATGACTGTCAGGGGTAACACCTAGGTACTAGAAGTGCTGGATCTGTATGAGGGGGGCTCCTAGGCTATTTCTGATAATAAGAGGATGAGACTTGTACTTGCTGTGGGAGAACAAGAACAGTAACACTTTACTTTTCTTATGGTTTAGTACTAGTTTGTGCATACTAAACTATTGCTCAGCTTGTCTGAAGTCCAGCTGGAGCTCTCATTCAAGTAGGCTGGGGTCAGTGTGAGATGTATAGATTTATTTATTTATTTATTGAGGTTTCGGAAAAGTACCTTTGAGTCAGAGACTCCTTTACAATGGTTCCACATCACAGAAATAAGATACAAGACAGACATTACATGGCAATTCACCTTCACCAGGGCACAAAAGTAAGCAATAAATAAGAGCAGGGAGAAAGCTAACAGTTTGATACTAGGAGTAATAAGCACAGTTCTTAAAACAATACATTAATACAACTCAGAGCACCAGCTGAACCTGACAGACTTAGGCTGGGGACTCAACGGGGGTAGAAATAAGCCGGCTGCTGGCCTTAGTTAAGAGTAGAAGGTAATCATTGGCAATCACAGTAATTAGAGGACTGGAGGTGTTCCTGAAGCTGAGTTTTGAAGGTGCCAATTTGGTTTTCATTAGTAAGGGAGGTGGGTAGGCCATTCATCCAAGAGGGGGCTCTGTTGCCAAAGGACCTTTGGAATTGGGAGGTACGGCAGTGGGGTACTCTGAGGAGCAGCTTAATAGAGCTTCAGGTGACCTGAAGTGTTGGGGCTGAGTGGATTAGAGGGGTGAGCCCAGGGAGGTGGTGAGGCCAAGGGTAACCTTTTTTGCCATGAGGCAGGCATGGCACCTGATTCTGTTTTCAAGGTTGAGCCAGTTGGTGGTACTGTTTAGTCAGCTAGTGTGGGTGAGACCATCACAACCCAGGGTAAGGTGGCAGGCTTTATTAAGGGTAAGGCGTAGTCTGGACAGGGCTGAGATGCTTGCTGTGCTATAGACAAGTAAGCCATAATCAAGTAAGGAGAGGACCAAAGAGAAGACAGCGAGCCTAAGGGCATCTTGAGTGAGACAGTGTTTAAAGTGATGCAGTATCCCTAGACGGATGTTGAGAGTGGTGGATAGGAGGTGTATATGCTGGTGGAAGCTTAGTGCTGGGTCTAAGGTAATGCCCAGGTATTTGAAGGAGTCTACCAGTTTGAGAGGGGAATGATTGACAGTTAGTAGAGGGGGCCAGTGCTCCCTCTGGGAGTTCTGTGGGTGGACGAAGATCATAACTTTCGTCTTCTTATAGTTCAGGCTGAGGCGCTGTGAGGAGGACCAGTTTTCAGCATCACTAAAGGATATTTGAAGGGAGTGCTGGAGTTGAATGGGGTCAGAGTTGGAGGAGAATAAGACAGCATATTCCGCGTAAAGTAGCAGGATGTCTGTGCAGGACATGGGGAGGGAGTTAAGGAAGAGGCTGAACAGCAGTGGCCCAAGAATGGACCCCTGAGGGATGCCGGAGAAAATGAGCAGTCTGCTGGGTAAGGTGTGACCTATTTTGACCTGCTGTAATTGGTTTGAGAGACAGTCAGTGAACCAACAGAGGGTGTCCTGGGAGAAACCGAAGTTGGCAAGTGTGGTTAGTAAGAGAGAGTGGTTGACGGTGTCCAACGCCTTAGCGAGATCAATGAAGACAGCACCAGTGATATGGCCCCTGTCTAAGGTGGAGTGAATATGGGCAGTAAACTCTATGAGGGCAGTAGTGCCATGTCATCAGCATAAAGGAGGGACCATTGGTGACATGCTGATGGCAAGTTGTTCAGAAAGATACTGAAAAGGATTGGACCCAGAATTGAGCTTTGTGGTACTACAGACATGGCAACCAGTTGATTGGAAGTGACATTAGCTATTTTCACCCATTGGGTCCTATCACCAACATAGCTTCTAAACTAATTCAGTGTTTCGAAAGAGAGACCAATCTTAGTTAATTGACCAAGGAAGAGCAGGTGGCTAACTGTGTCAAATGCCTTTGTTAAGTCTATGAAGCCTGCTCCTACAAGCTTACCTTGGTCAAAAGATTAATGAATGTAGCTGGTGAATTCAAGAAGCGCAGTAGAGGTGCTGTGCCCTTTTCAAAACCATGTTGTTGCAGGCATTGGATGGAGTATTTTTTGAGATATTCTACCAGTTGATTAGCAACAATACATTCCAACACTTTTGATATGGGAGGGAGGATTAATATGGGCCTGTAGTTGCTTAGCGAGGCCCGATGACCAGATTTATGTATTGGAGTCATGACGGCCATTTTCCATACCTCTGGGAATTGTGACAGGGTTAGGGAGAGGTTAAGGATCTTTGTGAGGGGTAGCAGTACTTCCTCTAAGGTAAGATCAATAAGCTTGAGGTCCAAAGAGTTACCACTATACCTAGATTTTCCCAGAACTTTAGTCAGGAGTTTTTGAACCTTGGTAGTAGAGACCCTCTTAAAGTAGAAAGGGGAATGTCCAGCAGCCTTGTCTTCATTTTGACATGCTGTGCTCACCAAGGTATCATCAAAGAAGCCATGAGGGAGGACACTGCTCAAGTTAGAGAAGACATCATTGAAGACATTTGCAATGTTAAGCAGTTCCAAGGTTAGCATTTTTATTTATTTATTTATCAAGTCTAGGATTACAAATACCTTTGAGCCATGGCTTTTTTACAAAGGTTCCACGTCAGAGAAATACAAATTATGGGGAACATCAAGACAGGCATTACAACAATGTGGACATTGCAAACAGAGTACAGATTAATACAGTTCAAGGGTAGCATTGTAACAAGGCAGCCAGCGGCATTTGTCAGAGAAAATAGACAACAGATAAGAAGTGCCAGAGTCATAGGGAGAGGGAAGAGGGTAGGGGGGAAGAAGGAATGTAGGAAGGGTGGCAAAAGGGTCAAAAGTGCAGCATTGGGTATACCAAGATGTGAGGATAGCATACCATCTAGGTTTAGCACTGAAGGTGACATATTCAGGAATTTGCCAATGATATCATTGATGTCTGACCAGAATTTTCTTCTGTTCCCCATGAGCTAGTAAGCAGCACTCTATGGTCTTTATTTTTGGCCTGCTGGATAATCCATGTGCAAACATTCCTTGCAACGTCATATGCTTGCAGGTCCTGTAGGTTGCCAGAGGCTTTGGCTCAGTGCCATAAGTCGACCCTCTGTTTTACACCAGCAGTACTGTCAGGAGTAATCCAGGGATGGGCTATGCCATGGATTTTCACCTTTTTAAAAGGTGCATGTGAGTCACAGTCAGCATTGAAGACCTTAATAAAGTGTTCAAGGGCCACATTTATATCATCAGTGGAGTCCAGTAGAGACCAGTCTTGGTCACGAAGCTGTTTGTTTTAAGAGATCAAGGAGGCCATTTTTAAGCACTCTATTGTAGATAATCCTGGGTGGCAGAGTATGAAATTTATTGGCCCAGCTGCAGGAGATAAGGGAATGGTCACTCAGGGAGTTTGGGTGGATGACTATATTATTTTTGCGATCTGGGTGATTGGAGATTATAAAGTCCAGTGTAGTGCTTGTTCCAGTCTTGTAATTTATTCTGGTTGGGGAGCTGACAAGCTGAGAGAGGTGAAGGGCAGATAAGGCATCCTTTATAGGACCAATGTTTGGAGACAGCCAGTTTGTATTGAAGTCTCCCAAGAGAATTGTTTCAATGATGCATTTCTGAGCACAAAGATAGTCCAGGACAGTATTTAATCTTGAGGTGGGGTCTTTAGGGGGTATGTAAACTGAGCAGACCATGAGGGTTTAAGAGTGCGAGGTCGTCTTTTCATTTTTTTTTCTGGGAGAATCATCATAATGTGAAAATGTAGCACAGTGCATTTGAGTTTGGACTAACATATGCCTATGGGTACTAGTGTAAGAAGGCTATAGAATGACAGCTGGGGCTGAATTATGAGGTGCATCTTGCCATAGCTGATACTTTGTTTCTGCATCAGTGGGACTGGGACTATAATACTGCAAGATCTGACAATCATAGAAGTAACAGGTCAAACAACAAACAGAGATTCCATTACTCATTAAAGAAGGGATTCCTGCACTAGAGGACAATCATTTTGTACTGTGTTTAATTATGAATAGGCACATAATTTACGGTTTTGAGGTAAGGAATTATAAACTGTAAAAATACTGTTTTATATTAGAGTTAGGTTTCATAGGTGAAGTAATTTTACCAACTTTGGGGAATGTGCCATTTTGAAAACCATACTCCAGAACCTTATGATTTGTGTGACACAATGTTTGTAAAGTCTACACCATTTTATCAGGCTATGTGTACAACCCTAACCTCGGCCCCCCCATGCCAAAATTACATAGAGAATAATGGATTGATGCCCATCGGTAACATGCCTGTTAGATCATTGAATGGTTCCTAAGGCGATCACTTTAACCTCGAGAGCACAGCTCAAGAGGTTCGGTCACCTTGGGAACCGCGAGATGATCTAATGAGGAGTGTTACTGACTGGGCATCCATCCATTGTTTTTTATTGTGTAGGATGCCAACTGCTAAATACAAAAGTAAAACAAATAGTTTAGGAGCAAATTTGGGATCCCTACTTTGTTCCACCACTGTGCCACTCTCTGTCACTCTCCTTTTCACCACTGTGGCCACTTCCTGGTTGCCTAAGATGCATACGCTAGCATGTTCATGTTGTTATGCTGTTGTACCTACATAGCTAGTGCAGCATAACAGCTACAATGATGTAACTACTACAGCATAACAACATTTTGAAACTGATGGATTTTAAGGAATGACAACATTTCATCATACACTATAAAAGTATTACTTTTTGTGTTGTTAAGTTCCCATGTTTTGATAGACTGCCAGACTTACATAATTATGGAATAATGTATGACAGGGTGTGCGTTGTGCTAGGATAACATCATGCCCAGCATAGGCAAAGTGATGTTATCCTAGCACAACACACATCCTGAAGTGCATTATTCCAATTATGGAATGGCTTGTAACAAAAAAAGATGAAAGAGACAAGTATAACATGTTTAAAAATGCTTTTAATAAGAAATATTAGCAGGTATCTACACCAGAGAAAGTAGAGCCATCTTTCAAAATGCAATTTTAACTGTTTTAATGTAGATAGTGCACATCATTTAATACCTATTTGTCAGAAAAACTTAAATACTTTTTAAAACACTTTCTGTTTAATAAATACATCAAATAAATAAGTTAGGTGAATAAATACTTGTAAAAAGGCAATAACTGTAAATATTTTCAAATGCAACTTTTTTCTTAATTTAGAAAAACTTAAAATGGTGTCGCTGATTAAGTAGATGCAGTTATTTTAACATTTATAGATATGGAATACTGTACCCAGATTGAATTGCCTTGTATGGTGGTTTGAGTGTTGTACTTGCTACCTAGTGGCCTGCCTGATGAAGTGCTTGGTTTATTGTCTTTCTCATCATGGTTGCTTCCTTGGGTTTGCAGTGCTGCATTGTTGCTGCCATTGCCATTTGTGGCTGAGTTTCTGGGGCCATTTTGAACAACTACAGGATCATGTGAGGTAGATGACAGGGAACTCAGACTCAGAGGAGTGACAAAGTATGCAGGAAGTCCAAAGTTTGAGTCTGTGTGTTATTGCTTTGTGTGTTGACTGGCAAGATAGAACTCCAGTTGCTGTGGTTTTCAAGAGATGGACACCAATAACTGTGTAAGGTGGCTTCTACCTTGCATCCAGTTACATCCATAAATTGGCATGGATACAATCTGGCATTCTTGAGGATTTGTATTGTAGTGGCTCGGAGACTGTGGGTAGTATAGGTCTTTGGAGGCAGGATAATGTAGTGGTTAAATGCACTGAGCTGTAAACCTGGAGACCTGGGTTTGAATCCCACCTGCATACTGTGTGATCCTGAGCAAGTCACTTAACTTCCATGTGCTCCCAGGTCACACCTGGAAAAAAGCTCTGGCTTAGTGTGCTTTTCCTAGTTGAACAATTTTTCCCTTTTGCAAGGAAGCTGCTTTACAGATTTTTGGCAGTATAGTCACTAGATAGTTAATGTGACGCTCTGCCATGTGCTTAATATTATATTTATAAATATATGGTATGTGATTGTCTGTCTAGGACACACCAGCCAGTGTAAAAAGGCTTGACCTCTGACCTCAAAGGTGTCAGTGTGACTGAGCCAGCAGACTGTCATAAAAACTGGCCAGTGAAAACACTAATTAAAGGTTTCCTGTTCTGTCTTGACAAATAGGGCTTCCTGCCAAATGCCAGGTGATAAGACATCGTAAAATATTCCTCTTGAAGCTGGGTCCCATGTATGCATTTTATGACCATAGCAGGAAGGGGAGTCATTTGGCTGATCCCTCTTGGTTTTCTCACCTGGAGAGGAACTGGTGACAGGATGTGGGTTTATGAGTAATCAAAGGAACCTGCTTGCAAAGACTGTCAATTTTTTTTTAATTGGTAACTGCTGATTCCAGACAGCAGAAAAATATCCTTTTTGGATATTCATACACAAATTACAGAGTTTGTTGCAGGACTAACAATGACCTCATGTGTGTTGTGACATCATAAGGAGGTAGAGAAAACTGACTTTTGAATATTGCCTGCATGTGAGAGGATCGTGCAGAAGCACTCTTGGAAATTCAAGCACACACACTTCCTTTGGTGGACTAAAAACAAGGCACTTCTGTAAAACGTAGGTATAAAGCTAGAACTTTAAGTAAACAGGCATTTGAAACATAGAAACATAGAATTTGATGGCAGATAAGGACCCATTGCTCACCTAGTCTGCCCATTTCCCTACCTAATGGATAAGCTGCAGATCCTAAATAACCAACAGCATACTTCCTCCTACCCCCCCCAGAATTGCCTTATGTCTGTCCCATGCATTCTTGAATTCCCCCACTGTTTTTGATTCAACGACCTCCTCAGGAAGGCTGTTCCATGCATTTACAACCCTCTGTGTGAAGAAATACTTCCTCACATTACTTCTGTGTCGTCCCCCCTCTGCCTTCAAATTGTGCCCCCTTGTTCTTGCACATCTCTTTTTCTGAAAGATGCTACCCTCTTGGACTTCGTTGATTCCCTTGAGGTATTTGAAAGCTTCTATCATGTCCCCCCCTCCTTTCCTCTAGGCTATACAGCTTAAGCTCCTTTAGTCTTTCTTCATGTGTCTTCTGGTGCAGACCCTGCACTATTTTGGTTGCCCTCCTCTGGACAGCCTCCACCCTGTCTATGTCTTTGTGGAGATGCAGTCTCCAGAACTGTACGCAGTACTCCAGATGTGGTCTTACCAACTGTCTGTACAGAGGGCTAACAAATTCCTGTTTTCTACTGGTGATGCCTCTCTCTATCCATCCCAGTATCCCCCCAGCCCTCCTTACTGCCTTCTCACATTGCTGGCCCACCTTTAGGTCATCTGATATAACTACCCCAGGTCCCTTTCCATTTTTATTGTTGTCAGTATCTCACCCCCCATTGTGTACTCTTCCCCTGGATTTTTGTTTCCCGGGTGCATTACGTTGCACTTCTTTGCATTGAATCTAAGCTGCCATACATTTGACCATTCCTCCAAACTTGCCAAGTCCCTTTTCATCCTTTCCACCCCACCTTGCGTATCAACCCTGTTACAGACCTTTGTGTCATCTGCAAAGATACATACTTTCCCTTCTAGTCCCTCTGTAATGTCACCTATAAAGACATTACAAAGGACCTGCCCCAGTACTGAACCCTGCAGTACCCCACTAGTAACCCTCCTTTCTTCACTGTGGACTCCATTTACTATTACCCTCTGTGCATTTGGTTCTGTAACTTCAAATTATTTTAGGACTATAAGTACAGGATATCTGTTCTATGTATGTTTTGTATTTTATCTATTGTTTTAATCTTAGTAAACCTTTTTTTGGTTCTCTTAAATCCTGTTGGAGTCTTTCTTTTGCATGTGCAGGCTGGAACTGTATTGGACCATTCTGAAACTGTTAAATGCTCAAAAAGGGTATGTTACTATCTTGCTAAAGGTAAGAATATACCTAGGTCTCATACTAAGCCATAAGGGTATGCTTTGGAACCTGGCTGGGTGCCACTGAGTGAAGGATTGTGTTGCATTCCCCAAAGAGAATACATATCTGAGCCTGTTAACTGGGTGTGCTAGCGAAGAGGTTCACATTTGATCCCCAGGACTAGAGGCTAGTAGGCAATTCGGACCCAAAACAGACAGAAGGGTTACCCTGCTTGTCTCCTGTTCACACTATTGCGCTTTGAGGTTTGGCACTGTTGGAGCAGAGGGTTTGATCTGTGGAGTGCAATTGTGACAGATTTGGTTGGCAGCGGTGTGATTTAAAAGTATTTGGTAACAAGGGAATTAACAGTCCAGTGTGTCAGATTAATGCAGTACAACTCACATGCAAAATAAGGCAGTTATTTCAAAAAGTAACTAGAACTATATCATTGTGCTTACATTCTAAGTTCCCTACCTGTTTTATTTTGTTTTTGGGTGCAAGTTAGTGTAACCATAGTTAGGGAAGAAGATGGCTTCCAACTACAGCGAGTACGCTGCAGACTACCTGAAGCAGTTGTGCCAAGAGAGAGGAGTCCAGCATGAGTGCCAAGCCAAAAAGTAGCATCTCATGGAGGCTTTTGTGTCAGCCAATGCACAAGACCTTGAGTCACAATCTGTGACTGGAAAGGACCAAACCTTGGGCTTGAAGGGGCCAGGGTCCAGTGCGGTGTCCAGATCTGGTATTGAGGACAGCAGGACCAGCGCAAGTCAAGGGCCACAGGAGCAGGGGAAGGTCATCAACATTCTGGAGCCAAAAGGGATCAGGCTGCAGGTAGAGTTGCAGAGAATGGAACTACAGTTTGAACAGAAAAGGTTCGAAGCCCAGCAGCAAAGGTAGCTTGAACAGAGGAAGCTGGAGATGGAAAGAGAATAGGAGCAAGAGCAGCTTCAGAGAGAGGCTGAGAAAAGAGATAGACAGCTTCAGAGAGATGCCAAGTGAGAAGAGTGTGAGCACCAGAGGCAAAATGAACTGAAGAAGCTACGACTGCAAACACCAGCACCAGAGAAGGTAAGTGGCCTGGGCTTAACTAGAACTACAGGACTGGATTACAAATTAAATTCTAAAATGATAGCTAAATTTAAGAGGGAGAAGATATGGATGCTTTTTTAAATTCTGTTGAAAAAGTATGTATTCAGGCAAATATTTCTAGAGAGTCCTGGAGCTTCCAGCTTTCCCCGCTGCTTAATAGGAAAGATCGGGATGCACTGGATCAAATGGACAATGAAGACAGTAATGACAATAGTAAACTTAAAGCTGCCCTGCTCAAGAAGTATGAATTAACAGCAGAGGCCTACAGAGTTAAATTCTGTAAGATTGGGAGAAGCCCTGACATGAGCTATGAGGAGCTAGCCATGAAACAACAACAGTTTTTAAAATGTTGGTGGGATGGTATTGAGCAGACTCTGTAGAGAAATTTGAAAATGTTGTACTTTTACAGCAGTTTTTTGGGGCATGCCCAGCAAAGCTGAAAATCTGGCTGGAGAACCACAATCCAAAAACAGTGCAAGAGGCTACTGAACTCTCATACTGCTATGCCAGGAGCAGACCTGCTCTGAGAGGGAATGGGTGGGCATGGCAGTGCAGAAAGGGAGAAGTGCACCTTCAGGGCAACTAAAACCCTCCCTGCCTCCCCCAAAACCAGGTAGCCTCAGTTTACAAAGAAAAGATTTACCTGAGAAAAGAAATTAATGTTGGGTTTGCAAAGAACCTGGTCATCTTGCCAGGCAGTGTCCTAAAAGGGCAAAGATACACAAAGTGGTGTTAGGAAAGAAGTGTCCCTGTGTCCTTGAAAGCATGCCAGTAAACATGTGGGAACACATACACCCAGTCATTGTGAATGGGATACAGACATATGGGTTAAGGGACACGGAGGCATCCCTGACTTTAGTAAAAGGGGATCTGGTAGAGCCTGAACAGCTTATATCCAATCAGTTTGTGACTATACGGGGATTCATTGGGGAGGAGAAAACATTGTCACTTGCTAGTGTCCTCCTAGTCTGGGGTGAGACAGGGGAGACTGTGCAAAAGGTTGCCATAGCAAGGAACCTTGTTGTAGATGTAATTATTGGAAACAATCCCAAACAGTGGATGGTGTGTACAGTTACCCACAGTCAAGCAGCAAAGGCAAATTGTTGTTCCCTGGACCCAATAGAAGCCCCTGTGGAAAGCACTGGGAGGCTGGTTCCCCAACCTGTGTCTTCTGATATGGAGAATAATGAAAGGGGGTAAAAATTCCCAGGTATTGCTTAACAGGCCAGCTATGGAGGTTTACTCCGAGGAGGAAGGTGTGACCCATTGTCAGAGGGTTAGGGAGGGCAGTGATCTTGAATGCCCTGATGCTAGAGCTATGGGTCCTGATTCCAGAAGAGAATATGCCAGCCTAAGGTGAGATACACCAAACCCCATGGCATATCTCGCTTACGTCAGGTGATACACCAGCCCCATTACAAGAGGCGAGATGTGCCTTGGCATCTGCGGGCTGTGACAATCACAGGATATGCCAACACTTACACTGCAGCTCACATCTAGCACAACTGTGAGTTATGACAGCAACATAGCCCAATTCCAGTAGGGCAGCTGTTGTAACCCACAGTTGCAAGTACAAGAGACTCAGTGGCGTACCTAAGGTATGCCAGGTCAAACATGTCTTACATGCCAGCCATCAGATGCCACCATGCAGTGCCCCAACAACAGCACTAGGTGAACCCCTAAGCTCCCACTTACACACTCCTGCTCCCCAACTCTCTGATCTGCCCAGACCCCAAGGGTCCGTTTTTGGTGTGCCAACCCCAGACACCTGTGCAATGTATCCTGCCCCTCCCATGCCCCCTGGTGTCTGTTGAGGTGGTCCAGGGCTGGGGGGACTTCAGAGGTGCTGCCTGTCACTTGCCGTGAGTTGTGACATGTGGCTGCAATATGCCATATGTGGGCTACTGCCACACGCATGGTGTATCTCCCATATCGCAATTTCTTTCTTTTTTTTTTTTGTATTTTAGTCTTTGGTGACCGGGTAAGGCCCACTAGGCACAAGTGCCTGTTTTCAGGGGTGACCTGGGAGCACTGGGCAGTTAAGTGACTTGCTCAGAGTCACACAGTATGCAAGTGGAGGTTGTGAGACTCATACTCAGGTCTGGTCTGCTGGATGTATCAAGCTTGTTCACACTTCATTCCTCTAACCTCTAGGCTATACTGCCAGCCCATTATATTGGCTATACTGCCAATTGCTGGGACCCTCTCACTTCTGGAATCTGGTGTACGGTTCCCAGTGTAGGGATGACTGGCATAACTTGCAACTGCGTGCAAGTTACACCGGCCATCCTGGAATCAGGCCCTGGGACTCTAGTTTAGGAAATGGAGGAAACCTGTCCCATACCTTGAGAATGTGTAAGGAGTTTGTTGCTGCTCAGAAAAGTGACCCTAGTTTATAGAAGTTGAGGGCTTGGGCAGACTCTGAAGGAGCACAGGGAGGTGATGGGAAACAAAGTTTATTGAGACAATGAACTGCTGTATATGCAGGATGCAAAGACAGAGGAAGAGGTGATGAGCAGGCAACTTGTCATTCCCCAGGGGTACCATGAGCAGTTGCTCAAGATTGCACAAGACATTCCCATGTCTGGTCATCTGGGAATCACATGCACTACACATCGATTGTCACAGAATTTCTATTGGCCCAACTTTACCCAGAAGGTAAAGGAGTATTGCAGGTTTTGTCATCAATGCCAAGAAATAGGGAAGGTGGCTAAGAAAACCCAAGCCAACCTAATTCTTTTGCCCATAGTGGAGGAGCCATTCCAGAGGGTGGGAATGGATATTGTGGGGTCTCTAAATACCCCCAGTTCCTCTGGGAAGAGATTTATCCTGACTCTGGTGAATTATGCCACCCTGTACCCAGAGGCCATCACCCTATCCTCACTGAGGACAGACAAAGTGGCAGATGCCTTGTTAGGGATTTTCTCCTTTGTTGGGTTCCCCCAGGAGGTCATCACCGATCGAGGGGGTTCCTTCATGTCAGACCTGATGAAATGTTTGTGGGAGAAGTGTGGTGTGTTGCAGAGATATATGACACTTTATCACCCATAAGCCAATGGGCTTGTGAAAAGATTCAACCGTATCCTTAAGTCAATGCTCCAAGTGTTTGATGAACAGCATGGGAGGGACTGGGAGAAATACCTTCCCCGCCTGTTGTTTGCATACTGGAAGGTGCCCCAAGAGTTGACAGGGTTTTCCCCCTTCAAGCTCTTATATGGACGCAGGATACGTGGGCCTCTAGACTTGATCCCAGAGGACTGGGAAGGCAAGCATACCACCCAGGGAACTCCCATAGTGGATTATGTCTTTAGGTTTAGGGAAAGACTGAAGGAGCTTATGGGGACAGCCCAGTGCAACCTGGCAGCTGCCCAATAAAAACAGAAGATGTGGTATGACCACAGAGCCAGAGCTCGCTCGTACACTGTGGGTCAGGAAGTCATGATCCTAATCCCATTTCTGACAGGACAAGCTGCAGGCTGAGTGGGCAGGATTGAAAAAAGAAGTCAGACAGGTAAATGACATGAACTACATTATAGAGTTACCTGACAGGGGACATGAACAATGAATGTACCATGTTAACATGATGAAGCCATATGCTAGTAGGGCCAACATGGTGTTGGCAGAGTGTAGTCCTGGGGAAGGGACAGATGAAGGAGACCCCTTTCTGGACTTGTTGGAAGAAAGCAAGTGGGAGTCCTCTGTGGAGGCAATTAAAATGTTGCCCCAGTTGACCCCAGACTAGATCTAGGAAGTAAGGGAGGTTTTAGCAGACTTTGCCCCACTGTTTAGCATCAAGCCTGGACTAACCCCCTTAGTGACACATGAAGTGGAGACAGGGACGTAGGCGCCCATATGGTGGACAGCATATTGGGTGTCAGAGGCTGTCCAAAAGGACATTAGGAGAAAGGTGGAGGAAATGCTGGATTTAAGGGTAATCTAGAAATCCCGCAGCCCCTGGGCCTCACCCATAGTCCTTGCTACCAAGCCAGATGGCTCTACTCATTTTTGTATGGGCTATCATGGACTCAGTTCAGTCACAAAGTCAGACACCCACCCAATGCCATGGATAGACGAACTCCTGGACAAGTTGGGAGGGGCAACATACCTTACCACTATTGACCTGACAAAGGGGTATTGACAGGTAGAGTTAACTGCCAGAGCTAGGGAGAGGTTGGCCTTCATCACTCCGATAGGGTTATTTGAGTTCACAGTAATGCCTTTTGGAATGAAGAATCCCCCTGCCACTTTCCAAAGGTTGGTGAACCAGGTGTTAAATGCTGCTGAGAAGTACACCGTGATGTACCTGGATGACACTGACATCTTTAATGCCAGCTGGGAGAAACATCTGTCTCACCTTAGGGAAGTGCTGGGCAGGATACAGAGGGCCGGAATCACTGTAAAAGCTGAGAACCAGGTGGCCATGGATGAGGTGGTATACCTTGGACATGTTGTAGGCCAGGGACAGCTCCATCCTAAACAAGCAAAAATAGAGGCAATCAAGGCGTGGCCCTGACCAGAAACACAGAAGCTGGTTCGGAGTTTTCTAGGGACAGCAGGGTACTATAGGAAATTTATAGCAAATTACAGTGCCCTGGCCCCTTCCCTATCTGGCCTGTTAAAGAAAAGGATGCCTACAAAAGTTACCTGTGAACCAGCCTCTGAACAAGCCTTTACAAAACTAAGTGAGGCACTGTGCAGTGTTCCTGTATTGACAAGTCCAGACTATAGTAGACCCTTTGTAGTCCAGACTGATGCCTCAGATGTGGGTATTGGGGCAGTGCTGAGTCAGACTTCCATCCAAGGGAAAGATCACCCCATAGTGTACCTCAGTAAAAAGTTGCTTCCCAGGCAGCAGGCTTACTCTACAGTGGAAAAAGAGTGTCTTGCCATGATGTGGGCACTAAAGAAGTTAGAGCCATACCTATATGGGCAGCATTTTAAGGTACAGACTGAGCACCTGATTTGGCTGGCACAAATGGGTAAAACAAATGGTAGGCTGTTAAGATGAAGCCTTGCCTTGCAAGGGTATGACATCACTGTCTCACACAGGGCAGGGGCAGCAAATGAAAACGTAGATGGACTTTCGCGTCAATTTGAGCAATCGACTGACTTTGGGGAACTCATCCCATGCTGGAATGGAGCCCTAAAATTGATTCTAGGAGGGGAGGACTGTGACGCTCTGCCACCTGCTTATTATTAAGTTTATAAATTGTAATGTAAATATATGGTATGTGATTGTCTAGGACGCACCAGCCAGTGTAAAGAGGCTTGACCTTTGACCTCAAAGGTGTCACTGTGACTGAGCCAGCAGGCTGTCATAAAAAACTGGCCAGTGAAAACACTAATTAAAGGTTTCCTGTTCTGTCTTAACACATAGGGCTTCCTGCCAAATGCCGGTGATAAGACATTGTAAATTGTTCCTTTTGAAGCTGGGTCCCATGTATGCATTTTATGACCACAGCAGAAAGGGAAATCATTTGGCTGATCTCTCTTGGTTTTCTCACCTAGAGGGGAACTGGTGACAGGATGTGGGTTTATGAGTCATCAAAGGAACCTGCTTGCAAAGACTGGCACATATTTTTTTAATTGATAACTGCTGATTCCAGCCAGCAGAAAAATAATATCATTTTTGGATATTCATACACAGATTACAGAGTTCATTGCAGGACTAACAGTGACCTCACATGTGTTGTGACATCACAAGGAGGTGGAGAAAACTGACTTTTGAATATTGCCTGCATGTGAGAGGATAGTGTAGAAGCCCTCTCTGAAATTCAAGCACACACTTCCTTTGGTGGACTGAAAACAAGGCACTTTTGTAAAATATAGGTATACAGCTAGAACTTTAAGTAAACAGACGTTTGGTTCTGTAACTTCAAATTATTTTAAGACTGTAAGAACAAGTTATCTATTCTATGTATGTTTTGTATTTTATCTATTGTTTTAATCTAAGTAAACCTTTTTTTTGGTTCTCTTAAATCCTGTTGGAGTCTTTCTTTTGCATGTGCAGGCTGGAACTGTATTGAATCATTCTGAAACTGTTAAATGCTAAAAAAGGGTGTGTTACTATCTTGCTAAAGGTAAAAATATACCTAGGTCTCATATTGAGTCATACGGGTATGCTTTTGAATCTGGCTGGGTGCAACTGGGTGAAGGATTGTGTTGCATTTCCTCAAAGAGGATACATATCTGAGCCTGTTAAGTGGGTGTGCTAGCAAAAAGGTTCACATTTGACCCCCAGGACTAGAGGCTAGTAGGTGAGTTGGACCCAAAACAGACAGGAGGATTACCATGTTTGTCTCCTGTTCACACTATTGCACTTTGAGGTTTGGCACTGTGGGAGCAGAGGGCCCGACTTGCGGAGCATGGTTGTGACAGTTAATACCGCATGTCTCCAGTGTGTACCAGATTGCTTCTTCTTACCATGGTTTAGAAAGGTTTTGTCTGGGTGCATACAAAGTTTGGACAGTTCAGGGGCAGCTTACTAATGTATTTTTTAAGTTCAGCAACTGGGCATAATGGGTGACTTGGCAGTTCAAACACTGTACTGGCCGTGATCTTTTTCATTGGCCTTTGAATGATTTTTATTTTCTCTTTAAAACTTAGGGTAACATACTGGTGCCCATTTTCATCCATTTTGAATTCAAGAGTCTGGCTTTAGCACTTCTTGTACTTCACAGCCCCAGCTAGTGAAATGCAATTGTAGTTCTAGCCAGATGTGCCATCAGCTGTATTGGGGTTGAATGCTCAGGCTGTCTCAAGTGCTGCAGTTCTTAGTAGGAAAGTGAGGGTGCTGCTGCATCTTGTTGCTTACCTTATCTTCTTAAGATTTTGTGTGCTGTTAAGACATTGTTAACTGAGTTAAACACTAAGTGGGCTATGATATGTATATTTTAGCTTGGGTGGTTCATTTAGGTATTGGTTGATACCAGCCCTCAGTCCTATGTAGCTGCTTATCCTGTACAGCTCATGGAAGGTGCTTCTCATGGAGCCATAGAAATGTTTGAGTACACTGCTTAAATTTTCAGGAGTAACTGTTTTAGGTCCATTTTAGTCTCAGTCACCCGGTTCTGAAATACTTTAATTGCCCAATTTGTCCTTTGGTTGTCAGCTTGTTTTGATCACATTCCAACCAATCGAGCTCTTGTGATTGAACTTCTAAGTGTCATAATTTGGCAGTTCTTCTTCTACTCATAGTCAGTGTCATTGCAGGAATTGAGAGTATTAGGACCATGGGTTAAATTGGGCCAGAATGCACCAGAGCTGCATTCCATCTCCTCTTACTACCCTCAGTTACTAGTAGAATGCATTGGAAACTGCTAGCAGGCAGTAATAAAATACAGTTTTTTTGTTTGTTTTTCAGAAGGTTTTGTTTTCTCTGTCCCTATATTCCCAAGCTGCATCTGGAACTTCTGCCAGAAACAGTGTCATCTAACACCTTCTAAAACAAACAGTTTAATAACATAGTTAACCCTTACTGTGCAGTGCACTGATATATCTGTCCAAATTTCCTATATGTTCTGATTCTGCTGGCAGTCTAAGGGTTAAATATCTATTTGGGTGTTTGTACACATCACAGCAGGAGAGGTTTTAGTGACTGAATGAGATCTTCCACACAGACTCTGTCTAGCAAGGCTTTTGTCAAACCCCCATCCCCACCTAGTTAGCAAGAGAGCTTGTTAAGATTTTATCTGTAAAGATTCAAAATATGTTTGCATTTGATGTTGTATGTCCTTATGCCAATTATAATATTTAATAATGCTTTGTTTATGTTCATCGTAAGAGTTTTTCAATAAAAATGGATTAACCACAAAAAGTGGTTCCATGAAGGGAAAGAAATCAAGGCATCCAGAACTGCATAAAAAACAGCAGGTAACTCCATTCAACTTTCAGGGGGCTCCTCCCCACCACCAACCATGATCTGAGTTCTAACTTGCAGAGACCTCTGGAGTCAGAGATAAGGTCAGAGACAAGAGTTTACTCATTTTTTGGCAAGGGACCAGAGCATCATCTCAAAAATGACCCAAGGGCAGAGAAAGAGAAATGAGGTAGAATTCTGCAACAATCTGTGATTACTGTATTTACTCTTAAGGTAGGCTCTGGCTTTTAAGTTCTTTGTTGTTGTTTGTTATGTTTTCTGTATCTAAAAACTTAATTTATTGCAGAGATTTTTTTTATTTTATCTGTGCATCTTGGAGAGCAACTGTAGACAGGGAAAACCTCCCTAATAGAATGCTGATTCTCTCATTCTCTTTCTCTTCTCTCTCTCTCTCTCTCTCTCTCTCTCTCTCTCATTCATTCTCTCTAATGCTAGAATGTTGTCAGCAACAAAGTGTCAGTGTCTGTGTGGAGCTCCCATAGCTAAGTAAAAATTTTCCATATTTTTTCTAATTTTTAAAAATCTTGTGTGTACAGTTTGTGGATTGAGAAGGGGGTATTGTTGCCTACAGGAAGGTGTGGGATGTGTGTGTTTCATATTTGTTGGGAACAGGATAGTCAGCATATTTTTTCTGTGGTGAATCTCATCTTGTGTAGGTTTCATTTTGTTTATATATAGTAGTTAGGCAGTTTGTTTGTGCCTTTGGTGGGGTTGTCCTTGTCACCAGGATTAGCTGGCTTGTTGCTGTGGGGTCTGTGGTGGCCTTTTGACTGTGTGGTGCTGTGACTTTGTTACTGTTTGATGGGCTTTCTGGGCTGACGATTTCTTGTTTTAAAAAAGGCATTTCTTAAAAATATTTTTTGAGCTAGAATAAAGCTGTTGTTAAGAACCAGCTTTCCTATCATGGTGTTCTGGTTCTGATGGAACATCTGAAGTATCAGCCCACTGAGTTCTAGAATACTGAGATTTGCTTTTATATCTGGATGGTAAGAGTGAAATAGAAATTTATGTATTTATGAATTTCATATTTATGTATAACTGAAGGCTAGGAGAAGCTGGGCTGGGAGGATGTAGGGGAATAGGCACATGTATTAAATATATAATATGTATATTGTTAAAATTTAGTGTTAACAGTGTAAATGTTGTAATATAACATATAGAATAGTGCATGGCCAACCATTCACAACAAGGCTGTGTTCCCATCAAGGGACTGTGGCTCGAGAGGTCACTATGTTGTCATCACAGTCCTGAGACGGGACACAGACTTGATGTGTATGGTTGACCATACACTATTTTATATAGTATATTGCAGCCCAAAATTGTGAAGAACAAATAAAAATAAAGAAGCTGAAATGCTGGTTTTAAGTTGTTTAGAAACATGTATTAGAAAGAAATCAATACAAAAAAACTTGATTTATAAGAAACAAGTATTAGAAAGCAGGCATTAAAACATCAATGTACAAGTATACAAATTCATTACTTTCCATTAGAATGGTTGCTGTAATAAACAAGAAACAAGCATTTGTCAATGCCGAATGTTGTTGCGCTGGCATTGGCAGTGGTGGAGGTGGAGAGGCATAGTGCTGTGAGTTTGTTAATGTGTCCCAAAAGGTGATTTTGCACTGCAAATATGCCACTGTGCAGCACAGCTGTGGAAATGCATTTTGGGCATGCTGTGGAAAATGGCAGCTGGACTGTTGGTAATGAGGTGTGCACAAATGCCAGTGGCGAAAATGTGGCATGAAAATATTGCAGATTGACAAAGTTACAAGGGTGCGTAGAAACTGCACAATGCACGCTTGCAACACAGTCATTGTCTGGACTTTCGCCACCAAATTTTCAACATAGGCATTTTGGGACATCTGCTGATGAATAGTGTCACCGTCATTTCCTGAAAGTGTTATGAAAAGTGATTTTGCACAGTGAAAGTGCAATTCTGCACTGGCCATGTGAAAACACATTTCAGCCAGCTGTACTGTTCATAAGGAGGTATGAAAAAAATGGTAATGATTAACAGCTGGGGTGAAAGTATTACAAATTCACAAAGTAATGAGTGTGCATGCAAACTGCACAATGCACGCTTTTAAAACACTCATTTTATTAACTTTCGTCCCTAAATTTTCAACATAGGCACTTTAGGACATCTGCTATTGAACAGTGTCACTGCCATTTTCATAATGTGGCTCGAACACGGGCTTTCTACAGCGACCGCGCTATTGTGCACCGGAACTGCGAAAACAGATTTTGATCAACGATATGAAAAATGACAGCTGCACTGTTCATTAGGAGGAGTCGAACAATGGCACTGTTGTGGGGTGAAAATATAAGTTTAGGAACTTACGAGCATGTGTGCAAACTGCGCAATGCACGCATGTAACACAGCCATTTTATGGAGGTATTGTCACCAAATTTGCAACACAGATATTTTATGACCTCTGCTCATGAACAGTGTCACTGTCATTTTTGTAATGTGCCCCAAACACTGATTTCGCACAGCGACTGCGCTATTCTGCACCAGAAGTGTGAAAACACATTTTGGGCAGGATTTGAAAAATGACAGCTGTACAGTTTACAAGAAGGTGTGGTAAAATGCCAATGTTGATAATCTGGCATGAAAATAGTGTGAAAGCACTAACTTATGAGCGTGCATTGCGCAGTTGCTATGCATGCTCGTAAAACAGTGGGTGGAAGCTGGAGGGGGGAAGATTCAAGGGAGAAAGGAGGAGGTGCTACTTCACTGAGAGGGTGGTGGAGCCATGGAATGCACTGCCTAGGGGGCTGGTGGAGGCAGAGACAGTGGAGGGGTTCAAGAGGGGGTGGGACAGGTACAGGGGAAGGGTTCTGGAAGCAAAATCCAATGCAGCAAGAATATCCGGAACTGGGAAGGGAGAAGCCAGAGAAGGCGAGGGGGGCCGCAAGGTCAGCACCCAGGGTGGGGGCTGACCAAACGAGCAGACACGAAAAACCGTTAGGCCTATTCTGCTGGTATTTTAGTATGTTAGTAAAACAGTCATTTTTTTGATTTTTCCCACCAAACTTGCAACATAGGGTTTTTGAGAGCCCCTCTCATGAACAGTGGCACTGTCATTTCATTACTCAGTCCTGAAAGGTGGTTCCATGCAGTGACTGTGAAATCACCTTTTGGGACCAAATAATGCCATGACAATGCAAGAATTCATGAGAAGGGGTCCCAAAAACCCCATGTTGAAAATTTGGGGCCAAAATTCACAAAAATGCCTGAGATATGCATTAAAGTTGAAAAACCCCTATTCATTCCATTATACAGCTTACCAGCATTTCTTCAGTTCGCGGTTGGCTTTGAAGAGTGCAGATGTGTTCCGGTCCACAGAAGATTGTTGCACCAGACTCTGCAGGTAAGTATGGGGTGAGGGGGTGAGGGAGGCATGTGTGCGCAGTGGGTGGAGTGCGGGTGGGGGAAGGGCATCGAGGCGATGAGGGACTGTTTCATTTCAGGAAAAATTGAAAAAAAACCATTGCTGGAAGCTTTTTTTTTTTGCAGGGGATTGAAGCATGCTGGAGTGGGCTCCCAGCATACCACCTAACTGTTTGGGGGTGTCTGTACTTGATGGGGATTAGGCACCTTTGTCAGCACACAACATGGGGGAGGAAGTAATGCTGACAGGGACTGGCCACCCGTCAGCACACAAAGAAATTGGGGGGTGCAAGCCGAGAGGATTGTGCAACCCCTCACTTGTCAACAATTGGGGGTATGCCAGCGTGAAGTGGGCTCCCATTGGCACCACAAAGAAAGTGGGGGTTATCCAAAAGGGGATTGGGTACCCCAAAGTCAGCAGTAGTTAGGCGGCCGCCCGCTCACTGACCATGCACATGCACGGCAAGAAAAGGACCGCTGCGTATGATGAGCTTTGCTCAGATTGCAGCGGACCTTTTCTTAGATGAGCTCACCACATTATGTATGCATGGCATGGCGCCAGCATGCAGACTGATTGGGGAATACGGGATGCACCTACTGGTGTGTGCCCTGCATTCGCCCAACAGCGTTCGCGCCTCCAAAGCTGCACTGTCCCACTATGTTGGCTGCGCAAGCACACCAACATAAAAACAATAGATTCTTATGTCCTAAATAAAGTGGTGCCTGCTAAAAATCTCGCTTAGCAATGGTCACAGCAATAATGAGGGCAAAGAAGATACTTTTACGACATGAATCAAGTCGCTTTTAGAGAATTGTCCATCAATGAAATCAGTTGTGCTTTACGCGAACAGCAAGAGGCTACTTCAATTGATAGCAGAACATACTATTCAGGTGGCATCTGAAAGACAGAGAGAAAGAGAGAGAGACAGAGGGAGATTTCCTTAATTACTGATTACTTATTTTCATCCTGCCTACTCCCCACCCAAGGAGGTAGTCTCTCAGGTTACCATTGGCTGTCTGAGTTAATTAGAAAAACTTTTTTTGGGGGGGTTGTAGTTATTTACTTACCTTTCCAGAGTCACTTGAGTCATAAATCACTGTGACTAGACAACGCTTTTGCTGTTTGCTGTAGTGGTTGATATTAACAGTTATGCCTTACTGAAAAATGCCGTTTGGTCCAAATGTTACACCAGGGACTGTTGAAGCTAGGGGGCTGTTTTGCTGCTGAACAGGAACTGATGCAATTCCATTTTCTGCCAACTTGTTTGTGATAAGCTAGTGGAGGAAGTAGTTGAGGCTGAGGCAGAGGAAGTACTAGCAGATGGAACTTCAAGTGCTGAACCAGAGAAGAAGGTGGAGTTCCTACGCTGCTTGTTTTCAGACAGAACACTGTAAGAATTAATACTCTGCAGCTTCTGATGTCCTATAATTTATGCAGCTTCTGTAGGGGGGACATCATGGTTAACCAGGGTCTGAATAGAAGCTTTATGGGTGGAATGGTTTATTATTTTCTTATTTTCTGTGAGTCCTGCTGCAATTTGCATATTGAGCATTAAGTTTCCGATTTTATTCTCCCCAGTGGTCATGATACAGTACCACAGGGAAACAGCAGGTTTCTAATCAATGTTCGGGGCGAGGTAAAATGGAGATTCTGGGCTGTTCATTGTTGCTGGCCTCTGGGAAGCATATTTTCTGTAAGCAGTGATGGAGTCTCACTCTCTTCTTGCTGTGTTTTCATACATCCAAGGTTTTACCATTCTTGTGTTCCTGGGGTTTCCCTATTACTGGTTTTAGTCTGTCACTCATTATATTCTAAGTTCTGCAGACCATTGGTGTCAGCTAGGAGAGACAGATCTCCACACTACAGCCGGTACTGCTCCATGGTTCTTAGGGCAAAATATAAACCGATGTTAAAAAAAATCATATTTAACAGTGATGTTGGGTTATTCAGCCCAAGTGTTCCTGTGCTGTACAGCAGGTTTATATAATCTTCTGAGAGGGCTTCTGCTGTATTAGGCTTATTGCCTTTTCCTTGTTTTTTTAAATACTTCAGTTTTGCTGTCATGGTTCTTAGGGTCTCTATAAAGGGGCTGTTTTAGCCGTGATAATGGAATGCCCGTAATTGTTTCTGATTAAATGCCTGTCTTTGCTACCTAATATTCCTTACACTTCACCTGGCTCATAATCCCCTCCATCAAATCTTTTCACAGTGAACACTAAATCTGCCTGCAGAATGTCCAGCTCCCCAATCAGGATCATGTACAGCTCCCTGAATTCTCCAGACTTGCTCAGGTAACTTTAGACAATTTTGACATCAGTTGTCATTTTTCGTATTGTCATAGCCTTTTCTTGCTCCTCAATGAACTGCTGCCTTGCAGTTAGACTTTCCAAATTACCAGTTGCTGTCATTTTGCTGCAATACTGAATATGCTGCTTTGAGTTGCAATGCTGTCAAACTCGATCTTTCACTTGCCACTCAAACAGAAAAAACAGTGACTGCACGCTCTACTTGAAATTCTAAGAAAAGATATTGTACTATCGATGTGACATCAGATTGATAGTACAATAGCTTTTTAACCTTTGAACTGCGGTACAAGAAATGGAAAGCCACTGAAATTAGTGGTCAATCAAGGGATGCTATAACTATAAATTGATGTAGTGGATGTCAGCCCAACAATGCACTATCCCTCAGTGAGTGGTTCTGTTAACAACTGTTGTAGAGCACACTACAAGGGAGATAGAGTTAGAGTCACACACAAATTGGGAAATAGGTGAAAAACTCTATCTAGGATAGGAGTACAAAAATGTTTTTAGTAAGCAAAAATGCAAACAGATTGGGTAGTAAGTATGTATGCTTAGAGTGGTGCAGTGTAGTGGTTGTGGGGTGGCAGTTTTCAGAGAGACTTTCTAGAGACTGCAGTACTGCCCCATCTGGGCTGAGGAAGGAAGTTGCTAGACTCCAAGCTGAGCTGACTGGGATTCAGGGGCCTTCTCCCTCACCCAGAGACCACCAAGTCTGCCACCAATGCCTCAAAGGGTACCAAGGATGAGTAGTGGCAGGACTACAGTGGGCTCAGGAGGGTCAGGTTTCTGGGTCAGAAGCACATCCCCCAAATGGTACAACTACATAATTCTTACACTGCTGTGGCAGAGTGGGATTGTCCCATAGTGGCATCCATAGTAGTGACTAGGGGGGATGTAGGGGTCCTCCTAGTGGATTCCCCTCGGAGGGTGGCAAATAACCCCAGAGGAGAAGGAAGCAACTCCTGGTGGGGGACTCTACTGTGAAGGATATAGAACTGGGGGCAGGAAGAGAGGTTAGGTGCCTTTCAGGTGCCATGGCTCAGAGGGATGGGAAGCAGATCATGAGGATTGCTAGTGCAGTAGGATGGGAGGGAGAGCTGGATGTAATTGCCCAACTAGAGACTGATGATCTGGTGATACTATTGGTATTTCGGACTGCTCAGCTTGTGACTGTGTCAAGCCAGGTGATGACCAGGTGGATTCTAAGATGGCTGCTGCGTACTATGTGAGCTGAAGAGGAGCAGCAATAGCAGGAGTAGTGAAGGCTTTCTCAGTTTTATAACAGGTATACCACAGTTGCCCTAATTATAACTTGAGGGTCACTACTCTTTCCAGTATTTCTTGTGTAGTCATCTTGGATCTACAGTACCTACCTTTTCATTTTTTTGTCCCCAACCTTTAGGAGCAGGAGTCCTCACAGTGGAGGAGCCATCCCTGTACCCTGTTGTGTGATAAAGCTTCCCTGCAGAGGGTTGTTTCAACTGAGTGGGTGCTGTGGATGATAAGAGAACAGCTGTGGGATCTTGGCTGCATGACACTGTATTTTGGAGTATGTCTGGATGGAGAATGGAGAGCTGAAGTGTGCAATCCTTCTTTCTGAAGACCTGCAAGATTTGCCAGATCTAGCTAAAAGGAATTGTCTTACTCATTACTTAAATTTTAATTCTTAAAGTCTTTTTATAGTGCTGATTATCTTTTACAATATAGTTTTGGAGTTAACTTGATTAGCCCTATGAACTTATACCCATCAACAGCATCTTGCCAAGATGTTATGCTTTCTAGGGGCTTACTTGGGGTGGTTGTTAGTTTGAGGATTGGGACCCGGCATGGTTGCTACTAGGTTGAAATATTTCCCGGGTGTGCAGTGTGTGCTGGCTGTCTGGGTGACTAGCAGTGACTGACCATGACTGGGAAACTGTTTTCTTTGTTTTTAGGGCTGTTCTACTGTACAGTTGTTTTGGGAGAGCCATATTTTGCTTTTCAATAGAGGGAACAGTGACTTGGAACAGTGTATGTTACTGTTCTACTGCTCCACAGGTGCGAGGGTCTACCTTTAGTGGGCTCCCCTCTATTTTAGGGCTCATAACATAGAAAATAACATACAGTAGTTTACTTCCCCGTTCTTGGGTCAATTGTAAGAACATTTTTGCACCTGCCTTACTCTGACTATTTATTTTACAAAGGGGAAATATATGCTAGAAAGGGTTTCTTGTTTGTATTAAAGTCTGATAAAAAATTCCATGAAAGTTTAAATTCAGTTTAATTTTAGCACTGTTGAATTCACTTGATCAACTGATCACGTGACCACTGGCCTAGTAATTAAAGTGCATGAGCCGACATTGTAAGTTCAGATCCACCATTTTTTCCTGGGTGACTCCTGCTAAAACAGATCGACAAGGAGAACAGCTGACTGAATTGATGTGTCCAGCTGATTTTACTCCAGTCAATTGTAACTGGAGTGTGAGTTGATTTTATTTGTAGTATTTTTTGGATGAAGAAATCTGTAGATCATAAAATCTTGACCTTTCTAGTCATGAAATAAATAGGTGCTAACAAGACTTGGGACTCAGAAGAGGCAGTGCTCACTGTGGAATGCTGGGTGGTAGCAGTTTTTATCATAAAACCAGGATTGTAAGTGTTTGTTCTATTTAAATTAACAATTAATCTATGATTTCTGATAACTGCATTCATAAAGGGGAATTATTAAGTATTATTTATGACAAAACACAGTATTTACTAGGGCTGGGCATTGGGTCGGGTCAGAAGTTTAGGCCATTCAGGTTTGCAGTGTTCAGAATTAATGGTCCAAATTGTGTTTCACACTGTCAAACCCAAAATGGAAACCCAAAATTTAAACCCACACTTTCCCCACACACAGTATGTAGAGGAGTACAGTTGTGTGCCATTAAAAGTGCACCATTTATTTTTACATTCTAGCCATCTTCCAATTGATCTGATCTCCCCTGTCCCTCCCAGTTCAGCAAAGTGGGCATGCATCTGTGGAGATTAAGTAAGAGTAGAGGTCAAAGGAGGAAAGCAACAGTGTGTTTGCCGCTGACTTGCTGAGCTTTTTGTTTTAGGCCTGAGCTGCCTGAAATGACTGCTGATGTGCCAATAAATTGATGCTGTCTATCTCCTGCTTCAAAGAGAAAATCTAGAAATCCCTTATCCAACATATAGGGAGGTATGTATTGGTTTCTTTTTTTTTTTTTTATGTGGACTGGACTGGAGACCATGAAGTGTCTACTCTGCTGCATCCCTCGAATTGAGGAGTGAGTGTCACTGCCTACTGGGGCTCAGTTTTACTCCCTCCCTCCCTCCACTAGCCAGCCTGCCCATGTTAGTCCCAGTCAATCTGTCCCTTCCCGATGTGAACACAAATGCACCCTGTCTCCTCAGCACTCACCTACATGCATGGCATGGTATTTAAGTAGAGAGCTTGGTTATTATTAAATTTAATAATCAAGCTCATAAGAGAGAAGGATTCTTCTCTCCCTGTCCCACCTTCAGCCCCCCTGCTGTGTTCATCCAAGTTGAACTCTCAGCTAGGGCTAGGCATCCATGAGGGGGAAAGATATTACCACTGTAGGAAAACTAGAGCTGTGCTACTGGAGTTGGCAAATTTGACGTTTAATTTTGGGCCAAATCGGGCCATTTCAAGTTTTTCCCAGCCCGTCTTGAAATTGGCCCGTCAGGCCAAATTTGCCGACTTGCACAGCCCTAGTATTTATTAGGCTATTTCCCTTAAACATTGAATACCTTATAAGTCCCAACCTTTCTATAGTTCTCATTTGATTTTGGCTCCTTTGTTGTTTCATCACATTAATACTAAGTTTGCAATCCTTTTGCTTTCTGGCTTTTTTTGAGTTCTCCGGAGCCTTAATGACCCCCGGTTCTGATTCCATTCCTACGGTTATCTCCTGCTATTTTTTGTTTGGCCAGTCTTCAGAAGAAAAGCAGAAGATGCAGAGATTCTGTAACCTTGTGATTGTGTGATTCAGAGGGGGCCCTGCCTCGTTTGTGAGGCTGACAGCTTTAAGAGAAAAACTGATCATTGATAACAAAAAGGAGCAAAAAGCAGCAAAAGACTCATGAAATATTTGAAGGACTCATTGGAATTACTGAGCTGGTGACATCTGCATTTACTGTTTTTTAAAGCACCAATTAATCTCATGATATAAACACAGAGTGATTATATGGTTATTGCCCTCTGCTTTGCTCTGTTTGGACTTAAATAATTTTATTGATTGGACAGTTCTGAGTGAATTACCTGTAGAACTTACAAATTAGGAACTGCTGTAAAAAACCTTTTTATCTCAACTACTTTTTATCATGTATACTAGAAGTGAAAAAGTGGCCCTTACTAAAGGATAATATGTAATGGGAGTGTATGTAAAGAACGGTTACAAATTACTACTTCAACCCCACTAGAACTTAAAAAAGTCATTGTCCTATGCTGACATGGTGAAAAAGAACTTAAGACTGAAGAACAAAATAAAGAAACAGTCTGCTGTAAGTCAGAAACTCAGGGACAGCAAAGTATTCAGGAGGGTAAAGAGAATATAAATATAGAAGTGGTAGATATAATGTTGACAAAGAGAAAAAAAGAAAATAAAGAAAAAGTAAAGGGGAATAAGTATATTGGCCAAGAGGTGTCTCAAAAAGATATAACTGATTTTTTCCTGGTTAAAATGTCACGTAATACTGAAATGGAAGTTCAGGAGGAGGTTCAAGGAGTAATATTGGGACCCTCAGCTGTTGACAATGGTATCAGTGAATTACAAACAAGTCGGAGAATACAGGAAACCAAACTGGAGTTTTTTAGCCACTTGAGCTATCGAATTTAACTGAGTTAATTGCTCAAGATCAGGCTAAGAATAATCTATTTATATTGACAGATTCTCCAAATACAGTATTGTAAAATTTGGACAAGGAAGTAGAACAAATAGAATTGGATACAGATTTTTTTGCTCAGTATCCTAGTACCCTTTCAAAATATACAATAAAAGAGCTAGCACATCCAGTAATGGCTAATATAGTCTTATAGGAAGCATTACATGAGTTAAGAAATACATTGAAAGGTTTTACAAGTTCAATATACATGCAGATGGAAAATTTGGATAAAAAATTAGAAAGTATTAGACAACAAAAGACAACACAAAAACTCTCATTTTCAACAATTCATATACCTGAAACACCCCCCAAAAAGGTAAAACAAAGCTAGGAAATCCAAATTTACAGAAAGGAAATAAAACAAATAAAAAAATCACACCAGAGAAAGATCAAAAGATCCCCCCCCCCAAATCAAGCTGAGAAGGGATATCAGAATACTACTACTAGATCCTCAGATCAGTGATAAAAAAAAAAATTCCAATGGAGATGACAGCAAAAGTGACACTCTTAGACAGGGTAGATAGAAGTTCCATGGGTCCCAGTGTTCTGGAGTTTCCAGAAAATTGTCAAGGAGGGGAAAACAGGAACCTGTGAAACTTACAGGAAATTGGGTAACCCTGAGGATAGGTGGACTTTTTTTGAAAACTAATGAAACACCGGATTCTTTGAGGGCACTCATTGAATACCTTTTCACAGCAGAATTAAGTATCCCACAAGTTAAAGAAAAAAGTCTAATGAGCTGTATATATCTATGATGCAATGCCTGTAAATGTCCTGGTTTCTGATATGGAACTTGCTAAGAGAGTCTGGTCAAAACAATCAAGGCTAACATTTTTAGATCTTGATGTTTTGCCTCCAGTGACTTGGCAATAGTAATATTTCTAAAGGAAGAGATCTTAAAGACTTGGGGGCTAGCTGGCAGCACGCCCCCTTCAGGTGGCCATCAGCCCACAAGATCCCAAGACTCCTTCCAGCTTGTGCAGCTGCTTAAAAGCAAGTTGAGGACTTCCTCGACAAACTAATCATTAGGAAACATGTTGGGGCTGACAGAATTGAAGCCTTTTTTCTTAAAATAGGAAGTCATTTCCTTGCTGCACCCATTATGCATTTATTCAATCTATCCATCTTCTCAGCCACCATTCCTACCTGCTGGAAAACAGTGCACATTCTTCCACTACTGAAGTCTGGTGAAAAGCACGACCTCAATAATTACAGACCCATATCTGTTTTGTCAATCATGTCCAAAATGATGGAGAAATGAGTTCATGCTCAGCTAAAGGAATTCATGGAGAGTAACAGTCTATTCAATCTGCTGCAGTTTGGGTTCAGGAAGAAACACAGCACTGTTTCAGCAGTAGCCAAAGTGACCAATGACTGGTTTACTGCTGTCAATGCCAAGCAAACCATGTGTACTATGTTCTTTGACCTCAGCAAGGTGTTCGGCACAACCTCCTCCTTTCTTGCCTCAGCTCTCTGGGCATGATTGGCCCTTCCTAAACTGGTTTTCCAGCTACCTTACAGGTAGGCAGCAAAGCATCAAAGTGGACAGGTTCCTACCGGATCCTATGCCAATTACGATGGGTGCACCACAAGGGTCAATACATGGGCCACTGCTGTTTACCATTTACATCAATTCCATGTATAAAGACATCTAAAAGTCCAAACTCAACTTCTTCACCAATGATACAGTGCTTTACACTTCTAAGCCGTCACTGCATGAAGCAGTCCGACTTCAACCCACTGCAGCTTAATCTTGCTCATTCCAAACTGCTACTGAATGCAAAGAAAACAAAGGTTATGTTTTTCACCTCTACCAATCTGGCCACAACCCTAAGCACTTAGAACTCTCCCCTACCTAACACAACTATCTTCAAGGACACCTTAGAGGTGGCAGATCAATTTAAATTGCCGGGAGTCTGGCTGGACAGTAAACTGTCCTTCAATGCTCACATAGACTGTCTTGCTGAAAAGCTAAAAGTGAGGCTGTGGTTTCTGTTTAGGAACAAATTCCTCTTCATAGCAGAGATCAGACAGAGACTGGTCCAAGCTATCATTCTTCCCTTGTTGGATTATGTAGATATCATATATAATTGTAGTTCTGCAAACTCAAACACACAAGCTAGACACTCTACCACACAGCCTTGCACTTTATAGCAAATGCACCTCCTAGGATGCGCCACTGCCACCTTTATCAAACAGTTGGCTGGACATCCTTAGCCACAAGATGTACACTCCATATTGGTATCTGGACAATGAAAATGCTCTGGAACAAATTGTCACAATACATCTGCTCACTCATGCACAGGTTGCACAGCAAATACCTACTAAGGAACTCTAAACTTTTTCTCTTGGACGTGCCCAGAGTGCTCACAAATCACAGCAAATGCAAGATAAACTTAGACTCACTGGGCTTGTCCCTGCCAACTGTTTCAAGATGCTGGCCAGAGAAGCCTTTAACATAGCTTGCCACTGCCCCAAGAGCTAAACACCTTCCTACAAAACCCACCCAGCTTCCTGCTACCAGTCTCCATGTCCCTCTCCTCCTTACCTACTCTAACATACTTGCTTAATAATCTCACTACAAGCACTCAGTCTCCCTGACCCTCTCTTATCACTACTCCTCCCCTAAGTCTACCCCCTTAACTCCACTCCCACTTCCCTCTACCCTCTTCTCACATTCTATCAGCTTATTTATTCCATGGCTTTGGGTTCCCAATTCTGTGCACTTCAATCCATCCTCAAGCCCCTTACATGCCTGATGGTTACATTCTGACTCATGCCTTGAAATATTGCCAATTACCACTCATGCTCCTTTCCACAGTCATCTCTTACTGTGCTTTACCAATGTATGTATTGCTTTGAGTCATGATTCTGCATGTATTTTGCACTTAGCTAACCTGCACTGACAAACTGCCACTGCTGTCAGCACTTTTATGGACATACCACTGCCTCTGTCTCTGTTTTATGACCTGTATTGTATATTTTACCCTTTATCATAACACTCCCTCAATGTACCTACCCTATGTGATTTCATAGCCAGCATCCCACTAATATATTACCTTATTGTGACCTTATTTCATTGTAACACCTGTTTATACAGGCTATGTCTGTATGTAACTGATCATGTATGTAACCGATTATGTAAACCAGGACCTCCTTGTGAATGAGCTTGCTCGATGACGATTATCCTGCAATAAACATGAACTTAAACTTGATTAATTGGCATACTTTTGCTTATAAACTCTCCACCTTAAAATGGAATTTTCAAACTGATAGATCAAGTAGGCTAATGGAAAAAGCAAAACTCTAACTCTCAATTCTTGGCATTGAAAGACTGCAAGGAGAAAATATTGAAATGTTAACATCATTTATTCTAACATTACTCTCAACTGCCTTGGAATTAGATTGTAACAAGCAAAATTTAGAAAAGGTGGAAATAATTTTTCCTGCAGATCAGGGAAACCATATAAATCTTACTTGTACAACATTTAATACTTCTCAACGTTTAGTAATGAAAGTTCATTAATTTGATCATGCTGGTATTTTAATGGTAAATATGTTTGATCTTAAAACTATGAGAGTCTCTCCATAATTGGAAAACAGGACTGACTGGACCTTGAAGTTACTTTGCCCATTAGGGGAAATAGTATAACTGGAGAATCTTCTTGTGGTGTGAATTTCCTCTCTTGGAGTATAGCAAGTCTATGTGGTAAAATGGCATATCAGGAATGGATTGCATCTAAAATATGGAATAAAATTAACCATTGTATGAAAACTCGGGTCCCGGATAGATTGAAATATAAAAAGGGTAACAGAATTCCCATATGGTGGAATAACAACATAAAGAAGGCAATTAACAAAAAAAAACCTACTATAAGAAACATAAAAAAAAAATCCATCCTCTATAACTTGAAGAGCATATAAAGAAAAAACAAAAAAGTTAAATACCTTATTAGGAAAGCAAAAAGTAATTTTGAATTAAACTTAGCCACTAAAACTAAGGACAATTATAAATCATTCTATAACTATGTTGGTTCTCTAAAAAAAAATAGTTCAACAATGGGAACACTTGTAAACACCAATAGTCCTATCACTAGTGAATTAGATATGGCAACTGAATTTAATAATTACTTTGCCAGTATATTCATTTCAGATGACATTTTACTGATAACTCTGGACCAAAATAATAAAGAGTTCATTCCACCTATTAATGAGACTGAGGTCAAAACATTAATACAACAACTTAAAATTCATTCTTCACCTGGGCCTGACAACGTACATCCTAGATTTTTAAAAGAAATAGCAAATGTTATATGTGGACCTCTGACAGTGTTGTTTAGTGCATCACTAGATCAAGAGAAGACAATTCAATCATGGAATGAAGCTATAGTTACAACAATACACAAAGCTGGAAACAATCAATTAGTATCCAACTATAGACCAATTAGCCTTACATCGGTAATTGGTAAATTATTTGAGAGAACATTATTAACAAGAATTGAAGCACATATTATCCAAAACAACTTACAGGATTTAACTCATCATGGATTCACTGAAGGTAGATCATGTATGACAAACTTGCTAAACTTTTACAAAAATGTAAGTGCATCTCTTGACTTAGGATTTTCAGTGGACGTTGTACTGCTTGATTTTTCCAAGGCCTTTGATAACATCTCCCATCAAGTAATAATAAACTATATGTGTAAGTCTGGTTTTCATCCCAACATTATTAGCTGGGTAATAACTTGGCTACAAAATAGGTATCAAAGAGTCGCAGTGAGAGGACACTTATCATCAAGGGTAAAGGTTGGTAGCAGGGTACTGCAGGGATCTGTTCTGGGCCCAATACTTTTTAACTTACTATCAACAATGCAACCATCCAAAAAGATATGGATGACAAAGTATGCAGATGACTGCAAACTTGGATGTATTGTGAAAAATGCACATGACGCAGTTCTTTTTCAGAAAGAATTAAATGACATCTCCAGCTGGGCACTAGAAAATAAGATGTGTTTCAATGAACAAAAATGTAAAGTTATTCATTTTGGATACAATAATCATAACTTCAATTATAAAATCAATAATGTTCCACTTGTTACAGCAACAATTGAAAAAAGATTTAGGGGTCTTGGTGGATAACACTCTTACATTTGACAACCACACTAGGGCTAAAGTCAAAAAATGTCATAAAATTATGGGATGTATTTTTAAACATATTAAAAGTATAGAACAAAAAGTATTACTACCACTGTATACAAGTATGATCAGGACCAATCTTGAGTATTGTTCTTCTTTTTGTGGTTCAGCTACTGTAAAAAGAAAAAAAACTAGTGGAAGGGATACAGAGGAAATTATATAAAAAAATTAGAGTCTTAGGACACCTTCATTATAAATCAGGGTTGCAACATATGGGACTTTTCTCACTGGAATATAGACAAATACGTGGAGATTTATGCAAAATATACAAAGCAGTTAATGATCAATATTTGTTTGAAACCTTAGGTTTAATAAATAATAATTCTGATAAATCAACAATATCTCACAGTTTTAAACTTAGAGGGGAAAATTGTATAATTCAAAAAAGGTTTAAATGGTTTTCACAAAGGGTTGTAGGACAATGGAACAATCTACCAAGGGAAGTAGTGGAGAGTATTAATATTGAATCCTTTAAAAAACAATTAGATACATATATGAGTAACAAAAAAATATCACATCCATAATATTCCACCAGGTTGGTGGCGACCTCACTAAGGGCATTTTGTGCCTCCTGAGATCATAGCTTTCTATGAATCTATGAATCTATTGCTAATTTTGATGTAATTCTTTTTCAAGAAACCTGGTCAGTGGAGGCAGTTAACATAAATGATTTCCACATGATTTTTTCCCCAGTGGCTAAAATAAAGAAATTTAGTAGACCAATTGGAGAGTTAGCAATTTATATTAAAAGTGGGAGGAGTATTTCAATTTTAGAAACAGTTAAAATGTACAAAATTATATAATTCTGGATATTATATGGGAACATCACCCATTTATCATTGTAAATGTTTATATTTCCCCTAAAATGCAATTGCAAAACTCCCAAATAACATGGGAGAATTTAGCAAGGGATATTGATTCTATTTTTAAAAAATTCTCACATAGTACTGTTTTTGTTGCTGGAGACTTTAATGCTAGAATTGCAAACTATAATAATTTATATCTATTAGTGACACAGATAGATTTTGAAGAATGTAGAGAAAGACAGAGTTTGGATAAACAGAACAATGACTATGAAAAAGAATTTCAGAAATTGATAGAAGAAAACGCTTTGCTTATATTGAGTGGCGGAATTCTTGGAGATCTGAAAAGAAATACCAATATTTTTCTTCCAATGGGCAGAGTGTCATCAACTATAGCTTATGTAATCCAGACAATTATAAATTATTCACTAACCTGAATATTGAAATGAGAACAGAAAGTGACCATGCACTGTTAAATTTAAAGATAACAAGAGATAATAGTGTTACAGCTAATGAGAATTTATTACTCCCCATTGGAACACTAAGGACAATGGGTAAACAAAGACTTAAATGTGGACAAATGAAAAAGGAAGAATGATAACAAACATTCTACATAACCTGCAGCTGAATGTTGACCAGTATGATAATTCTCAATTAATTTCTCTTGAAGTTTTTGAGCATAAATTAGATAAATTAAATGAAGCTATAAAAATAGGATCTATGCTAATATCAAAACAGATAATCAACAAATAATTTGTGGTTCAATTTAGCATGTAAAAAAGCAAAGAAAGATCTAAGTAAATTAATAAAGTAGACTAAAAATATCCTACAAGAAATAATTTTGTTAATCTAAGTAAAGCTAGAAAACAATATGATAAATTCCAGGAGACAAACAAAATTGGAATTTTGACATAAACAATGGATGGAAATGTTCCAAGTTACTCAAGAAAAAGATAAATCATTTTGGTAAACAGTTGCAAAATGAGTAAATAAGTATTAGCCTACTCTGGCTGTACACATTCCTAAAGAAACATGGGTGGAACACTTTCAAAACAAATTTCACTTACATTGAACCTATAGAAATAGTATTTACAGAACAAGAGGCTGAAGCTGCCATCCTAAAAGAAAAATAGATAAATAAATAAGGTGCCCTGACTTTATCCCCACTAAGATTTATAAAGAACATAAGGACTTCTGGATCCCCATACTGACTCTCTTTTTTAATATGTGCTCATTCCATAAATACAAAGCAATACTATTTACCAAAAATATTATTGTTCTGATACATAAAAAAGGGTTAGTTTAGGATCCATGTAACTTTTGTCCTATATGTTTATTGGGCTTACGTTCTAAGATCTTTTCTAAGAATAGAAAATATATTGGACAAATAAAGTAAATGGATGGATTCAGTTTCTTTGTTATCACCTTTCCAATTGGGATTCAGACAGAGTTTTACAACCACTGATAATATTTATTGTCTTACTAATCTCATAGAGTAGTATGTTCGCTTGAGAAAAATGAAACTATTTGCTTTATATGTCAATTTCTCTTCAGCATTTGATTCAATAAACAGAGAAAATATCTGGGAAATATTATTTAATAAAGGCATAGATAACTCTTTACTTCTGCTTATATGTTCACTGCATTCTAAAATGTCTACTGCTATCAAATATGACAATAATGGTAATTTAACACAATTTACACTACAGAGGGGGTAAAGCAGGGGTATCTTCTCACTCCTACAGTATAAAACATATATATTAATAACTTACGAGACGTTGTAGAATCAGATTCATATGACTCCCCTAAAATTAATAAACTTCCTTTCAATACAATGTCTCATGCTGATGATGTTGTATTATTTTCATTAACAAAATCTGGTCTCCCCCCCCCCAAAAAAAAATTGAGATATTTAATAAAAAATGTGATTCTTTGGAACTTATAATAAATACAAGTAAAACTAAGATCATGATAGTTGGAAAAAACTCAAAGAACCTTAATAACCTTTAATTTCTCCAAGGAGCCAAAAGAATTGAGTTAGTAAAAGAATATCATTATCTAGGCATAAAAAAGTGTTCCTCCTCTAGCTGGGAGCAGCATATTAAGGATCAAAATATAAAAGCTAAACTGACAGCTAAAGTCTTATTAAATTCAACTTACAATATGGAGGAAACACAATTCTATTTTCTGTTAAAGCAGAATAGGCAAAAATAAATTTGATTCGTTTGTATGGAGTGGAAGTTTGGGACTCCTATGACTCTGATAACTTGGAGAAATCTCTATCCTACTACTATAAAGCTCTTCAAATGGTGCCAATTTTGACCTCCAATGCTATGGTAAGGGTTGAACTAGGAAGAATTCCTATAGAAGCTCATAATGAACTAACTCTTGTAACACACTGATTAAAGTTACTGAACAATACAAATAATGATCTCCCAAAAACATGTTTCATATAAAAAATAAAATGGTCTAATGAAGGACTGAAATCTAAAAGGTTGGATTCTTTAAAAAACATATTGTTAAAAATAAATAAAACAGCATTTATGGAAAGATTCTAACAGGAACATTAATATCTCATTACAATACTGAAATCAAATCAAAATCAAATTATCTAATTTAGCACAAACAATAGATATGGAGACAATTAAAAAACAAAAATATGCCTTATGATTTTGAGAAAACAAAATGGCACACTCTCTAGAGGAATAGTTAATTCTTCCTCTACAGCCAGAGAGCAGAAAACTTTTAACATTGACAAGGTTTGAACTTAAAATTTCCAAACACAAGCATTATAATAAAAAACATTAGTCAAGAAAGCTTTGTTAAATAATTTATACCATTGTAATTAGGGCTTTCAAGAAACAATACAGCATGTGATTACTATGCCCATTGTTTTCTAAACCAAGAAAATACTACTTATTAAAAATGTTAATTTACGCAAATGTTAACTATGGTTCTGCTTTTATATTGCTGCATCCAAAGCACTTGGAAGATGCAGAAATATTATCAAAATTCTTGGCCTCTGTGGTCAGAGTAAAAAAAAAGAGGTTTAGAATTAGAAATAATATACAATAAAGACTTGACTAAGGTGATATTTCCTTGTCACATATCTGTAAACTCTAAAATAGAAAGAAGTGGTTGAAACTAAAAACACAAGACCTCGGTCTTTGTCTAGAATTATCTAATTGTAAATTAATTTTCATATAATGTATGGGGAGCCCTTATTACTGCTAAAAAGTGGCAAGATTATTTCCTTGTAATCCTATCGCTATGACATCAGGGGTTGTTAACCCCTCTTGAGTACATCATAGTGATTGGATTACTACCAGATCTGATCTGTGCATGCACACATGTTTTTAGCATCTCCAAATGAACAACCTCTGTGGTGAGTGCTGGACCTGATTGTGATCAGTGTCATGGCTTAAAAATAAAAAAAAGGATCCACCAAGGCAAGTAAATCTTTACTGCTCCTGTACTAGGGAAGGGGGAAGTGACCATTACAAAGGAAATACGCTGTTCCAGGTTAAGCAGTCAGGACAGACTGTGTCATGCTTGGCTCCGTAAGGTATGAAACAAATGTGATTGTGGGAGTGGTATCAAAACATTGTTAGCGACAGTGGTTACCGATACTTGGCCCAATGCACGATAGCAACACGCCGTGTACACTGGGCACATTGGCATCACTATGACTGAATGCAGTGGAGCAGGGTCCTGTGGACCCCATGTGGCATTCACAGATGTTGTGCATGGCAGTTACTTGCCCAATCCCCCAGCCACATAGACAGCAACACGCCGGGGGTGGGCAGGAGACATGCCTGCACTCTGCGCCATTCACAAAGGTGCAGAATGCTAGGCACAGGCAGTGAACCTTACACTGGGTAACACCCAGCTGTAAGGGATACCTGTCTCCCAGAATGCTACCACCAGCCATAGCACTGATGTGAGAGCACTGCAGACCCCCCACATACCACCGCAGCCCATGGGACTACAAGGAGGGTTAGGAGTGGCTGACTGGGCACCCACCTGCCCTGAGCTGGTGGTGCACATTGCATCCTCTGGCAAGATCTATGACCTACGGGCATGAGGGATCCATTAGCAGGCTGGGTCTAGACATCCTATTGAATGCACACCTGGTTCGGCAAACATCCTCCACATGTCTGTACATCGGGGGGGCAGGGCCATGGATAGGTGTCCCACGGGTGCATGTGGTAGTGAATATCACACACCCTGCACCCCTCCAGGGCCACAGAGCTATACGGGCTGGATACATGCCTCTAACATGTAATTCCTGCCTGATCATGCATAAGGCCCATTGTTTTTATTCCCCAGACATTATCAAAGACAATGCCTGACATTTGGTGGTTAACCACAGACATAATCAGCTCTCCTGGTTGCCAAGACAACTGTAAACCTCTCAAACTGTGCTCTTGAGGTTTACTTGGTTGTCCTGGTAACTGCTTGAGCTGATTACATCATGGTTAACCACTGAAAAATGGGCATTATCCTCTATGTAAATGATTTTGATTTTAACTGTGTTGTAATAACCCTAATGTTTGTCCCATTGTAATTGATAAATAAATTGGATTCATTCATCAATGATCTGGTTGGGGATGAGGTTAAGATAGAGCAGAAAGAGTTCAGGGAGTTGGAGAGGAGTCTTAGGCAGATAGCATGCTCAATGACCTTTTCTGAAGTGCTGCCTGTCTATGATGGGAGGAGCATAGGGTAATCAGCACCATGAGATTCAACCAGTGGTTGAAGAAGTGGTGCAGAGAGGAGTGATTTGGCTTCATTGGGGACTGGGGTCTCACTTGGAGGGATAAAGGCCTATACTGGGAAGATGGCCTGCATCCAACCAGGAGGGAACCACAGTCCTCAGCTAGTGGTTTAAATGTTACATCAGTGAGCATTTAAACTTGCGGAGGGGGTGGCAGAAGGAAGCAGGGAGACAAAAACTCCTGCCCACAAGCTGCAGTAGTCAGTAGGAAATAGCCTAAAGGAGGGAAACCCCATAGGGTACCTAATAACAAGAAATACAAAATGGTAGAAATGAAGAGAAATGTGAATGAGGTCAGAGGGGTTAAGGAGAGAAGGCTAAAGAGAAGAGGGGGTTGATAAGCAGGCTGGCAGCAGAATTTGGAAAGCCATGTGTGCAAATGCTCAAAGTCTGGGAAATAAAATCCCAGGCCAAGAGGCCATTATGATGGAAACTGACCCGGACATTGTCACCATTACTGAGCCATGGTACAATGAATTCCATAACTGGAACATAGCCATACCAGGTTATACTCTGTTCAGTAAGGATAGGGTGGGTAAGAAAGGGGGAGGGGTTGTTTTTTATGTGAGGGATAGCATACAGGCAACATTCATCCCAACCCCAGTATCACACTTTCCTCCTCCATTAGCCACACAACTACTCAGGGTCTGCATTTAGCATCCACCAATATCTGCAGCCTTCATAAAAAATTTGACTGCCTTCAGGTCTGGACTGGCCAGCTCCATCTCTGCCTGGCAGAAACCTGGCACTCCAAGTCCACTCTGGACTCGGCCATCTCCATACTGGGATACTCTGTCGTACTGTCCGACAGGTGTGGCAAGCATGGAGGGGGTTCTGCCATCTACCTGCATGCATCTCTCCAGTGCCTTGCCCTCCCCCACCCCACCCCACCTTAGCTATGGGGCCCAGGCCTTCACTGTTAAAATCTCCCCCCACAAAGTCACTGCCCCTCTCTATATCACTACTGTGTATATCCCTCCAAGAAACAAAAACCCTCATTGCTCTCAGTCCTTAACTACCTCTCACACCTGCCACCCAAATCTGAATGCCTAATATTTGGAGACTTCAATGTTAATTGGCTTTCCAACAATGCAGCTCCCCTCTAAGATGCCACTGCTGAAATGGGCCTTTCAAAAATTGTACCCACCCACCACAAGACAAAACCCAAAAACCGGCACTGCTACCCTCCTGGACCTGATATTAACAAACTGCCCTGCCAAAATCTCCAATGTCTCAGTGCTATCAAATGCCTTAAGTGACCAATCTCCCATAACCTGCAACTGGTTCAGTAAGAGGCAAGAACAACCACCTAAATTCATCTTTCAATGGCATCTTAAGACTGGGATGCTCCAATTTCTAAAACACATCACCTCAGCTCCCTTGATTGGTCCCCTATCTACAAGGCCACCAATGTTAATGATGCCTTAGACTACTTTATCTCAACCTTCACCTCAGCCTGTGACAGGTTTGCCCCATTCAAGAAAACCATCATTTAAGGACTCTCCACTCCCTGGATTAATCATTTACTTGTCAACCTTATGTGTCAATGAGACTCCCTCTGACGTATTTCCCTTGACACCAGCAAGCCAGCTGATTGTCAACTGTACCATGCTCTCAGAAACAAATGCACCTGGGAAACTCAGAAGGCTAAAGCAGAACATTACAAATTGACCCTCACCTCCACCTGGGGTGGGGTATAAAAATTCTGGGGCAACCTAAAAGATCTGAATGGGAATACCACATCCCCTTCCTCCACCATTGTCACTAATGGCTCTGCCACTACTGACAAAAAAAACATCACTGATGTTCTGAATGCCTCCTTCTCTGACCTCACCAGCATACTCCCTCCCCACTTTTTTGACCCCCTAAATTGACCACACCCCCTGCACCCCTTTTCTCCCCACTCTTTTATTTCAAGACAGTCTCTTCCCATGAAGCCGAGCCATATCTCCTAAAGGCACTGGGGCATGCCCGCCACAACACTGACACTTTGATCTCAAACTGGTATGCATTACCCTTGATGTTGCCCCCCCACCTCCATCCTCAGCTGCTTCCTTTGCTTTGGGTCCTTCCCAACTAAGTGGAAAGTTGCCATCATTACACCCATTCACAAAGGTGATGACCACGCTTCTGCTAATAACTACTTTCCCATCTCTATCTCCCCATCTAAGGCACTAGAAAGAATTGCCTCTGACCAGCTCATAGAGTACCTCTCAAAGTATAATCTCCTTTGTCAGGAACAACATGGCTATCATCATGGTCATAGCACCACCTGTGCCTTGTTGGAACTCACCTCCTCCTCCTCCTTGCACTCTGCCCTTGACAAAGGCCACATAGCGAGGCAACCTTTGTGGACCTATTGAAAGCATTTGATAATGTCAACCATTCCATCCTTCTCATCAACCTATCCAACATCGGTCTCACCACTGATGCCTTGTCCTGGTTCTCCAACTACCTGTCTGGAAGAACACAAAAAGTCTGGATTGCTGCTGCCCTCTCCTCCTCTCTCCCTGTCCTATCTGAAGTCCCTCAGGGTTCCAGACTTGGACCTCTTCTCTTCAGTCTTTTTCTAAATACCCTTCCATCCTCTTGCTCTGGCCAACTTCAACTCTATGAGGTTGATGTGGTTCTATTCACATCACATGGAGACGCTTCTCAACTCCAACTCCCTCTGCAGAAATCTTTCTCAGATACAGAGGCCTGGTTTACAGACCGCTGACTAGTTCTTAACTACAAAAAGACTAAAGTTATGCTATTCACCAACCCTCAGAGTAAGGATAAGAACTCCACCCTATACATCCTTTATGACCAGCAGGTGCGTCTAGATCAGGTTACCTCCTTTAAGTATCTTGGTATCCTCTTGGATCCCACCTTCAACTTCCATAGTCACATTCATCATCTCTGCTCAGTTGTTAACACCCAGATTGGCTTACTCTACCACATCAAACACTGACTCACCCCTCTTGCCCTATGCCTTGCAGTCTCCTCATCCGTCATTGCACTAGTTGACTATGGTATTCTAGTCTATGGGTCTGCTGACATCACATCCCTTCAGAGACTGTGGGTTACTCTAAACAAAGCCTAAATGTCTTGTTCTAGGGTGTGACTGCTCCACTCACACCTGTACACTCTACCAACAGTCCAACTGGCTGAACCTGGACAACCAGCTTGATACCATGCCTGCCTCCTATCTAACAAGATTTCCACTGGTCTGACCTCCCAGAGCTCTCCTTCCTACTGCAGCCTGCTCCTCTTACCGTAAATACCTGGGGATCCTCTAAAGCCAGCTTTTTTGTTCCCCACTTCTGAAGTTCACTGGGGCAGCAAACCTCCTCCTCCTACAGAGCCCATCTCTGGATGAGCTCCCTACCTAGTGCTATAACCTCTGAATGCAAACTCAGCCAATTTAAAACTCTGCTGAGGAGTCACCACCATATCACCAATGGCTGTGACTACTCCTAGACCCTCTCACCCTGGTACCTCCCTCCCTTCCTCCCTTCCCCTCCCTTTACTAACCATGTTACAATCCCTTCTCATTCTCAGCAATTCTCCTGATGCAGCCCGGCCTTGCCGAGGTTAAAAGCCAGTTAGCTTAAACCGCTTGTTCATATTATCATTTAACTGCACTGTTATACTGCCTGCACATATTATCATGTAACTGCACTGTATATACTGCCTTTTTTTTGCCCAACGTGTATATAAACAGTGTTATTTTCTTGACGTGTATGTACCCAATGTTATACCTGTTCTCCTCCCGTGTTTGTCATATGACATGGAGCCTTTGCAAGTGAGTCCCTGACTCAAAGGTATTAATTCCAGAATGTTCAATAAATAAAAGCAACTGAGATTCAGGGAACACAGGGAGTGGTGGAGGTACTGTGAGTCACCCTAGAGACAGGGAGGGGAGCTACTATTTGAAAAGGTGTGATATACAGACCTCCAGCACAGGGTGAGGAGATGTATAAGATTCTGATGGAAGCCATCAAAAAGATAATAAATAAGGGTGAGGTGCTGCTGGTGGGGGACTTCAACCTGCCAGATGTAGACTGGAGCATCCCAGCTGCAGCATCAGCCAGAAGCAGGGACATCCTAGACTCCCTGCAGGGGACATTCCTCAGGCAACTTGTGGGGGAGTCCACTCATGAGTGAGCAATTCTGGACCTTGTTCTCACTAACAAGAACTGTGTTACAGAAGTCACAGTGGGTGGTCACCTAGGGACCAGTGATCACCACACAGTGTGGTTCGATATAAGATCTGTGACAGAAGTGAATCACACAAAGACAAAGGTTCTGGACTTCAGATGGGACAATTTTACAAAGATGAGGGAATGCCTCATGGATGTCTTGGCAGTGGGGGGAGAACATAGGTGGAGTGGAGAAACAGTGGGCAAAACTAAAAGCTGGGATAGTGAAGGCAACAAAACTTTGCATCTGGCAAGTAAGCAAAAACAAGAAGAAAAAGTGATTGCTATGGTTCTCAAAGGAGGTGTCTATGAAGGTAATGGCAAGAAAGTTAGCGTTTAATAGGTGTAAAGAGACACAGAGTGAGGAGGATAGGAAAGAGTATCAAGAGAAGAAAAGGAAGGCAGGGAAAGCAGTCAGAAGTGCAAAGGAAAAAACAAAGGAGAAAATAGCCCAGGCAGTAAAGAATGGGGACAAGACATTTTCAGGTGTGTAAGTGAAAGGAGAAAGACCAGAGGAGGGATTGTGAGGCTAAGAAGGTTAGGGGAGAATGTGTGGAAGGGGACCAAGAAAAACAGACACTTTGAACAGATACTTTTGTTCAGTGTTCACAGATGAAGGGGAAGGGGAGGGTCCACAGATATGAGCCAGGGGCATCATTGTTAATGTGGTGGATACCAGTCCATTTATAGAGGAGAGAGTCCTGAAGGAACTCACAAATCTGAAAGTGGACAAGGCAATGGGTTCAGATGGGATACATCCAAGGATATTGAGGAAGCTCAAAGAGGTGCTGCCTGTACCTCAAACAGTCCTGTTCAACCACTCACTGGAAACGGGAGTGGCCCCAGAGGACTGGAGGAGGGCAGATGTAGTTCCACTTCACAAGAGTGGTAGTAGACAGGAAGTTGGAAATTACAGACCAGTCAGCCTGACCTCTGTGGTGGGGAAATTAATGGAATCACTACTGAAGGAAAGGATTATGGAATATCTTGAATCCAGTAGCTTACAAGATCCAAAGCAGCATAGATTCACAAGGGGGAGGTCATGTCAAACAAATTTAATAGATTTCTTTGACTGGGTGACCAGGGAAGTAGATCATGGTGGAGCAGTGAATGTTACCTACCTAGATTTCAATAAAGCTTTTGACATCATTTCTAATAGGAGACTCATGAATAATCTGAGTGGCCTGGGGTGATCTGAGTAAAAAAGTGGTTGGGGGATAGAAGACAAAGTGTAGTGGTAAATGGAGTTCACTCAGAGGAAGGGAGGTTGACCAGCGGGGTGCCACAAGGATCAGTACTGGGACCGGTCCACTTTTAATATCTTTATTAATGACACTGCAGAGGGACTAGAAGATAAGGAAGGTCTTTTTGCAGATGACACTAAAATCTGTAATAGGGCAGACACTCTGGGGGGTTAGAAAAAACATGAAGAGGGATCTAGGAAAACTGGAGGAGTGGTCAAAAGTATGGCAACTGAATTTCAGTGTGAAAAAGTGCATAATCATGCACTGGGACAGAGAAACAAATGGGCAGAGTATGAAATAGGGGGAGTGGTACTGACAGTCACGAAACAGGAAACAGGCCATGAGGTAATCTGAATTGATGACCTAAAGGTGGCCAAACAGTGTGACAAGGCAGTGGGGTGAGCCAGTGGGATGCTAGGGTGCATACGGAGAGGTATCACGAGGAGAAAGAGTGAGGTGGTGATACCGCTGTATAAATCACTGGTGAGACCTCACCTAGAGTACTGTGTCCAATTGTGGTGGCCACATCTTGGGAATGACCTAGACAGAGTAGAGGCAGTCCAGAGGACAGCAACTAAAATGGGGAAGGGTCTTCATCAAAATCCCAATGAGGAGAGACTGAAGGACCTCAATATGTATACCCAGGAGGAAAGGAGAGAGAGGGGATATGATAGAGACTTTCAAATACCTCAGGGGTTCAAGTAAGGTTCAAGAAGAAAACCTTTTTCAGAGCAGAAGATGTTCAAGAACTGGGGGCCATGCTATGAAGATGGAGGGGGGGTAGACTCGGAGAAGATGTAAGAAAGCACTTCTTTACAGAAAGAGTGGTGAATACCTGGAACTGCCTCCCTGAGAAGGTGGTAAGGGCAAAACTGTAATGGGATTCAAGAAGGCATGGAATAGGTATAAGGGAACCTTGTGGCAGGGGAAGGGGGGTAAAGCTAGAGATCAAGTAAGGTCTGCTGTGTTACAGTAGGTTGGGAAAATGGGCATACTGGGTGGGCCAAGCGATCCTTATCTGCCACCAAATTCTGTGTTCATAATAGGCAACAATTAATCACTGGTATTTTTATGCGATGCTATGATGAAACAACTTTTAGATTTGTTGATATTTACAGCCAGAAATGGTACATGTACTGTAGCAGATTTTCAAGGTTTCTTTTTTATAAAATTTCAATGTAATGGTTGTAGTGCGCAGTGTTCAATGTTGTGCACAGGCCTATTAACATGTAGTATCACTGCTTCAGTACCATATTCAATTTTGCTTTATTGCAACCTTTATATTGAAAGAAAATTGTGTGTAGTTTGGTCTTCATGGTTTCGAAGGAAATCAGGTCATGCTGATTTGATCCAACAAAGTCCAAAAGGGTAGCATATTTCAAAAAAAGTGATGTGCAAGAACAAGTGGGCACAATTTAAAGATAGAGGGGGGGATGACTCAGGGGCAACATGATAAAGTATTTTTTCATGGAGAGGGTGGTGAACATATAGAATGACCTTCCTGAGGAGGTTGTGGGGTCAAAAACAGTGGGTGAATTTAAGAATGCATGGGACAGACATATGGCAATTTTAGTGGGAGGTAGGAGGAAGTAGACTGTTGGCAAAATTAGGATCTGCATCTTATCCAATAGGTAAGGAAATGGGAAAAATGAGTGAGCCAAGCATTCCTTATCTGCCATCAAAGTCTTTGTGTCTATGTTTCTGTGTTCAGTGTCATAAAATGCTCATATTCATATTCTTAATTTGCTGTGACCCCACTTTGTGAGGTAGCGTGGATTGCTGTTTGGATGTACTTACCATTAGAGTTAATTTCTCCTGGTTACATTTTAGCCTGTAAGTAACTATTCCTGCTGGGATATGTTAACCTGTTAATTACCATTATCCTCCTGAACCCACATGAAAATGAAATGATGCATCTCATGGGGTTATCCCAGCTGGAGTAATTTCAAATAAGTAAATAAATGGAGAGTGTAGTGGCTGAGAATATACCAGTTATTCTATGCTTACAGTGTTTTTTATTTCTATATAAATTTTAATTATTTTTTTCTGTATTTTTCAGTTGCATTGTGACTGTACTGCTCTTTGTTGTATTATGCATCAAACCATTGTCTGTTATGTATTATGTATATTTTTGGGGGGAAGTGGTTTGTCCTAACCAGGACCACCTTGTAAATAAACATCACTCAGTGGAGTCTTTTCTGGGTAAAACAAATAAATGCAAAGAATAAGATCTACTCTCCCTGCCTAAAATATTAATGTTCAAGTAAAATCACAATTATATAATTGGTTCTGAAAATGCTGCTCCCAGATTGGTTGGTTGGCTCTTTGAACCCATTGTAAATCCCCACCAGTACCAATGGGAAGAAGTGCCAACCAACCGCACCACTTGCCAAGCTGGCATGTATCCATGCCACCCACCGCCCTCTAGCTCCAATTCTAACTGTGGTGCTAGATTGTGCCATTGAAGTCGCTGACAAGCTCTATACACAAACAATTAAATCAATGTCATTGTCACAACTAGCGTAACCTCGTCAGAACTCAAAGTTTCTATAACAGTATTTTCTTGTCACAGCAGCTCCTCTGTAACCACTGGCAAATGTTTCACCTGCTGTGTCTCACTTTTTCACATTGGCTCTGCTTCCTCAAAGGACGCTTGAATCCCAAGACCATGTGAGTTGTTTTTTTTTCTCCTCAGCAAACAGCAGGCCAGCAGTTCTTTTTCACTGCGAGGTGCACAATCTTTCTAAATCCTCCTACATATATTCACTAACAGCCAAAAGGCCACTCACCAGATAGGACCAGGCAAGCGTTCAACGCACAAAATTAAAGCCGAACACACTCTCGCTTCGCGGAGCAATGCCAACAATGAAAATCATTGAAAATGTAAAAAAAAAAAAAGTATTTTTTTGTTTCAAACACAAAAAAGGAGGACATTGTATAATAGCAATCTATCACAACAAAGGTGTGGGTCATGCTAGGATTTACAATGCCTGGTGTGTTTTGCTCACTCAGCCTATCGACCTCATGGACCAAACAGCACACAGGCATTGTAAATCCTATAACCACACCTTGTGGAGTGTTATGTGTTCCACCTGGGCTTCCTAACTTAGGATCCTCGACAGGTGATAATCAGGGCCACTGGAAAGTTGTACCCACAATTTCTTTGTGGAATTTCACCATTTTTCACCATTCTCTGCAAAAACTGACATGTTCCACAATTCTTGCAATATTTGAGTTTTTACCTTGAACTGTGTAAAAAGCATACTCCCAAATATATTGACAATTTTGCATGCAGACTTGGGTTTTGCCAAAACAATGCAATGCAAAGTAGGGCAACGGTTTTATGTGACATTGCCTTCTTTTGAATCCTCATCTTGTTTGGTTTCAAAATCCACTGGATAAGCCTAAGTACACTTAAACACTTATCATTTGTTTTGTGTTGAAGCAGTCTATCAGAAAACTTTCTGTTGCCACAGAGACTGAAACAAAAGATGTTGGAAAAGGTGCAAATTATCCGATTCACCTAAATGGGGTGCTAAAAACAGTATGAAGCCTTCTTGCAAGTGGTAGGACAGGCTTTCCCTTGTGAGCATACTTTCATTCAGGCTAGTTTTGATTCAAACAACTGAGGAATTTTGGATGGCCCTGCTGATTTTACACTTGAATAAGCTAGTTGCTAACAGTGATCTTACTCTTAGCAATCTACCACCTAGATGCTCACATGCAAAGACTACAATAACAAATTCCGGTCAGATCCACCACGGCTGCACAATGAAGCTAATGAGGTTGTGTGGAACTGTTAAGGAGACATGGAGAAACAACACAATGATTTTTAACTAGTACAATTTGTTTTATTTTACATTCTAAGGGAGGCAGACACATTATCAGGAAAAAATATGGAGGTGTAGATTTCAATGGAAAGAATGGTAAGCAATATAAGTTTGACAGGTAGAACAGGTGGCAGTACATGAAAAAGTAATGGCTGGCATATGTTCAGTCTTGGGATTATTTACACAGTTTTGTAGAGAAAAAGAGGGAGGTGTCCATGCGGTGATGTAAGTTATATTAAAGTAATGTGTTGATGTCAGGCAGTCAGGTGTAAAGATGGACTTCATTAGGAGTGAAAATGTGATAGTAACTTTTTATAAGGGGTCGACCTAAAATCATCCAAGCAGGCCACTAAAGCAGTAGATAAAGCTAGGGGGATGCTGAGGTGTATTAATAGGGGTATCATAAGTCAGATGAAGGTGGTAATAATCCCTCTTTACAAGAGACTGGTTAGGCCTCATCTGGAGTACTGTGTGCAGTACTGGAGGCCACACCTTCACAAGGACATTAACCAAATTGAGACAGTCCAGAGAAGGGCAATCAAAATGGTGCAGGGACTACATCAGAAAATATATGAAGACAGATTAACAGAGCTCAATATGTATACCCTACAGCAAAGGAAGGAGAGAGGTGTGATATGATCAAAACATTCAAACACCTTAATGGTATTAAAAAGATGAAAGAGTCTAACATGTTTCAGTATAAGAAAAATAGCAGGACAAGAGGACACAGCATGAGATTAGAGGCAGGCTGATTAAGGGGTAATGCAAAAAAGTTCATTTTCACAGAAAGGGTGGCGGATGCATGGAATGGCCTAAATCAGGAAATGGGGGATATGAATATAGTACCGGGCTTCAAACAGGCCTGGAACAGGCATAAGGGAACAATACAGATGAGTATGATAAGATAGGCCATTGACAGAGCAAAGGCTGATGATACATCCATAAGGTAGAGAAAGAAATGGGCAGACTGGATCTGCCATCATCTTCTATGTTTCTATATTTCTATGTCGCTGTTGATAAGGTTAAGGTAGTTATACCTGTGATAATGGGAATATCAGGGCAGTATGAGGTCTATACAGGAGTGGAGTACAAATATGCACTGTATCATAAGTATGTATTCAGAGTGCAGGCAAATGTGATATGCAGGTTTATTTTACATACACAGTAGGGAAAAATAGGAAAAGATGCAATTGATAGAAATATAGATAATTACATAGATAAACATACAGATAGACAGACAGACAGCGGGAGAAGTTATAGTCATGACATTCTTTGGAGAGGCAACTGCCCCTAGAGTCACAGTCATGTTCATTGATTTGGGTTGAAAAACTTTTTAAGCAGCACTGTTTTGCTGTCAGTAATCACCTATGGGTTTAAGCATGTATTGGAATGTCTTAAAACAGTTATAGTACAGGAAAAACAATTGTGTTGCAGTTTAGTGCTAAAACAAACATGTAACATACATGTTTCCACCTTGCTCCAGTGAGCACCCTCCCCCAAGCAGAGTGTCAGTCTTAAAGAGCACCTGACGCCTTCAGGATAAGTGAAAGAAAACATTATATTTAGACACAAATCAGTTTATATTTCACATTAGTTCTGTATTTCCCCCCATTATTTTTTACTGAGGCCATTTGCATGAAAAGAGGACTGCTGCTCCTGAAGTGTTCATGTATTCCTGGTGCTTTCTCCCTACCTGAGGTCATAATGCAAGGCTTGTGACATCACAGTTACTCCCATGACAGCAGACTGTGATGTCACAACATAGCATTATGACTTGAAGTAGGGAGTAAGCTACAGAGGCAGATGAACTCTAACCGATAAAGATCATATATTCATCCAAATTTCCTCTGTAATATAAGCTACGCATGAGAAATCTACAGAATATATTTAAAATGTAAGCTGAGTTGCACCAAGTTATTAGTTTTTTCAAAGTTTTCACTGTGGCATCAGCAGCTCTGATTATAAAGAGGAGACTTGAAAAAATGTGTTGCAAAGTACAGTAGTTGTGCTGAATTTCTCAAGCAATTTTGTGAGTTTCCCTATATATCCTTCACAAAATTTAAGGAAAAAGAATCCTCTAAAATTATTTTTGTTAAACCTACAGAAAGAGGCAAGTTCCTATTAAAGTACTTCAGTGCCATCTGGTAGATTTTCAACTGCACTATCAGATGCGGGCACCCTCTCTGCATAGCAGTGAACACACTAACAAATTAAACAAAATCCCTAACAAAGGTTACCACAATTCTCAATAGGGATTTTTAAAAATCCTTAAAAATTCCTTGACTTATTCGGTGCTACTATTGTAAGTGCAGAATAATTTTTCTTAAATCTGTTTCAAGATATTAGGCCTTTCCTCTTTTTTTTAATTTGATGATAAAAAGAAGTAGCACCTTTCTTCTGACCAGACTAATGTAAATTATGGTAGTCAGTGGTTTGGGATGTGCTAAGTGTCCCCAGGAGCAAGGTGTGCTCCTTCGCTAGCTAGACAGTAGCTGTTATAAAGAAAACAAAAATAAAAAAACACACAGATCAGTCATTCTACCAACAAGACATGCAGAGGTACAACACTTGGGGGGGGGCAAGAGTTGTTTGGGACTGCAGCTTCTATTTTTGAAATGGAAAAAATGTCATGTTGATCTTGTCTCCTGTTCTAGCCTGAAAAGAACATATTTTAAATGACTGTTTTAAGTGTGTATAATGGACTGTTTTGCCATTTAGGAGCCAAAGAATGAATGTGTAACAGGCGACATTATGGTTACCTAGCAATTGTATACCAAAGCAGTGTAGGCATGTAATTAAGAACTGGACCAATGGAAGGCCATTGCTAGGTTATTATACACACTGGCAGAACTTAAATTATAGCTAACAAATTGCTGCACAGTATTTTGAGGACGCACAAAGTGTAAAACATCAGCTGGGAATTTTAACAGCTGGACACTGAACTGGTGTCTTAAACAAATATGTAAGAATTCTATATGGATGTTATATTTCTAGCTGCTCTTTATTATATTTTATTGAGACACCTATATTTTAATAAAGAGCTGTCTTAGCACAAGTATCACAAGATATGCCAATAGTAATCACTGAACTTACATAAATGGAAAATGAAGGAGGCCTGCTTACTCCATTGAAATGAAATGTGTGCTGTCCCATTGTGTGTCATAGCAGCATTTCTAATTTTGAACTTGGCACCACCACAACAGGGAGTTCTATATTTCTTCAACAACAAAAAATAAAAAACACACTTTATCATCAAAGGCTATGTTTACCAAGTACTGTGCCCAGGATTAAAATAATTTGAACCCCCAAAAAAAATGTGCCCTGACATGAAACTGCATGCTTAGCTATAAAGACAATTAAAAATATATATTTCTAAATGCATTACTAAAACCAATGCATCATGATTAAAATAATTTGAACCCCCTCCTCCCAAAAATGTGCTCTGACAAACTGCACTCTGGGAAGATTGCCTGGGACAATATGCAATAAGAAAACTGAATAACAGGTTCCTGGGGGTAAATGTTAACATCCTGTTTCTAGTGTCCCTGATAAAATGAAATAAAACATATAGATGATATTTATTTAATATCAGCTCTGTTCAGACCAGCTTTTAAAATCACCAGTTGTTTTCTTGTTCAATGTTTTCTAATGCATATTTCTCAAACTTAAAAGAAAAAACACACTTTATCATTAAAGTTTGTATTTACCAAGTACTGTGCCCAGGATTAAAATAATTTGAAACCCCTCCCCAAAAAATATTCCCTGACATGAAACTGCATGTTTAACCTAAAGACAATTAAAAAATGTATTTCTAAGTGGATTACTAAAACCAGTGCTTCATGATTAAAACATTTAAACCCCCTCCCCCAAAAATGTGCTGTGACAAACTGCACTCTGGGAAGATTGCCTGGGACAAGATGCAATAAAAAAAAACCCAGAATAATAGGTTCCTGGGAGTAAATGCTAACATCCTATTTCTAGTGACCCTGATAAAATGAAATAAAAAATACAGTTGATATTTTTTTTACTGTCAGCTCTGTTCAGAATAGCTTTTAAAATCCATTGTTTTCTTGTTCAATGTTTTCTAATACGTACTTCTCAAACCTTAAATTAAAAACACACTTTATCATCAAAGGATGTGTTTACCAAGTACTGTGTCCAGGAGTAAAATAATTTGAACCCCCTCCCCGCAAAAATGTGTCCTGACATGAAACCGCATGTTTAACTGTAAAGACAATTAAAAAAAGTATCTCTAAATGCATTACTAACACCAATGCTTTCAACGTTTTGAAACTACTAAAAAGACAAATTATATATAAACTAAATTTTGAGTAAGGTAAACAAATATTGTTAATCCCAAAGCTGAACTTTATGTTTTTAGTATATAAATGTTTAAGAAAAATATGTGGGTGTTACTGTAAGTTAAAATGTGTCTATGTTTTCCTTGGGAGATGTAGTTTCACTTACTGTCTCCTTCTGAGGCCCAAGGTGGCTCTGATAATCATTTGTTCCAAACGTTTTTTGAGTCAGTTTGAAGGCATTAAATAAATTCTGTTCTCCTAGTTCTTAATAAAGGCATTAAGTATCTTCTGTTCTCCTAGTCCTTAATAAAATGCATGGGCTCCACAACTTCACAGACTTGTTCTGTTGCGTGATACAGGTCCCAAACTAGTGTGTCTTGTTACAGCATAATAGAGCCACCTCATGCCCCTCCCACATGAATAAAAAAAAAGTTGGGAGTGGATCTTTAGGAGCTTCTCAGGTGGGGGGGTGGATCTTGCTCCAAAAACCAAAACAAATGCTGCCTCCCACTACTCAGGTTTCAGTTCTTGTACCACCCACTTAAGAAAGAAAATAGTACCCTACAATCATTGACTAAAATGAAAGCATATTTATTTGAGGGTGGAAAACATTGCTTGGAAGAGAGTAAGGTGGAAGAGACTAGTTACACCTTCAGTCAGCTCCACAGACAGAAAACATGACATCACTCCATTTGTTCATGCAAAACATCTGCAGGCTCCGCATACTGCAGCCACAAAAACATGACTAAAGTCTAAAAACAAGCTTATAAAACACGGAAAATGTATCTGAACATTTATCTTTAAACAAAATCATTGCAGCCAGAGTAAAACAAATATAAATTACAGGTACCCTGACTACTGTATGGTGCAGTAAAAATACATTGATATTTTTATTATATTTTTTGGTAAACTGGTAAGGCCCACTAGGCACAAGTGCCTGTTTTCAGAGGCAACCAAGGAGCACTAAGGAGGTTAAGTGACTTGCTCAGAATGCAAGTGGAGGCTGTGGGAATCAAACCCAGGTCTGCTAGATGTTTCTAGCTTATTCCCAGTTTGTTATTCTAACCTCTAGTCTATATTGCCAGCCCCAATAACCCCCAGATTTAATGTTTAAATATGTGATTTCAAAAATAGTGTACAAAATCTACAGTGCAAATTACGAACATTAAACACTCTAACAACATTCTACTAAAACTAAATTATTCGCCACTCTATCTGCTTATTTTTTCTTGCACCAAAGTGGGTGAATAGCTGGCAGAGCACTGTAAACAGCTGTTAATTAGGCTTTATTATTCTACATCCAGAAACAGATAAATGTATTTCTTCTGGATTTATTTAATATTGATTTGCTGTGACTCACTGTATAGAATTTATTCAGCACTGTCTGTATGATTTTGGAAGATAAGCTACTGTTAGCATTGCCTATCAGTTTAGTATTTATTTTAGGAAAATAAACTTTTCTTTATGTTTTAAACATATTCAAGTGGCAGTGCATTCATTTAGCAGTTTATACTGACTAATACATGCAGCAGAAAACATTGAAATATTTTTTGTGAAGCACTCAGGGTCTATAGTAGAACTCCCGCAAATTCTTGCAATTTTTGTAAAAAGCTCCACAATTTTGGGTAGCTTTTTCCACAATTTTCCAGTGGTCCTGGTGATAATTCTTCTTGATCACTTAGATGGCAACTAAGAAATAAAGTAAGACATCTAGCAAGTTAAGCCATGCCTATCAGGAGGTGTTTATACCAAGTCTTAACTTGTTGCTGGTTAAATCGCAGCTGGAGTACTGTGCAGTTCTGGAGAATGATCAGTACAGGCTAGAAACAATACAGAGAAGGGCAACAAAAATGATTCGAGGTTAGCAGGAAAGCTTCCATGATCAGAGACTGGCAAGCAGTACTTATTCCTGGAAGCCAGTGTGGCTTTTTCTGTCCGAATGTTGTATTTTTCCATGTTTCAATACCCAGACAAGTTGCAAAATATAAAGATATTAAGCAGAAAGCTAGAGTGGACTGCTTAAGGCCATCATATATTGCAATAAACTATTGCACTAAGTAGCAAGTGATGACAGGATTCAGACTGAGCTCTTCAGATTCATATTTCAGTAGCAAAATGAATAAATGAGATTGGACATTTTTATGTTCATATCTCATCACTCATATTCATCTCCTTGGTTGGTCCACCACTGAAACAGTGGGAACCATCTCCTTATGTTCAGAAGTGGCTAGTACACACATAGTCTGCTGTCCATGCTGCTTGCAAGCTTGCAAAACTAAGGAAGACAAACATGCGCATGAATCAATATGGAAAGTTATAAACGCTATCAGAAAACAGGACTAAACCACTTAGATTTCATTTGAGACCGAATCAGAAACTGAATGAAAAATAAAAAATATTAAATTGTGTGTTTGAATTAGAATACAGAGACTGCCCAAGCATTGCAGCAGCCGGCCTTTTGTCTGGTGGGTCCCTCCCCCCACTGGCCAAGTAGTGGTAACAGGATGTCTGTCTGGGAGTGTGTCCAGCAGTTTCCGGACACATCCTGGGATAGGGCATCACCAGCCCCTTCAGGTGGGGTGGAGCGGGGAGGAGTTGGGAGGATAACTGGACTGTTGCCCAGAGTCCAGTCCACTGTCTCCTCTCTACTTCAGATCACCCACCCACCTGGCCCTTGAAATTCAGGGACAGGGGTAGGCCAGGAAGGGCCCCTTTTTTGACCTATTAAGGGTGACTGTACTAGGGGTCAGGGAGTGACTTTTCCTGGTTTTCCCCTACTGGGGTTTCCCCAGGTTTTTCACCTCCTCCAAAATGGGATGTAATGAAGAAGACAATAAATAATTTAAAAAAATAAGTAAATAAATTACGTTATCAATAGTGACATATTGAACTAGTTAAGATACACAGTACTTAATCATCAGTCTAAGAATATGGTAGGTAAAAGGAAGTAGGTATTAACAATACTAGCAAAATACATAAATATCTAGGTTTGATAGGTACTGCAAACTGTCGCAGCCTGGTAACCAGGTGGTGTGGGAGAAGTGCATGAGGAAGGTAGCGGGAAAGTAGGGGATGATGCCAGTTCTCCCAAAGGTGTTGGGACCCCTGATTGGCATGAGGATGGGGGATCACAAGACCTGTACCCACATGGAGGTTCTAGGTCCAGCCTCAGCAGTGCATACTGCAAGGTCGGTGCCGCCAGATGGGGGGCGGCCGCCAGAACCTCGGCCATGTGACCTATCTTGCTACCCCTGAGGGATACTTCAGCATGCACTGGAAAGGATTTCCCAGGTTGATGGGTGGTGCTGGGGCCTGAGGTATGGTGCATCCTCCTGGTAATGTCCGCTGCACAATGGTAAAAAGGTTATGAGGTATTCATCTATAATGTAAATATTATAATGTGAATTAAGATATTCAATAAAGATTAATATTAAAATTTTGATATTAAATAAATCCATGGCTTTGGCCATTTTTCTCCAAGATCTGTGTGGTGTCTTTCTTGGTGGGGGGTGGGAATTGGGGACCTACTGGACAATTAAATGTATGGTGTATGGACTGCCTATCTTCTATTAAGTACTATCGTATTGCTGTCTTTCGTTATTGTTTGATTTTGTACCTTGAAAAAGTAAATACATTTTATTTATTAAAATAATTATGGTTTAATGCATATGTATAGGTTTATAAAGTTAATAAAAAGTTAAACTAAATGGCAAAGATGAAAATGTGAATGTCTCCCATTTTGTGCATGCATGCAAGCATCGCTTACTAATTAATGACATGCTGTATTACTGGGGGCAGTTATGACATTAGAGCGCCACCACCTCTTAAATTTCAATTTAACTACTGATTAGGACCAAACCAGCCATCTATGGATACTATTGTAAAAAAGTTAAAATTCACTTTTGGAAAATTAGTCATTAATTTTTCTGTCTTGTGAAGATTCTATGTCTAATTTGCTAGTGAAAGAGTATTAATATGGTTTTATCATGTTTTCTGTGTGTTTTTGTAATGAGGCTTTCATGTTGCCAGAACTAGCTCTGTGATGTTGTGCTGGGAAAGCATCATGGGTCCAGTCCAGTTCCAGACTGACCAATCAGAGCCCCGGATTCTCTCTTACCATTGTATAATTACATGCACTGCTTAATGCAATGGTTTAAACCCAAGGAATGCCATACAATCAAAATTTGTTGTGAATAGTTTGCATGATGGAACTTATTGTGCTATTATTGTAGTACTTCTGTGTTATTTGTATGTTTGTAATCAATATCTTAAGATGTGAAATTGTTTCTTTTTGCATGTGGGACTCCACAGTAAATATGCCTTAGCTCAGTTGGGCTATCCTTTTATGGAAATACAGAATAAACTATTTTACTACTATTACAGTCTGTGCCACTTAAACGGGACCCGCTTAAAGGGGATGGCCGCTTAAAGGGGACAATTCCTAGAGCACCGATTTAGAGCCCATGATATCCTATGTATGCTCATTCCCTTTAATCAGGATCCTTGAGTCACTTAATTGGGACGATTTTCTTTTGCTGTGCTTGATACTCTCATCATTAACTGCCATTAGCACTCGTTAAAACCTCATTACATAAACAGTGACTGATAACTGACCATTGTTCCCAGTTTTGAAAACTGTTGTTTGTTTGTTGTACTGTAGCTCCACAACGTCATCCACTAAAAGAGTAGACCTCCCTCTGTCAGAAAAGATTAAGGTGCTGGAATGCCTTCAGCAACTGAACTCCTCCCTTGCAAAGACTGCTAAGCTGTTTGGCATTTCCAAGAGCCAGGCCAGGAGGATTAGCCAAAACTGGGACTCTTTAATGGCTGAATGGCAACAAAACAGTAACCTCACATGCAGACAAAAAAGGGAAGGCAAGGACAGTGAGGTTGAGGATGGCTTACTGACATGGTTTAATCATGCTGTTAGTAGAGGTGCTCGACTCACTGGTCCTGTGCTAAAGCAGAAGGCCAAAGAGATAGCCAGACATCTCGGTCATGACAGCTTTGAAGCAACTGATGGCTGGCTTACGTGCTGGAAGAACCGGAACAGCATTGTGTGGAAGCGTGAGCAGGGTGAACGGCTTGATTCAGATGCTCTCTCTGCTTCTTTGTGGGTAAAAAATGTGTTCCCTGGTCTGCTTGCCGAGTACCCACCGGTTGACATCTTTAACGCTGATGAAACCGGGGTTTTTTACTGTGGGTACCTGGACCGTGGGCATACACACAAGGCCATTGAGCTTATTGGAGGAAAGAAGTCAAAAGATCGTGTCTCCCTCCTGTGCTGTGCGAATTTCGCTGGGAATGAAAAACTGCCTCTTTTAGTGATCGGGAAGAGCAAATGCCCCAGATGTCTACCAAAGGATTTTACTTCTCTCCCAGTCATGTACCGCAACTCAGCAAATGCCTGGATGACTTCACGTTTGTTCCACGAGTGGCTTTCTGCATGGAACAACAAGCTGGGAAGGTGCCGTAGGAGAGTGCTACTTTTTCTTGACAACTGCAGTGCCCACTCTACCTCTTTTTTTGACAAGTTCATCCAGATAAGGTTACATTTTCTACCACCTAACACCACTAGTCTCATCCAACCAATGGACATGGGTGTGATTAGGGATTTCAAAGGCCATTACCACTCCCTTCTCACTGCTCACGTAGTCAGTGTCATTGACAGTGGCTCCTCTGTTTTGGCCACCGAGATTGGAAAAGCAGTATATTTATTGGATGCAATCTACATGATGGCCAAGGCATGGGCCGCTGTCAAGGAATCTACAATAGCAAACTGCATCAGAAAAGTAGGGTTTTCCATGGATATACCATCTGACAGTCATAACATGCTCGAGACAGGAGAAGACACAGAAGTGGACAACCCACTAGCTGATGTGCCAATCCCTGATGGGATGTTACATGACGAATTTCTGGCATTTGTGGTGGTTGTTGATGAGAAAGTGACAGAAGGTGAGCTTTCTATGGATGACCTGTGCTCCTCATTACGTGATGACAGTGAGTGCACGTCAGTATCTATTGATGACGATGATGAAGATGCTCCGCCAGTCAATGTCACCAGCGAGGAAGCTCTTCTACATGCCAGCTCTCTTAGAGACTGGTGCTTACAGAACAACAAGATGGATTATTGGGAGCAAATCTTCAAGCTTGAAGTGATTGTTCACCACCAGCTAACAGCAGAGAAGAAGCAAAGCAAAATTACGGATTACTTTGCCCCCACCGAGTAAAGCGAGTGAAGTGCTAGGAGACAAACAAACAGATAAGTTTTTAAGTTTTTATAATGATACTGCAGTGTATGGCCCTATAAATAAAGATGTCTTTTAAAACAAAGCACAACAAACACAAATTCAAAAAAGAGCTGTAAATCACTGATTTGTGTTGTTATCTATTGCTACTTTGTGTACAGTATTTGTACTGGTGTTGTTAGTGGTCGTGCGGTAGTGCAGGAAGGCAGATACATTTTTAAAAACACATGCTTTCTTTCTATGGGACAGCCACTTAAAGGGGACATTTTGCGGGCCATGGAGGCGTCCCCATTAAACGGCTTCAACTGTACTATGAAATCCCAAATGACAGAGTGTACTTGTACATTAACATCACAATTTACAAATGTTGTGAAGATACAAAGTGTTTGTATCTTTACCCTTCCTCATGCTTAACAGTCTTCTGCAATTAAGGTTATACTGTATGTATTGATTAAGATTATTTAATATCAAAGTTACTTTATATGGATTAAAAATGCAAGTCTTTGGATGGAACTATGAACAGTATTTGTGACAAAGGAATCAAAAATGTTGATGTCACATTTCAGCAAACCAAGATTCATACCAGAACAGTTTAAAATATACAGAAAATGGTATTCAGGACTTGTTCCTTAATGGGACAACCACTAGTATCTTAAGATCTGGAATTCTGTATAGCAATGGTATATTCTTACACAGTATTAGAATATCATTTGTATATTTTCTCAACTATCAAAAACTATTTTATCGATAGATATCAAAAATAATTTATTAACTGAATATCAGTCTATCTTTTTAATATTAGTATATCATATCATTACTTCTTGTCTATAAAATAGGTAATACAAATTCAGAAACTTTACTGGCCAAGAGATGACACCTGACCATTCATTAAAAAGCTATTGATGCCTGTTTACCATGAAAAAATAAATACACCTGCAAAGACAAAATTTCAGCCGTACCAGTAGCCATCATGAAATTATATCATTCCTCATATATTACCCTCCTTTTTGCAGCAAACTTCTCACTCCTCTGCCTCCTCTATATTTTGCAGTTCTACAGTTTTTACGTTCACTTGCGCGCATGCGCAAGGAACGTTTTGGGAGAGTAGCACACTTTGGAGGTGTGCCTCTCCCTTTCAATCCACTGCTCCATTGAGCAGGCGTGGTGGTCCTGCACCAATGGGTGTGGGAGCTGTGTATGACAGCGGTGGTCTTCGCTTCAAAGAAAACCACCACTGTCATACAGAGCACCGCGTCACACCACCCCCCGTGTCACGCCACCCCCCCAAAATCTTTGCTGCCATTCTGGGAGCCCACCCCAGCGTGGCAAACGTCCCGCATCATCTGCCGACGGGGGGTGCCCAATCCCCCGTCGGCTCCACGGCCCCCCCAAGCCATCCTTCTGCCATGCTGGGAGCCCACCCCAGCGTGGCAAACATCCTGGGTTGTCTGCCGACAGGGGTGCCCAATCCCCCGTCAGCTCCTCAGCCCCCCCAGCCATCCTTCTGCCATGCTGGGAGCCCACCCCAGCATGGAAAACGTCCCACATGGTCTTGTTTTTTTTTTTTTTCACCTGTAAAGCAAAAATGGTCCCACGGTGCTTCTCCCAGTCCCCCCTCCGACAACCCGCACCCACCCACTGTGCACCCAGCCTCCCCACACCCCCCTCACCCCATACTTACCTCTGGAGCTTGGCGCAACAATCTTTTGTGGACCGGAAACACGTCTGCACTCTTCAAAGCTGCTGACCGCGAACCGAGGAAATGCCGTAAGTTGTATAATGGGCTGATAGGGTTTTTCAACTTTATTGCATATCTAGGTATTTTTGAGATTTTTGCAACAATTTCATCATGAGTTACTTTTCTCTGATGATCACTGACCGGTGTTTTAGGCCTAAAGGTGATTTCCGCAGTCACTGCAACGAAATCACCCTTTTCAACTTGAAATAATGCCATGACAGTGACATCATTCATGAGAAGGGGTCCCAAAAACCCCATTTTGAAAATTTGGTGCAAAAATTCCAAAAATTGACTGTTTTACGAACGTGCATTGCACAGTTCCTACGCAGGCTCGTAAGTTTGCGAATTTTCAATATTTTCACTCCAGATTTTCAACATTGCCATTTTACCACACCTCCTTATGAGCAGTACAGCTGTCATTTTTCACATCCTGCCCAAACTGTGTTTCCGCCCATGTAGCGCACAATGGCACAGTTGGTGTGCGAACTCATGTATGGGACACATTAAGAAAATCAGAGTGACACTGTTCATGAGCAGAGGTCTTAAAATGGCTGTGTTGAAAATTTGGTGAAAAAATTCCTAAAAATGACTGTTTTACAAGTGTTCATTGCGCAGCTCCTATGCACGCTCGTAAGTTCTGCAATTTTCAATATTTTCACTCCACATTTTCAACATTGCCATTTTACCACACCTCCTTATGAGCAGTACAGCTGTCATTTTTCACATCCTGCCCAAAATGTGTTTCCGCCCATGTAGTGCACAATGGCGCAGTCGGTGTGCGAAATCAATGTATGGGACACAGTAAGAAAATCACAGTGACACTGTTCATTAGCAGAGGTTTTAAAATGGCAATGTTGAAAATTTGGTGAAAAAATTCCTAAAAATGACTGTTTTACGAGCGTGCGTTGCACAGTTCCCACGCACACTCGTAGGTTTGCGAATTTTCAATATTTCCACTCCAGATTTTCAACATTTGCATTTTACCACACCTCCTTATGAGCAGTACAGCTGTCATTTTTCACATCCTGCCCAAAATGTGTTTCCGCCCATGTAGCGCACAATGGCACAGTTGGTGCGTAACTCATGTATGGGACACATTAAGAAAATCAGAGTGACACCGCTCATGAGCAGAGGTCTTAAAATGGCTGTGTTGAAAATTTGGTGAAAAAATTCCTAAAATGACTGTTTTACTAGGTGTTCATTCGCGCAGCTCCTATGCACGCCGTAAGTCTGGCGAATTTTCAATATTTTCACTCCACATTTTCAGCATTGCCATTTTACCACACCTCCTTATGAGCAGTACAGCTGTCATTTTTCACATCCTGCCCAAAATGTGTTTCCGCCCATGTAGTGCACAATGGTGCAGTCGGTGTGCGAAATCAATGTATGGGACACAGTAAGAAAATCACAGTGACACTGTTCATTAGCAGAGGTTTTAAAATGGCAATGTTGAAAATTTGGTGAAAAAATTCCTAACAATGACTGTTTTACGAGCGTGCGTTGCACAGTTCCCACGCACGCGTAGGTTTGCGAATTTTCAATATTTCCACTCCAGATTTTCAACATTGCCATTTTACCACACTTCCTTATGAGCAGTAAAGCTGTCATTTTTCACATCCTGCCCAAAACGTGTTTCCGCCTATGTAGCGCACAATGGGGGTAACAAAAAGGTCATGCTGAAAATTTATTGTGCAAATACCAGCAATCGCACAGGGCATTAGGGTAAAGCACCATACATGCCAAACACCACTGCAAATACCTGCAAGCGAATGTTCGGCATTGACAAATGCTTGTTTAAAACATCATTTGTCCTACTAATGTCCCTCTTAGTCTGTCTGGCCTCCCTCGCCCTCCTTCACAGAACCAAATGGCATTGAACATCACTTAAAACACAAATAAAACACTCACAGCCATTGGGGAAATCCCCTTGAATGCCATCAGTGGACTGCCTTCAGTAGGAAACAGAATCTGAAGGCAGCAGTTGTGTAAGTGAGAAATCAACAGCAGCAGGACCAGCTGTGGCCAAAACCGAGCAACACCAAGACCAGACAACATTTTCAAACAAGCAGGAATCACCAAATGTTAACCAAGATGGCAAAAATCTGGAAAACATCAGGCTATGATGCTCATCCCATAAATAACATCACAGCAGGACCAACTGGCATGTGTCACATAACAGACAATTGGAGGGGCAATGGCTGTGAAAACAACAGTGTGGTAAACTCATGTCAAACCTGACAAATAACATCAGAAGAAATAAAACAAAACATAAACAGCAGTAAAAATAAATAAATCTACTAACTAAACTGCAGCAGACTATTATCACTATAGTAAAAACAAGCATTTGTCAGTGCTGAATGTTTGCTTGTTGGTATTGGCATTGGTACTGCAAGAGTTAGAGAGCTGTATAGTAGGAATGGCAGTGAAGTATTGAACTAATACCAACCCCCACCCCACCCTGCAGAGACTTACAGGCATTGGGGTGTGGCTTTGGGTCATCGAGCATAAAGCTGACACCATTCCACCTCATCCTACCCCACTCTGCAGGCAGGTGTCATGCTGTGCCTTGGGATCTTATGCCCTTATACTCACCCCATTCCATAAGAAAATAAGCTGAGATGGGTGCAGTTAGGAGAATGGAGTGAACGTTAGGGGCAAAGACCCCAAAGCACACCTCGATGCCTGTCAGTGGCTGCAGGGTGGGGGTAGGAATGCAATGGCATAAGCACTACAGCTGACAACCCCAAGTCACACCCCTGACACCTGTCAGTCTCTACAGGGTGGGGCATCACAGTTGAAAACCCTAATGCCCTGGGAATCTGTTGGTATTTTCACTACAAATTTTCAACATGGGCTTTTTGGGACCACACCTCATGAAGAGTGGCACTATCATTTCATTACTCAATCCCCAAAGGTGATTTCACATAGCATTCAGCGCAACAGGAGTGAAAAGGCATTTTGGGTAGGAGGTGAAAAGAGAGAGCTGTACTGTTCATGAGGAGGTATGAAAAAATGGCAATGTTGAAAACCTGGAGTGAAAATATGAAAAACTGGTGAGGTTATGATCATGCATAGAAACTGCATAACACACGCTCATAACGCAGTCATTTTTTTGGAACTGTTTTACTAATTTTTCAACATGGCCTTTTTGGGACAGACCCTCATGAACAGTGGCAGTGTGATTTTGTTAATCTGTCCCAAAAGTTGATTTTGCCAGTGACTGTGCTATTCTGTGGCACAGGTGTGAAAACACATTTTGGGCAGGATGCAAAAAATGGCAGCTGTACTGTTTGTAAGCCCAGTTTCAGTTATTTGCATGTACTAACGTCACTTTTGTCATCTCTGCATAGCTATATGTATTATCTCGAGTACTGTCTGACTTGAGCTGTATTCTAACCTACCTGTACTATATACTATGTATTGAATAATCTCATCTCATTTTATGTATGTATTCTCCCGGGTCGTGCCTGAAAAAAGACAACTTTGACTAGCGCACCTAACCTGGTTAACAAAAACTAAATAAATAAATAAGGAAGTGTGAAAAAATGGCAATGTTGGAAATTTGAAGTGAAAATATTGAAAATTAGCAAAGTGACTGTGAAATCACCTTTCAGGACCGAGAAATGAAATGACAATTCAAGCGTTCATGAGGTGAGGTCCCAAGAACTCCATGTTGAAAATGTGGGGCCTAAACTCCCAGAAATGATATCATCCTAAGTTGAAACCCCCCACTGATGCCATTATAAAGATTTTCTTTATTTTGCAGTGGTTTTTGAAGAGTTCAGACGTGTTCCCAGTCCACAGAAGATCATAGTGCCAGACCTTGAGGTAAGTATGGGGTAAGGAGGAGGTGTGGGGAGGGGGGTGCACAGATGGAGGGTGGGGGTCGGGGAGGGGGACCCAAGAAGAGAACAAGGGACCATTTTTTTTTTCCAAGTGTAAAACAAAACAAAACAAAAAAAACAAAACAACAAAGGATGGTTTTCTTCATTGACAGGGGAAAAAAAAAGTGTGGCATGCTGTGATGGGCTCTTAGTGTGCCACAATGTTGGTGAGGAGGGGGGATACTGACTTGTGGATTGGGTACTCCAATGTTGGTAAAGTGTGTTGACAGTTTGGGGGGGGACGTGCATCCAACACCATGAGTGAGCATCCCAGTGTCATAAAAGAAAGGGGAAATTTAAAGACATGAAAGGGGGAGGGATGCCGACATGGGGATTGGGCACCCAATGTCTGTTTATGGGGACTGTGTGGCAGGAGACAGGAGCCACCATATTTTGGCACACTGGAGTGGCTTCCAGTGTGCACCTTAATGGGGGGAGGGGGGAGATATGCCAACATGGGATTGGGCACCCCGATGTCCATTTTCCCTGGGGCCAGTGGCAGGTGCTGCCAATTTAAATAATTAAATGTTTCACCATGAAAGGCACAGTAGGGCCAGAGACAGAGGGCAGCAGCTGAGAAGAAGGAAACTGCACCCATGCGCATTACTGTGCACTGCAATGTGCATGGGCGGAGAGTCTTGTTGGCTGCCTCTGTGTTCCTGGTTGTAAGGGTGGGGGAGCTGCTGCTTCAGTCAGGGATGACTAAACTGTCCCCGATTGGAGTGGCACATTTCTTTTAAATCCAGTGCTCTCTCTGAAACTGATGTTATCATCAGTATTTCTGTTGATTGGTAACTGAGGGACGGGCCCCTGAAAGTATAGACTGCACTGTCCACACACTACCACACCTCTGCAATGCTCTACTCACCTCAATATGTTTCTTGTGCACTATGCATGCAAGCAAACATATAAAGCAATGGCTGACTACTTTGAAAAGTTAATATTAGCCAGCCTGCTGGCACAGCAGTAGTGCTACTGGTTGCACCACCACCAATGCAGGTTCAGGAATAAGCCTGGATCACTGGAGGTCCATCCAGGGAGGAGTACTGAGCATCCCAGTGGATGGTATCCCCCTGCAAGCAGGAGGGGGATCACTGTTGACCATGGATGGTGGAACTGGTGAAATGCAGTACTGGGACTGGGGTCCACTGATTGCCTGGATGGAAGCACATGACTTGTGTGAGCATGCATGTCAGCCAACCTCTTGGGGGGGGGGGGCAATGGAAAATACAGCCATGCATCATGTGTCCCACAGACCCTGCACGCCTAAGCAGAAAATCTTCTAACTGGCATGTAGGAAAAGAAAAGGCATCTCAGATATAAAAAGCAGTGGTTGGCTACTTTGAAAAGTTAATATCAGCCAACCCACCAGCACAGAGGTAGTGCTATCACTTGTGACACTGACTATCTGGGTTTGGAAACAAGCATGAATCACTGGAGGGCCAGCTATGGGAGGAGGAGGGATTCATTGTCCCCATGAAACCACTACTTGGGTGACCACGAGTGGTGGTGCAACTGAAGTGCAGTACTGGGATTGTGGACAGCTGACTGGCTGGATGGAAACATATGACTTGCGTAAGCATGCCTGTTAGCCACGTGCCGGGAGGAGGGGAGGAAGGAACAATGGTAAATATTGCATGCTCCATAATGGCTCTGTATGACCCATGGACCCCACACCCCGCCAACCTAGGCTAATCCCAGGAGTCCCACAAGCAGCCTCTCCATTTATTTTTAAATGTCATGAGATGTGAGCCCTACAGATGCCAACTGCAATTTGTTTGCAGTAAGCTGGTAAACTCACTTTAGATAACGCACTAGTGACTAGATTCTCAGGACTATTGCAGATGCTGATGCCACAGTGTCTGTCAATATAAATTATTTCCAGATGCAGCAGTAGTGTTTTTCTTAATGTTTTTTTCTTAGGGAGGGGGTGATGTTTTATCCTGCAGGCTGTAGCACCCTAACTGACCCTACTCTCCCCCCCAGAACCAACTTCCTCTCGCAGTTTCACTAATGACAGATTTGACAATTTTCCCCTTCCATTCTCCCCTTCTCCCAGCAGAGGTCTCCAGCACCCCTCAAATAAAAAAAATCAGATTCTCACTTAGTCTTCACTAGTGTATGTGTGTCGAATCTGCAGCAGCCTTGGAACCGGTAGGCAGGGTTTACCTACGCTGCCTCTGTCATCAACAAAAGCATTGTCTGGTTTGCACTGAGTGTTGAACTTTGAACCTAAAGTATCCAGAAAGAGAGCAAGCAGTGGGAAGGGAGTGTGGGTTACCAGATGCAAAAGTCGTCCTTCCAGAATTAAACTGCAAGCAAGAACATTTCTAAACAGAATATCTGGGAGAGATGTCCTTTAAAAAAAAAAAAACTAGCGTGAGTTTTATTGGGGGTGTTCAAAAGCAACTCTTATAAAGACATTTTTTATTCTGCGATGGATGAGAATCGAAACCCAGAGGAGCTGCTGCTGGCTCTGAGCAAAGATATAATCAGCCCAGAACAGTTCAACAACCTCGGCAACAAGATGAAGAAAGAATCATGTAAAAACAAGCTGCCTCAAACTAATCTCTCTGCCTCCCAATATATGAGCAAACACATGAAAATACGAAGTGAGCTCATTTCTGCCTGCTTTACACTTGTTCTGCCATTATGCTTATAAATACATTTTGTATTGTTACGAACTGTTGTTACAATACCATATTTGTAGATATTAATGTCAGAAGGGGGCGTGGCTGATTCTGCGATAGGATGGGACATTTTCTGTGCCACAAACTGCACTCTTTCCTTACTGTGTGCACGAGGGAAGAATTACATTCTGCCACACAATACTATAAGTGAAAGGGACCGGGCAGCCGAAACAATCAGGGACCACCCGGTATCACAGCATCAGCTTCTCATCTGCATGGAAACTACTCAGACCCAAAGGAGAGGTGGATGGTTGATGCTGCAATGACAAGACACTCCCTGATTGCGGTAGCCAAATCATTTCAAGTTGGTGGCACACTTGCAAACTAGTGTCACCACCAGTGTGTGCTTGCTTTGGTGACACACAGCCAAGCCCACAAAAGCAGTGCCGCACCTCCATAACCCGCTTCTTTCCTAAGCTGCCACATGTTTCTTGTGTATACGTGCAAGAAAACATAAAAAAAAATCACTTGCTTTCTCCATTTGCTCCTAAGAGGATCTCTTTAAGCATGTGACAGCATTCGTGAACTGCCTTGTAATATTTTCATTCATGAGGTTTTTTTGGAGGTGGAGCAGTCAATATTTTCTGCCATGTAATTGTTTTTGCTCCACTGTTCAACTCCCACCACTGATTAGAATACAGCAGTGTTTACAAAAGTGCTAAAATTAGCGAAGCATAACCAGACTAGGGGATTTTATTCTGAGTCTGCAATAGTGTTACAGATATGTAAAAGAAACAACTGGTTAACAAATCTGAATCATTCTCATGTCAGCCTATGTGAAACATGATAAACCAACTTTCATCCACAGTCAGCATGACATGCTTTAAATATCCCTATAGCTCTCCATATATCTACTGCATTGAAAGTTATTTTTATGTTTGCTTGCACACATGCACAAGAAACATTATGTGTCAGCTTAGGAGAGAAGCAGGTTGTGGAGGTGCAGCACTGTGGCAGCCAATGCCAGCAATGCATTGTTAGGCTTGGCAGTGCTCAACCAATGCAGGCCCAGTGTCCTGATGACACTGGTTCTGCAGAGTGCCACCAACTTGTAATGATTTTGCCGCTGCAATCAGGGACCACCTCATCATTGCAGCGTCAGCCATTCCGCTGCAATGAGGGAGCGATACATCATTGCAGGACGGTACCTACCTTGCCTGGTGTAACACTTAATCAATGAGGCAGTGGCTATGCTGCCTGAGAGCCCCATGAAAGCTGGTGGAGGTGCACAATTCCCCTATTGAGATGCCCCTGACCCAGTTCATTTGCCGACAGGGGAGCCCACTCCCCATCGGCATAATGCCTCCCCAATTGTTGTGTGCTGAGGGGGGTGCCCAATACCCCTCGGCATCATGCCTCCCAAACAGTCTTTTTTTGCTGACAAGGGGCCCAATTCCTGTCAGCTTCATCCTCCCCTCCCAAAATGCAGGTGGCACATCAGGAGCCCACCTCAGTGTGCAAAAAACAAACCTGAAAAACAAAAACCTTCCCAGGATGTCTTTTTTTCTCTCCCTGAAACCAAGAAAATGGTCCCTTGCAGCATCTTGTGCCCCCTCACCCAACCTACAGCCACCCTTTGCATACCCTGCCTCCCCACACACACCGTCACCCCATACTTATCTCTGGAACCCAGCACAATGATCTTCAGTGGACCAAGAACAAGTCTGCACTCTTCAAACTGACCGTGAACTGAAGAAATGCCAGTAAGCTGTATAATGGCATAAATAGGGTTTTTCCAACTTTGGTGCATATCTCGGGAATTTTGGCACCAAATTTTCAACATGGGGTTATTGGGACCCCTCCTCATGAATTCAGTCATTGTTATGGAGTTATACAGTCCCAAAAGGTGATTTCATGGTCACTGTGCAGAATCACCTTTCGGGACTGATTAATGAAATGTCAGTGCCACTGTTCATGAGGTGGGCTCTCAAAAAGTCTATATTGCAAATCTGGTGAAAAAAAAATTCCAAAAATGACATTTTTATGAGTGTGCATTGCACAGTTTCCACACACACTCGTAACTTCCTGAATTTGTAATATTTTCACTCCAGATTTTCAACATTGGCATTTTTCCACACCTAATTATGAACAGTACAGCTGTCATTTTACACATCCTAGCTGAAATGTTTTTTCGCACTTCTGGCACAGAATAGCATGATCACTGTGGGAAATCAGTTTTTGGGACAGATAAAGAAAATGACAGTGACATTGTTTATGAGCAGAGGTCCTAAAATGCCTTAGTTGAAAATTTTGTGATGAAACTCCATAAAATGACTGTGCTACAAGAGTGCATTGCGCAGTTTCCACACACCCTTGTAACTTCGCAAATGTGTAATATTTTCATGCCAGATGTTCAACACTGGCATTTTTTTACACCTCCTTATGAACAGCACAGCTGTCATTTTTCACACCCTGGCTAAAATATGTTTTTGCACTCCTGCCGGAGAATAGCACGGTCGCTGTGGAAAATCAGTGTTTGGGACAGATTAAGAACGAGCGAGTGAGAGGGGGGAGTGAGTGAGCTCAACGGAGCTCTGTCGGGACGGCTGCAGATTTTTTTGTGGGCAGAAAAAGGTGCCAACCCAGAGGGAAGTGGAGTGTACACTTCCATCTTCAGTCTTATTTCAGTGTTATTTCAGTCCAGACTGACAAAGCACTGCTTTTCATCAGTGCACTGTTAATACACTGCACTGACTTTCTGCTACACTGTTGTACCACTGCTCAATCTTTCTTATGTTTTGATGCACACTGTAAGAGCACTGCAAATAATTATTAGATTTTCATGCACACTCCTTTAGCACTGTATTTCCTTCACTAATTTTTGCTGCACACTGCAGTAGCACTGGCAACACTTTATAATTTTTATCACACTTCTTTAGCACTGCATTGTCTCAGCAATCTGGTTACCCTTACTGAATTTGTCACAATGTCATTACAGTGGTATAGCAATGCCAATACTGTGGTCAGCTGAAAAATCCACAATAGTACTACCCAGTGGTACTCTGGTATCACAGTGGTAGGTGATATATAGATTTTCCTCTGTGCTTTGGTAGTGCACTGGCAGAATGGTATCCCTATGGCATTTTTTACCATTTCTCTGTCTCTCACACATACACTGGTAATACAATGGTATGACGAAATTTTGAGATTTTTGTCTGCTCCCACAAATACTGGTACACTGGTAGCACAATGGTACTGCATTATTTTGACATTTCAGTATTTGGTACCTCTCACAGCAACCCGAGACTCATGTGGTAGCACAGTGGTACCAGTATTAATCTCATCATACTCTGTACTCTAACACATTGTTAAGATAAATTACATTATCAACCTCATGGAGAACAGCTCTCAATTCCATATTTGTATTTTTTCCCTTGTCTTTATCTTACTGGTAATGGACTGTTATTGTTCACATAGACCAGAACATTCAAAGAGCATTTGCGATCGCTAAATGGGTAAGTGACTCTCAAACAACACTTTGCACCCCAAAAACAGGGTAGGATCACAAAATGATATCTTGAATAGCATAATTAGTGAATCTCTGACCAGTTGGTAAATGGCTTTAAAAGCTGTTACCTCCCTAAACCAAGTAGTATCACCTCTGCCTCCTACCACCGCCCTTTTGAGCTGCCGCCATCAGTAATATCACACTTCCCTTGGTGTTCAGTGGTGCTGCTGTCCATTCCATACATTGGAAACTGCCAATAACTACCTGCTCACCCCGTCCCACCGCTTGCACCATTCATGGCCCCCACCATATGTTTACGCACTCTCCCCACAGTGGCAATTGGCACAGACACTCTGCTAACCTCTGTGACCAACTGAGGACAGAACACCAGTTTTGCTCTCATGTGCCAATTGTATAAACAGCTGTGTATAGTTAGCACATGATTGTGAACTATCCATTTTATGCCTGATCAAGGAGCTAAGAGGATGGCCTGTGCCAAATGTGGAAGGGTGTCAAATATATAGTAAGGCTGGGGACCAGAGGGTAGTATTTGCTGTAAGAACTAACTGGGTCATGGTGGGGACTTTGGATATACAGGGGGCCAGGACTTTCACTCAACACACCACTGCTCGCTCTATCAGGCACTGGGCTGGCTTCCCCCATCAGCCCAACAGACCTTTCTCCTGGCCAGCACAGTCAATAAGGCCATCCAAAACTGAGCTACCTCTCCACAATCCCACCTTCTTTGGCCAAAAGTGTTTGTTCTAGAGCTCTGCCTCACTGCTGGCCCCATGCTTGACTGCCCCCTAGTCTCCACCGTTTGAGTAAATGTGCATTCTCATCTGCAGCCCCTTTGCTTTGGAATAACCTGCCCACTCCACTTAAGCACCACTGACTCTGCAGGACTCTTCCACTCGCTCCTTGGATCTCACCTTCTGTCCTCCACTACTTGCTCCTGCCCTCCCAACTTATTATCATGCCTCTACTTCCCTTCCCTCCTTTTCCTTCTTGGTCCATACCTACATTGCCATGATGCACTTTTTCCTTTACTCATCTCAGATCATGCCTAATTTGTATTACAACTTGGCTACTACTGTACCTGCTGTTGTCATAAATGTTATTTATCCATTGTGCTGCAAGTTTATATATATCTTCATATAAATATCCTGTATATTTTTTATTACTATCTATTGTATGCCTTGTCCCAGCCTCCTTTGTACTTGCTTTTATTCCTGTGCCATCCTCAGTGGCCCAGGTCATGCCTGAAAATGGTTCTCGGACCAGTGCACCTACTCGGTAAACAAATAAATGAGTAAATAAATAAATAAATGGAAACCACCAAACATCAGGGATAGTAACAATCTACTGTATACCTGCGGGATGATTGTAGGATGGGGTAGGACTGGAGAACAGGTAAATTAAGAACCTGGACCTGTGTGATAATTAGGGGAGGGGCCCAATGGAGACTGTCTCCCAGGAGGGCTCTTTGGTGGTGTAACTCCAAGGATACTTTTTGCCTGGTGCTGTAATGTGGCCTGTGCTGTAATCGGCATCAGCAACATGGCTGTCACACCAGCATGGGTGAACCCTTTCTCCACACCCTCCTGAGTGTCAACCCTATAACAGGTTTTGGTGGCATCTGCAAAAGACATACCTTCCCATTCAGTTCTTCTGCAATTTCACTTAAGAAGACACTGAAGAGGCCCACTCCTAGTACTGAGCCCCACCCTGCACCATGCCTTTAACCAACTGTTGAAAGCCGTGTGGAGAGTACTATATTCTCCCAAGATGTATATAGGCAACCTTTTGGCAAAAGCCACCATGCATGCTTGAGGACCCTCCCACTATCCCTGAAATTTCCCTGCACTACCCCTACCCCATCCCTTGCTAGGGCATCAAGTAGAAGGCACACAGCACCATGGCTAGCCCCGCATAGCTACTGCAGAGTAAGGCAACTGCAATGACCACTGATCTGTGGCAACAGTTGCCAAGCAAGAGGGCCCTGCTGCAGACTGTGAACAGGACCCGCCGCAAGGACCTCTCACCAGAATCAGTGACACTGGCTGACCTCACTCTCCCCAAGCAGCTACAGACGGTGACTGGATGGCCATGGTACAGCAGGATCACCAGCAGCACCACTCACCAGGTCCTTCTACTCACCATAGAGGACAACATCAGGAACCTAGCACAAGCACCCTTCTGGATGATGGATGATATGTTCAAGACTGTGCCACACTTGTTCACTCATTGTACACCATCCATGCACCCATGGGGATGGGCCCTAACAACCTCATTCTGTCATTGGTGTATACACTGATGACGACAAAGAGCCTGCAATGTTACTGCACCTTGTTCCAGGAGCTGGATAAATATGCCAGTATACAGTCCTGCACTCTCAAACCACCTACGATCATCATTGACTTTGAGCAGGCTGCGATCAATGCCTGTAAGATAGAATTTCCACAAGCCATAAACAAGGGATGCCTGTTCCACTTTGGGCAGATTGTGTGGAGGAAGGTCCAGAGCTTTGGCCTTGCACCACAATACAGAAGTGACCCAGACTTTAGCCTGAAGATCCATGAACTCATGGCCCTTGCCCATCTCCTGACACAGGACATTCCAGCAGCATTCAGCATCCTGAAGTCAACCATTCCGCCCAATGCCACCACACTCTTCTATTGTTTCAAGCAGACACATGTGCTGGGCAGGATTTGGCTGTACAGTAGGGTGACCAAGGTGCCCACGAGATACGACCCCATGTTCCCACTCAGCTGTGGTTGGTTACAGATCTCAATGAGCGAGGTATACCGTGGACCTAAAGCAATGTCGAGACCTGGCACTGCCATCTCAATGCCCTGCTTGGGAAGGTGCATGTAGGGGTCATGACAATGCTAGCAGAACTCCATAGGGAACAGCATTGGACCTATGTCACCAGGGAAGGCATTTGTTGTGGAATGCCATGGACACCACCCAAGAAGAGCAATGAGGAGTGGATAAGGATGGTACTAGCATCCAAGGACAAGGGCAAGCTGCTGAAGTTCCTCTGTGGCATGGCACCCAACACCACCCTGTAGGGTTTCCATGGTGACTTGGCACCTGACAGTTGTACACTCACAGTACATATCATGCACAGCCACCAGGTTGCCACTGTGGCCCCCTACTGTTGAATGAAGTTTCACCCCCACATTTAACATGCACCCCAACTTGGTGATAATGTCTCATCACAACACCGCTGGGTATCGCCAAGCAGCCCACTGCACACTGCCACATCTGCACTGTGTGTCGCATGTCGCACTGGCCTGACTCTGTGTGAGTCCCCCCAAAATCCTTTCAGCTGTTCATGTGTGCCACACGTTGCACAGGTCTGAAGCTGTGTGAGTGCCCACCAATTCTTCCAGCTGTGCAAGTGTGTGGTAACAGCATTCACGCAATGGGCCCTTGTGGAACCCCCACAACACACCTGGCAGCCGTCATGCCACAGTGGGCTCCTGTGGCACAGGCCCCCCCCAAACACCTCCAGACTTTTTTCTGTGTGGTTACTGCAGGCCCATAGTGAGCTAGCATGACAAGGCCACATGCACACATTGCATGATTGGTGCGATGGCATGCTGCTTTGTGTCCTGACATCCACATGTGGTGTTGCTGTGGACCATTTCCTGGTGCAGCTATCCATGCTCACGCTGTGCCACTCTGCTGTGTGCCTGCAGTGTCATGCATGCACAGACCAACAGGCATGGTACTCCAATTCCTTCATGCATGCCCAGCTGGCTGGCTGTCAGCTGACATAATCATGCATGCAGAGATGCATGGACAATCCACCATGCTGCCTGGGATGGCTGGTCAACACACTAGGGCATGCATGACTATTTGTTTCATCCCTGTCCCATGGATGGTGAGACAGTCATCCTTACTGGGGGTTTGTGATAAGGTCAGTGTGTCCTCGGAGGGTGCACCACATAGGGGGTGGGTGTTTTCACATCATCCGTGCTGTTCAGTAGTGTCTCAGGTCCTGGGATGGGTGGCGTAGGTTGGGATCGGGTGCTTCATGTGTTTGTGAAAAATCCACTCAACAGCCGCACAGCATCCCGACCTCCTCTGGCCTGGCAGTGTGTCAGGCACTGTCCTAGGTCAGGCCACTGTGTGTTGGGCTGCTGGGGCTGTTGGTTTGTTGTGTGTGGGATGCAGCATGTCAGACTAATAAGCGTTGGGATTATAAAAGGGTACCTAGCAGGGCAGGGTTTTCTATGTGCAAGCAGAGTGGTCAGTGGTGGGATGGGAAACTTGTATCTGGGCAAGATGGGTAGTCTGAGTGGGTCCAGCTGCAGAAAGAGTTGTTATCTAGAGGGTGCTGGTCCAGCTCTAAGGAGGGTGCTTTATTTGGTGAGACTGGGAGGTTGGTCCAGCTGCAGGGAGGTGGTCTACTGAGGTGGGGAGGCAGGTCTGGGGGTTCCATCTGCAGGGGGATCGTGTCTGAGGATAGGAAGGATGGCCTGGAGCAGCCAGCTACAGGGTGGGTAATAGTTGATGGGGAGAGGCTGGTTTGAGGCTTGTAGGGTAGACTAGCTGCAGGCAAGGTACACAACTTGGGAGAGGTCTATTGGGATGTTGATATGGTTGTCCAGCTGGGTGGTCATCTGGGCAGGGGGTGTTCAAGATGTGAGTGGTCATGGGGGGTGCAGGCCCAAAGGGCTGTACTTGGGAACCCTCACTGAAGACAAATACTACATTTAGTATTAAAGCATTCATTAATTTGCCTTCAAAGACTAATTTTAGTCATTTTTAATAATCTTTAATCATCATTCAAAAATACAACCACTAAGAATACTAAATTCTAAGAAGTATTTCAGCAGACTGGTTGTTCAAGAGTAAGTTATTGCTAAATGAGGATTAGAAATAGATCTGCAATGCTCTTAAAAGTACAATTTTTTTTAATACAACTGAATCATAAATGAAGATTACAGTCATCGGAGTAGTTTTAGGATTTAAATTAGCCAATCAAGGCTGGGTACATTACCGTGCATTTCAGTTCTACTAAGCAAGGAGACAGATAAAACAACCAGCAACACCAAGGAATTTTACAGAAGGTAAGCAATAATAAAATGTGGATTTTTACCTGGAAATAATTAGGTGCAAAAAAAGTTAGCAGTGTCCCTTTAAAAGTCTATTCTAACCTACTTTTCCCACAAGTCTACTCAGTCAGAGGCCTACATTTCCCAGCTCTCTTCCTGTCTGTGTTCAGTCTGATGAAACTGCACGAGTGCTCTATGGTCTCCATTTTTGAACAACTGAGGTTTCCTACAGCTAAGATTTACATGTTAAGGTAAGAGCTTATGTTTAAAAAGTACATCTTTTTAATTCCCTGAAATGTTAAATACAGTGAAGAAATTATCACTCAGGTGTTTTTTTTGTTTCAAAATGAAATGCTGTGCAAGTTTCACTTTCAATGTTTTGTCTTGAAAACATTTACTCTTCTCTGAACTCTTGGCTATACTTTGAAATACACATTTTATTTTCAATCAACCCCTCCCCCCTTTAAAGTGTTTAGGATGCATTGTGCCTCTAGATTACTTGTTATTTGTGGAATTTTTGCTGATTTAGTTACTTTAAAGTAGTATTGGTGGTGGTGGGGGCAGGAGAATGAACAGCAGGACGATTGTATAACTGAGCAAATTCAGAATGCATAGAGAAAAGATTACAACTTTTTTGAGAAAATCTGGAGTTACCCTAAAGAAAGAATTATTTACTGCAGATATTTGAGTGTGTTTGTGGGGGAACTGTTTCTTTGCATTTAATATTTGTATTTAACAGTTGCAAATCCATTTTGTAATCTGGGGATCAGTGTATTTTTTTTTCTTTTGCTGAAGACTGCATTAATTTATATTTTATGTTTACTTTATTTCGTTTTTGTTGACTAGCTAAGTGCACTCTACAGATTCTTGCCTATTTTCAGGCACGACCTGGAGGGAGAGGAATACAGATGAAAGCCAACTGACCTTGAGCCAGATTAAGCTGTTTGGTGGTATTTTTAGTGAATTGGGGGATGGGGGGAATATGGCCAGGGCACCAGAGAAAATTTCCCTGCTTTTTATCGAGAAGTGCCATGGGATCTTTAACATCCACCTGAACTACTACCAGAACAGGCAGATGGGACCTTCGGTTTAACATCTCTTCTGAAAGACAGTGCCTCAGGAGTGCAGCCATCCCCCTCATGCTGCACTATAGCATCAGTATTGGGATATTAACATAAGTGCCTGGCATGGGAATAGAACCCACTGCCTTCTGATCTCCCAGCCTCAGAGGCAAGTGTGCTACCTGCTGAGCCACTGACACTGCAAATGCAATATGTTAGTGTCACTTTTTTTTAAATACTATGTTGAGAAGTATGGGGTCCACGGTTGAGGAAGGGTGATTGGGGGGGTCTAGGTGTAGGGAGGTTCTGCTCTGGATGGTGGGTGTGTCCAGCTTTTGGAAAGGGTGTCCAGCTCTGGGGAGGTTACTCAAACTGCAGAGGGGAGGGAGGCTGGTCTGTGGGGGGGAATGAACCCAGGGGTCCAGCTGCAGGGAGGATTGTCTGCTGGGGGAGGATAGTCCAGGGCATGAAAGAGTGAGCCAGCAGCAGGGAGGGTGGCGGTGGTGGTGGTGGGGCTAGTTCAAGGTTGGAAGTGAGGGCTAGCTGCAGGGTAGGTGGTTGGATGGTGAGGCTGGTATGGGGCTTCTGGTGGATCTAGCTGTAGGTTGAGTGGTTAGGTGGGGGACTGCTGGTCCATGGGCTTGGAGGGACAGCTTCAGATATGTGGCCTGTTTAGAGTGGAGGTTTGGGGTGGTGCTCCAGCTACATGGAGGTTGTATAGAATGTAGTTGGAGGCTGGTCCAGATGTAGGGAGGGTGGCTGGCTGGGTAAGCGGCTGACCCGGAGCCTGTGTGGTGCTGTAGCTCCAGTGCTCATTTTGTGAAAGGCTGGGCCTAGAAGGATTGTCCAGCTGCATGGAGGATAGTCTGGTGCCTGAAATGGTGATCTAGCAGAGAGGAGAGTGGTTGACTATTTTGGGGGGGGCGAGGCTAAAGAGATTGATCAGCCTAGGAGGGATCCAAAGTGGTAAAATTAATTAGAAACTGGTTAACATGTGTGCCCTTCAGCTTAACAGTAGCGCTATGACCTGCGGCATAGGTGACCTTAGTTCAGGAATGAGCTCGCATCAGGGGCTCTCTGGGGAAATAGGAGGATCATCTGTTATACAAGAGGCTCTCTTCTGGGGAAGGAGGACAGCCAGCTCAGCTGTAGTACTGCCAAATGAGTGACCACAAGTGGCAGTGCAGGTGGGAGCAGCTCATGGGTGGGAAGACATTGACTGGTGCTGTGCCACACATGTCTGTGCACGTGTTTGTGCACCCTTGCCGCTTATGTCCTAGGGGATGGAAGAACATGCAAATGTATCCTGACTACCTAGGCAGCTGCTCCTCATATTGGATTCATTCTGTGGTGGAACAAGTCCTGGCAGATGCCAGAGTGATGGTGTTGTGGTAGCTGAACAGAAGGGGCGATCAGAAATGCAGGTTGGAAAATGGAGTAGTAGTTGGAGGTGGGGGTTAAGGTGTCAGAGGGTGATGGTTAATGGAACTTATTACAGTGACGGGACAGTGAGCAGCTCAGCTCAGCACTGGCGCAGATCCTCTTCTGTGTCTTCATAAGTGACATTGCAGAAAAACTGGCAAAGAAATGCCTTTTTGCAGACAATACCAAAATTTGTAGGGTGGGCATTAAGAAAGGAGCAGAGCATGCACAAACCTCTTGGAGAAACTCGAAAAGTAGTCAAGATTGGGGCAGTTGGGGTTCAATGACAAAGTGCAGAATTGTGCACCTAGGGCATAGGAAACCAGGAGCTGTTTTATAAGGTTGGTACTGATGATCACTAAGTGGGGGGAACCTTGGAGTTATTATGATCTTAAAAGAGACTTGCCAAGATACTGCCCTGCACCATACCCATCGGTGCTTTGCCGCCAGAAGACCCCAAGGAAGTTAATATGTCCCTAAATTTATAAGCCATTAAAAAGTTCTGTCTCTCATAAAAATATACAAACTGGGTCCCAAGGACTTCCTGTTTTTTTTTTTTCTGCTGCACAAGCTCCAACCCCATGCTCACTAGCAGGATGATGAGATGCCAGTAAGGGCGTGGGGGCGCACTCCATTATATGTAATGGGCGGCAGCATTTCTATTGATTTTAAACTATATAGTGGCTACCTGGCAATAAAATGTGGGCACTGTTCAACTAACAAGGGCCTTGTTACTTGACTGATACCCATGTTTCATTGCCAGGTGGTCACTAAATCATTTAAAATCAGTAGAAAAGCAGCGCCCATTAATGAAAGAACACCCTTGTGCTCTCACTGGCATCTCGTCATCCTGCTAGAGTGTGGAAGCGGAGCTGGGGTGGCAGCAAGCAACTGGGAAGTTCTTGGGACCTGGTTTGTATATTTTTATGAAGGACAGAACTTTTTAATGGCTTAAAAATTTGGGGACATATTAACTTCATTGGGGTCCTCTGGCAGCAAGGCACCGATGGATATGGTGCAGGGGCCGACTCCACTACCTTGGTGAGTCTCTTTAAAGTTGCTGGGCTGTGAGACAAAGCAGTGGGTAGGACTAGAAGGATGCTGGGTCTGCATAGGGAGGGTTATCTTCAGCAGGAGGAGGGAGGGGGTGGTGTTGCAAGTAATCCCTTATTAGTAAGATCCAACTAAGGCCCCATCCACACTGCACCTCTCAGGCCCCATATCAGATAGAAACCGTTACAACCGTGGAGTGGTACAGTGTGTCCACACTGCTGCGGTGTCCATTTTGGGACCGGCACCACCGCTCCACACTTTGGAAGCCGGGCGACCGTTACCGTGGCACCCGATCCCACAATGCAGCTCGTGCTGCACTAGGGGACCAGTGCCACGCGTCCACACTACACCCAGTAACGTTACCGAGGCGTAACTGGTTACATAACCGTTGTTGAAACCACCTCATGTGGTTTCAACAATGGTTACGCAAACTCCTTCTGTAACGTTACAGGTGTAAACGTAAACCATTGTGGTAACAGTTTGGGCACTTTATAATGTTACAGAGGGGTAGTGTGGACAGGGCCTAAGAGTTCTGTGTCCAGGTTTGGAGGCTGCACCTTAGAAAGGCCATAGGATGTAGGCAGTATAAAGGGCAACTAAAATTGTACATGGGCTGTGGCAAAAGCCCTGTGAGGAGACTGGGATCTCAACATATAAACCCTGAAAGAGAGGGGACATGAGGGAGACCCACAAGTACCTTACAAGGATGAATAGGGTGCTGGGGGGGCTCCTTCAAATAGGAAAAAGGACCATGGGACATGATGAAGCTAATGGTGGGGCTAAGATGGATGTGAGGAATTACTTCACTGAAAGGGTAGTAGACACCTGGAACAGACTGACAGCATTATAGTGTTGGAGGTCAGGAGTGAAATGTGGTGGGGGGGGCTTCAAACTTGTGTGGTATATAGACATAGGGAAATCTCAGTAAATAAGCAGGGAAGAAGGAGGGCCATAAGGCCACCAGAGACCATTTAGAGTTTGCAGAGAAGGACTTCACAGGAGCCTATGGTTGCAGTTGTAGCGAGGTCTGGAAACCACAGCAGAAGTGTGACCTAGAGTGAGGGCTCATCAGCAGTGGGGTTTGCAAGCAAGCAGTTTAAGGAAAAAAATCCGACAGTTTCTATGTGCTGGGGGAGCTCTGGTGGCAGTTGTAGCGAGGTGGGGAAACCAGAGTGGAAGAGTAAAAGTGAGGGCCTATCAGTTTTTGAGGAAGCAGTGTGTAAAAAAAAAAAAAAAGTCTGGTTTTTATATCGAGAGGTGTGGCGAGGACACGGCAACAGAATGCAGAGGAGTGCGACAGCTGAAGCGCAGCTTGGAGCAGCCAGTTGAAAAAGGTTTGGTAAAAAAGCAAAAAACAAAAAACTGTTAAACAGAAGCAAATGATGACTGTATGATAGTGGGAAGAACGGGGAGAAGTGTGACTAAACGGCAGGTGGCGTGGCTGAGGGACGTCAACCTGGAAGAAACAAAACTAAAAGCAAGATATCAGTAAGCAGTGTCAAACAATGGGGGTGAGGGATGGGGATGTGTGACGCAGTCCACTATGCACATTAGTCGAGGATGACGTAATAAATATATGTGTAAATGTAAGATTCTGCATGTATACACGTACATGCTCGGATAAAATGGATTTATCACACTCCATTTATGTCCACTCCTATTGCATAAATTTACTTAATATTTATAACCCATCAGGGCTCTTTCTCTTTAGTGCTCTGTGTTTTTAATTGTGAGCTGTCCTGGACCTTATGTTGTTTTTTTCCTCCCCCAAATCCTTTTGTTAGCCCCTGGTACTTTGACATTAGCTGCTGTGCGACTCTATTGTATGCAGTGCTTGCTGCTTTCATGGTCCCGTCAGGGAGCCCACTGATTTCCCCTGTTTGCCTCCCACCCACAGCTACTTTTAAGTCAAGTTCAGGCATTGCCCTTCAGCTGCACTGTGGATTTTCCTTTGTGGTCCCTATCTTGTGCATTTGCTCTCCCAGTCCCTTTCTACCAGGCCCTCAGGGCACCTACAGTCTGCCACCATGCAGCTTAGCTAAAGATTCCTGCCACCTACTGCTGGCTGCCCACCTTCCAGACCCTCTGCCCGTGAGGGCTCTTCACATGCCACTTTGTGGCTGATGGGTAGACGGAGGCATATTTGCTCAAGTCTCTTCCCCCTCCCAAAAATATCCCATCTTCATTCCAACACATATGGAGCAGGTTACAGCCTGAGCTCTGTGGGCTGAATCATAGACACATAGACCTTGATGGCAGATAAGGACTGCATGGCCCACTCAGTCAGCCCATTTCCCTACCTAGTGGATAAAGCTGCAGATCTAGTTATCCAACAGCTGAATTCCTCCTACCCACCAATAGAATTGGTTCATGTCTGTCCCATGTATTCTTGAAGTCCCCCACTATTTTTGACCCCACAACCTCCTTAGGAAGGCCATTCCATGTATTCACCACCCTCTCTGTGAAAAAATACTTCCTCATGTTGCCCCTGAGCCATCCCCTCTATCTTCAAATTTGGCCCCTTGTTCTTGCACATCTCTTTTTCTGAAAGATGCTACTCTCTTGGACTTTGTTGATTCCCTTGAGGTGCTTGACATTTTCTGTCCTGTCTCCCCGGCCCTTTTCCTCAAGGGCATACATATTCAGCTCATCTCTCTTTGTATGGCTTCTGGTGCAGACCCTTCGCTATTTTAGTTGCCCTCCTCTGGCTGGCAGTTGAAAGTGCCTGCCATTACTGTCACTGTAGTTCAGTAGCACTAAACTGGCTGCCTAGCAACAGCCGCAGCATTTCTGGTCAGCAGTTTTCTGAACAGCCTCCTGCCTGCTACATACAGTCTAGGCCCAAGGACATCACCCCCACATTAGGTTCCAGGGAAAGATAATATAAAAAAATAAATTGCCACTGTCCATGAGGGAGTGGCCCGTTATATCACCAGAGCTATACCTTTCAAACCACTGGCCTCCTGGGACAACTCAAGACTCCTGAACCACCAGTGTCCCCTTTTTTAAATAATATAGGGGCCACTAGCCCAAATGCATTCCCACCAGCTCATCTGGACTACTTCTTAAATTTATTGGCTACCTGCAGGTCATCTAGGGGCACTAAGGGGGGGGGGTTGCCGAGTCCCAGATACCGCTTTATTCTCTGTTCTTAGCTGTCTGCATTTTTTATTGCATCTCTAGTTTCCTTACTTTGGCCTAGTTTGTCTTTTCCTCTGAAACTTCTCTTCCTTTACTCCTGTGCTATATACCATATTTGTATCTCTCTACTCTTGCTACTATAACTTCCCCATACTGATCTATTTTTCCCTTTATTTCTACAGGTCTGGCCAAACATACCAATCAGATAAGTATCTTTGTTTAATTCTAACACTCTAATCTCTCCTCTAGCACCTCTGACCCTTTGTGTCCCTTCAACCTTCTCTGTTCTTCCCTTTCAGGTCCTACCAGGATACGCCGAACCAAGGACACCCCAACTCTGGACTCCCCTACTCTGATGGAACAGGTAAGTCCTAATTACTTAACTGCCTTAGAATCATAGGAACCTGGTGACAGAAAAGGACCATTTTGACCAGTCGAGTCTGCCCCTTACCCCCACCCCAATCATCATCTTTGTCAAGAGACACCCTACTCTGCCCACTGGTCAGCTCCTGGTGTCTGTCCCATGCCCCCTTGAATCCTTTCACCATTTTTGCGCACACCACCTCTTCTGGTAGTCAGTTCCTGGACTCCACCACCTTCTCAGTGATGTAATGCCCCCTCACATTGCCCCTAAACCTTCCTTCTTCTAATCTTAGTTTATGATCCCTAGTTCTAGCACTTATTTTCCTTGCAAATAAGCTTCCCACTCTCACCTTACTAGTCTCCAGCGGGTACAGATCAGATTTCCTCCACCTCTCCTCATAGGGCTGCCTATGCATAGCGTGCACCATCTTGGTTGCCCTTGTCTGAACCCTTTCAATCCTGTCTTATATCCTTGTGTAGGTGAGGCCTCCAGAACTAAACCCCATACTCCAGGTGAGGCCTCACCATGGATTTATAAAGGCGCATCAGCACCTCCCTTTTTCTGTTTTATACCCCTCCTTATGCACACCAGCATTCTATTCACTTTGCCCACCACTGTACTGCACTGGTTCTCCACCTTCAGGTTATGTGAAATTATAATCCCCAGATCTCTGTCCTGTTGAGTTTCCTTACCCCCCCATGTATAAATGGTTTGCGGGTTATTACACCCATGTGCATTACTGTGCACTTTTTGGCATTAAATTTCAGCTGCCAAGTTTCCGACCACCTCTCTAGAATCTTTAGGCCCTCCCTCACTGCCTCCACCTCCCCTACCAGGGTGTCTACCCTATTGCAGATCTTCGTATCATCTACAAATAGGCACACCTTCCCCTGCAGTTCCTCCGCTATATCTAACATACTAAAAGCCAGCAGAATAGGCCTGATGATCTGTTGTGTCTGCTCGGTAGCCAGCCTCCTAATGGGTTCTTTCTTTCCCACCCAGCCCCAGAGAGGGTCATCCTCTTTTCAGTTTACCCTTGAACCTGTCCCACTCCCTCTTCAAGCCCTCCACTGTGCCCTCCTCCACCAGACTCCTGGACAGTGCATTCCAGGGCTCCACCACCCTCTCAATGAAGTAAGGTCTCCTGCACCCCCTGTAATTTCCCTCCTCTAGCTTCCACTCATGTCACCTGGTTGTTTCCCACCTTCTTTAGTCTGAACATCTCTTTGACACCGCCCCTGTTTATTCCTTTTACATATTTGAAGACCCCTATCATGTCCCCCATCTCTCCTCTCCTCCAGTGAGTACAGCCCAAGCTCTTCCAGCCTTTCCTCATAGGGCCTTCCTCCCATGCTCTGAAGCATCCTGGTTGCCCTCCTCTGGACACTATCCAGCAGTGTTGCATTATCCTTGAGGTGCGGTCTCCAGAACTGCATGCAGTACTCGAGATGTGGTCTGACCAAGGTATTATACAGAGGGAAGATCACCTCCCTCTTCCTGGATGTAATCCCCCTGGCTATGCAGTATCCGGTTTGCTTTGGCCACAGTTCTTCTGCAGTTTTTAGTGTTATTCATTTTGATGTTTACCACCACCCCCCCAGGTCCCTCTCCCTCGTTGTGGCTTGCAGTATGACACCCGGTGTATACATGACCGGGTTTCTGACCCTCGGATGCAGCACCCAACATTTCCCTGCATTAAACCTCAGTCCCCACCTCCTTGACCACCCCTCCAGGGTATCCAGGTCCCTCTGGACTGTCTCTCTCGCTTCGTCCCCGTCCACCAATGCTCCCAGTTTTAAGTAATCCGCAAAGAGACTCATCCTACTCTTAACCGCCCTCCCCATATCGAAGACATGGGCATTGAACAGGAGTGGCCCCAGCACCGAACCTTGGGGGACCCCACTGGTGACCTTCGTGGAGGAGGAGACTACCCACCACTACCCTCTGTATTCGCCCTGTTAGCCAATTTTCTACCCATCTGAGCAACTGTCCTCTCACCCCCCCCCCCCAATCTGAGCAACTGTCCTCCCACCCCCAGCTTTAATAGCAGCCCATTTTGGGGTACCGAATCAAATGCCTTACTGAAATCCAAGTATAGGACATCCTCCAGTCTATGCCAGTCCAGGGTCCCATAGTCATAAAAATCTATGGGGTTGGTCTAACACGATCTCCCTGGGATGAGACCATAATGTTTGTCATCCAGTTGCCCCAACCTTTCCAGCTGCCTCCTGAGCCTATCCTTGATAATGCCCTCCATTACTTTGCCCACCACAGACATTAGGCTGTCAGGACTATAATTCCCCATCTCCTCTCTAGACTCCCCCATTTGTGGATAGGCACCACATGAGCCACCCTCCAGTCTTGAAGCACCCATCCTGTCAGCAGAGAGGTGTTAGAGTGCTGCCAGTGATGCTGCTAGCTCATCGGCCAATTCCTTCATAACCCTTGGATGCAGCCAATCTGGCCCCAGTGCCTTATCAGTTTTTAGTGTCCGAAGGGCCTCCTTCACCCTTTCCACTGTGATTTCTCCTTCCCTCCCAGCCCCCATTTAACCACCCATCCCCTTCTAGACTTGGCCCAGCCTGTACCCCAACTTCTTTCAGTCCTCTCAACTCCATCTGACCTCTCAACTCTGCTGGCTCCCCTTCCTTTCCATTGGGCTGGAGGGATCCCCTACCTCCCTCCGTAAATATCAAGGCAAAGTATTCATTTAGCACCTCTGCCTGATTTCCCCTGCCTCCTGAGTCCATCCCTCCTCAGTCCTAATCATGCTGATCTGTGCTCTCCCTTTTCTCTTCTCCCTTGTTTATCTATAAAATCCCTTTTCCCCCCTTCGGATATCCCTAGCCAGGTTTTGCTCCCTCCTCACCTTGGCTTCCCTCACCACTGTGGTGACTCTTCCAGCCATCAACTCATACCCCTCTCCCTATCCCCCCTAGAGCACTTAAAACATGCATAGGCAGCCTTTTTATCCCTCACTGCCTCCTGCACCTCCCTGGTCCACTAACACGGCTTGTTGGCTTTACCATGCTTACGCCTCACCTTTGTACAGGAGTTAGTAGTCTCCTGCACCCCCTTCTTAATGGCCTCCCACAAGCTGCCAGCATCCATGTCCGGCCTAATCTTGTCCAAGCTCCCCTGTAGAATCCTGCCCATGCCCAAGAAGTCCGTTCCCCTGAAGTCCACTACTACTGTATTAGAATGGTTATCCTCCCCGATACAGCAGAAACCAGACTGTAGTGTAATCACCACCTGCCAACGGGCTGCACACCTCCAGGCCCTTTATCTGGTCACTGTCTGCTAGGACACAATCCAGTATCCGCTTCTCCCTAGTAGGTTCCCCACCTGCTGGACCAGGAAGGCATATTGGAACATATCCATCAGTCTCTGTTCCCTGGCCAGAGAGGATGCTATAGTGTCCCAGTCTGTCCCCAGCATATTAAGGTCACCCATGATCAGCACCATACCTTTTCCACGGTCACAGTGCCCCTTGATGTTCTCAACTAGTTTGTCCTCCAGGGCCTCTTCCATCGTTGGAGGTTCTGTACACCACCTCTATTTTCAATCTTTTACCTCCCCTCTTTTGTAGGGTTACCCAGATCTCCTCCACCTCCCCCTACAGCCTCCACTCCACTAACCGCTATGTCATTTTTGACTATCAGCGCTACACCCCCTCCTCTTCCCTGTCCTCTGTCCTTCCTGAATATTTTGTAGCCCACCAAATTTAGGTCCCAGTCATTTTTCTGAGTGGCCCATGTCTCAGTAATTGCTGCCACATCCACTGATCCCTCAACCAGCATCGCCTGGAGCTTTGGCATTTTGTTGCCCATGCTCCTAGCATTGATCAGGGCTGTCCTCCATCCTGACCCCTCTCCCTTCTCCAGTCATCTCGACCCTGAGCAGTCCCTAGATGCCCTTTCTTGCACAGCTCTGGATGGATTTAGATCGCAGTTACCTGCCTTAATTTCATGCCCTGGACCTGGACCCTCGAGCAGCCCTCCTGGAGCTACTCTTTTACTTAACCCCCACCTTACAAGTTTAAACTCCACTTCTCGACTATGACTCCAGCAAGATTTAGTTTCAGGATCTCCCTTCCCTCCAAGTTGAGGTGTAGCCTATCCCTGGCATATAACCCCTTGTCCTCCCATGTATCCCCCAGTACCTCACCAGCCCATACCCTTCTGCCCTGCGCCAGTCCCTGAGCCACTGGTTCACACCTGTAAGTTTATGTTTGGTCTCCCTGGACACCCTAGGTACTGGCAGAATCTCAAAGAAGGAGATTGCGCTTCTATAGAGTGGTAAACCCTGGCCAGTTCCCGGAATCTTGCCTGGATTTCTAGTTCACTGTTCCCCTCTAAGTCATTTGTTCCCAAATGTTTCGTCTGGGGATTCCCCGCATTCCAATGCTATAGAGTACAGCTGGAATTTGGCCTTGTGTACGGCTAGGCCTGGGATACATTTAGCCTTGACTGGGCTGCTTTTTCCCTCCCCCCTCCCACTGGATGCCCCAGGTCATGGAGTCACCCAGCAGGATCACCTTCTCCCCCACTTTACTGGCCTGTTTGATTCCGTCCAGGCTCTTCCTTCTGTCATCAACCCCCAGCTTACTTCTCTTGTCCCCCTCAGCCTGGGGATCACAAGCCTGTGCTTGCCCTACCATGCTCATTCTTCTACCTGTAGCTCCCAGCTTGCTCCTTGCCCCCCCAACCTCCTGGGTGGCACAGATTGCCCCCCCACCCAGATCTCCGTGGACTCTTTCTGGGCTGGTATCCTCAGATCCCCCACCCAGGCTCCCTTCTACTGCTTCCCTCCTTGCCTCCCCCCCAAGTTTTGCATCCTTCACCCCATCTGCTGTGTTTCTCCCTACCCTCGTCTTCCCTCACTCCTCTCCACCTCATCTGATTTCTCCCACCCTGAAGCTGGCCTATCTAGAGTATTCCTTATCCTTGGTTGACTTCCCTAACCTGGATGATTGCCCAACCCTAGTCCTCCCTCCTCCCACCCTGGCTTCACTCTGCACTCCCCCTTCCTCCCCACCTCCCTCCCACCTAGGTTAATGTCTCTCCCCTTCTGTGGATCTGGCTTTCTCTCTCTCCTGCCTCATCCCCCCCAGCTTACTGACCAAACCCTCTCTGTCTGCCTGCCTGCTCCCCTCCTCCTGCCAGCCTCTCCACCTCATCTCCCGTATATAGCAAGGCGAATAGATTAGTAAGTGTGATGCTTGCCCCCGACCTGCTTTCTCCTGTCCCCCCTCCTTCTGGTCAGCCACATCCCTATGAAATGATTTCCGTACATTGCTTGTTTTGTGCCCCACTCCTCCTGAGTAACCATATGATCCTTGTCCACCTGTTCCCTGGGTTATGCCATATTGGCCTCATCTACTCTCATGAGGTCCTTTCCATACCTTTCCTCCCCACCCCTCCCACCTTTCAGCTGCCTTCTGATCCCCTCTGCTTCCTCCCTAAGACCTGCCAACTGAAAACACAGGGGGCACCCTCTGAACCTCCTTGCCCAATTTAATATTATTGCCACCCCACACCCTGTACACCCAATCACTCTACCGAAGGTGCCCGCTTTGGCCACCCCCAAGTCTACCCTCATTTTAGGTGAGCAGTGCGGCCCTCTAACAGAAATAATTCAGTCAGTGTTGCACTAAAACCCAAGCAGTTTGCCCCTCTGATTACAGCAATTTTCCCTCTTTCTTGACAGTAGCCAGTTTTCTAGCTCTAGCAGTAGACGGTTCACAAGCAAAATTAGCCCATCACAACACTAGCCAGCTCAGAGGCCCTAGCAGTAATCGATTCACACACAGTTTGCCTACTCCCTCAGATGTAGTTGGCATACACAGTCATTTATACAGTCTGCTTTATTATGCCCCTTCCTGGTAGTAGTCCAAGCAGCACAGTGTACAGGACACTTTCCCCCAATCAATAACAATCCAGCTTCCTAGTGTTCCAGTTCACCCAGTCTCGACTTGCCCTCCTCCACGGCTCCACCTTCACCAACCATTTAATAGAGGTCAGAGCCAGGGTGGGTGGTGTGGAACAAAGAACAGTTCTCCTCCTCTGATTGCGACTGGACTATTTGCCTTTTATGGCCTTTTATGGCCCAGTCACACAGTCAAAAGGTTTGCGCCCTATTCACTGATTGGCCGCTCCTTCCTGAGTCACCGGCTTGCAAAGTTGTGGCCGATGTGGACCCGGTATGCATGGCCTGTCCCCCGCCAACAAGAGCTTCCTTGTAGATCAATGTGATCCCATCCTCTCCCACTTCTGATGCAGCCCCAGAATGTCTGCCCAGACCACTTCCAGCGACAAGCCCCGGTCTGGAAAGAACAGCTCTCCTCCCCCTGATTGGAACTGGGCTAATCATTGCTATAGATATTAAGAAAGGATGGGTCCAGCACCAACCCCTGGGGCACACCACTGCCACCCTGGAATGCACCTCATTTGCCTTACCACCACCCTCTGGTTTCAGTCTTTGAACCAGTTCTCCACCCACCTTGTTATTTTCTGTTTCACCCCTAAGCCTTCCAGCTCATTTACCAGCCTTCTATGTGGCAAAGTGTCAAAGGCATTGCTGAAATCTGGGTAGGCCATATCCTCCTCCATCCACCTTCCTTGTTACCCAGTCAAAAAACTCAGTTAGGTTTGTCGAGCACAACCTGTCTCCCATAAAACCAAACTGCCTTGGGTCCTGGAGGCAGTATAGCACATTGGGTGAAGGCTTTGAGCTACAGATCTGGAGAACAGAGTTTGAATCAAACAGCCATCTAAGTGCATACTGTGTGATTCTGAGCAAGTTAGTTAACTTCCTTGTGCTCCAGGTTGCATCTGGAAACAAGCCTCAGCTTAGTGTGCTACTCCTGGTTAAACAATGTTCCCATCCCCCACTTCCCCTATAGACCATTGACAACCAGGTGCTCCACTATTCTTTCCTTCAGCAGTATTTCCATTACTTTTCCCACTGTTGTGGTCAGGCTGACCAGTATGTAGTTCCTGCATCCTCCCTGTTAACACTTTTGTATAGTGGGATCACATCAGCCCTTGTCCAATCCCTGGGCATGTCACCAGTTTACAAAGACAGGGTCCAGGGGTGCATTTGTCTGGCCCATAGACTTATTGCTGCCAGTTCCATGAGGATCCTTTCTTTTGCAAAGGGAGCTGTGTCCTTTTCTATGATCTCTCCATTCTTATTAATGCTGGCCCATTTCCTGCCCCCCTCTGTAAAAACCGAACAGAAGTATTTGTTCAGTATTTCTGCTTTTTGGCGGTCATCTTCCCCTCCATTCACCCATTTCAGACACTCTATATCTCCCCTTGCCTTCCTTTTCTCCCTGATGTACCTGCATATAAAAGGTTTTGTCCCTCCTTACCACAATACCCACTGGCTGGCTTGTGTCAAGGGTCCCACATAAGTGTGGGTCTGGTGCCAATGTGCACTTTGCATGTGGAAACATTTGGGTTTGCCTGCTGTGTGCTGTGGTGTAGTGGATTATGATGACTGGTTTTGCTGGATTCTGCACTGACAGCTTCATTTGCAGCAGATCCTGGAGTCCTTTGCGGTGGGAGATTGTCCTACAGTGCATGTTAAGAAGTTTATATAGGCTGTCATCTTTGGTTTACTGGCCCCACTGAACTCCCTGGGCTAAGTTCTGTCACAGACTGACTTATCCTCTGGAGAAGAGCAGAAGTGGAAAACATCTGATCAGAGATTGTGTAGGCTCAAATGTGGACTGCAGGCTATTGGAACTTCTATTGCTTGTTGCCAGCTGAAGGGAGTTCTGGGACTGGTTGTGTCTGTGTATATCTGCCTAGAGATGGTCACAGTTGGCCTGCTGTGGTGTGCAATGGATGGTAGTTGGAAATTCCCAAATCGGTTGGGGGGGGACTTAGAGGAAGGATTAGGAAGTACTTCTTCACTGAGAGGGCGGTGAACAACTGGAATTTTCTGCTGAGGGAAATGGTGGGAGGGTTCATGAGGGCATGGGATAAGCACAGAGGGCAACTGGCATGGAGGGGACTACAGAAAAGGCCTAGTGGATATCTAGGCGAACTGGGCAGACTAGGTGGGCTTGCGGTCCCTTTCTGCCATCGCATACCTGTGTTCCTATGTATTCTACAGGCAGATTGGGAAAAGGGAGGGGGGGGATCCAGTACACCACCAGGGAAGCATTCATTGTGCCTTGAATATCTGTTCCTTGGTGTCTTTATCCTACCCTGTGTTGGTTGATGTGTGGAGCAACATGACGACCTACCCCCCAAAAAGATCAGATCTAGGGGCACAGGCAAGGAGTCCTCCTCCCTTCCCCAACCATGACATCCCCTGAGTGACCGAGTCCATTCTAAAAGCCAGGTTGATGGTGTGGTACAGGTCTGATATCTTCCCCCCAACCCACTTTTTTTATTTTAACCTCTACAGAGCCTTCCCAACTGACCCAGCTGATCAGTATTTTTATTTTTCATACTGACCCATTTTCCCTTTTATATCTACAGGTCTGACAGGACATTGACTGGGAGTAGGAGGACCCTGACCATATGTATCAGATAAGTATTGTTTTTTTGTTTACCCTACATTGTTTGTCATATAATAGTTCATAACTAGCTGCAGATCCTTTGTGAGCCCATTGCTGTTCTTGTTTTACAGGTAAGAATGGCTGCTCTGGGAGGCACTGGGTTGGAGCTGTATCTTGTGCTTTAAAAAGGAGGCTATGGGCTTGGGAGTATGGGATGGGCATCAAGGTTGGGAACTCCAGGGAACACCACACAACCAATTTGCCAAGACTCGTGAGGCTCAAACCCTGTTTTTCATTTTCTTGCTTTGTGTGCTTTGCGTTCTAATGCCTGCATTAATGTAGTGTTTTTGTTTTGCAACAAGTACTGTCTATATATGTGTGTGTGTGTGTGTGTGTGTGTAATAACCCACTGTAGGGTGTGCGGTCACGTTCTGATATACGCACATCTTGGTGTGTGTTGTTGCACATGAGGCCGCATGCCGGGTGCATCAACCACCCAAGCCGTGTGTATATCACTGCGCTTCCACACACCACGCAGTGGGTTATCTATCTTATAAAATGTCAAAATTGTTTTGGAGGGAAGTAAAAGTGCAGGTGTGTGGTTGCACTACGATATACGCACAGTCACCTAATGGTGTTTGTCAAATGAGATTGATAATCCCATTACAGAGAGATATATATACAGTATATATATATATATATAGATACACACACAGACACAAATATATACATATACACACACACTTCACTCGAACAGCCCCTTGATACTGAAAATAATTTTCCACACCGTGCATGTGCTCCCGGTCCGAAGAGGCTCTCTTCTCCTTTTGAAGATAAACCTGGAAATACTGGTGAGGACCTGCATATCAGGGAGGCGCCCATACCATTTTCTGCAAACCAGAACAATTGTTGGTCATTCCTTTACCTAAATGTCCACCCCCTTCCTTGTGACTTTGAGTCAAACATGGGGTAACAGACTTTAGTACCTCCTATAGACATAGCCCCCAAGATCTCCATCTTCTTTGGAATTCACAGACGACTTTCTCACTCAGGAACCCTTAAGCAAAGCTTCCTCTGCTGAGGTTGCAGATACTTGCAGATGAATACTGTTTTGGTTTTGTTGAATTTTATGCGACGCCATCTTTAATGCAGCCTAATACACTGAAACAGAACTACAACACTGCTGACAGGAGTGCTACCAAAATCATACTGCACACTGAAGTGCACTACAGGTGTTGATGCAGTGCTAATTAACATAATTCGCACACACTGAAAACGCAATGCAACACTGCTTCAGGCAGTGTTGAAAACACTGCTAATTGCAGTACTTTTGCAGTGTGATTACAGTGCTAATTAACATAATTCGCACACACTGAAAAAGCAGTGCAAAACTGCTTAAGGCAGTGTTGCTGACAGAACACTGCTTCAGACAGTGTTGATGACAAAACACTGCTAATTGCAGTACTTTTGCAGTGTGATTACGGTGCTAATTAACATAATTCGCACACACTGTATCAGCACTGCATGTACACCAAAAGAGACCGGAAGATGCACTGATTAAACACTGATGGACTGCATTATGAAATGAAGTGTGCAGGAAGTGTACACTGCTACTGTAACACTGAAATAACACCATATAGTGACTGTTTGAACACTTCACTTCCCTCTGGGAACGCAGGCAGGAGCCAGTACAAAAGGGCAGCCTGCACCGCCAGGAGAAACAGAATGAGTAAGTGACAGAGGGGGAGTGACCGAGCTCAACGGAGCTCTGTCATGAGTGCTGTGGATTTCTTTGCCAGCAGAAAAGGGACCAATGCAGGCAGGAGCCCAGTACAAAAGGGCAGCCTGCAGCACCAGGAGAAACAGAATGAGCAAGTGAGAGAGGGGGAGTGAACGAGCTCAAAGAAACTCTGTTGGGACTGGAGCAGATTTCTTTGTTTGCAGAAAAAGGCGCCAATGCAGGTAGGAGCCCACTACAAAAGGGAAGCCTGCAGCACTGGGAGAAATAGAATGGGCAAGTGAGAGGGGGGAGTGAGCGAACTCAACAGAGCACTGTCGGGACTTCAGAGTTGCCCACTCTCCCACCTAGGGTCCTGTGTGGTCTTATATTACAACAGGGTCTCTGGGATGGAGACAAAGTATTGATTGGATACTTTTAGGATTGCTGTAATAGTACAGATTTAGTTTTTCTGTTTCTTTCTCTAACTAAGCTAAGTACTAAGCCATAGTGTTAGGATTGCTGTAATAATACACATTTATGCACTTTGTTTATTTCTCTAACTGAGCTGAGTAATAGTCTAGAAAAAAACCAGTCCAAAAACACTCTCTACTGGACATGGGGTGCTCGAACTAGGGAGTGCACCAATACCCCAGAGCTGAAAATTCTCAGAGCAACAAAAACAAAAAGCAGGGGTCAGCACTTAATAGCAAAATGTGAAAAATCATTTAATGACACATAAAAAGATACACTGAGCCATTTGTTTCGGCGTCTCTGTTGCAACACAAGTGTTTAGTTGGTGTTCATTTGGTTTACTTAGCGTTATGTAAAGCACTTTTTATAGCTCTGCACTTGTATTTCTTTGCAGTTTTTGCGATTCAGGTCACGTTGTGGCTATCTTGTGGCTTTTTGAGGTAACGCTTGACAATACTTCGTGGATTGTAAAAGTATGAAACCCTAAAAACTATTGGTTTATACATGCCTGCTTTGGGTGAGATCAGCTCTTTTATGTGTGTATCTTTTTATTTGTCATTAAATGATTTTTCGCATTTTGCTATTGAGTGCTGACCCCTGCTTTTTGGTTTTGTTGAGCTGAGTACTACTTGGAGTACAATAGGATTTCTAATTGAGCTAAGTGAAACTATATGAGGGCAGAGAACAAAAAGTATGGTAACTAAGGGGTTAAAAATGGACAAGGAGGCTTTAGGATTGCTACAGTAATACAGTATCTAGTGGATGAGATTTGAGACTGAATTAACCTGGACTGCAAGGAGGCAGAAGAGGGAATAGTGAGGGGGGGGGACAGGGATTTGAGAAGTAGGGGTCTAACATTTGTAGTAGGGTACAGAAACCAGGAGTAAGAGCCTGTAACATAAGATGGGGGCCAAAATGGGGCAAGTGCCGCATGTCAATAGGGTGGGCATTTTTGGAAGGGTGGTGGGGTGTACAGGGTGTGGGTGTGCCATGATCCTGGACTGGGTTTGGAGGATGGGGGGGGGTGTATGGACTGTAGACAACTGGCTAATTTGGTGGAGGAACTATAGAGGTTTGGGAGCAGTCTAAGTGGCAGGACAGATGAGTATGGTAGGCATCCTGGCTGGGAGGGAATAGGGAATGGCAAGGGGGGATGGGAAAGGAAAACTAGGGACTGAAACTGACCCCAGTATCAGAGGCACTAGCAGAAAAGAGAGGAGCAGGAAGAGGGAGCCGAGGTGAGGGGGAGGGCCTCCTGATAGGGGAGGAAGAGACCACAAGGAGTACCAGGGGAGAGAGCAGATGGCAGCGGGTAGGGAGGGACCAGGGTGGGACCGGGGGCACAGAGAGAACAAGTAAGAGGGGGAACTGGTAGGGGAAGATATGTAGGAGGGTATTGACTAGGAATAGATTCAAGCCTCTGCTATGGGAGGGGGGAGGAGCAGGAACATACTGAAGGCGGAGAGGACAAGCTGGGCATGACAGGGATGGCAACAGGTAAAGGAAGAGATTGTGAGGATGAAAGGGTACAAGGGGGTCTAGTAAGGAAGGAGGGGGTTGACTAGAGGTGAGAAGGCTACGGGAAGGGGGAAGGATGGGAGGGGCATCACTATCAGGTTAGAAGGGAATGGAGGCTATAAATCAAAAACAACGGGGATAGGAGAGGGGTTGGATATCAGCAGGGGAGGAGGTGATGTCGACATGGGAAGCCCAGTAGGAAGTAGTCAGGCTGGGAAGGGGTTCAAGGGGGATGGGAGGAATAAGGCAGAGAAAAGGGGTGAGGCGGAAGTAGGGGGTACAGATACAGAAGTCACGGAGGGTGCAGCTGGTGGGGGTAAGGGGCAGTGAAGAATGAATACTGGGGTGGTGGAAGGGCATTAGAGGGAAGGGGTAAGGGATGGGGGTACTCATCCTGGAGTTCTATACTGAAGGGGTGAGATACAGAGATGGGCGAAGTGGCCCCAATTAAGCTGTGCAAAGTGATTAAGTGGAGTGAAGGTGAATTAGGTAGGTGCTCCTAGCATAAGCGGAGTACTTCGCATTATAATGTGTAATGCGAAGTCCTTTGGAAACAATGACTTTGTATTACTCTGCCTTCCCAAACCACTACTCCACCAATTCTTAAGGCGAAGTACATTGAGAACAATGTACTGTATTTCACCTCACTTCACCTTGTTTTTAAGCTCCAAAGGTGAATTTTGCAGTGATTCATGGGATTTCAGGTCACATGGGCTCTAGATTGTTCTGCACTGTCTCAGTTTAGGGTAGTGTGTGTAGGAAGCTGTAGGAGACAATCTGCCCTGAGAGCTCTCTGCAATTTAAACCTTCCAAAAGCTGTTAAAAAAGCCTTTTTGAGTCATTTCTTTTGCTGAAACTTTAGTTCATCGATTATAGGAAGCTCTATGCTCATATCATCGAGCGTTTATTGTTTGTGTGTGGATTTTGAATGTTAATGTACAACATTCAGTCTGTGTACTGAGAGACAGTGGAAGTGTGCTTTGAGGGAGGGGCATATCTGTGGTGTAGGTAGATTAACTTGGAGAAAAAGACAGTGCTTTCTGTTTTGGTGATATTTTTCGTATATAACCGAGTTAATGTACACAGTAATATTTTCAATAATTCTTGTCATTTTTTTGCTGATTGTTGTGGTGCAGCAGTACATAATTTTAGTTTGTTTAAAATATGTGGTTATATTACTGAAGTTTTCAATTTGCTATGCATTACTTAGTGTGTGTGTCAGTATGTGTGTGACGCGTGTCATCAATCAGACACCTTTTATTGTGCCACATAATAATTTCAGCAATGTGAACCTGCTATCCACTGCAGCTGTGTGATTTTTGAACTTTTTTGTGGTATCTTTACTGGTACTAGTACTAGTGACTGTTACTGCAGCAGTGCAGTACACTGCCCCCATGGCCCTCTCCAACCGGTAAATGTATTCTTTTCTAGATTTGAATTTCTAATGGTGAGCACTGGTTAGGTGTTGTGCCTTTGCGTCTTCATCTCTTCAGTGTGCAGCACAATCTTAATCTGTCTGTGCATTTGTATCTCTTTAGGGCCCAATCCCCATCTGTAACTTAAGTCACAGTTGTTTCTTTGGCTTCCCTTTAGAGTACTGGACAGGTGTGGTGCATAATTTTGCATGAACAGTGTACTGATTAATATGCATTTTTAAGTCAGGACCATCATCATGAGTCATTGGTGATACAAATCACATTCTTCATCGTCACAGTCACAAATGCAGTCACAAATCACAATTCACGATCATGTCACAAATCACAACACACATTTTTTGACTAGTTACTTGGATGTACTGTAAGCCTGTTTTGTAGTATCGCACCAGGCTTCACCACCCTGGACATCAAAAAAAGTGCAGGGGACGATGGCCTAGAACCCTTCTTCCTAAGATTAGGCTATGCCCATCTCTCTGCCCCCATTCTTCATATCTTCAATCTCTCCATTACATCTGCTGCTGTGCCGTCCTGTTGGAAATCTGCACATATCCTCCCCCTGTTTAAATCTGGTGACCCTTGCGATGTGAATAATTACTGGTCTATCTCCACCTTGCCTATCCTCTCTAAAGTTTTTGAAAAACTGATCCATAACCAACTAAAAACTCACTTGGAAACTTTTTCTCTCATTAACCCAGGTCAATCTGGTTTCCAGGCAAATCACAGCACAATCTCTGCTTTAGCGAAAGTAACCAACGACTGGATCTCTGCTATAGATGATAAGAAGATAACTGGAGCAGTCTTCTTGGATCTTAGTAAAGTTTTTGATACTGTTGACCATAACCTGCTAGTCAGTTGCCTCACTAACTTGGGTGCCACGTCCTCCACTACCCAGTGGTTCTCCAGTTACCTAACAGGGAGATCCCAGAAAGTAAAAGGCTGATGGCTTTTTCTCTGCCTCTTTGCCAGTTGTTGGAGGAGTCTCTCAAGGCTCCATTCTGGATCTATCTTGTTTTCATTGTACATTAATGACCTTGACTCAAGCATAACTATGTCCAAACTGCATTTCTTCGTGGATGACACTGTACTGTATACCTCTGGCTCAACGTTATCTGAAGTTAAGGGGGTGCTTCAAGCGGACTTTGCCCACCTTGAACATAATCTAATAAAGGCAAAGCTTCTGCTTAATGCAAAGAAAACCAAATCTATGATATTCTCTCGTAGTACCTCCGCAGGCACCTCCCATACCCCACCTTAAGACTTTATTGTTACCATGTTAAGAGAACCATTGGAAGTCATTTCCAAATTTAAATATTTGGGTATCTGGACTGACAACAAGCTCTCTTTTAATGACCATATTGAGGACTTATCCAGGAGGCTCAAAGCCAGACTAGGTTTCTTCTTTAGAAATAGGCCCCTTTTCCCCCTCGAGACTCGAAAAAGGCTCGTTCAGGTTACTTTTCTTCCCCTTCTTGACTATGGCAATGTAATTTACATCCTCTACCAGGTTCACCACAACATAACCCAGATAGACCATCTTAGGGTTGCTGGTCCATTCCACTGGGGTGTCAAGCAGACGAGGCATATTGATGAGTCCTGGTAGGACGAAACACGTGTCTATGTCTTCTGTTGGCACCCTTTGCAAACTGTGTGAGAGGCCTTTTGGCACCATGCATTTCTGCTTAAAGTTGAACCAGCACAATATTCTGTGGTGATTTGCATGTGCAGCCCATGATGCTTCACATTGTGGGGGCATGTGTGATTTTGTATTTCTTTGAAACTTGGCTTCCCAGCTAAATGCCCTTTGGGGTAACCATTGCCTCAGTGCTTGCACGCAGAGGTTCTTTATCCTCTACTACCATGCATTGTGGTTTATTACTAACTCCCCTTACTGTTCACACCACTGTGACCTGTATGCAGCTGTTGGCTGGGCATCTCTCACCACTAGACGCTTGCTCCATGCTGGTCTCTAGACCCTTAAGTTGCTCCTGCACAAACTACCGAGTTATCTATCATCTCTCATCTGTATTTCTCACAGTGCATACTCTCTCAGGAAATCTGACTTCATTCTGCTGGACATACCCAAGACACGGACCTCCTTTCATAAATGCGCTATTGTGCATGCTCTTCCCTCTATTTGGAACCAATTCCAAACTGTGCTGAAACTAACTAGCATAGTTTCAATTAACTTCTACAAAGTGCTAAGTGCAGCTAAGATAAAAGATATCTGCAACTGTTATTAAGCCCCTTCCCATCCCTATGTGTGCCTTATACATTTTGGTGTAAGACCTTCATCGCCCTTATGCATGCTGCTTACTTATTGTTCACACTACCATTTAACCAAGACATAACTACATTCTCTTAGCTTCTGACTTCCATGCTGTGACCACTACTGCAAGAATCCCACACCTGCTTCCCTTCCCCGTCCTATTCTTGTCTCTCTCTCTCCATATATATTACTTCTCTCACTCTTGCCAAGCTGCAATTACTTTGTTTATCTTTTATTCCCTGTTGCTGCTCAATATACCAACATTATTTATTGCAAACACCAGTTACCCTGCCTTGTACTGCTGGCATGCTACCCTGAAGTGCTTACACACTATGTACCATATGTCTTCTCACTATCTATTGTCTTCTGATGTTGTATCCTTTTATGTAATATCCTGCTTGTTCTAAGTGTACATATGAATACATGTTATACTATTGTTCTATCAAGTATTTCATTTTATGTAATGTTCTTCATCAGAGTATATGTCTCAGGACCTCCTTGTGAATGAGCTTGCTCAATGGAGTTTTCCTGCAATAAAATGAAAAACTTGAACCCCACCATTGTACTCATTAATACGTGTTTTTAAGTCGGGGAGTTTTGTGCTACAGCTCATTGGGGAAGTACAGCATAGGCATTCACGTTCCCAATACAGTTCCATATTGTTTATCTCACACCGTCGACACCGAATCAAGTTCTTCATCATCACGGTCACAAATGCCGTCACAAATCATGATTCACGATCACATCATGAATCACAACACTAATTTTTTGACTAGTTACTTGGATGTATTGTAAGCATGTTTTGTAGTACTGTATCTCTCCAGGCTTCACCACTCCGCCATTGTACTCATTAATGAGTGTTTTTAAATCAGGGAGTTTTTGCTACAGTTCATCGTGGAAGTACAGCTGTAGGCATTCACATTCCCAATACAGTTCCATATTGGTTTTCTCACACCGAATCACATTCTTCATCATCACGGTTACAAATGCAGTCACAAACCACAATTCACGATCACGCCACACGAATCACAACATTAATTTTTCTACTAGTTACTTGGATGAATTGTAAGCACATTTTGTAGTATCTCTCCAGGCTTCTCCACTCCACCATTGTACTCATTAATAAGTGTTTTTAAGTCAGTGAGTTTTGTGCTACAGCTCATCAGGGAAGTACAGCCATAGGCATTCACGTTCCTTCCCATACAGCATGTGAGTTACAGTCCTGTAAGTAGTGGAGGGCGAAGTGGCCCCAATTTGCTCCATGAAGTGATTCACTGAGTAACGTGGAATCCACGGAGAACTCAACACTGTGAAGTGGAATACTTTGCTTAATAATGAGGAACGTGAAGTCCATTGAAACCAAGGACTTTGCATTATTCCGCCTTCCCCAAACCACTTCTCCACCAATTTTAAGGTGAAGTACTTTAAAATCAATGTAATTCACCTCACTTCACTTCACCCTGTAACTGAGCTCCAAATGAAATTCTGCAGTTATTCATGGGATTGCAGGTCACATGGGCTCTAGATTGTTCGGCACAGCCTCAGTTCTGGCCTGGGTAGTGTGTGTGCAGTGGTAGCTGGAGACAGTTTGCTCTCAGAGCTCTGTGATTCAAAACCTCTAAAAGTGGTTTAAAATGCCTTTTTGAGTAATATTTTTTGCTCAAAATTTAGTACATTGACTGTAGAAAACCCTTCTGGGCTCATATCATCGAGTGTTTATTGCTGTGTGTGGATTTTGAATGTTAATTTAGAACAGTCAGTCTGTGTACTGTGAAGTGTGCTTTGGGGGAAGTGCGTATTTGTGGTGTAGGTAGATTAACTGGGAGAAAAAGGCAGTCTTTCTGTTTTGGTTATATTTTTCTTGTATAACTGTGTTAATGTACACACAGTAATATTTTCAGTAATTCTTGAAATTTTTTTGCTAATTGTTGTGGTGCAGCAGTGTACAATTTGTCTGTTTATAACATTTGGTTATATTACTAAAGGTTTTCAATTTGCTATGCATTACTTGAGTGTGCGTGTGAGTGTGTGTGCAATACATGCCATTAAATCAGACACATTTTATTATGACACAGAGTAACTACAGCAGTGTGAACCTGCTATCCACCGCACCTGCATGAATTTTTTATACTGCTTTGTGGTATCTTTACTGGTAGTGGAGTGTTACTGCCATGCACTAATCCCCAACTAGCAAAATGTATTCCTTTCCAGCTTTGGATTTGTGACTTGTGAGCACTGGTTAGGTGTTGTTGTGCCTTTTGGTATGCATCCCTTGAGGGTGCAGCGCAATCTTAATCTGTCTGTGCTTTTGCATGGCACCATTAATTCTGTGAGACTGCATTTTTTGTTACACTCTTATTTCACTTAGTCACCACTGGGGAATTTTCTGGACACAAGACAGTAGCATTTTGGGGATGCACATTAATTCTGGTGACTCTATGTATGATCTGACCACTGCGTGCATGACTGAGTGCGCCATTAATTCTGGGAGACTTTGCATTTCTTGTTACACTCTCATTTCACTTCGTCAGCACTGGAGAATTTTCTGGACACAAGACAGCAGCACTTTGGGGATGCACATTAATTCTGGTGACTCTGTGGGTGGGATGCTGCCAGTATTATTGTCACTCCACCTTACTTCGCATTTAAGGCAGAATGACAACGCAAAGTATTAATAACAAGGCGAAGTGAGCCATTCCTATGCGGCACTCCACGTAGCGAAGTGCCAACGTGAAGTGGCCACTTCATGTTCACTTCGCCGGTGGATTTTAAATTTGCTACATCTCTAGCAAAATAGCGTGCAAGGGGGTAAATGCACAGCTCTATTTGGGTTGAAGCTATCCCTCGGTTGACTGCAGGAGGGGCAGGGCAGGCACTGCTCAAGTGTGCAGTGAGGGGGAGGAAGAAACCTCATTTAGTGCTGCATGTAGGTACAAATGACCTGGCGGTGGAAGTAGTGAGGGGGAGGTTTGAGAAGTTGGGCAGGCATTGTGAGGGGGTTGGGGAGTTGGTGGCATTCCCAGAGGTACTCCTGGTATCATGTGCAAGCACGGGGAGGAAAGGTTAGGATCAAGGAGTTCAACAAGTGGCTGAGGGATTGGTGCCACACCAGAAATTATGGGTTAGTGACTAACTAGGGTAGGGTCTGGAGGAATAGTGACTTGTACGCAGGGGACAGGCTACACTTGAGCAGGGAGTGGAGTATTAAAGGTGGGATTAGAGGGGTATATCTCTACTAAGGTGGATTTAGGCCCGGTGGTGCTGAGGGTTGAGGCGATGGATGCCACACCTCATGCCACGCTGGTGACCCGGGTTCGGTAACAGACTCGGGCCACCGCAGGCTGGCTGGGGCAAAGAAGGATTGAGCATCTCATGACTACTCTCCTTCCTCTGGGGAAGGTGGGTGTATGGCATCATGCTGCAGCAACAGCTGGCGGATGCCAGTTACACTGCAGTTGCATGCTCGAGAGGGGGAGTGCAGCGAATGCCAGCACTACATGTCTTTGATGCCATTGCACATCTGGCTCCCAGGGAGAAAATGGAGGTGGAAAATAGTGGGGTGATCTCGCCGGCTGGTGGCCATGTTCTGCACCTCCAGACACGAGAGTGGCACACCCCCACTGGTACAGCCAATCCTGGGTGAAAGGCAAGTTTCTCTCATGCGCACGGCCTGGTCCAGGGGTGCGGGAGCCGGCAGCTGGAGGTCACTAGAGGAGAAATAGTGGCATGATAAAAAAAAAAACTAAAGTGGATTTAAACTAGTGGGGGGGGGCCAAAAGACTGAGGTTGGTAGAAAGGTCTGGACAGTGGAGCCTAATGAGCTCACCCTCCAGATGTAGGTAAAGGTGGAGGCGTAGGCGTAGTAACCCCGGGAGGGGGCCGGCAGAGTGGTCTGAGTGTTGTACAGAAGGCACCACCACGTGGTAAGAATAAGGAGGAGAAAGGATGCAGAATACCAGGAGGAGGGACACAGGCCAAGGAGAAGAGTGAGAAGAAAGAGGGGTATGTGGAAGGTGGTCTCACTCAACGCAAGAAGCCTGGGGAACAAAACTGCAGAGCTTCAGGTGCTACTTTCAGAGGGGAAGGTGGATATTGCTGCAGTGACAGATACTTGGGCCACAGAGTACCATGACTGGGACTTGGAAGTCCTGGGATATAGGATATACAGGCGGGACCAGGGGCTTGGAGGGGGGGTGCACTCAATGTGAGGGAAAGGATCAAATGCACAAGGGAAGAGGGAGAAGAGGAGAGGACAGAGGTGCCTTGGGTGCAGCTTCTGGACTCCAAAGGCAGAAAACTGAGGCTGGGAGTGGTGTACAGATCACCAGCCCAATCCGGGGAACTGGTTGGGGAGTTGGCAAAGCAGATAAGGAGGGTGTGTAGAAGGGGGACTGTGGTGATAGTGGGAGATTTTAACCTACCAGGGTTTGACTGGAGCACCCTGCCAACAAGGCCTACAAGGCTCTGGACCTAGTACTTGCAAATGGGGAGATGGTGAGGGAGGTAAGGGTGGATGACCCACTAGTGAGTAGTGACCACCAAACAGTGTGGCTCATTCTCGCACTGGGCAGGGAGACAGGAGGCATGGGCACTAAGGTGGTGGACTTTGGGAGGATGTAGGCAATACTGCAAGGGAGACTGCAGGATATAAGGCCTGGGATGGATGCAGAACAAAAGTGGGGAGTCATAAAGACTGGGCTAACAGAGGCTACAGTAGCCTGCACCAGGGCCAGGACTAAGAAGAGCAGAGCCAAGAAACCATTCTGGCTGAACAAGGAATTACTGCAAGGGGTGAGGACAAAGAGAGCTGCATACCAGAAGTACAGGAGAACAGGAAGGGAGAGGATAAGGAGGCTCACGGGAGTTAGTCAAGGGAGGAGGCCAGGAGGGTGAAAAAAGCTAAGGCCTCCAGGGAATTAAGTTTAGCACAGGGCATAAAGGGAGGGGAAAAGGACTTTTTTAGGTATGTCAGGGAAAAGAGGAAGTGCAAGGAACATATTGTGAGGATGAAGCGGGGAGGGGATTGGTTGGAAAAGGCAAAGCAGCAAGTGGAAATTCTAAATGAGTACTTCTGTTCTGTTTTCACTAAGGAGAGGGATGGTCCACTACCAGCATGGGCTGGTGGATGGGGAAAGGGGGGGGAGGTGAGGGACAAAGTGATCCCAGGGAGTAGGGTGCTAAAGGGGCTGAGGACAGTAAGGGTGGACAAGGCATCAGGTTCCAATGGCATCCACCCCAAGGTGCTGAGGGAGATGGCGTAGCTGTTGGCTGAGCCACTGGCAGATCTGTTCAACACCTCCCTGGAAATGGGTTGTGTGCCCCAGGACTGGAGGATGGCTCACGTGGTGCCCATACACAAGAGTGATCCTAGGGAGGAGCCAGGAAATTATTGGCCTGTCAGTCTCATGTCCATAGTGGGTAAGCTTATGGAGGCGATAATAAAGTAGAGGCTGGTGGCATTCCTAGAGAGTAATGGCCTCCAAGATGGGCGGCAACATGGGTTTGTTTCAGGGAGGTTTTGTCAAACAAGTTAATAGAGTATTATGACTGGGTGACAAGTGAGTTGGACAGGAGCCATGCGGTACATATCCTGTATTTGGACTTCAGTAAGGTCTTTGATACAGTCTCTCATGGGAAACTGGGGGGGAAGCTGATAGCAGTGGGAGCGGGGAAGAGCTGACTAAATGGATAAAGAACTGGTTACAGGGGAGGGCGCAGAGGATGATGGTGATGGGGGAGCTCTCAACACCCACAGCAGTGACAAGCAGGGTGCCACAGGGGTCACTGCTTGGTCCAGTGCTATTTGGGCTCTTTATCTTCAATATAGCACACAGACTGGGGATCAGGGTTAGTCTGTTCACAGATGATGCCAAATTGGAGGTGGTGCTGGATGAAGAGGACAGATGGGAAAAACTGCAGGGAGACCTAACCAAACTAGAGACATGGTCAGTGGAATGGCAGCTAGGATTCAATGCAAAGAAGTGTAAGGTGATGCACTTCAGGGCTAAGAACCAGAAGAGGGACTATTGGTTGGGGGGGGGCGAGGTTGGGGATCACAGAGGAGGAGAAGGACCTAGGGGTGTTGGTAACTGGGAGTATGAACAACTTGGCCCAGTGCAGAAGAGTAGCAGTGAAGGCAAACAAGATGCTGGGATGCATTGCAAGGGGATTCTCATCCAGACACCGGGATGTGATCCTACCTCTCCACAGATCATCGGTCAGACCGCATCTGAAGTACTGTATGCAATACTGGAGGTCATACCTGAGGAGGGATATAAAGTTATTGGGGGGGTGCAAAGGAGGGCAACAAAAATGTTAAAGGGGATGGAAGGAAAGGAATACGAAGTTAGGCTGAAGGAGCTCAACATGTACATACTGGAGGAGAGGAGGGATGGGGGGATATGATTGAAGCATTTAAATACCTGAGGGGGGTAAATAAACCTAGCACTGAGGGGGTATTTAAACTGAGGCGTGGAAGAGAGATGGGGAGCACAGACTAAGGCTGAAAGGGGGACATTTCAAGAAGGAAATGAAGAGGCACTACTTCACTGAGAGGGTGGTGTCTAGTTGGAATGTGCTGCCAGAGGGGGTGGTAACATGTAGGACAGTCAATACAAGCAATGGAGGAACTAAGGGGGGGGGGAGAGGCTGGGTCAGCTGCAATCTAGGGTGCTAGCTGCACACTTGGGCAGTCTTAGATAGACCGATTGGTCTGTTCAGCTGGCAGATTCATATGTTTGTTTAACCCCTCACCCCTGCCTCTTTAGCAAAACGACAGGTAGCATGCTGTTGAAGCTGACAGCAGTACCTGGTGGGGACTGGGTTCGGGGAGGATGAGGTTACTTGGCACAGGGGTCCTAGGTTTGGCTACTCTGCACAGGGGCACCCAAGTAAATCTGAACACAGGAAGCAATAACTGTAATGTCCAGGACCAGGAAAGGGATTCTCCAGTGTGGCTATTATTCACATCCAAGCTGAACAAACAAAGCATAGACAGACCCCCATGGGGCTACATTTCCTGGTAATGCAGATTAGAGACAACAGAACACTTTATCACTATTTCCAGCCCTCAGGCTCTAAACCCACCAGGCACACAGACCAGACTTGCACACAGCTTTGGGTACACAGCCCGACTTGTACACTACTTGGGTTTTCCCCACTGGCCCGGCTCCCCCACCGGCCACTTGATCCGCAGTCCATTTGAGGAATGAACCAATTATCCTGTGGTGGCTCCCCAAACCACACTAGAGTCTTCGACTCCTACAGAGAATTTCCCTTACAATCCCACGTATGGGTACTTTCCTCATCACTGGCCAAGTACCTGAGGTAAAATAGAAATTCACAGAAGAAATCCGTAGAGGTGGACCTGGTCACTAAAGATGGGGGGCCACCCACCTCCAGCTCCCACAGCCCATACCCGGCCATTTCTCTGGAAACTGAACAATTCCTTTACTGAACTTTCAAATGTAGATTCTGGATAGACATCTGTCACATCTCCTCTACATATCATTTGCATCCCAACAAGCTCTGGACTTGAACCTACTTTTAATTTGCTTAGCCCATTACTCTAGGCTTCCACTATTTTAGTAGTTCAATCCCCACATTGTCACACAAGTCCCAGGGTGAAAAACATAGGCCCTTTTAGCAAGAGCAGACACTCACCCTCACGTTGCAGGTGCCTCACAGGCAACTCACAAATCTTCTTGTTCTCCCAAATAAACTCTGGAACACATAGGCAGCTTTTCCTTTAGAAGCAGAACTAGGGGGTTGTCCCAGGAATCTGCAGGGAACCCTTTCCTGTCCCCTGAGGGAAGGGGCACTGAGACCCGAAAACAGCGGTCTCCACCACTTCAATTATCTTCTGTGTCTCTCTTTAAGGTGGAGACACACACCCTTTTAAACTAAAAGTAGCCCTCTGTCAGGGCTGAGGCTCTTAGAGCCTTCACTGAGCTGCTTTCTCAGCAAGCTCCCAACTTCACACTCACTCACTGAAGACTGACTTCAAAACCTCCCAACATTCTAACCAACTCCTTTGCTGCAGATTCCAATGTGGCTCATGCAGCTGCGATAGTTCTATTGGTGATGTCATCCCTCAGTCTCAGCTGAGACTGAGAACAGAGTGAGACAGTGTGAAACCCATTTAACTGGAGTTTCATAAGCTGCCTTCCCTGCCTACCACTAGGTCTGACTGGGATTCTAGTAACCCCAGGTAACAAGGGGGTTACACTCGCCCTTGACCAGGAAAATGACTGTCCGCAGTCATTGTTTACCCGGCCTTAGGCCATCCCACCCTATGTGCTACCTGTGGAGGGGGGTGATCAGGCCCCCTCCTACTATGTGCAAGCACAGGCAGGCAACACTAAGGGCCTAGAGGCCTTGAGCTGACATATCAGCCTCTACACTATCCACTTACTATGGACACCTAGTGGCTCTGGTAGAACTATCCAGAGCATAGCCCTGATAGATCAGCACTGCAGTCCCTACTGCAGGTCAGGGCCACAGCCTGTCTATCCCGCCTAACACTCTAGGGAAAACCTATCTGCTTCTAACCTAATACCCCAAAAACAAAAACAACCCGGGGACCTCCCCGACCTTGGGCAACCTGCAACCACACACCATTAAAAAAACACATTTTATACCATGGTACTGTCTCCTCCCTATCCCCACAACCACAACTGTGGAAGGAAAGGGTTAATACAGTAATAACAACAATAATACCACCACAGTACTTTAAATTACTACACACTAAAGTACTAATGAGGAACTCCGATGAGCCCCTCCTCCTCTTCTTGTCTTCTCTTCTGTCTTCCCAGGAACACCTGTAAGAAAAAGAAAGGCAACACACACTCCTAATCTGCATACACAGTCTACCTAAACCCCTACCATCAAAACACTAAAGAATCCCAAAAAGATTTTTTTTTATAAAAAGGTAGAAAAACAGTATATACACTAGACAACAGTAGAAAAACAATGACATTATTTACAATTCACTTTTCGGGGGGATGGAGTGCCCTAAAAGTCCTATCTAGTGACCATAATGCCGAAAGACTAATCCAATAAAGAGTCTCTCCTGGGCTGGAGCCCGGTGAAGCACAGTTCTAATAGGCCAAAATCCCGAAGGGGAGAGTCTTTGAGGACAGTTCACACATTTTGAAGTCTGCTAGTGTAGGGTGTGTACTGCAATGTCATAAAGATAGAAAAGTTTGGGCTTACCAGCTACTTGTAGAGTGGAAATTTTGGGACCGACCTGCACCTCTGACGAAGACTCTCTCTGGCAGCATTTCTTCTGATACAGCTGGGCAGACATCTTCCAGGAACCACAGGAAGGCATATCTGGGAACTGCTGGGCTGATATCATCTCTGGAGATGGAACCTTAGAACAGGAACAAAAAAGAAAACAGCTGGTCCGACGTCATCTGATTACCAGGCGATGAACAGGATACAGCTGGGCTGGTGTCCTCTCTGGATCTGAAGTCATCTGGTGGGTCAGTTGATGGATTCTGGAAAAGGCCAGTACACTGTAGAACTGATGAATGTGGGGCACCTCAGTCCTGGATGTCCATATTGGCGGGTCAATAAAGGCACTTCACAGTCTGATGTGGCAGTGTTGACTACCACTGCTTGGCTGTCCATTTAGTAGGCACAGGCACATTTGCTGGGAGGTCCTTGCACTGAGGCCAATAGTACCGGGGGTCAGGAGCTTGAATTATTACCCCGTCTGGGTGCACATAATTCACACAGTGGGAGATTTCATGTCCCTCTCCATCCGCTATTCACACTCTGTCTATAAACAGTGTCCTGCCTCTCTTCCACTTGGTATACTTCTCGTGAAACAGTCTGTTCTTTATATGCTTGTTGGCCCCAGGATGCACGCTTTTCATTGCTTTGTCCCAGATCCAGGTTTTCCTGCTGTTCTCAATCTACTCCCAGGCTTTCCGAGAAAAGGTAGGAAAGGTCATACCATAGATCTCATTTGCCTTCCTACGAACCAGTCTCTCCTCTTTACTTGCTTTGGTCAATCTAAGACCACTGGCCTGGCTTGGGGGTGGCCAGTCCTGGTTCTGCCAGCTTTGCATCCTTAAAGAAAGTAGAAATGGATCCCTGACTTCTTCCTCTTGTGAAGCCAGGGCAGTGGCATCCCCACTTTCTTCCATGCATTCCTCCGAGGCAAGATCTTGAGGCTGTGTACCCATTCCTTTTTCACAAGGCCACATAGGTTCCCCCTCATCTTCCTCTTCACTGAGGATCTGAGACCAGGAGTGAGCAGTTGTTCTCACTCCTGAGACTATCCACTCATCACTGGGCGTGGAGTTTGACACCTCCCACTCAAAGGCCTCCCGCATCTCGTCTTCACCTAAGAGACTTGGGCTAGGCCCCCCCCGGGGGTCTATTGATGCTTTATCCGAACTTTCCTTCTGGGATCCAGCATCTGAAACTTCAACTTCAGGTTCTGTCTCTAACTCTGCACCCTCTAGCTTTGTGCACACTCCCCCAAGGGGCCTTCCTCCACAGGCTCCTCCTGGTGCTGTGTGCTGCCAACTGCAGATTCCTGAATTTTTGTCCATGTGGGAGCCATCCAAATTGGAGGTGCTTTATACAAGCCGTATTTTTCTAGGCATCCAGCACAGTGAGGAATCATGAAGATGTCCCTTCCAGCTCTCAAGCATATTTGACATACATGCACTGGATATCCAGGAACAGCCACATGAGAAGGCAATTGCCCTCCATAGCACCACTATTCAATATCCCTCAGTCTATTTACTGCTGCTGTTACTGCAACCCGGGCATGATCCAGGTAACGAGCTGGTCCTGAGGCCATAACTGCAGAAAAACAAACAAAAGTTCACTGTAACTGAAAGTCCTACTTTACTGAACACACTCTTTAGTTGTAAAATGGCTCCTCTGCTGCTGTGTTTACTTTACTACCCCACCCTGTAATGACGGCGGCAGCACTCCTGTGCATCAACAATCAGAAATCTGGGTCAAGTCACTGCTCACCAAATTTACACAAACTACTGATAACTTTTGCTCAAACTGCACAACTTGCTCAGTTCTTGCTTTAAACACATTTACAGGATTTTCCACAGACTTTTTACATGCTGGTAACATTTATTTGATTCACAGTCCCTTAAAGCTTCAGGTTTTTAGCACAGGATTGCCTGTATTACTAGTGCTGCACATTGGCTACAACCCACAGTCTCTCTCCGGCTTCAGACTATAAACTGAGGCTGAATTCATTGCTATGCACACAGTCAATGGCTTAACAGACTTGCACTTGCTGGTAGGACTTGACACAGTCGTTACTTGAAAAGCGACTACACTGCTGCACACACATTTATATGGCATAGGGCAGAAAATCTCTGTTTGAGCAGTTTCTAGGTTGTTACTTACTGTTATCAGTAGCAGTTTGCTGCGATGGGGAAAAACGGCCTGCAGCCAGTTCTTGGAGGCCTCAAAACAAAAATGGGCAGGTAGTCCTACCAATCGTCTTCTCGACTACCCCTTCTGCGGGTTGAGCCCGATTTTAAACTATAAAGTATATTTTTACAAGGTTTACAGTGATTTTAACGCTCCGCGATGCTCCTCCACTAGCCAGTACATGCACTCCACTCACACTCTCTCTCAAATGCTGCGGCAGTCACTGTAGAGATAGTTGAGGGGTGGGACTGATCTCAGCCTGACCAATCACACGACGCCATGCAAATGAGCCTCTTCTTCCTTGCGAGGGCTCTTCTCCTCACGGCGATTGTCAAGCAGGCAAATTTAAACTGCAGAATGCAGCTTTTTTTCTTTACCAACTGACTTCACGACGGGAGCCCATTTCAGCCATTTAACATAGACATTACACCTGCAAGTCTCTCATTTCTTTCAGAAAGCATTACCAACGTCCAGGGCACAATTTTCCTGTTGCTACCCCTAGTCTTCCACACTTTTCTTTACCACAGTTCATTTTAAAGCAGGCAAAAATGCTGTAAACAATTTTGATGCAGGACAAGGGCACACTCTTTGGCTTTACTGCTCCTTGGTAAACAGTTGGCAATTTTAAACAGCAGCATAAGATCCACAGCACACAGCAACACTAGGGAAATTGCTTCAGGTTTTGGGCTACCCACTGCCAGATAGCCAAAACGCTAGCCCCCTTGCCCGAGCGCCTTCCTCCCAGAACAAAATCCAAAGCGGTGCCCTAATTTTTGTAACCCCACACCCCTGCCTTTTTAGCAAAATGACAGGTGGCATGCTGTTGAAGCTGACAGCAGTACCTGGTGGGGACTGGATTCAGGGAGGATGAGGTTACTCGGCACAGGGGGCCTAGGTTTGACTACTCTGCACAGGGGCACCCAAGTAAATCTGAACACAGGAAGCAATAACTGTAATGTCCAGGACCAGGAAAGGATTCTCCAGTGTGGCTTTATTCACATCCAAGCTGAACAAACAAAGCATAGATGGACCCCATGGGCTACATTTCCTGGTAATGCAGATTAGAGACAACAGAACACTTTATCACTATTTCCAGCCCTCAGTCTCTAAACCCACCAGGCACACAGCCCAGACTTGCACACAGCTTTGGGTACACAGCCCCGACTTGTACACTACTTGGGTTTTCCCCACTGGCCCGGCTCCCCCACCGGCCACTTGATCTTCGGTCCATTCGAGGAATGAACCAATTATCCTGTGGTGGCTCCCCAATCCACACTAGAGTCTCCGACTCCTACAGAGAATTTTCCTTACAATCCCACATCCGGGTACTTTCCTCATCACTGGTCAAGTGCCTGAGATAACGTAGAAATCCACAGAAGAAATCCATAGAGGTGGACCTGGTCACTAAAGATGGGGGGCCACCCCACCTCCAGCTCCCACAGCCCATACCCGGCCATTTCTCTGGAAACTGAACAATTTCTTTACTGAACTTTCAAATGTAGATTCTGGGTAGACGTCTGTCACATCTCCTCTACATATCATTTGCATCCCAACAAGCTCTGGACTTGAACCTACTTTTAATTTGCTTAGCCCATTACTCTAGGCTTCCACTATTTTAGTAGTTCAATCCCCACATTGTTACACAAGTCCCAGGGTGAAAAACATAGGCCCTTTTAGCAAGAGCAGACACTCACCCTCACGTTGCAGGTGCCCCACAGGCGACTCACAAATCTTCTTGTTCTCCCAAATAAACTCTGGAACACATAGGCAGCTTTTCCTTTAGAAGCAGAACTAGGGGGTTGCCCCAGGAATCTGCAGGGAACCCTTTTCTGTCCCCCTGAGGGAGGGGGCACTGAGACCCGAAAACAGCGGTCTCCACCACTTCAATTATCTTCTGTGTCTCTCTTTAAGGTGGAGACACACACCCTTTTAAACTAAAAGTAGCCCTCTGTCAGGGCTGAGGCTCTTAGAGCCTTCACTGAGCTGCTTTCTCAGCAAGCTCCCAACTTCACACTCACTCACTGAAGACTGACTTCAAAACCTCCCAACATTCTAACCAACTCCCTTGCTGCAGATTCCAATGTGGCTCATGCAGCTGCAATAGTTCTATTGGTGATGTCATCCCTCAGTCTCAGCTGAGACTGAGAACAGAGTGAGACAGTGTGAAACCCATTTAACTGGAGTTTCGCAAGCTGCCTTCCTTGCCTACCACTAGGTCTGACTGGGATTCTAGTAACCCCGGGTAACAAGGGGGTTACATTTGTATGTTCGTATATATGATCGTATGGAAAATCACAGTGACTCTGTTCATGAGCAGAGGTTCTAAAATGCCTATGATGAAAATTTGGTGTCAAACATCCATAAAATGACTGTGTTACAAGCCTGCATTGTGTAGTTTCCACGTACCCTTGTAACTTCAGAAATTTGTAGTATTTCCACTCCAGATTTGCAACATTGACATTTTTTCACACCTCCTTATGAACAGTACAGCTGTCATTTTTCACATCCTGCCCAAAATATGCATTTAAACATTTGGCGCAGAATAGCATGGTTGCTTATCTCCTGGGTGTGACAATCTTCAGTGGACCGGGAACACGTCTGCACTCTTCAAAGCTGACCGTGAACTGAAGAAATGCCGGTAAGCTGTACAGTATAATGGCCTAAATTTTTTTTTTCAACTTTGGTGCTTATCTTGGCCATTTTTGTGAGTTTTGGCACCAGATTTTCAACATGGGGTTCTTGGGACCCCCACCTCATGAAACCAGTCACTGTCATCTCATTATTCAGTCCCGAAAGGTGATTTTGTGGTCACTGCACGGAATCACCTTTCGAGACTGATTAACCAAATGACAATATCACTGTTCATGAGGTGGGCTCCCAAAAAGCCTGTGTTGCAAATTTGGTGAAAAAATTCCAGAAAATGACTGTGTTATGAGCATGCATTGCACAGTTTCCATGCACGCTCGTAACTTTGAAAATTTTTAATATTTTTACTTCAGACTTCAACATTGCCATTTTTTCACACCTCTTTATGAACAGTATAGCTGTCATTATCCACATCCTGCCCAAAATATGTTTTCATACATCCGGCGCACAATGGCACAGCTGCTGTAGGAAAAGAATGTTCAGGACAGGACATCCTGCCAAACTGTGTTTTCACACGTGGCGCAGAATAGTGCAGTCACTGTGGGAAATCAAAATTCTGAACAGATTAACAACAACACAGTGCCACTGTTCGTGAACAGAGGTCCCAAATGCTTTCATGAGGTGGGGTCACAAAAAGGCCATGTTGAAAATTTGGAGTGCAAATACCAACAAACGCCCAGGGCATTAGGGTTTCTAACCATAACATCCCACTCTGTACAGATTAACAGGCATCAGTGGTGTGCCTTTGGATTGCCAGCTGTAATGCTCACACTATTGCACCCCCACCCCCCCACTGCAGCCACAGACAGGCATCAAGGTGTGCCTCAGACTCTTCGGCCCCAAAGTTCACCCCTTTCTCCTATGCTGCACCCATCTCAACATACTTCCTTATGGAATGGGGTGAGCATAAGGCCCGATGACCTCAGGGCACACCATGACACTTATCAGAATCTGCAGAGTAGAGTGAGGTGAAATGGCATGAGCGCTATGGCCAATAACCCAAAGGCACACCTCAATGCCTGTCACTCTCTGCAAGGTGGGGTGGGGTTGACGTTGGTTCCATATTTCACTGCCATTCCTATTATGCATTTCTCTAACTCCTGCACTACCAATGCCAATGCCAGCAAGACAACATTCAACATTGACAAATGCTTATCTTGTTTAAGTGTTTACTTATGTTGATGATGGAGATGAGATTGGTGTGAGTGTATGTGGGGGGGGAGGTGAATGGTTTCTGAACTTATTAACTAATTCACCATGCTGGGTGTCCTGTAAATGAAGATTCCAATCAATCATATTTTGAATTGTAACTTTTTGAGCCATGCATGCCAGTAGAGAGATAACACCAAGACTGCTGATAATTTTTAATAACCTGCCTATCTAGAAAAGATCTAGAAAATCAAGGGTCCTAACACAGACCCTTGTGGCACTCCACTTGTCACCCGGCCCTCGGTAGAATGGTAGCCCTGAACTGAAACAACTTGGAAACACTTATAAAGTCAGTCATCTATCCAGCTAGCAATAGCATTATTTATTCCATACTTTTTCAATTTTTGATGTATTGCCCAATGTGGAACTCGACTGAAGGCTTTACTAAGGTTAAATAGAAGTACATCAACAGGAACACCACTATCCCTCATTTTACTAACATGGTTAAGAGGTAACCATATTTGAAATAATATTGAGGATGTGAGGAGGATAAGAAACCAGACAAAGCACAAATGTGCAGTACACAGTATAGGAAGTATCCAGTAAACTAAAATCAACAGTTCTGCCAATATTTTTCATAACCATAGCAGAAAATGTGCTTTTTGGAACAAATTCTTTTTCATGACACTGCTGCTATAATGTAACATTATAAATAAGAAAATAATACATATGTTTTAAATAACAATGACAGATCAAATATGCCTGCAGTATTCGAGTCAGCAGGACCACACCACACAAAGCCATTCAGTAGCATTTCTTTAACCCTTCTTGTGCTGAATATCTTTGGACACCCATCTGTTTTATAAGCTCTGAGGTGGGTGTAGTGATGGATTTGCACTAGCAACAGTTATTCTTTACCTAGGTTGTGAATATTGGAAAATACCTCTAAATATTGGTGTGTTTTTTTCAAACAGTTGTGGCAGTTTTGTGAAATAATTAATACTGAAAAACCAAAATCACTAACAAGACCCACTTTACATAATGGAATTCTGCAAATGGAATGGAATTACAAAGCCATTGTATTTTATTTACCTGCTGTGCCTCTGTTTCTGTGTAGCAGGTTGATAAATACTTTGTAGTTTAATTACCCTGGGACAAGTTCATTTAATATTAAAGTGATGTTTAATATTTCTTCACAATATTGTTATAATTGAAGTTCTCTTATTTTACATAACCATTAACTCAGCTGTAAAGGAACCTGTTTCTGTTCAGAAGAGGAAAACGTTTGCTATGGAGGTTTCAGTAAGAAGTCTTGTATGTTCCTATTGTGTGGCAGAGTTTGTAGAAACAGGACATACTTCGAGACCTTTCCATCCCACATCAAAATCAAATTCTAATCACTCCTGTCATGTACTTCCTTCCAGAAAGTGCCCATCCCCCCTTGATTTCTCCCTAAGGAAGAGTTCCAATGCAGTCTGCAAATCTTTGCTGAACATAGCAAAATAAATGATGCACCCACCCCCATACAGCTCCATATGTAGCCTCTGCAGGATCTATACTGTAAAATATGCCAGCACACTGAGCCACAGGAACATGCTACTTACATGTGAATTCTCTGTTCATCCTGGTATACAAAACATAGAAAGAGAAGTGCAGTTATATGCCCCCTGTTGGGGCAAACCCTAAGGATTTTTAACATAATTGCTATTGTTAGTGGGACTGCTTTTAAAATCTGAAGTGTTTCTTATACCTGTCTATTTAAATCCTATTTAAGATTCCTATGTTTTGTATGTCACGATGGATATAGAATAAGCATGTAAGTAGCACATGAAGGGGTTACTAAATATAATTTGTAAATGGAAGAGTGTTTGTTTTATAGTTTAGGGGGCCATGCATTCATTTAATTTCAAACATACAACAATTTCATTAATTTATTTCAGTGCATTACCTAGATTTTAAAGAGATACATTTTTGTTGGAATCCTCTGTTGCCATTTGTAATGTCATAATATTTTTCATCTCTTATTGAGAATGCCCAACTTATTCTCCTACAATTCCAAGCATTTTGTTAAGTATTAACGCCATCAGGAACAAATTAGCATTTGTATGTAATTTTCCAACATTACTGATGTCTGACAATAGTTTAGAGGTTTGCATTTTTTAAAAGAAAACAAATCATGTTTAAATTTGTACCTCTGCCTCCTTACAGTTTTCTGATACTTTGTGGGCACCGGCTGACACTCCCCATTATAAAGGAATGTGGTCTGTATGGCAACAGAAAAACTGTGCCAAACTGTTGTTGATACACATTTTAAGTGTTTTAATACCTAACAAACAAAAAAATCACTCCCTCATTTCTTTTGCTCATAATGGGATCTCTTTAACAACAAAGATAATCACATCCCTGCTCTATGCACAGGCACATTTCTGCCTGTCTTTCATATTTTGTTACTTGTTATTTTTCTTTTAGCTCCTGTTTCATTTAAAAAGTGATCTACATAAGAGTAGAAATAATTGGTACCAAATTGTTGTGAATGCAACTTTTAAAAGTTTTGTTAGTGTCAGTGGCTCAGTAGATAACACACTTGCCTCTGAGGCCGGGAGATCAGAGGTCTGTGGGTTCTGTTCCCACATCTGGCACTTGGGTTAATATCCCAGTACTGACACTGTAGTGCAGCATGAAAGGGGTGCTGCACTTCTGAGGTGCCGTCTTTCAGATGAGACGTTAAACCGAGGTCCCATCTGCTTGGATTGGTGGTAGTTCAGGTGGATGTTAAAGATCCCATGGCACTTATCAAAAGAATAGGGTGTTTTATTGACATAAAAAACATAAACAGCAACACTTTAAAGTAGGATAATCGATAGAACAACACTTTTCCATAACATATAACATAACAAAATCAAAGAGATGTGCAAGTCTTACATTGTAAACGCTACGAGAACACAAAAATCATGAGAAGTAAACTATTAACAAATATCCAGTCCACTTTTAACTCTTATTATTTGAACTTAATAAAGTGAAAAAACCTTTCCACCATTTACGTAAAGTTCCTGGGGTCACTCTTGATGCGTCCTGTGTATAAATCAGTATAAGCTCCTTGATGACTAACCGACTTACACAAGAGTAAGGCATTCTCTTTTGATAAAGAACCCATTGAACCCTGGCTTGCCATAAATAATATCTTAGACATCCCAAAAATAAGGATAATGTTTCTTCGTGAAATTCAGACAAATTCTTGGGATAACATCCTAGAATCAAAAATTCATAAGACATATTACCTAACCATTTAAATCCCCAAAGCTTTTCTAGGTATGACCATAAACCTCGCATATGAACATCTAAGAAAAAAATGTTCCATCGATTCTTCTACATTAATACAATCCAAGTATGGGCACAATCTTTCCTGTAAAACCTTGTACTGTGATTTCTCTGACATTCAGTTTCCGTAAAAGATCAGCTAACAGTGCCTCCCATTGTTTTTGAGGCATCCTCTTACAGTTTAATTGAGCTAATACACTAGAATTTAAAGTCATAGGACAATTTTAAATCCTGGTTCTGAGGAAGAGTCAACGACATTAGAAAATGATAAAGCCCCTTCATGTTGTTATTCAGAATTACCTGTTTCTGTGTTTTCCATTTGAACAATTTCTTGCCTGCTAGCTAAAATATGATGGAATATATAAGTAGCGATTCAGTTTAGGGGCTATAATGTACCAATTCTTAAAGTATTTACCCATTGTTTTCAAGTTCCATGACTCTACTGCCTCTAGTTCTACTTTTAACCCTTCTTTAATTGAGTTTGATAAAAACAAAGCATGCACAAAAATCACTGGGTCTACCATTCCTAAACCACCCTTATTTTTCATTAAATAGTATAGCTCCTTTTAACAGGATTTAAGCGATTTCCCATAACATTTGAAAAACACACTATATATTCTAGTCTCAAGAAACACAGGAAGCGGAAAAATCATCGCCACATACTGTATCGTTGGAAGAAGAAATTGCTTGATTACCTGAACCTTTTAAATTTGGTCATTTCCACTGTTTCCATCTATTAACCTTTTCTCTATTTTAATAATGACATCTTCCCAATTTTCAACAGGCATGTTCTGGGGAACCGAACAATATCCCTAATATTTTAAGAGGTTTACGGGAGATGTTAATACCCTCCTGACACACTTCCTCAGCACCAGTAGCTCCAATAAATAATCCCTTTGTTTTATTTAAATTTATTTTTGCATTTGATACCTTTGCAAAGGCCTCAAATGCAGTCACAAAATGAATTACTGAGGCCTTATCTTCCAAGTATACTACTAAATCATCAGCATAGGCTTGTATCCTTAAATGCAAATCCCTCTGCCCATTCACTGTAACACCCTTCCAAATCTGTCTCGAAACTATCGTTTGCAAAAAGGGGTCTAGAGCGAAAATATAAAGAAGAGGGCTTAGAGGGCAACCCTGTCTAACTCCTGTAGTTAACTTAAAACCTTCCGCCTTCTGATCTTTTAAATATGGAATTACTGTATAATTATCATATAATTTCTCAATTATTTTCACTAATTGCTTTGGAACCCCATAATGCTTAAGGGTAAGGAAAAGGAACGGCAAATGAACTCTATCGAAGGCTTTTCTAAGTCAGCTGCTATTAAGCATCTAGTTGACCCTAACTCAGTAAAATACTCAGTTACATCTCGAATCAACATCAGAGCAGACTGGACTCTTCTATCTGGTAACCCACAATATTGAAAGGGTGAAATAACTTCTTTAGCTAAATTCTTCAGCCTATTATTTAAAATACCAGTAAGATTTTATAATCAGAGTTTAAAAGAGTGATTGGTCTCCAGTTAGTAATGTTTTGCTTATCCCCTGACTTAAATATATAAATCAATAACCCTTCTGAAAGAGGGATAGATTGTAGCTTTGTCTAAAAAACCTAAATAAGAGACATAGGCACTGACTAAGTTCATCTGAAAATAATTTATAAAGTTATTGAAATCCCATCTATTCCGGGGGAAATATTTAGTTTCAATAACCTAATGGAGCTTGAAATCTCTGTTGGAGTGATAGGTTCCCATACCTCCGATCTCCCAACTAGGTTAACTGGAATTAAAATATCTTTTAAATAGGCGGCCATAGCTGAATTGGGGATTGTTTCAAGAGGCTTCAAAGAGCGGTAATGTTCTACAATCACTTCTCTTAGTTGGGCCACAGAGGATACCAAATTACCATCTGAATCTTTGAGTTCCTCCATTTTCATAGAATCTCTTACCTGTTTACACATTCGAATGGATCCCCAATGGGTGATTTTTTAATTCCATTAGTTAAAATGGCCTGCATGGTTTTCCTCTATCATACTGAAACTCTTTTCATTTTTCTTTAAGATTAGCAATTTGTTCTGAGTAATCCATCCTAGAAGAATAAGCTATAGTCATAAGCCTCTGTAATTGTTGTCTTAAACCTAAATAGTGCAGGAATTTGTCATTCTTTGCTCTAACTCCTTGCAATTTAAACCATTTCCTTAAGTCCGATTTAGTCTCTAACCACCAATCTCCCAAATCTGAATATAAAAGGCTACTGATAACCTGGCTCTTAATAGGTATCTCACCCCAGCTTGTATATAAGGGAGTTCTAATGAGGAGTTATTGAGTTTCCATCTAACTAGCCTTTTTCTTGCCTGTCTGAAAAGCTAAAAGAACTTAATAGAAAGGAATGGTCCGAGAATTCACTAGGAAATATTTTAAAAGATTCTATTTGCATATTAGGTGACACTAACATATGATCTATTAGAGAAAATCTCTTCCCTTTTTAAATGAAAACCTTCTCCAACCTGTAAAGCATTATGACAGTTCAAGAGTCCAGCACTTTTATAATTTTACATAAAGCATTAGAGTCACAGTATGTTTTTTATTTTTTTACTAGCATGGGTTTAAATGGGACAATTAAAGTCCCCATAATACTCTAACTGTTGTTAATAAAAGGGCTGTACTGATTTAAGACAATTAACTCTACCTGCTTTTGTTTGGGGTTATAAATGTTGATAAACCTATAGCTTAGCCCTTGCCACTTCCCATCGATAATCAGGACCCTTCCTGGTATTAGATCTATCAAATTGTGTAACTGGAAGTCATATGAATTAAACACTATTCCTATACCATCTGCAGAATCTTCCCAAATGACCAAAATGAAAGGCCCCAAAACCAATCTCTTTAAATGCCACCAACTGATCTATGGAATACATCCATGTCTCTTGTAAAAACAAACAGAAACAGGAAATTCATGTATATAATGAAAGAGGGCTTGTCGCTAACCATATTCAATAAGCTATGAACATTCAAAGAACCCCAAACCAACCTCATTAACCTTTTAAGTATTTAAATCATTGTTTTTTCCTCTTTTTCTTTTTTTTATCCTTGTAATTATCCGTGATTTGTGACCTGGTTGAAAGTGAGGATTTTTGAGAGTCTGAATCTTCAACCTCTATCTCAGTGTTACCCCAAGAGGAAAACAGAGCCGCATATGAGTTACTGGTATCAATCTGTTCCACTGGGGGGGGGGATTTTTTGATAGTGAATTCTGTAAAGATCTTCTTTGGGGCAGTACAGTCACTGGTTTATCAACGGCCGCTGCCACCACCACCGCATCTGTGACCCCTTCCGTATAACACACTGGAGGGAAATCTGAGAGGTTAGGGGACCCATGTTGCCCTTAACTATCTTAACCATTTCTGAGGATATCTCACGCTGATCCTCCCACTTGGTGAGTTTAACTTTTTTGTTCAACACCTTCCTTTTAAACCCCTTCTTTTCCAATTTCTCTCTTGCCTAGAGGGAGTTTCATCTGATTTGTTGCAGGGGAGGAGGCACGTATCCCTGAGAGTAGCTTTAACCATGGATTCTTGGGCTTTTGAATAAAAACCTCAGAATTAGAACGAAAGGATTTTTTTGGGCAGCCCAAGGACATAGTTTGAACACATGGCCTTTAGTTTCGCATAAATCGCAACTTGATAGATTGCTGCAAAACATGGTTAAATGTCCTACCTCCCACAATTATCACAATGGGGCTGATGCATACACTTGAAAGGTGCGTTCTAGCCCCACACTTTTATACGCGAGGGCTGCCCGCTGTAAAACATACCCTCTATCTTTTCCTAACAAAAGGAGTTAGGTATATGTTCAATTCCAGCCTCTGTTTGCCTTAATTTAACTTATACTTCATCCTCCAGTCCAGAACCCTCTGTATCTAAAATAGGCTCTGGCTCACTTAGTACTTCACATTTTTTTTAACTAAAAGGTTATGTCTTTCCACCCATACCCCTTCATTTCGAACATAACTGTAACAAACTTAATCAGGGTTTTGAGGTGGTATAACAATAAGGGTGTCCACATAGGAGAATACTAACTTGACCATACCTAACCCAGAACAACTCTAAAGCCTGTTGAGAACGAAAACTTATGTCATAATTGTCCTCCCTGAAATATTAATGAAAGCATAAACATCCTGAGGGGTGAAATGCAGTGAGTCTTTCAACAAGGTTTTCCCACATAATGCCTATCTGGCCTAGTTTCTAACCCTCCTTTATACCTCAGCCTCACAGCATTACGCCTAGGGGCTGCTTCCCTATGGGAATTTGAGAAAAGTTCGGACATCAATGGCTTCTGTGAAGAGGGAGGGGGGGGAGGTTGTACAGTGACCTCATCTGTACTAAACCGAATGGGCTCCTGCAAGAGAATTTCCTCCCCTTTCTGCTGCTGGCCACCTGGAATCCACTCAGGAGAATGCTGAGATAAAGATAAGTTCGAGTCCCAAGCAGGATCAGGCTTCATACACCAGCTACTGTCTGTTTCCACCCTGCTTCACTTAAAGCTTTATGGGTGACCAAGAATCTTGTGAGCCTTTTTATGTAAAAAAGGGGTCTGCCATCTGTATATCAGCTGTAGACTTTTTGGTTCATTTTGTCAGAAAAAGAAATCTGTAGCCCCACTTTGGGAACCGTCAGTCTTTTGATATGTAACAGCTGAGTCAGTTGCTGAAATCTCTTGACTCTGCTGTTTGAACACAAACCCAGCTACCTTGTTCAACTGTGCTGTTTTATTTTCACAAAAGTAGATGGCAATATATTCTGTGCAGATAAATCATTTATCTTCACTTTTACTTCCTTTGACATTATCAGAGACCGAAACTGGCAGTAAGCACTCACTTTTAGCAGCAGAGATAATACCATCCTGTACTGAATTCAGAGAGATTATTTGTTCTTGGGAAATGGAGCTCAAGCCTTGCTGCTCTAAGCTCTCTTCCACAGAGCTGTTGACAATCTTGGGATCAGCCTTAACTCTGCCTTTGTGCTCTTCATTACAATCAGGCTGACACCTGCTGTAGTCAGAGCTCAACACACTGCAGTGAAGCTTCATTAAACAAGGACAGAGCATTCTTTAACACCAGAGGCAAACTCTTTGCTGGCAACTCTATCCTGCCAGAACTATAACTTAAATAAGACACAGTACCTTTTTTGCTCCATATTTTGCGCCACTGTCCTGCAGTCTGTTTGCTGTGTTTTAATATCTTGGCTTTCTCTGTCAGCCTGCAGTTTTAAATTCATCTCGCTTCCTTTGGAGCTATCTGATGAAATTGGTTCTTCCATTTCTGCAGAAAACATTATGCAGCATTTTCCTGTTTCAGACCCACATTTAGAGGTTTAATAAGCGACTTTTCTGTAGAGGTTGCAGGTTCAAATACCGACAATACCTTTTCTCTTCCTGTTGTTGCAATTTCCAACTGTCCAGTTTCTTTCTTTGTTTTATCCAAAACCGATTGCTCCCAGCTCACAAAAGCATCCTGAAGTTCAATATCTGATTCAATTTCAGCCAAATCCACGGCTGGAGCCTCCACAACACCTGGAGCAAGAGTCGAGGCTAGCTCTTCTGCTCCACAGACTTCCTTCTCCTTCCCCTTGTCCACTTGGAGTGGCCATCTTGGAAATGGCCTGTCCCCCTACTGGCCACAATGCAGAAACATCAGCACAGCAGCATCAGAGTAGGGGAATTTCCCCGGTGTCCTGGCCAAATTTCCCTCATTCACTAAAAATACCACCAACAGCTTAATCTGGTTCAAGGTCAGTTGGCATTCATCTATATCCCCCCTGCCCCGGGTCATGCCTGAAAATAGGCAGAATTTGTCTAGTGCACTTACCCGGTTAACAAAAACTAAATAAATAAAATAAAAAAGTAAATGTTACCAGTGGCATGTGTCCCCTCATATAACCAAATTCTTGAAGACAGCAGAATAATCATAGGAATCATAGGAAGTTACAAACTTAAGACAACTTGTCCATATAGTTTGCCTTAATTATTTTTTCTAAAATTTGGTGGCACTATCTTTATAAAGCTTGTCCAACCCCTCTATTAAAGGCATCCATATGTGGGCTATCAATTAAGGTATGAGGGAGTTTATTCCATTCTACCATCACCCTCTAGCTAAACCAATATTTTCTTAAATTTAGTTTCCATCTAGATACATACAATTGTTTATTGTGCCCTCTACTGCCATCCCTAATATTTCTTGATATAAATCCAAACTAAAAATAAACAAAATTGCTGGAAAATGTAGTTGGTTATATGAATCCAATTGCTTCATCACATTATAAGTTGTTAAACTGTCCCTCCACCAGGGACGCTAACATGATAAATGGGAACAAGTGTAATGTGAATCTACACACCTGCAATACTCTGAACTTTTCCTGTTTACGTCATTCTGTCTTACAATACAAGAAAAGTGACTTGGCTATTGTCACACATTGCACTTTATGGAATCATTGACCACTTTATGAAATTTGAGACCTTAACAAACACAGCACAGTGCAATATGCATAGCAAGTGCAGTAATTAATTTGAGTGCAATATTAAAGAGGAAAGGGTATGCAATTTCTTTCTTTATTTATTTATTTGTACATCAGTTTACAACCTTTGAGCCAGAAGCTCATTTCCAAAGGTACCTCGTCACACTGAGGACAAATACATTACAAACTCTTTGTTACATCATACGGGTTACAAAATTTAGCAAAACATGTTGTTACAATCATTTGTACAGAGAAAACCAGATTAGTTACAGTGGCACATTCTTGCACGAGGGAACGTGCAGAAACAGCATGGTGATAACAGTTCAATGAGCAATGGGCAAGGTTGAGTGTAGTAAGGTGAGGTGCCACTCAGAAAGCTTTGTCACTGCATGGTGAGCTATGCCTTATTTAGAGACAGGTGCAGCTACGCGTATTAAATAGCTGGCTCCGAAGTGCAGTTTTGAAGTTGGAGATCATGAGAGCATCAGATATGGGGGTAGGGAGTGTGTTATACCAGGAAGGAGCTCTACAGCAAAAGGACCTCTGTCCATGTGTGGTCCTGGATCTAGGGATCAGTAGGGTGGCCTTGCAAGAGGTTCAAGTACAAATCAATGGTAGGGCTTGGCAGATGGAGGCTGTCAGCCAAGGAGGGGATAGCCCGAGAAGAGTTTTTTTCATTATGAGGCAGGTTTGGTATCGTAGTCATTCATCTAGATTAAGCAGCATTGCCTTGTCATAGAGCTGGCATGTATGAGTGAGCTGGGGGCCCCTGTAATTAGCCTACATGCCTTATTCAGGGTGAGGCAGATTTTATTGAGGGCGATCGAGTCAGCAGCTGGTAGGCCATAGTCCACCAGGGACAGTATTGAGGATGTAACCATTAGTCGGAGGGCAACCGGGGGAGACAATTTTTATAGCAGTAGAGGATACCTAGCCGCACATTACTAGCTGAAGCAAGTGCATCAATATGGGTATGGTAGGTGAGGACTGTGTCAAAGGAAACCCCAAGGTACTTGTAAGAGCGGACTTATTCAAGAGGTTGTTTGGAGCTAGGGAGGATGTGGAGTGAGAAGTTGCTGGCTTTGTTTTGGGGGTGGGCAAAGAGCATTGTTTTTGTTTTTTTGAGATTAATGACAAGTCTGTGCTCTTTAAACCAGGTTTACTATTGGAGTACAGTGCATTCCACTTGTGTGCCATTTGGTTGTGTGCACATTTCGTTTGTGTGCACAAATTTCCCAGGTCCTGATTCATTTCCTATGTAACACCATGTTAAAACTACCTGATGTATGCACACCTATTTTCGCTTGTGTGCACACATTTTTTCTGATTTGTTAAAAGAGATCGACAAGCAAATGAGGAGACAGCATCGGAAAATTGCAATGATAGTGGATAACTGCCCTGCTCACAAACCTATAAGTTTAAGAAACATGCTACTCGTCTTTCTCCCCCCAAACTGCACTGCCCTGATTCAACCAATGGATCAGGGCATTATCAATGATTTGAAACAACATTATCGAAAGAAAATTGTAAACAAAATCTTACTAGAACTTGATGCACAGGACACATTGCAATTTAACCAAATCGCTAAGTCCTGTACGATATTGGATGCAATACACCTGCTTCATTCAGCTTGGGTGGAGGTTACCCCAGAGACAATGCACTATTGTTTTAGGAAGGCAGGGATAGGTCCAATTCAGCCATGTGATCTGAGTCAAGAGCAGGAGAACGATCTACCGACTATTCCCATGGTTACCCCACCTGCAGGAATGCTGGCGGCACAGTTCGACGCATTTGTGGCCATAGATAGAGATGAACCAGCCAGTGGGGAGTTAACAGATGTGGACATTTGTGCCACAGCTTTGGATGCAGTGGAAACACCGGACGAAGAGGATGAGGATGAACCTGAGGTGTACGTTCCATCAACTGTGGAGGTATGGAATATGATGCACAAAATACGTCACTATGTAGAGCGCAGGGAGCAGAGAGACTTCACTTGGTTTTATAACTTTGAAAAAAAAGTAGAACTTTTAAGCACTCGCACTTCCAAACAGATCGTGATAATGGACTTTTACAATAATGACATGCCAGTTTTGTAAACATTTTTTAATCTTCTTGTTACTGCATTAAATGCTCATTAAAGTCATTTCATTACTGAAATAGCAATTCCCTGTCTCCCATTTTCATTTTCCAGTATTTTCGTTTGTGTGCAATTTTGGTTGTGTGCACACTTTCTGGCGGTCCCAGCTATGTGCACACAAGTGGATTTGACTGTATATAAAATGAAGTATGGATACAGCATTTCCAAATGAGGTTCAAATATTGTTGCTGTAACAGATATCCAATTACCACATGTATACTAAAGCATGTTATTTGGCAAAGTTTCTTATATAGCATGTTAGTGTGCTTCCCTTAACCTGGATTTCTATCCAAGTTTTTGTTTGTTTTGTTTTGTTTAATTTGTGCCTTGGAAGAGAACACACCCATTTTAGTGGTACATCTCCTGTTCATTTTTCCTTGTAACTGGGCTGTTTAGGCGAAAGAAAGAATAGTTGCATCTTTGTTACCTAAACAATCCCTCTAACTTTGATCTTTGTACAGTCTGCAACACTTGGACCATGTATTGTATTGTTATTGCAGTCAATTCCACACTCTGTTTTGTTAATGGAAATCAAAACTTCATGAAGCATACCGGCTGTGGTGGGACAGTGTGAATTTTTTCTGTTCTTTTTGTCTTGCTCTGGTGACCCTCTCTATTTACTGTTTGATGATGCGCCCCCTCCCACACCACCCTCATTTGAGTTGTCCTGCCTCCTTCCTCCCTTACTCAGTTTGGAGAGGAACTGCAGTATTGTACCACTTTATTTACACTACCCTGTAAATTGTAAATTGGAATTAAAATTGTGAGTTGTTGTAAATGTCTTGTTTTTCATGTTCATACTGTGTACTGTAACTGTGTATTACCTTGATGAGGAGCCTTTGTGAAAGAGTCACTGACTCAAAGGATTATAATTCCAACATACTTATTAAATAAATAAATAAACAACACATAATAGTAAAATGCAATTTATGGTTCTGCCAAACCCTGTTCACTTTAGTTTTTCCCAAACATTGAACAGGTGAGTACTGCAAATATCAAAATATCAATATTCTAAAAATATTCTAAGAGCCAATCAGAGAGGAGAATCATAGGATCAAATACAGGAATATTTATAAAACAGTGCACAATCTAAGTTCTCAGTACAACCATTTGACTACATACTAACATAGTAACATACTATGAAACTAGCAGAATAGGACCTATGATCTATTCAGTCTGCTTGATGGTCAGTGCCTTCACAGGGCATCGATTTTAGCCCTCCTCCTCCCTCCCAACAAGGACCCCTATTTCCAGCAGGGCTCCTAGATGTACCCTTCCCATACACCTATCCCAGCCCTTCTTGAACTCTTCCACAGTAGTAGCAGCCATCATTTCCCTGGACAGTGCATTCCAGGGCTCCATCACTATCTCAGTGAAGTAGCTCCTCCTTGTTTCCCCCTTTAGCCTCCCCCCATCCAGCTTCTTAGGGTGTCTCCTAGTGGCCCCTGGTTCCCTCAGCTGAAGGACCCCCTCAAGGCTTACCCTATTAATCCCCTTGAGATACTTGAAGACCTCTATCATATTCCCTGTCTCTTCTTTCCTCCAGTGAGTACAGATATTGTCAAAACTCTGCCAAATAGTTAATTTTATTTTACTACTGTAAAACAACTGTGTTTTAGACTGTCAGGGAAGAAAGAGGTGCTAACAGAGTAGCGATGTTATGAGATGGGACAAAGGACCAAGTATTAAATTAGTTATTATGAATTACAGAATTCTAACAATCAATCTTAAAATATTACACTGTGAATCATCATTTGCTAATAATGTCCATAAGGGAAGCAGAATCCGACCTAGAGATAAGCAGCGAATGTAAATACAGTGTGTGTGTGTGTGTGTGTGTGTGTGTGTGTGTGTGTGTGTCTGTGTGTGTGCATGTGTGTGATTTGGGAAGAGTAAAACAATGACTTATCACTACTGGGCTACTGGCATACAATCATATTTTTTCGTAAATCCATGAAAGTTAACATTCATCCTAAATCACACAGCTCTAACTTTCATTGAAATGGAGATGAGAGATTTGTGCACAAGTGGATGCTGGTCCTTGTAAGTATGTGTGTGTGAGGTAGAGCAAAGGACCCAGTTGACCCTGACATTATAAGGAAAACAGCTGATGTGGTGGTAGACTAGAGAATGTAACACTTTGTAATGAAAAACTATTTGAATTATTTACCAGCTAAACATTTTTTTTGTCAGTGGTTCAAATAAGTAAGGCAGTGTACAAGTTCCTTTGCCATTGGCAATCTCATTTGCTCACTTTGCACATTCAGTTCAAATCAAGATTAAGAGACACAACACATAAATAAATCCTACCAGAACCATCTAAGAATCAAAGGAATACTCTCAGCATTACAAATATACCTGCAACAACAAAACATTAGGAATGCAACTTGTTTTACAATTCTCAGTGTACACATGCTGTCCACTTTCCTCCCACAAGGACACTTGCTCTGCAGTTGCCAGGTATGCAAGACAAGCAGTCCTTGCCAGAGCTCTGATACAAATGGCAAAACATGGGGGTGGGGGTGGTACCAGTGATAAAATGTGTACACCCTTAAAGGAAACAACAAAGTACAGTACACTAAAAATAAAAGCAATAATCAACCCTGATAAGCATGTGACAGCATTGGTGAACTGCCTTGTTATATTTTCATTCATGTTTTTTTTTGGTGGGGGCAATCATTTTTTTCTACCATGTAATTTTTTTGCTCCACTGTTCAACTCCCATCACTGATTAGAATACAGTAGTATTTACAAAAGTGCTAAAATTAGCAAAGCATAACCAGACTAGGGGATTTTATTCTGAGTCTGCAACAGTGTTACAGATATCTAAAAGAAACAACTAGTTAACACATCTGAATCATTCTCATGTCAGCTTGTGTAAAACATGAAAAAACAGCTTTCATCTAGAGCCAGCATGACATGCTTGAAATATCCCTATAGCTCTCCAGTTGCGAAACAAACATGCACTATCATATAAACAATTAGCTGCTCAGGATAGAAAGGTCAAGGAGGGAAGGAGCTGGAAAAATGGCAGTTTACTCACCTGGTAAAGGTGATTGTGTTACTGTATATCCATGGCACTTCCCATCCATTACCTTAGGGTTATGTACACCTCATAGGCTGCTTGATGCACATGTGACCTAAGTTTCAGATTTCAGTCTCCCACCAAGCCCCTTCCCCTCCTGGGTGTTTTCAGTTTTGATGCTTCCATAGCTGTAAATTAAATGGTTAGATATATGCACAGACTGTAATCATATTCTTGAAAGCATGGTTAGGTTCTAACACTATTTTATTTCCTTTATCATATGTCTCAGTTGTACAGTCCTAAGTTTCATACTTCTTGTGCCACTTTTTCTTAAATGTTACCAGTTGCTTTATCATGCTCCCTCGGGTGCGACAAAATGCCATGGATATACAGTAACACAATCACTTTTACCAGGTGAGTAAATTACCATTGTGTTGTCTGTATATCCATGGCACTTCCCATCCATTACCTTAGGGTTCAAAAGCAGTGTTCTCTCCATAATGGTGGGGGAAGCATTATAAGCTAATGTCTTGCATACTGTACCCCGGTTCAAGAGTGTCATATGTCCTTTATTGTGGCTGTCATTAAGACCTTATGTCCAAAGGAATTCCTTGTTGGAATGTCCGTGTCCAGTCTATAGTGTCTTGTGAAGGTGTGTATAGTGGGCCAAGTAGCCGCTGCACAGATTTCCTGTGCCGTGGCTAAATTTCGCTCTGCCCATGATGTAGCTATCACTCTGGTAGAGTGGGCCTTGATTCCCATTGGTGGAATCTTGTTGCTGGGCTTATATGATTCTATAATCATTCTTTTTAGCCAGGTCACTATTGTGGCCTTGGCTGCTGCTGAGCCTTTCTTGTGTCCTGATGTTATGATGAATAGTCTCTCTGTCTTTCGGTTGTGTGCCATTCTGTCAAGGTATTCTGTAAACGTTCTCTTGATGTCCAAGGTGTGGAGACTTCTCTGCTGGCGGTCTGTATGGTCTTCGTAGAAGGCTGGTAGTTGAATTGGTTGGCTGTTGTGAAAGGTAGAGTCAATTTTGGGTATAAACGAGGGTACCGTGTGGAGTATTACACCTTGATGTGTAAATGTCGTGAATGGCTCCTTGCATGAGAGTGCTGTCAACTCTCCAATGCGGTGGGCTGAGCATATTGCTACTAGGAATGCTGCCTTTAGCCCTACCCAGTAATCGGTAATGTGTGCTAGTGGTTCGAATGATGGATTGATAATGGCATTCAGAGCCAGTGTCAAGTCCCATGGTGGAACGCCATGCTTTATGTGTGGTCTTATGTTGTTTGTCACCTTTAAGAATCATATCACATCTTGGTGAGAGCCTGGGTATGTGCCCTCTATCGTATCTACTGCTGCCCCAACGGCTGATAGTTGCACCCGTAATGATGATGGTGCTAACCCTTTGCTCAGACCCTATTGCAGGTATAGTAGGATGCCTGCCATGGAGATTTGTGATGGGCATATATGCCTGTCTTGGCACCATGACCTGAAAATGTTCCACTGTCTAGAATAAGTTGAAGTTGTTGAAGCCCTGCTGGATTGTAGCATAGTATCTATTACCTTAGTGTGGTAGTCTGCACTCAGCAGTCTCTCCCTTTCAGGAACTGGGCCGTGAGTTGCAGGTATTCTTGATTTGGGTGTGTGATTGGTCCCTGTAGGAGGATGTCTGGCCTGCTCGGTAATCTCAGACTGTCCATTGCCATTGCTATGATCGTGGCGAACCATGCCCTCCTTGGCCAGTATGGTTCTACTAGGATTATAATCCTGCGTGACTGTCAGACCTTCCCTAGTACCTGTGCTATTAGTGAGAATGGTGGGAAAATGTATGAGTAGTCGTGTGTCCATGGGAGTGACAGTGCATCTATTCCCTGGTGTTTGGGTTCTCAGAACCTGGAGAAGAATATGTCCACTTGGTTGTTCCTGTTACAAAAAACCCCACCATTGCCGAATAAAAGAACACTCAAAAAATAAGTGCAATATAGTTTCCAATTTAGAAATACACAATAGTCTAGAACATTGTCAGTCTTGAGACTGCTTGTGTTTATGATTATCTTTGACATTAATTCTTTCATGACACGACAGCCAATGAAAGTCCCACATGTGAGCAGGCACCCCTTTTACACAGTAACAAAACCAATAGGGAAGGAAGATGTTGGCTAGGGCACTTTTCAAAGGGCAACTGTATTGCACAAATGGTCAGGAGAAGAATATTGTATAATACTTTATGAGAATTCGTTAACAACATCTGGGTAGATATCCTCCACTGTTTCAAATGTAAAAACATGTGTTTAATATATATTGGTATACCCAAAGTTTGTCGTATCACAGTTAATGAATCACATTCCCATAAATGAAATCATAATCTGCAAGAATCATAGAACCAAGGTCCCAACCCTCTCTGAGTATTTATCAATAGAGGCCGAAGATTTGCAGTCAAAAAAATACATGGAAAAAATAACAGAGGATTAATCATGTTAACACCCCCCTCAGAAATAGGTAAGTAAGTAACATTCCATTTTACCGGATTAAGCCAGCTTCCCCACAGAGCTTGAAAGAAGAGACCAAGAACTGCAGTTTCTAATTATTTAGGGATTGGGAATACATAGCTTAAATAAAGAAAAGTCGGTATCAAATAAGTCTTGATTAGGAAAACGTGCTTTTTCTTCACAATCTGCCCCTTATTCCATGAGGCAACCTTCAGTTTGCCTTGTTGTAATTTAGCAGACCAGTTAAAAAGTCAGAATCTACAGTCCCAAAATAAACTCCCAAAATGTGTTGAGGCTCCTCAACAAGTTGTAAAGGACCAATATGCGAAAAAGGGGCTATTTTCGATCCTAACCGAATACCAAAACTTTTGGTAAAATTTAAACTCACACCAGAAAAATCACCAAAGGAAGAACATTCCTGGAGGGCAGTAACCACAGAGGCTGCATTAGCCACAATAATGCAGACATTGTCTGCATATGCAATCGCCATATACAGCGAGATTAAAGTAGAACTAGAAAGGGCATGAATCTGAGGATGAGTATTCAGAAGGCGAAGCAAAACATCTAAAGAAAATACACATAACAGAGGGCTCAAAGGACACCCTTGACGAACCTCTCTTTTTATGGGGATCATAGGTCCAACCCAACCATTCACAACAGGCACAACAGTGGCAGTCCTATAAAAAGTCTTAATCTAGCGAATCATTTTACCAGGCACATGCATAAAATGTAGTGCCTTCCATAAAAAATCATGGTTAACCGAATCAAAAGCTGCCTTCTGATCTACCGATACAATAAAACCCGAAATGGAGTCTGCATAGCCATAAGAAAATAATTCTCCGAAGGAGAATCAAATGGTCAGAGATTCTCCTGTTCGGTACAGAGCAGGACTGAGCAGGGTGCAAAACCACTTCAGCTATCCTCATAAGGCGTTGTACAATGATTTTCATTAATAACTTAAAGTCAGTGAGCATACATAAGGGGCACCTATTTTCAAGAGAATGTATATCTCCTTTCTGTTTATAGATATAAATCAAAGTATCCTTAGTAAAATCTAAAGGGATAAACTCACTAGTTAACAGGGAGGTAAACACTGAAGTTAATTCAGGGATCAGGTGGTCACCCAATACCTTATATAAGGCAGTGGGGAGCCCATCCGGACCAGGAGTCCTCCGTAAGGGTAAGGAAGAAATAACCGACTTCAATTCTAACTCAGTAACAGGTATACAGGCTGAGTCAGAACACGGCTGTGAAGGGATAGGGATGTCAAGGTCCCTATACAACACCGCAGGATCAACATCTGCAGCTGGAAAGGGAGAAAATAGGGCAGTCGTGTAACATGTCTCTATCTGACAGATGTCCGACTGAGAGGTACATAAGGTGCCATCAGAATCAGCAAGACACAACATATTCTTTTGTGTAATTTGTTGAGAATTCGACTCAAAGGGGCAAACAACAGCCCTCATGCCTACCACATTAAATCTGTGTTGATGATAAAGTTGCTGTGATTGTCTAGATTGGAATTTCAACATATCATTCTGAATTAAGTGCAATTGTTGAGAAAGATCTTGTCCTGTCGTATAAGCTATTGTCAACAAGGACTGAAAATGTACCCTTTTCTGTAAATATTCCAAATATTCTCTTTGACATTTTTGACAACTATATCTTTTCAAAAAGAGCACCAAATCATGTTTAGTGTCTGTCCACCATGCAATAGGTCTGCGTAACAAATAAAATGGATTTCCGGCCTGAATAAAGGATAAAGGGACTGCATGAAAGTCAGAATTTGCAACAGAGATATGTTGAATTTCCAGAGTCCTGGTCCTTTGCGAACAGTGACATCAGAGCCAAGGCCTACGGAAAGCAGTTTATAATCAGAAAATTCCACAGCTTGTACAGTAGCAGAGGTAATTGGGAGTGTGTGGGACAAAAACACAAAATCAATTCTGGTAGCCAGCTTACCCTTTTGAAATGTAGGAGTATGTTGTTTAGTAAAAGAGTAATAGGCATCCGTGAGATGAGCAGTACGAACCAACTTCCCTAATTCATGGAGTCACAAAACAATTTCTGGGTAGTAGCAAAAAGAGCTTTTGTCAAGAAGACTTAAGCCACAGTTAAAGTCACCAGAATATATAAACTGAAAGGAGGTATGCAAATAAGGGCAGAGTAAAGAAAATAAAGCTATACATGCAGACTTAATTTGGGGAGCATAAATATTAATAACCCGATAAGGGCAGGGCCCAATTAAAAAATCTAAGACTAACACTCTGCCAGGGCCTACGTCAATCAATTTTAGCAAATGGAAATCTGGGATATTGAATAAGATCCCAAGCCCGGAACAGGAGTCCAGGCCAATGGACCAAAAAGAAAGACCTAGAAGCCAGTCCCATTATGCCTGTCGAATCTCGTGGATGGTATGGAGTCGTGTATCCTGCAACAGAAAGATCCCCATAGGTAAAAGCCATAAACAGGAAAAAATCAATCTTCTTTTTTTGCCAGATGCTTAATACTATTCACATTAATAGTATGACAAACAAAGTGAGACATAACACAAGGAGAACAGAGACACTTTACGATTTCCTTTACCCTATCACCTTTTTCCCTTTTAGCTTAACCCTGGCCTTCCGCTTCTGAGAAAGACCAGTACCCAGTTGAATCTCAGAATCAATAATACCATCCAGGAGGGAAGATGCAACAGAGAGTGAGATAGAGTCAGACTCGCCTCCAACATCATCAGAAACAGTTTAGAGTAGCTCAAAGGCATTAGACAAAACCACAGGAGGGGGTTCCAAAAGCAAAGGAGGCAATGGTAATGCCTGGGGGTAATTTCTCATAGACCTCCAATGCATAACACTAGTGGGTACTCGGGGGGTGGCATAGTACTGGGGCCTGGAACAGGGTCCAGGACGAGCTGGACAGGTTGGACAGGGTCAAGGGTAGGAGGGGTCATCTCAGTAAGTGGTGCCACACAGGGAGGCCACCTGGGGTATCACAACCTGATCTACAACAGGCTCAGGGACCTGCAATAGAGGTCGAGTGACTACTGAAGTCAGCTCTACTAAGGTGGTCCTAAGACGAGCCTTCTGGGCTTGCGTAATTACAAAACATTGATCAGCACCATCATCATGTGTGGCCTGATTATGAGCAGCCCACAGACAATTCTGAAACGTATGACCCGGCTCATCACAAAGATTACATTTACACTCATTTAGACAGTGAATCCCCACATGACCCAATTCTCCACCGGTATTTAATTTCAGCTTATCACAGACATTACTAAGGTGAAAGGGGTCACCACACCGGTAACAAGCTTTCAGTTGTCCAGGGTAAAACAAGACCCCCCTATCATGACCTATAAAAAAAGAATTAGGTATGTGCACAGGACCAGAATCATTAGATTGTAACAAATCCTTAACCTTCCAGCCTCCAGCCCAAATATTCTCTGTGTCCAATATTGCCTCAGGCTGACCCTGAACAGTACAACGTTGTTTTAGCCAATAGACAACATCAGTGACATCAACACCTTCATTCCAAAACAGGACAGTAATATTCTTAAAGGCTGGTTTGGAAAGGGGAATGGCCTTAAATGGGGTCCACAGGACAGTATTTCTTAAGGCATGATATCGTGACCAAAAACGCTCCAAGCCACGAGGTGTTTGGAAGCTGACATCAAACATAGTTTCACCGGAAATATGAATCAGTGCATATATTTCGTGAGAAAAGAATTTCAGAGAGTCTTTGAGTAGTGTCCGAGCTACATACACTCAGTCCAGTGGCTCAGGTAAACCGCCCACATAAGCCAATCATACTGCATTATGCCACTTTGCAGCCAGAATTGGAAATTTAAACAATGAGGAAAAAGAATGATTTGGCTCTATTTTCTTTGAGGGGGACTCCACTACTGCAGGAGCTGTATTCTCTGTAATGGTAGTGGGAGACGCAGCACGAATAAGAGAACCCTGCAAAGGTTCCAAGACTGGGTGCTGGGTAAGTTCCAATTCCTTGGGGAGACACAAGGGGTCAGACATAGGCAGACTTCTGTTTGGTGAATGCTGCAGCTCAGGGAAAATCATTGAGACAGGGGACCGAATAGGGACTTGACCAGAAACCCACTTCCCCTCTGTAGGTTCCGGCACCCAGCCAGCTCCTTGCAATGCCGTTTCTATAGACCAGGTAGGTGTTGTAGTAGGATTGGTATCAAGAGATAGCAATTGAGAGGGAGAACGTGCCACAATAGGCAAACTAGGCACTGTATGCAATGATGTCACTGTAGTCTGCGGGGGCGGCTGAGAAGCGGGCGGGAGTATTCCAGCTGAGAACTCGCCAGGATGGGCTGCACAGGGCAGCACCGCAGCCACTTGAAAAGGCAATGTAGGCTGTTGCAAAGTATTATTGTGGGCTGCAGGAGACATACATCCTGCCAATCTGACTTCACGAATCCATTGCAGTTCTCTGTTCAAATTCTTCTTCATAATCACAAATCGAGATTCTGCATCACCCAAACGGTCCTGAAGCTCCTTTTCAGCCAAACAGACAGTAGCAGAGTCAAAAGTGGAAAAATCCCTCATTGGGACGGCAAGGGGTAAAGACGTTTGAGAGTCCATGTCAGGGTGACCCAGCAGAGGTTCTAAAGTTGTAACCTGTAGTGTATATTCATTTTCTGCAGTAGACACAGAAACCAGCATTGCTTCAGTAGTTGTAGACGTGGTCTCTACACACACAGAGGCAGGAGTTGAGACCAGGTCTCCCACCTCCTCAGCAAGCAAGGGTGCATCCGCCATCTTGGACAGAGGTTCCCCCTCTGAAGAGTAGGGGAACTTCCCCAGTGTCCTGGCCGAATTTCCCTCATTCACTAAAAATACCACCAACAGCTTAATCTGGTTCAAGGTCAGTTGGCATTCATCTGTAGCCAACTCCCCCTGGGTCATGCCTGAAAATAGGCAGAATTTGTCTAGTGCACTTACCCGGTTAATAAAAACTAAATAAAAATAAATAAATGTATAATCCTTTGGTACATTTCAAGGTGTCTCCAATGTGTGCAGAAAATGAAAGCTAGTTTACATTGAATAAACTAAAACATCCAAATGGAAAAATACACTATCAAAAATGTTTTCACAAACGTTGGATTACACTGAAGACATTGCTTTTTAAGTCTTTGCTGTTGCGGGGGCGGGGGGTTAACACTGAGAGAAATCCAGGACCAACAATACAGGGACCTAAATTGATTTCCGTAATGACCAATGTAAAAGTGCTAAAGTTTGTGCATTTAAATATCAGAAGTATAATGACACATTTTGATGAATTAAAATTGTGGGTTGAATGTGAGAAATGTGATATACTTGCATTGAATGAAACCTGGTTAAAGAAATCAATTGTAGATGAAGCTATTGGCATTGAGGGTTATACAATTTACCAAAATGGTAGGTGTAAGGGTAAAGGGGTTCTCCTATACATAACAGGTATCTATGAAACTGAATTAATAAAGGCAGGACATCATAATACTACAACTTATTTTTTTACAATAGAAATAACAGCGGGTGGAGTACAAGGAACTCAGATGTATTTTTCCTGTATATATTTGACCCCCTAAACTGCAAAGGTTGACATTGATATTCTGGATGATTTGCTAACCCTAAACAAAAATAATAATAAATCATATTATTATTGGTGATTTTAACTTAGATAGGTCTATTTTAAGTAATAATGAAAAAACAAAGAATACTGTGCCTGTGAAGGGTTACCATCAAATAATAAACACTAAGGAAAAATTATAAGAATGGGGGGGGCAACAATTGACTGGGTACTGCTGGGTACTGACAAATGAACTTAATTTTTAAGTGCTTCAGGAGTCTTGAAGGATGTGATCTCTGACCACTGTCCAATATTTATGATAAGGGAAAACCAGAAAACAATAGTTAATGAAATAAATATTAATGAGATCTGATCCTTCAAGAACCTGACTGATGATATTTTTATAGTAGAAAGTGACAACATTGAATGGTCTCCTGTGTACAATATAACTGATATAAATAAGTTTTTTAGTGTACAAACATTGAAAATTGTTGATACGTATGCACCCCCCCACAAAAAAAAACACAGGATAAGAAAGAAAAACACACCCTGGTTAAATTCTAATATGACAGATTTATTTAAAATAAGACACTCCTTATGGAAACAGTATAAAAAAGGTGCAATAAATGGTTTAAATAATTATCATAAAATCTGAAACACTAGTAAGGCAGAAATTAAAATAGTCAAACAGACTTACTATAAAGACGAACAACTAAAAAAACCTATTAAATCCAAGGAAATTTTGGTAATTGTTTAAAGAACTCAATCAACATTTAAGTACGGGTAAGGTAAACAAACTCAAAATTGGAGAAATTGTATTAGGTAATGACAAGGATGTGTCAAAAGCTTTTAATGTGTTTTTTGCAGATATGACTGAATATGAAAAACAGATTGATTATAATTTTGAGAATTTATATGATACAGCAAAAACCATAACTCTGGATTTAAATAAACAAAGTAACTCAAAAGATTAAACTAATCCACAAACCTTTAGTTTTTTCAAAGTAAAAGAAAAAGAGGGGTTTTCACCTTTTAAAAAAACTACATGATAACAAAGGCTCTGGTGTAGATGAGTTGTCTCCAAGGCTACTGAAATTAGTTGTGGATAAACTGTCTAGGCCAATGACTTATTTATTTAACTTGTCTTTATGCACAAACACAGTACTGGAACAGTGGAAGATGGGGAAATATAACACCAATTTTCAAAACTGGTGACAAGCAGTTAGTCACCAATTATAGACCTACAGTATATCTGTTTTGCCTGTATTGGCAAAAATGTTGGGAAAAAATCATATTTGGGCAAGTATCAGGACATTTGGAGAACAATCAGCTACTAAGTGCAGATCAGTATGGATTCAAAGGGGGTTACAGTACGTCAACAGCCTTGGTCAGGTTAACAAGTGATATATATGATAGTATGGATAAAGGATTACTTACTGGCGGGATCTTTGTTGACCTGACCAAGGCCTTCAACTTGGTGGACCACCCCATTCTGATCCATAAACATAAACTGATGTGGGTGGATAACTATGTACTAGGTTTGTTCAAAAAGTATTTAACAAATAGAAAACAGCAGGTAAAAATTGGTCTGCCAAATCCAAGAAGAGAAATGTTCACACAGGGGTACCACAAGGTTCTGTTCTGGGGCCACTCCTGTTTTCCATATTTATAAATGACTTTACATCACATCTTTTGTTAACTTCCATGGGACACTGTGCTGCACGTTCCCACTGTCCCTATGTAGTACTGTGAGTCATGCGCAGTTGGCAGCAGATAGTTCTAGTTCAACATGGTGGGTGGGAGAAATGTAAACAAAAACAAAGAAAAACTGAGAAAATTATGGTGTGACAGTGTAGCAAAAAAAAGAAAGATTACCAGGTAAGTGCTCAACAGATCACAGGGGGCAAACTGTTGCAAAAGATCTGATTTTTAAGGCTGTGGGTGGAGCCTACAGCCCTTTTGGGATCGGCTCATAGTAGCTTACAAAAACAGCCAATAATTGAACCTTCCTTTAGACTTTTGGAAGCATCCTTCTGAAAGTCCAATGGAGCTTGAAACCCTCCACCACAATCGGCTGCTATGGAATAACAGCCGCACTATTTCGGCTGTTAATTTTGCATTCTGGGGCATGAACTGTGCATGCACAACTCGCATGCATGTGCAGTTCCACTGGCACTGTCGTGCTGTGAATGGCAAAATGCCATTTACTACAGCTGCACATGTGTGAGTGTCACATATGCATAGCTGCGCTGCTGCCACCAGCAGAAAAACCCTCCCACTGCTGCTGTCCTCCCATACTGACACTGGGGTCCCCAATCCCTGTGTCAGCATTATGTAGACCCCCTCAACTCATGTGGCACACTGGGAACCCACCTCAGTGTGCCCAAATGTACTTCTTTGCCTCATGCCAACATGGGGGTGCCCAATCCCCATGTTGGCAGTATGTGTCCCCCCTACTGCTGTGGCACACTTTGAGCCCACCCCAGTGTGCCCAAATGTTTGTTTTTTCTCCGCTCTGCTCACATCAGGGTGCCCAGTCCCTGTGTCAGCATCAAGTACCCCCCAACTCATGTAGCACACTGGGAGCCCACCTCAGTGTGCCCAAATGTAGATATATATATATATATATATATATATATATATATATATATATATTTCCTGTAAATAAAGAAAACCTTTCCCCGACGTGTTTTTTTTAACTTGTAAAAAAGAAAATGGTCCTTCACTGTCATTTTTAACCTGTAAAAAAGGAAATGATCCTTCATTATTGCCCCAGTTGCCCCTCCCCCATCACCACCCTCCCACTGAGCACCCACCTCCGCATACCCCCTTACCCCATGCTTACCTTCGGAAGTCAGTGCTGTCATCGTCTCTGGACTGGGACACGTCTGCACTCTTCAAAGCCGAACTGCAAACTGAAAAATCAAAGGTAAGAGTGCTATAACAACATTCAATTGGATTTTCAACTTAAGTTGAATTTTGTCCCCAAATTTTCAACATGGGGTTATTGGGACCCCACCTCATGACCAGTGCCACTGTCATTTCATTACTCAGTCCCAAAAGGTGATTTTTGTGGTAGCTTTGTGTAATCACCTTTTGGGACCGATTAACAAAACAACAGTGCCACTGTTCATGAGGCGGGGTCCCAAAAAGCCCATGTTGCAAATTTGGTGAAAAAACTCCAAAAAATGACTGCGTTATGAGCGTGCATTGCACAGTTTCAACATAAGCTCCAAACTTTGCCAATTTTTAAAATTTTCACTCCAGATTTCCAACACTGCCATTTTTGCACACCTCCTTTTTAACAGTACAGCTGTCATTTTTCACATCCTGCCTGAAACGTGTTTTTTTACCTGTAGCATATAATGGCATGGTTCCTCTGTGAAATCACCTTTTGGGACAAGTGAGCAAAATGACATTGGCGCTCTTCATGAGGAGAGGTCCCAAGCAGGTGTTGTTGAAAATTTGGTGCAACACCTCCAAAAAATTGCCAAGTTACACCCTGGTGTTCCATAATTTATATGCACACGTGTAACTTTGGTCACTTAGCAGCTCTTCACAGCCCTATCAGCTCTGGCCACAGCTTGTTTTATGTAGTACTGCTGCTTTAATAGAACATTGGATTCTTGGGGGGGGGGAAATTGGTGCAGTCTCCAAAATTCTTTGTACTTTGGCACTTTTACTTCGTGGCAGGATACATTCAAGGAATGTTAAATTTTGAAGCACAAGTAGGAGGAAGAAGGGGAAAAGGAAACACCAGACCCCAGAAGTGAAGAGGCAGCTTTCTCTATCAAGCATTGACTCCCTAGAAGATGACCATAAAGCCATGCTGAGACTGTGGAGGTATCAATACAGGAGACCTTTGGCCATGTGGGTAGGGGTCTAGGCAGAGTAATGAAAAGAACCTCTTGATATTATGGTCAGTTGCAGCTACCAGTCACCTCCATGGTTGCCCTGCATTGCAGGGTGTCCTTGGAAGGGGGAAAGCTATACAAAACCTAAGTGAGACACAATGCATGACTCTATGAGACAGGAGCAGTGGGCAGTTTGGTCCTCCCATTCCCATCCCTAACAGCTTTACTGTGTGTCGGACTGTAGTGGGTGTAGAGGCAGGTATCAAGCCATTAGCCCCTGACCTACAAGTGAGTCAATTCACCTCAGGATAGTTAATTTCATAAGAAATATACCCTGTACATAGTACCCTACATCTCAACTTCTTTGGGAAATAATAGACTGCACATTCACAGTACCATCACCAGTGTGTGTGTGTGTGTGTGTGTGTGTGTGTGTGTGTGTGGAGGGGCTAGAACTGAAAAAGTGACACCATACATTGCTCCTTAGCACCTTTACAATGGGTGGCATTAGGCATAGCCATGACACTTCACCCCTTCTCACAAACCCTGATATGAGCTATGCATTAGCGCACAGCATGTTTTCAGTTGGTAAGAGGTAAATGTCAAAACAGGAAGTAGTACCAGACAATTTTTATGTTTGCTTGCATGCATGTGCAAGAAACATAGTGCCATCATCTGAGTTTTCGGAGGTGTGGCACCCTGTCTTCCAATTCAGTCAGTGTGTTTGCAGGCGTGGCCACAGTTTGCCAATGAATGCTGCAGCTGTCTATGACAGCAGTTGAAAATGCAGTGCTGTACAGTTCAAAGGGAGAGCTACACTTCAGTGAGCAGCGATAAGATATCGCGTGCTAATGCGCTCCTCCCACACACACACACACACACACACACACATTTTGTGTGCTCATGCTCCCCCCTGCACACACTGTATGGCCGATGGGGGTGCCCAATCCCCCATCAGCTCTGCTGCACTCCCCCCAACAAAGTTCCAGGTGTCACACTGGGAGTCCACCCCAGCATGGCAACAGTCCATATGGCTGACAGGGGGTACCCAATGCCCCCATAGGCTCCTCTGCCATCCCAAACAGTCTTCCAGCTGCCACGCTGGGAGCCCACCCTAGCATGGCACAAGTCCCACGTCATCTAAGGGAAAAAAAAAATGAAAGAAAAAACCTTCCCTCACTGACTGTCCTGACCCCCTCCCTCCACGCCCACCCTCTGTGCACCCTGCCTCCACACACCCCCACCTCACCCCATACTTACCTCCGGATCTTCGGTGGACCGGGAACACGTCTGCACTCTTCAAAGCTGGCCGTGAACTGAAGAAATGTTGGTAAGCTCTATAATGGAATAAGTAGGGTTTTTTCAACTTTGCTGCATATCTCAGGCATTTGGGGGAATTTTTTCAATGAATTTTCAACACGGGGTTTTTGGGACCCCACCTCAGGAATTCTGTCACTGTCATTTTGTTAATCAGGCCCGAAAGGTGATTTCGCGGTCACTGCACGGAACTACCTTTTGGGACTGATTTATGAAATGACAGTGTCACAGTTCATGAGGTAGGCCCCCAAAAACCCTATGTTGAAAATCTGGTGAAAAAATTCCCAAAAATGACTGTTTTACGAGCATGCGTTGAGCTGTTCCTACACATGCTCGTAAGTTTGTGAATTTTCAATATGATCACTCCAGATTTTCAACATTGCCATTTTACCACACCTCCTTATGAGCAGCACAGCTGTCATTTCTCACTTCTTGCCCAAAATGTGCTTCCGCGCATATAGTGCACAATGGCACAGTCGGTGTGCAAAATCAATGTTTGGGACAAATTAAGAAAATCACAGTGACACTGTTTATGAGCAGAGGTGTTAAAATGGCTATGTTAAAAATCTGGTGAAAAAATTCCCAAAAATGTTTGTTTTGCGAGCATGCATTGCGCTATTCTTATGCACGCTTGTAAGTTTGCAAATTTTCAATATTTTCACTCCAGATTTTCAACATTGGTATTTTACCACACCTCCTTATGAGCAGTACAGTTGTCATTTTTTACATCTCACCCAAAATGTGTTTCCGCCATGAAGCGCATATGCTAATGGCACAGCCGGTGTGCGAAATCAATGACTGGGACAGATTAAGAAAATCACAGTGACAATGTTCATGAGCAGAGGTGTTTTTTTTTTTTTTAATTTTAGTTGTTTAACCAGGTATAGCACGCTCAGCTGGAAGCTTTTTTACAGGAGCGACCTGGGAGCACAAGCAGGTTAAGTGACTTGCTCAGGGTCACACAGTATGCAAGTGGAAGCTGTGGGATTCAAACCCAGGTCTGGTCTGCTAGATGTCACCAGATTTGCAGCTCAGAGCCTTAGCCCACTGCACTATACTGCCTCCTAAAAGTGTTAAAATGGCTATGCTAAAGATTTGGTGAAAAAATTCCATAAAATGATTGTGTTACGAGCGACCATTTTGCACTTTCCATGCATCCTTCTAAGTTCATGGATTTCTAATATTTTCAGTCCAGATTTTCACCACTGGCATTTTTCCACACTTCCTTATGAACAGTACAGCTGTCATTTTTCACACCATGGCCGAAATGTGATTCCACACTTCCAGCGCAGAAATGCATGGTTGCTGTGAGAAATCACTGTTCGGGACAGATTAATAAGATCACAGTGACACTGTTCATGAGCGGAGGTTCCAAAATGCCTGTGTTGACAATCTGCTGTAAAAAATCCCCAAACTAATTGCATTATGGGTGTGTGTTGCACATTTTATACACACGCTTGTGACTTCACCAGTTTTTTTAATATGTTCACTGCAGATTTTCAGCATTGCCATTTTTTGCACCTCCCCATGAACAGTACAGCTGTCATTTTTCACATCATGTTCGAAATGTGTTTTCACACTTGTGGTGCCAAATGGCGTAGTCGCTGTGTGAAATCAGCTTTCAGCTAACAAACTGATATTGCCACTGTTCATAAGGTGGGGGTCACAAAAATACCTTGTTGAAAATTTGGAGTGAAAATGCCAACGAATGCCTGAGACATTAGGGTTTCCGACCATGACGCCCGACCATGTAGAAATTGACAGGCATTAGGGGTGTGACTTGGGATTCTCGCCTGTAATGCTCATACCATTCCACACCCTGCAGCCAGTGAGAGGCATTGAGGTGTGCCTTGGACTCTTCGGCTCCAAAGTTCACCCCATTCTCCTATACAGGACCCATCTCACCATATTTCCTGCTGGAATGGGGTGAGCATAAAAGCCAAAGACGCCAAGGCACACCATGACACTTGTCAGTGTCTGCAGGATAGAGTGTGGTGAAATGGCGTGGCTGTTATGCCTCATGACCCAAAGGCACACCCCAATGCCTGTCAGTCTCTGCAGGGTGGTGGTGGGGTTGGCTTCAGTTCAATACTTCACTGTCATTCCTATTATGCAGCTCTCTAACTCCTACACTACCAATGCCAATGCAAAAGCAAACATTCGGTATTGACAAATGCTTGTTTAGCTACCTCTCTGTATGGCCAGTTCACTGCAGTAATCCAATTTCAAGTTGCTCTACACAATTCAGGGCAGCAGGAAATACTTGGCAAGCACAGACATGGCAGTGTCCAAGGCTGGTTGTGAGAAAGAACCTGGGGTTATAGGTCTTGCAAACATACTGTATATGCCATTGCAGCACTATGCCTAGTGTGTCTAGTGGCAACCATCAGAGGAAAGAAGTTAAAAGAGTGGGAGGCTGTGTTCACTCTATCTTATCTTCTCTTTACTTTCTTACTCTTCTTCATTTCCTGTCAGGGTGACCAACCTGGCACTTCTTTTTCTTATCTGCTCTATTCTTTAGGTAGCTCCTTATAAATGTTGAAAATATGCCACATGAAATTAACACCTGGCCCCCATATGCTTACAGCCTTGTGCTGTATGAACCATATTGTTTCCAAATATCAAAATGGAGTTAATATTGAGAATGTTTTGCCAAATCTGTGTCCTGTTAGAAATGAATAGCAATAGTGCGCATGATCGCACTATCACACAATAGCGCTGTCGTGCAGGAGTATGCGCACAATCGTGAGGGTAGTGTGTGCATGATCACATGGACAGAATGCACACAATCATGCAGCAATGTTAAGGAATTAAGCTGTAGACCTCCCAAATGCCTGTTCCTGCTTGTTTTTAGAGTTTAGAAGTTTAGAGAAGAAAGTGAGGCACTGCAAATGGAAAGCGAGTGTTTGGCTGCTGCTATGGTGATAGTAAGCAGACCCTGCAGTTGCCATTCAGCGCTCGCTCTGTCCCCAAAATAAAAATAAGTGCACTTATTAGATAAATGCTGCAAAGAGAGTGCAGACTTAGCTGCAGATTTAGCAAAGCCACATTTGGGTTTAACATAGAAACGTAGAATTTGATGGCAGATAAGGACCGCTTGGCCCACCTAGTCTACTAATTTCCCTACCTTACGGATAAGCTGAAGATCCTAGTTAACCAACAGCCTACTTCCTCCTACCCCCCGCTAGAATTGCCTTATGCCTGTCCCATGCATTCTTGAATTTCTCCACTGTTTTTGACTCTATGATCTCCTCAGGAAGGCTGTTCCATGCATCTACAACCCTCTCTGTGAAGAAATACTTCCTCACATTACCTCTGAGCCATCCCCTCTCTATTTTCAAATTGTGCCCCCTTGTTCTTGCACATCTCTTTTTCTGAAAGATGCTACCCTCTTGGACTTTGTTGATTCCCTTGAGGTATTTGAAAGTTTCTATCATGTCCCCCTTCTCCCTCCTTTCCTCGAGGCTATACATCTTAAGCTCCTTTAGTTTTTCTTCATATGTCTTCTGACCCTGCACCATTTTGGTTGCCCTCCTCTGGACAGCCTCCACCCTGTCAATGTCTTTATGGAGATGGGGTCTCCAGAACTGTACTCAGTACTCCAGATATTTATTGTGGGCTAAACTTGTTGTTTTCAAAAGCAAGGAAACCAAGAAAGTGAAAGTCTAGTAGGAGTGTGTCTCCTGAAATGTTTAGCTGAAGGCTGAAATGTTTAGCCGTCTGGAAGCTGCAACAGAGGAAATAAAGTAGATAATGTGCAGCTTAGTATAAAATAGAAACATAAACATAGAAACATAGAATGTGACGGCAGATAAGGACCGCTTGGCCCACCTAGTCTGCCCATTTTCCTACCTAACAGATAAACTGCAGATCCTAATTAACCAACAGCTTACTTCCTCCTACCCCCCCACTAGGACTGCCTTTTGTCTGTCCCATGCATTCTTAAATTCCCCCACTGTTCTTGACTCCACAACCTCCTCAGGGAGGCTGTTCCATCATCCACAACCCTCTCTGTGAAAAAATACTTCCTCACATTACCTCTGGCCGTCCCCCCTCTATCTTCAAATAGTGCCCCCTTGTTCTTGCGCATCTCTTTTTCTGAAAGATGCCACCCTCTTGGACTTTGTTGATTTCCTTGAGGTACTTGAAAGTTTCTATCATGTCCCCTCTCTCCCTCCTTTCCTCAAGGGTATACATATTAAGCTCCTTTAGTCTTTCTTCATATGTCTTCTGGTGCAGACCCTGCACCATTTTGGTTGCCCTTCTTTGGACAGCCTCCACTCTGTCAATGTCTTTGCAGAGATGGGGTCTCCAGAACTGCGCACAGTACTCCAGATGGGGTCTCACCAACTGTCTGTACAGAGGGATAACAGCTTCCTGTTTTCTACTATTGATGCCTCTCCCTATGAATCCCAGTATCCCCCCAGCCTTCCTTACTGCCTTCTCACATTGCCTGCCCACCTTAAGGTCATCTGATATAATTACCCCCAGGTCCTTTTCCATTTTTACTGTTGTCAGTATCTCACCCCCCATTGTGTACTCTTGCCCTGGGTTTTTGTTTCCCAGGTGCATTACCTTGCACTTCTTTGCATTGAATCTGAGTTGCCATACATTTGACCATTCCTCCTACCTTGCCAAGTCCCTTCTCATCCTTTTCACTCCATCTGGTGTATCAACCCTGTTGCAGATCTTTGTGTCATCTGCAAAGAGACATGCTTTTCCTTCCAGTTCCTCTGCAATGTCACTTATAAAGACATTAAAAAGGACCGGTCCCAGTACTGAACCCTGCGGTACCCCGCTAGTAACCCTCCTTTCTTCACTGTGGACTCCATTTACTACTACCCTTTGCATCCTGTTGTCTAGCCAATTTTTTATCCAGGCTACCACCTTGGGACCCACTCTAAGGCTGGCTAACTTGTGTATAATCTTTTGTGGGACCGTAATCAAATGCCTTGCTAAAATCTAGGTAAGCCATGTCCACAGCCCCTCCCTGGTCTACTACTTTGGTCACCCAGTCAAAGAAATCTATTAGATTCATCTGACATGACCTTCCCATTGTGAATCCATGCTGTCTTGGGTCCTGTGCCCACTGGCCTCTAGGTACTCAACAATTCTTTCCTTCAGAAGTGATTCCATCATTTTCCCTACCACTGAGGTCAAACTAACTGGTCTGTAGTTTCCTGCCTCTGTCCTCCTCCCACTTTTGTGAAGAGGAATCACATCCACCCTCCTCCAGTCCTCAGGTACCACCCCATCCTCCCATGATTTGTTAAAGAGAGTAGTCAGCGGTGTCATTAGTTCTACCCTTAGTTCTTATAGAATTCTTGGGTGAATCCTATCAGGCCCCATTGCTTTGTCCACCTTCAATTTTATTAGTTCTTTCAGAACCCTTTCTTCTGTAAATGGACTGGTATTGACCCCCGTCTTCACAGTGTTTTTCTTATTTGTTTTAGGTACCTCCCCCTTCTCTTCCTTTGTGAATACTGAGCAGAAATATTCGTTCAGTATCCCTGCTTTTCATTGTCACCCTCTACCCACATTCCCTTCCCTTTATTAAGCCTCAGTATCCCTCCTTCGGTCTTTCTTCACTCCCTAATGTACCTATAAAAGGTCTTATCCCCCTTCTTAACAGAGTTGGCTATCCTTTCCTCGGTTTGGGCCTTTGCTATTCTGACTGCCTTTCTAGCTTCTTTCTGCTTTAACTGAGAAAGTTCTCTGTCCTTCTCCCTCTGTGTTTCCTCATATTTCCTGAATGCTATCCTTTTCTCCTTAACCTTCCCTGCCACCTCTTTTGAGAACCATAGCGTTTTTTTCCTTCGTTGTGTTTTGTTGATTTGCTTTACACAGAGGCTTGTTGCCTCTGTGATGGCTGTTTTGATTACTCCCCATTGTTCCTCCACCCCTCCTTCTTGCCTGTTTGCTAGTGCTTTTCTGAGGCACTCTCTCATTTCCCAAAGTCAGCCCTCCTAAAGTCCAGTACTCTTGCTTTTGTATGGCTTGATTGTATGGCTGTGTTTATCGTGAACCACACTGTTTGGTGGTTGCTTGTTCCCAGATGGCTACCCACTTCAAAATCTGAGATTCTTTCTCCGTCCCCATTTGAGGGTACCAGGTCTAAGATTGCTCCCTCCCGAGTGGGTTCCAATACTAGCTGTCTGAGGCATGCCCCCTGTAGGGCATCAACAATGACCCTGCTCTTGGATGTGCCTGCAGCAAAGGTGCTCCAGTTAACATCTGGAATATTCAGGTCCCCCATCAACAATATCTCCCCTTTTTCTGCCATTCTAAGGAAGCCTTCTATCATTTCCTTGTCCATTTCCTCCCCTGAGATGGGGATCTATATACAACCCCCATGCAGATTGTGGTGCCATTTCCTGTCTCCAGGGTGACCCAGAGTGTCTCATCTGCTCCCTGTTTACTCTTTAGTTCTGTTGCTTTGATCCCTTCCTTTACATAAAGGGCTACTCCTCCTCCTCTTTTACCCTCCAAGTCCCTCCTGTGTATTGTGTATCCTGGTATGTTGACATCCCAGTCATGGTTCTCTGTGTACCATGTTTCTGTGACTGCCACAATATCCAGGCAACCCTCTTCCATCAAGGCCACTAGTTCAGCGAGCTTGTTACGCAGACTATGGGCATTGGTACTCATCACCCTCCACTTTTTGATGGCCTTACCCCTTTTAGCCCCATTCCTGTCCTTACTGCCTTTGCCTATTTTTACATTTACTTCTGTCCTGCTCCCTAATGACTTCTCTACCTTGGTGTTTACCTCACTAATTACTGTTGTTTGTGGGGGGAGGCTGGGATTTCCTTGCTCCTTTTCAGTACCTCCCCCCTTGGCTAGTTTAAATGCTTGCCAATGAAGCATTTAAACCTCTCACCTAGGATCCTGGTCCCCCCGGACAGATGCAGACCATCGCACCAGTATAGGTCTGCATCCCGCCAGGTGGCTCCCCAGTCCCCAATGAAGCCAAAACCCTGAGCTCCACACCAGTTTTTCAACCATTCATTTAATTCCCTGGTGAGGAGTACCCTAGCATCACCCTTGCCATAGACAGGCAGTACCTCCGAGAAGGTTACTGTATGCGCTACTTGTCTAAGGCCCCTCCCCAACTATACAAACGCCTCTTGCACTGCTCTGATCCCATTCCTAGCCAGATCATGTGTCCCTAGGTGGACAATGACATCCAGCTCCCTCCCTCCTGCAGCTGCTCCCACGATCCTGAGGATTCGCTTCCTGTCCCTCCAAGCTGTGGTGCCAGGAAGGCACCTTATCTCCCTCTCCCCTTCCTCCCCCATTTCTACCCCCTAATGATTGAGTCCCCCACCAGGAGTTGTTTCCTACCCCTGTGGGGTCTCATGCCACCCTCCTGTGGGTCTCCTTTGTGAAGGTGCCCAGCATCCTCCTTGGTCTCCACTGCAGGTGCCTCCGTAGAGGAACCACTATCCACCAGAAGAGCGAATGAATTGTGGAGCAGTACAGCTGGAGGGATGCAACTCTGTACCACCACCATCTCCCTCCCTGAGCCCACCCTGGTCCAGCCTGTCCTTTTTCTTGGCAACCTCTGAGGTAGTGGCATTGGCCCTGGTGGTCCCTGGGTGGGGGAGGAGGTTTCACGAATCCTAGCCAGGTCAGCCTGGAGATGGACAACCTCCTCCCTCAGGGTGCCTGCAAATAGGGCAGCATCACAGCTCCAGAATGTCTCCCGGAACACTGCCGCCCCACAGCCATTGCACTGCACCACTGCTGAAAGATAAAGGAGGCTGTTCCTGGTATAATGTACAGTAATAATAAATATTAAACAGTTTCCTGAACATACATTAAAAGTGAACGCAATTAAGAAAAGGTTTCTATTTCAGAGCTACCCTACCTTTGCAGAGCAAATGAAGAGGGAGTGTGCCCCTGCTTGTTTATTCTGGGAAGGTTAGAGTTCTCTAGAAAAAAATACATTTTTTTTTAAATATTTTGTTTGTATTTCTCACCTAGGAGAGGGCAGGTTACCGTCTGCTATAAGACTGGCAGTCCTGAAAGTGACTGTATTCATAGAAAGACTAATGGTGATGTTACTGAAAGGGGAGGAGTTAAAAAGTCCCTGATGATGCTTTTACTACTAATTAAGGTTTCTCTAAGTTAAAATAGTACTTATCCAGCATTACATATGTCATGTTGAAAGAAGACATAGTAAGCTTTATACTTACAGAATTTAATGCCTAGCCTTAAGTTCCAGAGTAGAGGAATAAGTTTTTTTTGGTATAATTGCTAGTCACATGTCAGTGATGTCATAATTGTTGTAGCATAAAACCTGCCCACTAAGGCCCCAGGGAAAGAGATGTTGGTCAGTACCTTCTGACCAAGCAAGGGAGAGGAGATGTGAGTGCTTACACACAGGACTGTGAAAATATTGGATATACAGAGAAGAGCAGGGAGTCTGAAGAAAGGCTTGTCTGAGTTTTGTTTTGCTTTTATTTTGCTGTGAAAGTTTGATCACCCATTTATTTCTTTTCTGTAAATATTTTAAACAGTGATTTTTCTTCATCATTTTGGAAATAAAATGATAAAAGCAACACCAGTGTTTTTTATGCACTTTATTTGATGACTGGAGTTTGTTATTGAACCCACAGGCTTACATTAGTGTCCAAAGTGGGATATTTAACCTGGTGCATTGAGGCTGCTTGGGAGGCGTACCAGGGAGTGTTGCATTATAAATGCCCAAGCAGATGCAAGAGCGTAAACAGTCAGACCAAACTTCATTACATCTCACGAGGTCAGTGAGAGAGAGAAGACTGGAGAGCCCTTGTTGCCAGGATTAAACCCTATGATGAGACCTACGATGAAGAAGACGGAGGATGAAGAAGAAAAGGTACTGGCTGCAGCACCAAAGCCAGAAGTAAGACAGGTACCTCCGCCACCTGTTGACTCTAATGAACTGCTAAAGTGGCTATGTGTACACCAGATTGATATGGAGAAGCAGAGGGAGGAAGACCAAAGACAGAGGGACGAGGACCGAAGACTTCAGGCAAAGGAAAGGAGAAGACAGGACCAGAAATGGAATGACACCTTGAAGGCCATCCAAGAGATGTCACAAGGGCAGGCAGAATGAACCATGCCTAGAGACATTAAGCTAGTCAAACTAACAGAAAGTGATGACATCAAAGCGTATCTCACTACCTTCGAGAGAGTGGCTCAGACTTCCAACTGGCCCCAGGACTAGTGGGTAGTAAGACTGGTACCCTACTTGTCTGGGAGGGCACAGTTGGTATATAGCCAATTAAGTGTAATGGATGCTGCCACCTATGCCAAAGTTAAAGAAGGGATACTGTGGAAGTATAACATCGGCACGGAAACTTATCGTCAATGGTTCCGTTCGCAGAAGATGTACAATTATGACACTCGCAGGGAAACCTATGCAAGATTAAAGGATTATTTTGCTAAATGGCTGCAACCAACAACCCAACCTGTTGACCAGATTGTGGAACTCATCACCATTGAACAGTTTATCCAGGTTTTGGCTTTTGATGTTCAAGTCTTGGTGAACGAGCACAAACATGAAACAGCAGAGGAGACCATAAAACTGGCTGAGGATTATCTAGCAGCCAGGACTTCGCGATCCAGAGGACAGCCAGGTAGCCAAGGAACCTCTGCAATCCAGGTAAGATCTTTTTATTCTCAAAATACGCAGAGCCAGAATTAGAGACAAGTACAATATGCAAGAAGGGATAGAGGGGGTAGAATCCCATACTCAGAACTGATTTGCCATGTCTGCCTCGGGAAAGGTCATACTGTGAGAAACTGACCCAATAAAAGACAGGAGCCAACACATCTGGCTCTACATAGAAACATAGAATTTGATGGCAGATAAGAACCGCTTGGCCCACCCAGTCTGCCCATTTCCCTACCTAATGGATAAGCTGTAGATCCTAGTTAACCAGCAACCTACTTCTTTCTACCCCCACCCCCTAGAATTGGCAACATAGGCTATGTGGAGACAGTGGATATAGGTGATCAACAGACCTTGGGATTACTAGACTCTGGGAGCAGACAAAGCCTGGTAAGAGCTTACCTAGCTCCTGATTGTACAGTAACCCAGCAGGACACCACTGTTCGATGTGTCCATGGTGATATCCACCAGTATCACACTGCCCATATTGACTTGAAAGTGAACGATGCTTGTTGTAAAGTGCTAATCAGTCTAGTACCTAGATTACAGGTCCCTATCATCACTGGACAAGATTTTCCCACCTTTGCTACCTTGATAAGTAACCATCAGACATTTGTAGAGCAAGTCAATGTAGTTACAAGAGCTCAAGCAAAAGCCCAACTAGACTCTGTGTTTCCTTTTGAAGATGACTATTTCAAGACGGTGGGCAAAGGTAAAAAGTCTCAAAAGGAAAGAAGGGAGAAAAAGGTGTGGAGAGAACAGCATGCTGATGGAATATTAAACAGGATACCAGGACTGCCTAGTAAAATAGGATTAAATAGGAGGCAGTATGGCGCAGTGGGTTAAGGCTCTGAGCTGCAAATCTGGAAACCTGGGTTTGAATCCCACAGCCCCCTAGGTGCATACTGTGTGACCCTGAGCAAGTCACTTAACTTCCTCGTGCTCCCAGGTTGCACTTGCAAACAAGCTTTCAGCTTAATGTGTCTCACCTGGTAAAATAATTAAATAAATAAAAAGCTTCTGTGATGGACAAATAGCAGACCAGTCGATGCAACCTTTATTTTTACAGGTGTCTACAGAAAAACAACCAGGACAATCATATTTTATGCATAAAAATAAAATGTTGTATAGAATTGCTGTAGATGTGCAAAATTATTCTGAGACTGAACAATTGATGGTGCCCCAAAAGAACAGAAAACAAGTGATGTTCTTAGCTCATGACATTCCTATGGCTGGCTATGAGGGGAGGGATGAGACTGTTCAAATAATCCTGTCCAGGTTTTGTTGGCCAGGTATCCACCAAGATATAGCTACTTACTGTAGAACTTGTGCAAAATGTCAACTGGTAGCACAAGGGGGGAAGAAAGACCCGATACCCTTGCAGCCCATTCCATATGTCACAACACCTTTCGATCAAGTAACAATGGATGTGGTAGGGCCTTTGCTTGAAAGTTCAAAGGGCAATCAGTACATCCTAGTTATCTGTGATTATGCTACCCGGTACCCCAAGGCCATCCCTATGAGGATAGTAACAGCTGCTCGAGTGTCTGAAGAACTGGCCAAGGTATTTAGTAGGATGGGGATTCCCAGGGTGATATTGACAGATCGTGGCAGTAATTTTATCTTGGTCATTTTAACAGAACTGTACAGATTGTTGGGGCTGACAGCACTCAGAACCTCACCATACCATCCACAAAAGGATGGATTAGTGGAGCGCTTTAATAAAACTATGAAGAAAATGCTCCAGAAGTATGTACATGAGGAGGGTAGAGACTGGGACAAATGTCTCCCCTACCTTTTGTTTGCATATAGGGAGGTGCCCCAAGCCACCACAGGATTTTCACCATTCTCCTTGTTATATGGGCACAATCCAAGAGGACCCTTAGATGTGATCAGGGAACACTGGGAAGTTGGGAAAACTGTTGGGTATACTAATGTTATTGATTACATGTTGTCACTCAGTAAAAGGTTGGTAAAAATATGTAACTCTGCCCAACGAGAATGTGGACCAGAAACAGCAGACCCAAAAAGTCAGGTATGATGTGGGGCTCAAAACTAAGCAGTTTGTACCTGGGGAAAAAGTACTGTTGTTGTTGCCCACCATCAAGAATAAGTTACTGATGTGGTGGCAATGGCCCTATGTCATTGTCTGACAAAAGGGCGTGGTAAATTATGAGATCGAGATGCCAGGACATAGACCTCTAAAATGCATTTATCATGCAAATGTGTTAAGGAAATGGGAAGAAAAACCAAAACCTGATGTAATATGCTATATACAACCACAGCAGGAGAAAACTGAGCTAGATATAGCATATGACCGTCTGGAGCCACTGCATGACGATACACCCATTCACATTAACCCAGACTTAGCAACAGCACAGCGACAAGAAATTGGCAGTCTCTTGACCTACTACAAAGGTACTTTTACAAAAGCCCTGGGAAGAGCTAAAGGGGTTGTCCATGAAATCAAGCTTTCCCAGATCAGGCCCATACACCAGAAACCATATAGGCTTCCTGAAAAAGTTAGGCAGGATGTGGTGGAGGAAGTAAAAAGAATGGAGCTAACCAAAGTTATTGTACCACCATGCAGCCCATGGTCTTCACCCCTGGTAGTAGTCAGTAAGAAAGAAGGTGGAGTGAGGTTATGCCTCCATTTTAGACACATAAATGCTGTTTCTGACTTCAATGGGTGCTCCATGCCTCAGATTGATGATTTGTTGGACCAAATAGGATCTGCTCAGTACATCAGTACACTTGAGTTAACAAAAGGGCACTGGCAGATCCCATTTGTACCCCAGGCCCAGGAAATAACAGCTTGCTGCACACCACTTGGTTTATACCATTTTACAATGATGCCATTTGGATTGCATGGGGCTCCTGCTAGGTACATGGATCATGTATTGAGACCCCATAAACCTTATAGTGCAGCATATCTGGATTATGTGGTGATCTATAGTCCAGATTGGGACACTCATTTGGTACACTTGAGTGCAGTCATCCAAAGCCTTAAAGACACTGGTTTGACCATTAATCCGGCTAAGTGTGCCATTGCAAAAACCGAACCCCATTATCTTGGTTTCATTATTGGAAATGGAGCTATAAAGCCCGAAGTAAGCAAGGTGGAAGCTGTGGCAAATAGTCCAGTGCCCAGTACAAAAAAACATGCAAGTTCATTCTTAGGCCTGGCCAGTTACTACCGCCGGTTTATTCTGTATTTTTCTACCATTGCCACACCCATTACAAACCTCACTAAAAATTGTTTTCCCACCAAAGTTACATGGACATCTGACTGTGACATTGATTTTAGAACAATAAAGGCTATTCTATGCTCTTCTCCAGTTCTTCACAGTCCAGATTTCTCTAGACCTTTTGAGGTCCAAACAGATGCCTCTGACACAGACATTGGAGCAGTTCTTACACAGCATGACACACATGGAGAACATCCCATCCTTTTTCTAAGTAGAAAGCTCCATGAAAGGGAAAGGAGGCACTCGACAGTAGAAAAAGAGTGCCTGGCCATGAAATGGGTCATTGAGGCTTTAAAATACTATCTTTGGGGGAATGAGTTCACAGTAGTGACAGACCACAACCCACTGTGTTGGCTGAACCTCATCAAAGATAAAAACATGAGAATCATGAGGTGGTATCTGTCTCTACCACCCTATAAATTCACGGACATAGGGTGAGAACCCAGCGTAAAAATGTAGATTTTTTGTCAAGGTTTAGTGCAAAAACACTGTTTCAGGAAATGATTGATATCTGAATGCCATTCTTATATAATTGCCATAAACTGTAAAATGTATATCTCAGTTTATATATGAACACCTCAGGGAATTGTAGCAAATTGAAACAGTATTGTTTGGTTATATTATTACCAAAATTACCTCTTTGGTAATTGTTCCAGTTTTGTTTATGGGTCCCTGAGGGGAACTTCTGGAGTGGGTGAGCAGAAGTTCCAACCCTTCCTAGGGTCATAGAGCTAGGCATCATTGTAATGTTGCCTTCTTGAATGGGGAGGAATGTGGCAGGATGAGACATTTTTTCACTAATAATATATCTGTTCACCCTATCCTATCTTCTCTTTACTTTCTTACTCTCATTCATTTCTGGTGAGGGTGGCCAACCTGGCAGTTCTTTTTCTTATCTGCTCTATTCTTTAGGTAGCTCCTTATAAGTGTTGAAAATATGCCACATGAAATTAACATCTAGCCCCCATATGCTTACAGCTTTGTACTGTATGAACCATGTTGTTTCCAAACATCAAAATGAAGTAAATATTGAGAATGTTTTGCCAAAGCTGGGTCCTGTTAGAAATGAATAGCGATAGTGCACACGATCGCACTATCACACAATCGCACTGTCGCACAGGAGTATGCACACGATCGTGAGGGTAGTGTGCACACAATCACAAGGATAGAATGGGCACAATCATGCAGCAATGTTAAGGAATTAAGCTGTAGACCTCCCAAATGCCTGTTCCTGCTTGTTTTCAGAGTTTGGAAGTTTAGAGAAGCAAGCGAGGTGCTGCAAACGGAAAGCAAGAATTTGGCTGTTGCTAGGGTGATAGTAATCAGACCCTTCAGTTACCATTGCAGAGCTCACTCTGTCCCCAAAATAAAAATAAGTGCACTAATTAGATAAGTGCCGCAAAGAGAGTGCAGACTTAACTGCAGATTTAGAAAAGCCACATTTGGGTTTATTGTGGGCTAAGCTTGTTGTTTCCAAAGCAAGGGAACCAAGAAACTGAAAGTTTAGTCGGAGTGTGTCTCCTGAAATGTTTAGCTATCTGGAAGCTGCAACAGAGGAAATAAAGTAGATAATGTGCAGTTTAGTATAAAATACTGCTGAGAGATAAAGGAGGCTGTTCCTGGTATAATGCACAGTGATAATAAATATTAAACAGTTTCCTGAGCATACATTAAAAGTGAAAGCAATTAAGAAAAGGTTTCTATTTCAGAGCTACCCTACCTTTGCACCTTTGCAGAGTAATTGGAGAGGGAGCTCTTTTTATTCTAGGAAGGTTAGAGTTCTCTAGAAAAAAATATTTTTTTTTATTTTTTTTTTAAATATTTATTTGTGTTTCTTACCTAGGAGAGGACAGGTTACTGTCTTCTATAATGCTGGCATCCCTGAAAGTGACTGTATTTATAGAAAAGACTAATGGTGATGTCACTGAAAGGGGAGGAGTTAAAAAGTCCCTGATGATGCTTTTACTACTAATTAAGATGCCTCTAAGTTAAAATAGTACTTATCCAGCATTACTTATGTCATGTTGAAAGAAGACACAGTAAGCTTTATACTTAGAGAATTTAAAGCCTAACCTTAAGTTCCAGAGTAGAGGAATACATTTTTTTGGTATAATTGCTAGCCACATGCCCGTGATGTCATAATTGTTGTAGTATAAAACCTGCCCACTAAGGCCCCAGGGAAAGAGGTGTTGGTCAGTACCTTCGGACCAAGCAAGGGAGAGGATGTGTGAGTGCTTACACATAGGATTGTGAAAATATTGGATATACAGAGAAGAGCAGGGAGTCTGCAGAAAGACTTGCCTGAGTTTTGTTTTGTTTTTATTTTGGAGTGAAAGTTTGAACACCCATTTATTTATTTTCTGTAAATATTTTGAACAGTGATTTTTTTTTTATCATTTTGGAAATAAAATGATAAATGCAACACCAGCATTTTGTATGCACTTTATTTGATGACTGGAGTCTGTTATTGAACTCACACACTTACAGAGGCAAACCAAGAAACGTGGTAGTTCAAGCCATCAGGCAATAGTTGCTATGCAGCTGGTGTGATGCCGGAGAACCAGTCTGTACATTCTTACTTATGTCATTCTCCTCCTTTCACTGTACCAAACAAAGAGGGCCAAAATGACACATACAGCACCCCCAGAAAAAGCTGCTCAGTACCAAAGTAACAGCTGTTCAGATATATGTGTATATAGATGAAATCCTGCAGTAATTAGAGTCACTATGAACACACAGGTAATCTTGTCAGTGAGGTACAGTATTTGTAGTGGAACTCCATGAGTTGAGAAGTCCCTGAGGTGTATGAGGTGATTCAACTTCACCGGAGAGCTGCTTAGGGTCACAAAGGGGCCACAGGGCATCCTCTGGTAGTCAGCATTAGAGGCAGCCACAACAAGGAAAGATTGGGAGACCAAACATGAAATGCTAGTCAGCCAAAGGATGGGGCCTGAAAACTGGCAAAAACACTTCATTAGTCCCAATCCCACCAATCACCATGACAGCAGTTTAACAAAAGGCCACTCAATATCACAATGTACAGTACTTACTCGTAAAAAGAAATGTTTATCTGCCTATGCCAGCAGTGGTGTTTGAAGTCGATGGAGCAGGTAAGACATGTGGGACAGCACCTTCATCCAGGCCAGATGAGCCGGAGGGTGGTATCAGGATTGTAGCAGCTACCAGCATGTTCCACAATTTCTCCTTCTGTTGTGTAGGTTGATGAAGATGAACTGAAAATGTAGGGTTAGCTGGCACCAAAGCAATGGTAAGCGGCATCCCTTGCTGGCCTGTCTTTGAAGCTGGCACTGCTAAGATTGGTCTCAGTGGGTGAATCTGTGCTCTTAGACTCCATCTGATGAGTCCTCTGACTCATCTTCCTGCCTGTTTCTGTAGGAGTGGAACTGAAAGGGACCTTCCTCCTTTCTTGTCATCTGCCAGTTCCCATGCCTGCATCTGCTTTTGGGTGACTGGCTCCAAGCTTCTATTACTGGGATGAAGGATCCTGGCCTGTTTTTATGGCCTCAGTAGATGTTTCCATAGGGACCTGGTGTTGTGGCTGGTGTGGGCCAAAAGGGTGAGATAGTGTATGCATTTTTGACAGATAGTATTGTGAAATAAAGTCCATTACTACATCAGGGAAGGAAAAAGTCAGCTGGATGCCATCATGTATGAGTCTTAGCATGGCTGGAAAATGGATAGAAAATTGGACTCCCACTCTCTAAAGTATTTGTTGGGCATCTATGGAGGCCCTTCTTTTAGCAAGTTGGCACCCTTTAAAAGTCCTGATAAATGTTAACTAGTTGGTTTTGCCACTCAAGAGCTCCCAGTTTACCAGACTGGCACAGGATGTCCTCCTTGGTCTGGATTTGGAGGAATCTGGCCAGCATGGGTCACAGCATCTTGCCTTGCTTTGGTGGGGGAGTGCAAGCAACACATAGACCCATACTGTCTCACACTACTGATCGCTCTGCAGTTTTAGAATGGAGGGGAGGACATTCTGCAAAAAAGATATTGCTTTCCTGAGCTCAGTTCCTTTCAGCAGTCTTACAAAGCTGAAGTTATTTTGACACCTGCCATCCTCTAAATTATCTTGTTTTTCTTGTAGTGTCAGTAGTGCAGGCCTGTTCATGGGGTTAGCCTGGAGCTTGTTGAGCATTATGTCATAATTTTTTACTTTGCTGTCTGTGTGGGTGAGGCACCCATCAATAGCCAAGATGGCTTGGATAGTTTGAGCTGTGGCAGAATTGACCTCACCCAGGTCTCACAGGAGATTGGAGAACATCCCCACAATTATGCTTGCATCCACATGCTGCTGCAGCTTCCCTAACAATGCCATCCTTAGGCTTGATTCCCAAGCACAGGCAGCCAGAGGCTTTACTTTGTCCAGATATTGTCTCTGATCAGTAAGTCCAATTCACACACTTCTTTCAGGTACCAGTTGAAAAGCACTAATCTTGATGCATGAGGTGTTTAAACTGCTGACTGTTATAAATTTGGGGGAAGATGGAGCTGGATAGGGGTTTGAGGGATGGAAAGGTAGAGAATTTTGCTGCCATCTTGAATGGAGTCAAGCCATGCCCCCCCCCCAACAGTTTTCTCACTTTGCAATAAAAATTAACAGATGCATGATCTTTTTGAAGCTTGCAACATTTTTTCATGGAAACATAGAAAACACTGACAGAAAAAGACCATCAGTCCATTTACTATGCCCTGTTTTACCCTATCCTACCATGGGACCAAAGGTCTAGTTAGTATTATTTCCCTCATCCCCCCATGCACCCTGTTTTACTGCTTCCCCCTGTGAAATTATTTAGCCTCTTACTTGGTCCCAGCTGTGTTTGAATCCATTAATGGTTCTTGCACCCTTTCTTACTTTTGCTGGTAGGTTGTTCCATAGGTCAACCACTCTCTCTTTGTAAAAGAAACCTTTCTTACATACCTCCTGAATCTCCCACCTGCCAGCTTCCACTCATGTCCTCATGTTCTTGATTCACCAGTTCTGCTGAATATATCCCCACAATCTACTGTGCTCAAGCATTTCAGGAACTTGAAAGAGTCTATTGTATATCCCCTCTCCCTTCTGGTCTTCAATGAGTTCATATCCATAAGTTGATCCTCATAGAGTCTGCCCTTCTGGCTTACAATCAGTTTGGTTACTCTACACTATACCATCTCTAGCCCATCATTGTTTTTTCTTAGTTAGGAGCTCCAGAACTGAGCAATGTAATTCAGAGGGTTCTACCATGCCAGTTCAACAAAAAATCATCTGACCACTGTTACAGCAATGGCACTAAGTTGACCACAATTGCGGTCAGCATTGTGCTGTCTGAATAGTAATCTGTTTTGCAACCCCAGCACTTTATTATCAACTACAGATCAGAACTGACTCGGGGAGGGGGGCAACAGCCTGGGAAGCCATGTCAGGGTCCCAAGCAGACTTTACAGTGATCTGCCATTGTTGTCACTTTCGACGACATAGCTGTAATGATTTCTCTGCAGCGATAGCATATCATTCAGAAACAGCCTCACCAGTAATCCATACAGGGCAGTATTAACTCCTTTCTCTGACTGTCAACTCCCCTCCTGATACACCTCAACATCCATATTGCCTTGCTGTAGGCTTTGATACATTGGATAGATTATTTTAGGGAGTCGCTTCTGATGACTCCCAGGTCCTTTCCTCAGTGGTAATGTTCAACTTAACCACTCCCATCTTATATTCCTTCCTGGGGTTCTTGTTCACTGTGTGCATCGCCTAGCACATTTTGGCATTAAATTTCAACTGCCAAACTTTGGACCACCTCTATAATCCTTGCAGGTCCCTTTGCAGCTCCTTAACCTCTTCCTTGCTGTATACCCCACCACAGAGATTACTGTCATTTGTGAAGAGATGCATCTTTCCTTATCTTCCGTCTCCTATGTCACTGATTAACATATTGAAAAGGACCAGCCCCAGTACTGAACCGTTTCCTACCTCTCATAACCTTCCTCTCCCCTGACTTGACCCTTTTTACCACCACCCTCTGCTGTCTCCCATCCAGCCAGCTTCCCATCCATCTAACTAGATCCTTCACTGTTCCCAGATCCTGTAACATCTTCAGCAACCTTGATTGGCATGAAGTCAAACACCTTGATGAAGGCAAAATAGAATAGATCTACTGCATGTTCCTTGTCCACTGCCCTAGTTACCCAGTCAAAGAACACTATCAGATTGGTCTGACAAGTGCTCCCTGCCATAAACCTATGCTGTTTACAATCCTGGAGCTAATTTTTCTCTATCCATCTGATCCATACATGCACCCTTTACAATGGAATCATGTGGCTTCCCCTCCACCTCAGGACTCAATACCAGTCATGCCTACTGGAAAAAAAGTCAATGTTAGGACTCACGCCGAACTCATCCTGTAGGCTTTTCAAAAATACACAACCTGTCATCAATACTAGAAGAGTGAGTAAAGGGTGTCTGCAGGTACCTTTCAGGTGCACAACATTAGCTCAGAGATCCCTATCCTTCCAGGGACCAAAATGAGTCAATGAACCACCAACTGCCCTGATTGAGTATAACAAGCTCTACCAGTTCAAAGCTGGGATCGCTCCCACCTGGACTGTGAAAATGTCTGTCCCTGCTTCTTCTAATGTGGACCCACCCACCTCAACCTGACCCTCTCTCCCTCCACTCCTGTCCAGCCCCCCATCTCCATCCTCTCGTATCCCCTTCCCCCTTCCCAGTCCCTACTCTTCACACTCCTCCCCACTACACCTTTAACAAAGCCTACACTTGCTACTTCCACCACTTCCCAGCAGCCCAAGCCCCACTTCTTTCCCTGTCTCTCTGCTCTTCCCACTGTCTGCCTCTCCTCTCCTCTAACCCACCCTTGACAAAGCCTACTCTGACTGATGATCTTACTCTCCTTCCCACTATGGACCCACCCCTAACAAAGCCTACTCTGGTTGCTCTTTTATCTACCCCATAGTAGTGAACCTGTGTAGCAATCTAAATGCACTGTACCTTACTCAATGAGTGATGTCACTGTTAGCACTTCCATGCTGTAAATGTTTCCCTATTTGCTGTTGTAACACCACCTGTTTGTACTGTGTAACCTATGTGTCATGTTAGACTATGCCTTGTATTGTACTGTATTGACTGACTTGGAACCTTTGTAAATGAGCCCTAGCTCAAAGGTATTAATCCCAAACTTAAATAAATAAATATATACTCAGCTAGGTACTCTTTGATTAGTGTCTCAATTAGTTTACCTGCTGCAGAGGTAAGACTAGCTGGTGTGTTGGTTCCTGGTTTCCCTTTGTTCCCTCCCTTGTGGAGGGGAACTATGTCAACTACCCTCCATGTTTCAAAACCACCATGTTTCAAAACCACTCCTGACTGTATTGAGCTATTGAACCGGGGGTCATCCAGTTACAATGCCAATTCCCCTGACTGTATTGAGCTATTGAACTGGGGGTCATCCAGTTACAATGCCAATTCCCCTGACTGTATTGAGCTATTGAACTGAGGGGGTCATCCAGTTACAGTGCCAATTCCCCTGACTGTATTGAGCTATTGAACCGAGGGGGGGCATCCAGTTACAGTGCCAATTCCCCTGACTGTATTGAGCTATTGAACCGAGGGGGGCATCCAGTTACAGTGCCAATTCCCCTGACTGTATTGAGCTATTGAACCTGGGGGTCCATCCAGTTACAGTGCCAATTCCCTGACTGTATTGAGCTAATGAACTGAGGGGGTCATCCAGTTACAGTGCCAATTCCCCTGACTGTATTGAGCTAATGAACCGAGGGGGTCATCCAGTTACAGTGCCAATTCCCCTGACTGTATTGAGCTATTGAACTGAAGGGGGGTCATCCAGTTACAGTGCCAAATCCCCTGACTGTATTGAGCTATTGAACCGGGGGGGGGGTCATCCAGTTACAATGCCAATTCCCTGAGCATCCTCACGTGCATCGTGTCCAGTCCTGGAGCCTTGTCTATTTTCAGGGCTGTTTGCCCTTTTCTGACCCTTTCTCCTCTAAATACCACCAGCCCCTTTTCTGGGACCCTTCTTGCTGCAGTCTTTATATGGCTTCCAGGCAATGGCCCACTGTTTTCTACTATGAACACAGAGCAAAAGTAATCATTTTGAATGACTGACTTTTGCTTGTCCTCCTCTATTGCCTTCCCCCCTCCATTAGCCTAATACTTCCTCCTGTCTGTTTCATTTTTTTCTCTAATGTATCTAAAGGACTATTTACCCCTTGAGTCCCTCCACAATATATAGCTCTGTGTCTGCTTTTGCATCCTTGACCACTTTCTTGGCCTCCCTCATCCTTATCGGGTATTCACCCCAATTCCTCATTTCCCTATTTTTATTTATGTCTATGAATGCCACTTTTTACCCTTCACTTCCTCCCTGACATTCTTTGAGAACCAGATTGATATCTTTTGCCTGTTAGTCTTGGTAACTGTTCTCAAGAAAGATTTCATTGCTTCTAGAATGACCCATTTAATTACTCCTCAGTTCTCCAACACCCTCCTGAATTTGTCCACCCCCCTCAGCTTATCATTCAGTAGTTCCCTCATCTGATCTAAGTCTTCTCTTTTGAAATACAGAACCACAGCCTTTGATTAGAGTATACTGGCACCAAGGCCAGATCAAACCATATGGTGTTCTGGTCACTGGACCCCAGAGGCTCCCAAATCCTCACCCTGCATATCATTCCCTAGCTTATGAGAACCATGTCAAGAATGGCAGTTTGTCTTGTGGGTCCTCTGGCTACCTGCACTAGCAGGCAGTCCTGCAATGTATTTAGCAGTATCTGAGTCCCAGCTCTCTTAATTACTGGAATGTCCCAATCTATGCCTCGTAGATTGAGATCACTCTGCCACCACTACCTCCCACTTTGCTAACTGATTCTAAACTATGCCCCCAGTTCCCATCTCCCCTCATACCCCTGTCTTGGCAGTCTGTAGGCCACACTCATACATCCAATGTAGCCATGAGCTGCATCCACAGTGATTCTGTCATCCCTTCCCAACCCTAAGGGATCCTCCTCAACTTTCTGTATGTCTTCCTTGACATAAAGAACTATGACACCCCCATTTCCATACCCTGCCTCATCTATACATTGTGTATCTTGGTATTGCTAAGTCCCTGTCATTATTCTTGGTGGCCCATGTTTCTGTGATGGCTATGAAGCCTAATCCCACATCTGCCATCATTGCTAGAGCTCATTAATTTTGTTTCCGAGTCTCCTGGAATTTAGTCAGATTGCCTTCCAGCATGTGCCTATAGCCCTCTGCTTCTTGCTAGTACCTTTTCCCTTGTTCTCCCTTTTCTGAATTAATTTCCTTCCTCTTGCTTATTATGTGTGCTGCTGCCTTCTGACTCCTTTTCTTTCTTTATTATGGACCCCTGTTCAAATGCCCACCTCCCCTCTCTTTCTATTCCCCATCACTGGAGGAGTCCTAGCTATGCTCCCCTTATGTCCTTCTTTCTCTGTAGTTCCTCAGACTCAGCCCCCTTCCACTTAGATTAAATTCTGCTAACACAGACATCAAACTTCTGCTCCAGTACACTAGCTTCCTCTCTAGTCAAGTAAAGGCCATCATCTTGAAGATCCTCCTGTCCCTGAAGCTCTCCTAAAATGATAACCCTCCTCCTGATATATCCCTTTAGCTACTCATTGAGATCCTGAATCTCCACAAGGAAATTAAGTGACTTGCTCAGGGTCACAAAATATGCAAATGGCAGTTATGGGATACAAATCCAAGTCTGTTGGGTCACAGGTTTACAGCTTGGTGGACTAACCTCTTGACTATATTGTATGATGTGCTAAGTTTAGTTTTAGGCAGTACACTGTTTCTTAACTCACTGTAAATGGCTGTGATGAGATTTGAACCTGGTTTCCATTTTCCCAAGCCAGTACTCTCGTCACTAGACTACACTGCCTCTAAATAAAATTTGTTGCTGCACTGATAAAGAATCAAACCTGGGTCAACTGCTTGGAAGGTAAGTATGCCTATCAAGAAGGGTCAGCAGCCGCTAATGAAGGTAGAGTATATGTGCACACTAGATAGGCCTGGTGGTCTTTATCTGGTGTCAATTATTATATTTCTATTTTCTATGTTTCTATGCTAACCAATATACCACCAATGCTCTATTCATATGTAACTTGCTGCACATGAGGCAAAACATTGCACCACCTTTTACGTGGTTTAACATTTGCTATGCAAACAGTACAAGTGCTCTAAAATTGTGCCACTTTTCTCTTAAAATCTTGCCCAAGCACCAAAGGTAGGTTAATGCATTATTAGCAGTAGTAGCAGTAGTAGTCGCTGTGGGGGACCGGCTGGCAAAATTTCACACTTTCACTGTGTTTTGCCCCCCCCTTCATGTTAACTACAAATCAGAGTTAACAATCTTTAGAAGGAGGGGCACGGGGGAGCAGTCCCGTACGTGGGGGGTTTGGGGCACAGCCCCCTGATAAAAAACTGACCGATGTCTGACGGACGAAATTACACCTGTTGACATCGGAGATGTCTCTATGCCAAACATCGACAACAATGTTGTCATGCTGGCATAGGTAAACCATAGTAGTCTTAGTAAAGGCATTTATTTTTATACAGGATATGCTGTGACAGTTAAGGCCAGAAACCCTGTTTACAAAGTTGTCCTGTTACAGAGGCATTGTTACTTAAACCTAATGAGAGATGCAAAGTTAGAATTTACTAAGTCTAAGCAAGTTCCAGACAGTATAATAAGGTAGAGCAATATACTGGGTAGTACACATTTATTTGTGAGCACACAGTTACGTGTTTTATGTGGAAAATGACCATGCTTCAGTTTTAAAAGCACTTGCATGTCTTGGACAGTTCCTTGTTTATGACAGTTTTGAAAACACCCAATTTTGTATAAAGTCCCAAGAGTCCTGGTGAATCTGTGGTGTGGTGCTCCTCGTGGTTTGAACAAACATGAGATATGGGGCCCAGTTCTCAAAGTGGCTCAAAGCACAGCATAGCATAGCACAACATTTTGTGCTGCACGTAGTGCTTGCCCAGGTGCCAGTGACTGCTATGTTCAGTCAACTAGCACACCTGTACTATCCAACTGAACACAGGGCCAAGCTGAGTCAGCGCTAACCCCATTAGTGCTGCCCCAACGTGGAGCTAGGATTATGGCTTCTCAATGGACAGTGCAGCTGTGCTATTTGCTATCTACAAAACCAGCCATGTAAATGAGCCCTTTGGGCATGCAAGGCACTATGTGGCCATTTGCACGTCCATTATGGGTCTCGTTTACATAGCCTGCCTTGGAGCTTAGTGCATCTCCCAGCCCCTGGCTAAGAAGCAGTCATCATTCGCTGGTGTCTAATGGTCCCTCCCTCCAACTGATTCCATGGCTGATGTCAAACACCCTTGTCCCTGTGTCTAGTGGTCCCTCCCCCCATCCTGATCCTATTATCAGTGTCTGAAACCCTTGTCTCTGGTGTCTTGTGGTCCCTCCCCCAAGTAGCCCTGTTCCCAAGAAGCTGCCATGATGGTCCCAAGGCCATTTGCATGTTCTCCCACAAATGTTTACAAGGAAGACACCATGAGATGGACCGAACCCCCTAACTGGTCTGCTACGAGTACCAGCATTGGCACCCCCATCATCCAAGAACCCCCCCCCCAAAATCAATTATCCTCATCCCCATTTCAGCAGCAACAACCAGTCCCCTGCCTCAAGGAGTGGACCAGGGACTGATGTGCTGCCACATAGTAGATTATTCCATACACAGTTGCAAGAAATCTTCTCCCCCATCATGTAACACAGTTTGCAATCTAGGTTCCTGGCATCTAGTGGACCCAAACCTCTCCCTCCCTTTTGTCACTGAACATCCAACCCCGCCTCCACCACCTGTCCCCATCCTCCTAACACCAGTGATGCAGTCAGTAGATGGTGGGTGACACAGCTCTCCACACACACCACCTCAGCCATCCACTGTCTGACAGAAGCAGAGAGCATGCTGTTTATTTATAGGGCATGGTGCATCTCCCTTGCCCTTTAAATAAGTAGTGCACTCCCTGCTTCTGTCAGATGGTGGGTGGCCGAAGTGGTGTGTGGAGGGTTGTGTCACTTGCCATCCACTGGGGGATGGGGATGGGTGTGGGCAGAGGGATTGGATGTTTGGTACCGTGGGGAGCAGGGGAGGGGGTTGGTCCACTAGATGCCAGGGACCTGGACTGCAAACTGTGGTACATTAGGGAGAGGCCTTCTTATGACTGTGTACGGAATAAGCTAATATGTGGCAGCACACCAGTCCCTGATCTGTACCCTGTAGTTAGGACTTGTTGCAGCTGTTGAAATGGGGATGGGATCATTGTGGGGGAAATTCTTGGAAGATGGGGGCGTTGCTGCCAGTACTGGTTGGGAACTGGTTGGGGGGGTTCACTTCACCTCATAGTGCCTGCCTTGACAACCTTTGGGGGGGGACACATGAACGGCCTTTGAGCCATCACAGTGGCTTCTTAGGGATGGGGCTACTTGGGGAAGGGATTACTGGACATCTGGGTCAAGGGTTTCGGATATCAGGCATGGGATGAAACATGGGGAGGGACCACTGGAGACCAAAAAAAAGGGCTTTTGACATGGGGCATGAGATTGGGTATGGGCAGGGACCACTGGGCACCAGGGAAAAGCATTTTTGACATTGGTCAAGGGATCAGGTTGGTTAGGGTCCACTAGACACCACCAGGGACTATTGTTCTGAGGGTCAGATGGGGACACTGCAGTACCTCCACCAGCCACTACGGTTGTGAAAATTAAGGCAAGGTCTCAGTCAGCAGTATTTGCACCATGGAAGGGGACAGTGCAAAACTCCCTTGCTTGACTCAAATGCTCTGAGTATCAGACTGTGCCTATATTGAGATTCCCTCCCCTTCATTTGCATTGTGCCCCCTCCACATTTTGCCCTGGTGCAAACCCAGTTTGAGCAAGCAAACTGGGCTTCTGTGAATAGCAACTCTCTACAAAGCCTAGTTTGCTCGCATAAATCAGGGTTTGCACCCGGGCAAAGTTTAGAAAATCGGGCCAATAGTGTTAGCATTGTTTTATTTAGTTTAGACTTTTGGATGCTAAAGGCAAATTGAACTGAACCTAATTTCTGGATGCATCCTGGGAGCACAAGGAGGTTAAGTGACTCGATCAGTTCCATACAGTATGTAAGAGGAAGGTGTGGGTTTTAAACATAGGTTTGTTGGATATCCAGATTCATATTGCTTCCAACCCAGAGGCAGCTTTAAATGATTGGAATAACTTTGAAACTGTTTGTCCAGGCAGACAAAAATGCTCGTAAATCAGTGCTTTTAGACAGGGTGCCACAGTTAGGGCAATGCCAATGCTGCATTGTACAATTACTGAGACACCAAAGAACAGCATTTCACAGTTTTTCAAAGGCTCAAGGGACTTTTTACCCGCTCACTGCATTTGCCTACTTTTGAGGTTTGGGGTTTACCTGCTAACTGAAGCATTAATGTTGTTTTATTTATTGCTTTGCTATTTTTTGCATTGAATTTCCCTACTCTATAAAAAAAGACATGCATCAACATATGCACAGAATTTGATTTTGACAATGATGGCCTCTGGCTAGCATTTATTTATTTAATTTTGTTTCACGTGTATGGAAGGCAAGGAAATACTATATATGTTCAGCCTTATACTGGGGAGATTAAAATACATATGCTAAGCAACTGATTCTGAACCAGGTGAAGCTGTTAGTTTGTTTAGTGAATGGGGGAAATTTGGAATAGACAAAGGGAAAATTTAACAACTCTTTTCGATAATTACCAGGGGATATTTATCGTTTTCCTGTACAACCACCAAAACATGCAGATGGGACCTCAGTTAAGTGTCTCATCTGAAAGCTAGCACTCCAACAGCACAGTGTCCCCCAAACACCATGCTGGGGCATTGGCATGGTTACTTGCAACCAAGGGGTGAGAGCCCCCTGGAGAGTTATCAACACCACTTCCTGCAGCTCCTGATGTTCATTTGATTTCTCCCATCCTTCTACTGACTAACTCTAACCCTGCTTTGTTTCTGAGATCTGATGGGATCAGGCTTTATGGTGGTAAGGCTACAGAAGGACTCTCAATACTGTTAATGGCAAACAGTGCCTGAATTCACAGTGCAAGCTGATGGTGACAAACGGTTTGTGGATTGACAATTATGTCCTTCAGCCAGCATTGTCAATACTTTTAATGATAAGCAGTATTTGATTATGGTAGCACACCCTGGCTTTCCCCCACCTTACACCAATCTGTCCTGGTGGTACAGTGGCATGCCAACCTTCACCCCACCCCTTTACCAAGCAGTTCCTGGTATTCACCGGTATCCCTCACCTAATAATGCAAAAAGCTGCCCTTGGTGCCAGTTGTACCCCTCTTCATCACTATGTCATGGACAACCCTTCCAAATCTTTTCCCAGTCCAAGCATCCAAGGCATCCAATGCCTCCATCTTTCCCCACCCTGCCCCTTTTCAAGCATCCCTGACATCCAGTGGCACCCTCCACTCTGCCTAGTTCATGTATTTCATGTATCTCTGTAATAAAGTGTAACACCCTCCACACCCTACCCATTCCAAGTATCTCTGGTGTCTAGTAGCAGCCCATCCCACACCCTGCCACATTCTAAATGTGCCTGGCATCTAGTGTTATCCCCATATCATGCCTCATTTAAAGTATCGGTGGAGGCGAGTGGTCTTTGTCACACCCTACCACATGATTAAGTCTTTCTGGTTTCCAGTAAAACTGAGCTCCCACACCATGCCCATGTCCAAGCATACTTGTACAATGTCATCAGAAAGAGACCATTGGTCCACCCAGTTGACTCTGGTATCCCTTATTCTACCCTGGAACCAATTGTCTAGATAGAGTTTATGCTTCTGCTTTCCCCTTACCCCCACTCTTACTATTATCCTACTGTATAACTATTAATCCCTTAAATCTCTCCTGGCTGTGCTTAAAACTACTGATGTGTTTTTAACCCACCACTTTAATTGGTATACGGCTGCTCCATAGCTTAGAAAAATGATGGAGAAACTCAATCAACTCCAAATCAATATATCTGAATTGTCTTTATTTCATCAAGTTTCACACATGGATCACCATATCCCAGGTAGATAGCCCTACATTTCACCATCTGTAAGAGATTCTTCAGGGATGACATAATGTGTCTATTAAAGTAATTAAACACCGTAGATAAGTGTTAAGCATTCTGCATTGCACGGCACTGAAAAAACACCACCCTAGTATACAGATATAAGGAAAAACTGCTAAATCAAATCAAGGCAATCTTTATATGCAAGATTGTGGTGCTAAGACCCACACAGCTAGTGCCAGACTCTCATTCTTACTTTTTAATTGTTTAACTGCTTTTCTTGCTGTTGCTGCAAGCTCCTAGTTCTTTCTCTTGTTACCCTAAAAAATAAATAAAAATCAATTTTCATTCTTGATTGTATAATGACACACAATGGTATACTCCATGGTGTTATGCTTGCTACAAGTTTTCATAGATGTGTTCATTCTTTGAAAAAAAAAAAATACATTAATGCAATATTTAGGGTTCAGCCTAAAGCAATAGAAGGAAATGTGGTTTTAGGGTTTCCAACTTTAAAACTCAACACCCAGCCCTGATACAAATCAAGGGTGCAGTCTTCTTTGGTCTTGTCACCTCTAATGCTCACCTCATTGTATACACTCCTGAAACATACACACCTGTGTCCATCACATCTGAGCTTTCTTGCTACCACAATGGGGTGACCATTAGGGTTGACAACCCCAAGAAAGACTGCAGCCCTGATTTGCTTCAGTGGTTAGGCTGCTATTTTAGGGCTGGAAACTCTAAAACCACATTTTCCTACTTTTGTTGCTTTAGGCTGAACCCTAAATGTTGCATTAATGTAGTTTAATGCAAAGAATTTCTTTTCCTTTTGAAATAATATAATCAAATCCTCATGTGCTTGTGGGAGTGCAGGGAAAGACACTTCAAACAGTAAATCATTTCTATCTGTTTTATTACATTTCACTTTTAAGAAAATGGAGCCAGTTGTCTGGATTAAGTAGTATTGATTGCATTTGTAGCAAAACAGCAACCAAATTGTCAGCATAGCCTTTTCATTGCCCCACCTCAAGAACCCAGCACTGAAAATTGTCAAATCCCTGCTGAAATGTTATTCCGCGCCACCACAACATCATTTTGCACCACAGGTATGAAAATGCAATTTGGCCAAAATTTGAAAAATGAGAGCTGCAGTTTTGTAAAGAAATGGCTATGCTGAAAATTTGGGGTCAAAAAATGTAAAATTACCAAAGTTAGGAACGATAGTAGTAAACTTTCAATGGATGCACATAAGTCTGCATTTTTACATATTCTGCCCCCAAATTTTCAACATAGCCTTAATATGACTTCACCTCATGAACAAAGGTGGTGAGAATTTTCAAATCCCACCCAAAAGGCGATTTCACCAAGCTACTGCAAAATCATCTTTTGAGCCAGATTTGCATAATTCTACCAAAATTGTTCATGAGGTGGGGTCTGAAAAAGCCCATGTTGAAAATGTGGGCTCAAACTCTACAAAAATGACAAAGTTATTAATCAGAGTTGAAAACCCCACTGAAATACACTGAATCACACTTACTTTATTTTCTCATATTGCAGCCGGTGATTCCAGCAGCCAGATGTGTCTTCAATCAGAGTCTGAGAGTGAATGTTCACCCTGGGAGCTGTTCACAGTGGAGTAACCAGCCTCAAAGAAAGTGTACACACAAGATTCAAAAACTGAAACTGTAGGCTGAGGGTTTGGGGGACACCTAGGCCCCCAGAAAATATGGAGGTTTTGGTGCATTCTGGTGCATTTTGGGAGTCATTTGCAATAGAATTTGCTTGCCTGCTACTACTGCCCCAGCCTAGTAACCTGTACCTCAGCCCTTCCCAACCCAGAGTTCTCTTAATTCAGCATTTTGCCCTGAACCCCCTATCCATAACCCAGTCTCAGCCTTCCCCCAGCTCAGTAAATTGCATTTGAGCCACCGGATTACCTATGCAATCCTGAAAAGCGGTTCCCTGACCTACATTATGCTGAGGTAAGGAGACCTCATGTCAAAATCCAGATGGAGGTTTGCTTTATGGTGGGGGGCTTTGCCCCTGCACCCTCTAACTAAATTATTCAACTCTGAGGGAAACAGACTCAGAGTTGGGTGTGTTAGGATTAGGGTGGAAACAATTTTTTTTTTTAAAGTTCCTGCTGCGGGAACATAACCCTGTCCCCAATACCTTGCTGGCTGAGCTGTAGGAGCATTAGAGCTCCACACTATGAACATATGAGATTTGCCAGCAGATAAAGGTCTAGAGGTCTATCAAGTCTGCTCAAATGTGCAGCTAGCACCCCTTATTCTGCAGCTACCCCTTCCTTCCACCCTTCCTCTTCATTAACCCTTCCCCTTGTCCTGTTCCATCCCCTTTTGAAGCAGTCCACTGTTCTACTGGATACCACTTCTGCAGTTAACGCATTCCACCCAGCCACCACCCTCTCTGTAAAAAAGTGTCTCCTCATCTCCCTCCTGAACCTTCCTCCCTCCAGTCTCATATCATGGCCCCTGATATCCCTCCCCTCCCTTACTTTGAACAACCCCCTGTACCTGTCTTGTTTATTCCTTTCATGTATTTAAAGGTTTCAATCATGTCCCCCCTGTCTCTTCTGTTCTCCAGTGAATACATGTTCAACTCCCTCAACCTCCTCTCATATGATAAGTCCCCCAGCCCTATGATCATCTTTGTCGCCCTGTGCTGCACCTCCTCCAGTAACTTAATGTCCCTCTTCAGATACGGGCGCCAGTACTGCACACAGTACTCCAGGTGTGGTCTAACTAATGACCTATACAGTGGCAGAATCACCTCCTCCCTCCCTCCTCGAGGATATACCCCTTGCAATACAACCTAGCATTTTGTTGGCCTTTGCAGCTGCCTTCCAACATTGTGCTGAGTTGTTCATTGACCCTGTAATGAGCACCCCCAGATCCTTCTCCTCCTCTGTCTGGGCTAGCTGCACTCCTCCCAGCTGGTAACTCCTCCTTGGGTTCTTCATCCCAAAATGCAGCACCTTGCACTTTTTGGCATTAAATCCCAGTTGCCAGGTGTCTGACCAGGTTTCAAGCTTTGCCAGATCATCCTGCAACCCCTGCCATCCCCCTAGGTCATCCACCACTGCTCCTACCTTGGTATCATCAGCAAACAGACTGATCTTGCTCTTGATGTCCCATGATATGTCTGCAATGAATATCCCAAACAACACTGGTCCCAACACCGAGTCATGTGGAACACCTCTCATCACTACCATTGGGTGTGAGAGCTCCCCACCCACCACCACCCTCTGTTGCCTTCCCTGAAGCCAGTTTCCTGTCCATCTCACCAGCTTTGCACCCACCCCTGTGCCTACTAACTTACTTCCCAGCCTTCCATGCGGCACCAAGTTGAATGCCTTACTGAAGTCCAGATACAGGACATCCACTGCATGGCCCCTGTCCAGTTGCCTAGTTACCCAGTCATAGAACTCTACCAGGTTGGTTTGGCAGGATCTTCCCCATATGAAGCCATGCTGTCTGCTCTCCTGTAGTCCTTTGGCCTCTAGGAGGGCCACCAGCCTCTCCTTCAGGATAGTCTCCATTAGCTTACCCACAATGGATGTGACGCTCACTGATTTGTAGTTTCCTGATTCATCCTTGGGGCCACTATTGTGAAGGGGCACCACATGAGCCATCCTCCAGTCCTGAGGTACACACCCTGAATGTAGTGAGGCATTAAATAGGTCTGCCAAAGTTCCTGTAAGGACCTCTGCCAGCTCCTTCAGTACCCTGGGGTGGATGCCATCTGGGCCTGGCACCTTGTCCACCCTCAGTGTCTTCAAACCCTCCCAAACTCTGCCCTCCATGATTTCCCCATCTGTCACCCCTTCCCCCCCATTTCTGTCATTTCTCCCCCCTTGGGTGTCACCCCTTCTTCTCTTTAGTAAATACCGAGCAGAAGTACTCATTTAGCGCTTGCCTTATCGCACCTTGCTTCCACCCAACCCCTCCTTCCTAATCATTACTATGTGGTCCTTACAGCTCCTTTTCTCCCTGATGTACCTAAAGAAGTCCTTCTCCCTCTTCTTAATGCCTTGTGCCAGCCTGAGTTCCATAGATGCTTTGGCTCCACTTATTGCCCTTGTCACCTCCTTCTGTTCTGTCAAGTACTCCTCCCTGTCCTCCCCCCTCCCTGTTTTCTTGTACTTCCTAAAGGCAGATCTTTTTCTCCTTACCTTTTCCATGACCTCCTTACTCAACCAGCTTGGTTTCTTAGCCCTAGCCTTCTTGCTCTGGGTCTTGCAGCAGGTTTTGGTTGCCTCCACTATCCCCAGCTTTATGAGCTCCCACCTCTGGTTAGTGTTCACACTAGATTGAATTCTGGCCAGGTACCCTTTTACCACTTCCCCCATCCTCCCAAAGTCGGCCCTCCTGAAGTCCAGCACTCTTGTGCCCGATTCCATTCCTTCCTTGCCCATATCCAATGTGAGCCATACTGAGTGGTGGTCACTCCCTGACTACGGAGCAGCTCAGCCAGCACCTCTCCCTGCTGTCTCCATATGGTTACGCCAGATGAAACTATGTTTCATGGGTGTAACCCAGTATTTCACTGGGTGAAATACAATTTCACCCAGTGAAATGACATTTCACTGTTGGGCTGATATGTCGAACATCCCTAATTATGGGATACCGATGCAAGGCTCCTACATGTCAGGACCCTCAGCTTCAGTATCCCGTAAGGGTACAGAGCCACCACCCAGTAAATTGTGTTATTTCAAGCTATTTCCATTATAGGGATCAACAGAAGAGTCACATTTGAGAAAAGAACCCTAAATTAAACATTGATTTTACCAATATGTATTTTTTTCATATGTACTATCCAATACACAAGTCACACAGCAGACAACAATATACTGTACTGTTTCAGGCATTATATTGCTATCAATTGGTCAGTAATGCACTGCTATCTGATGAAATGCATCTACTGTCATTTCTCTCCCATATTACTAGGGATGTTCCTCATTTTTACCCACCCACCCCCATTTACATACTCTGTCCTGCATCTGTCTCACATGGAAAAGGTGAAGCCTACATAGAGAAGGTTATGTTTAATATGATAAACTCAGACTTTAAATCAGGAAAGTATAGTAATGCTGTGATGCTAAATGAAAATTAAACTTGCAGGTAAATGGCGTTATTGTTTCCCAAAGTGTCCAGAGCACGTAAAGTATATTTGATGTGCCTCACATTTGTAGACCAGTGTTTCCTACAGTACATGTGATAGTGTCCCACATTTTGAGGCTAGTGTCCAACAAACATTTTTCTATAGTTCACTGACAATAGGATGAGGTTGAGATATGTGATGTCTCCTGTAGCATAGATAAATGTTATCACCACAGTAAGTAGACTGAGACACCATATACCTCTCAAAGTTTTTTTGTGAAATAGCTGCTGTGTGCCATTCTGATCCCTGCTCAGCAGTCTACCCATAGCAAACAGGTGCAAGCATAACATCTCTGAGGATGTGAGTGCAATTCTGATCTGCATTACCCAAACTGGGCATTTGATTTAGCACACAGTGATGGTGGAGGGCAACGATTTTAAAAAGAGGCAGTTTTCCCTTAAAAGGATGGCAGCAGTGGTGGGTCACTTCACTCACTGGTTAGCCATAAGCACAGGACTCATAACTGCACTGCAAATAAAAGACAAAGATAAAAAATAAAAATAGGCACGCATCCTCCATTGAAATGGGGGGGGCAGGGACTGTTACTAGATCTGTAGACCTGGTGGATGGGCCAGTCAGTTGTCATGCACATGACAACCAAACAAAATATAGCACTTCTTTATTTTTATTTAATAAAACCACTTAAAACAGCAGAAGGAGTTATTTTTAGGTGTACTGCTTTTCACATTAGTTAGAACTTTCAACTCATGTGAAAATATAATAGACATAATTGAAACAACAACCCTTTTGCAGCCAGCTTCATTACACCAAGACAAGACCACAGGTAAAACAAGTGAGCAGTACATTCCCTAGCAGCCCAGCATTTCTAGTATTATAACTTAAATTTAGGCCCAGATCCTTCAAAGTGTAATGAATCAATTAATTTAAATCAAGGAACCATTGATTTTGTGTGTGTGTGTGTATGCATGTGTAAACTAAGAAGTGCTACAGTACAATTTATCGATATAAAAACACATCCACCTTTATTGTTTATAAATACTTATTTTCTGAGTGAGTTACTACACCAACGATGCCTTTTACACATTACTTAACTTTTTAAACCTTTTGGATCCAACATTTTATGTCCGCTTGCGTGCATATAAGAATGTTTGGGAGAGTAGCCACGGGTGTCTCTCATCAATGCAGTGCTCCCTTGAGCAGGCGTGGCAGTCCTGCACCAATGGGTGCAGGAGCTCTATATGACAGCGTGTTCCTCTGCTTCAAAGGAAAGCACGCTGCCATACTGAGAATGCCGCCGTCATGCTGTCCCCTGCCACGCTGCCTCCCCACGCGCATCACGCCCGCCCAAAGCTTTGATGCCAGCTGGGAGCCCACTCCCAGCGTGGCAACGCTGTTTGCTGACGGGCTGCCCAATCCCCGCCGGGCTCCACGCCCCTAAGCCATCCTGCTGCCATGCTGGGAGCCCACCCCAGTGTGGCAAACGGTGGTTTTGCCAACGGGTGCCCAATCCCCTGCTGTCTCCTCGGCTCCCCGCTGCAGTTTGCCGACGGAGGTGCCCAATCCTCCGCCGGCCCCTCGCCCCAGTATCTTTCTGCCACGCTGGGAGCCCACCCCAGCATGGCAAATGTCCCATGTTGTCTTCTTTTTGTTAAACCTGTAAAATAAAACGGTCCAAGGCGCATCTCCCAGCCCTCCCACAACCCGCCACCCACCCACTGCACCCAGCCTCCCCACACCCCTCACTCCATACTTACCCGGACTCTGGCGAACGATCTCGTGGACCGGGAACACGCCTGCACTCTTCAAAGGCGACGCGAATGAAGAAATGCCGTAAGCTGTATAATGGGCTAGATAGGGGTTCAACTTATTGTATTTTCAGTTTTTTGTTTTTGAATTTCACAACATGAGTTTTGGACCTTCTCATGAATGATGTCACTGTCATGTTGTTATTCGCCCAAAGGGTGATTTCGCAGGCACTGCATAGTCACCGCGGAAATCACCTTTGGCCTTGAATAATGCCATGACAGTGACATCATTCATGAGAAGGGGTCCCAAAAACCTCATGTTGAAAATTTGGTGCAAAAATTCCAAAAAATGACTGTTTTACGAGCATGCATTGCGCAGTTCCTACGCTGGCTCGTAAGTTAGCTAATTTTCAATATTTTCAGTCCAGATTTTCAACATTGCCATTTTATCACACCTTCTTATGAGCTGTACAGCTGTCATTTTTCACATCTCACCCAAAACATGTTTCCACCCATGTAGCGCACAATGGCGCAGTCGGTGTGTGAACTCAATGTATGGGACACATTAAGAAAATCACAGTGACACTGATCATGAGCAGAGGTTTTAAAATGGCTGTGCTGAAAATTTGGTGAAAAAATTCCTAAAAATGACTGTTTTATGAGTCTGCGTTGCACAGTTCCTACGCACGCTCATAAGTTTTCGAATTTTCAATATTTTCACGCCAGATTTTCAACATTACCATTTTACCACACTTCCTTATGAGCACTGCAGCTGTAAATTTTCACATCTTGCCCAAAATGTGTTTCCGCCCATGTAGCGCACAATGGCACAGTCAGTGTGCGAACTCAGTGTATGGGACACATTAAGAAAATCACAGTGTCACTGTTCATGAGCAGAGATCTTAAAATGGCTATGTTGAAAATTTGGCAAAAATCCCTACAAATAACTGTTTCTGACGTCGTTGTGTGCAGTTCTCACATGCCTTCGTAAGTTTCTTAATTTCCAATATTTTCACTCCAGATTTTCAACATTGCCATTTTACCACACCTCCTTATGAGCAGTACAGCTGTCATTTTTCACATCCTGCCCAAAACGTCTTTCCGCCCATGTAGTGCACAATGGTGCAGTCAGTGTGCGAAATCAATGTATGGGACACAGTAAGAAAATCACACTGACACTGTTCATTAGCAGGTTTTAAAATGGCAATGTTGAAAATTTGGTGAAAAAATTCCTAAAAATGACTGTTTTACGAGCGTGCATTGTACAGTTCCCACGCACACTTGTAGATTTGTGAATTTTCAATATTTCCACTCCAGATTTTCAACATTGGCATTTTACCACACTTCCTTATGAGCAGTACAGCTGTCATTTTTCACATCCTGCTCAAAACGTGTTTCCGCCTATGTAGCGCACAATGGGGGTAACAAAAAGGTCATGCTGACAATGTATTGTGCAAATACCAGCAATCGCACAGGGCATTAGGGTAAAGCACCATACATGCCAAACACCACTGCAAATACCTGCAAGCGAACGTTCGGCATTGACAAATGCTTGTTAAACTTGGTGTGAGTTCCTGGCACTCAGCACTCTCCCGACCATGCTAACCAGCTCCGATCAGCATCAGTACTTAGCCCATCTGCTACTCATTTTGTGAGTGATGATATTTTCTCCATGATCTCTCCATCCAATCACGATGCTGCCATGTCCATGAAAGCATGTGTTTTCTTGAGTCTCAACCTCTCCTCTCTCCCAGTCTATGATGCTGTCTCAAGTACAATATGTTAAAAAGTTACAATCACAGATGCACCTCGCACACGCAAGCCCTCAGCAGCGGTCATTGGAGCAGGGCATGTCACAAAAATCAGATAAGCCTGGATTGCAGGGCCACTTAGCTCACACCTTTCTCCCTTCCTTCTATGTGATTCAGCTAGAGGTGGAAAATTAAGAAAGGCTGGAGAGAGAGAACCATGGTGGAGCTAAGAGGAAGATGTGCCACCTCAGACCTATCAAACTTAGTGTTCACTGGCTGAACGCTGTGGCTAGTGGTATCACTGACACTCTGATGCTTGTCATTGACATTTGTAGCACAGAGGCATTGAGTATGGGGACTGAATGTCTTGAGTGTGCTCAACCCATAGTGGCAGCACTTTTAACATACTACTAAACAGTCAGTTGTATTTAAAATGTGGAGTGGAGGAAATTTTGGACACAAGTGCATACAGGAAGTATGCATAGTTACACCACTGGCTGTTCAGGTGAGTGAGGGTATTGGAGGGTGTGTGGTGTTGGGTGCTCAGTGGGAGGTCTGGGTTGGGGGTGTTGAATCAGCAAGGGACCATTTAGTTTCTTTATTACAGTTAAACACTGGGACAGCGATCGGAGGGTGGGGGTTCCTCTATACACATGGGAACCATTAAGAAATATAGGGATGGCAATTGGAGGGTGGGGGTGCCACTAGATGCCAGGGAAACATTACATACAGAAAGGGACAGGAAAAGGGGGGGCACCACTAGACACCAGAGAAATTGCAGCTCACTGTTCTTACTACAGCCTGAAGCATGAGTTCCAGCTGTGGCTGCAGAAGTCAAGAAAGTCCCACTGTTCTCATACAGAGGACAAGGGTGAATGGTTCCTCTGATAAGCTGGCCACCCTGGATTTTGAGTGCCCAGAAAATGTATTTCTGGCAAGTATTTAAAAAAAAACACACCAGAATTTAGCTATATGGGTCCTATTTAGCTAAGTTCAGTTTTTTTTTTACAGGCAGTATTTTTATTTAATTTAAATGTCTGTAAGTTTAAACGGTAAAAAGAAAATGGTGGCCATATGAAAAAGGATTTTTTCTTCATGGAAAAGGATTGGTCCCATATGAAAAAGGATCCTTTTTCGTATGGACCAAATTCTTTTTGAGTTCCAAGCAGCTATCCAAATGACTGTACTGAGAATGCTCAGAACCGAAATTTTAAAATGTAATAACTTGAGAAATGACATCTGTGGGCCAAGCCTTTTCTACCCTGACAATTTCAGACTAAACTTCCAAACCACCTGGGCACAAGGTGATGACAAAAAAGCAGCAAAAAACAGCAGTTGTTTACATTTTTTCATCCACATCTTGGAATCCACACATCTGACCAGAACTAAACTTGGAACCTCAAGAGAGCCACCCCTTGAGACTGCACATGCAAAATTTTGTGCAAATCTGTTGAACAGTTGTAAAGATATTAAAGAACAAAATCTGTAGTTTAACATAGAAACCCCTGCTCAACCCTAAATACTATATAGTGGTGCAACTGCACCACTATAATAATAAATTCATGACCCTTTCACCAGAACAGCAAATTAAGATTAAATATGGGTGACCAGTTGTGAACCTCTACTTACAAAACACATAATTTTCACATATGAAATTCTATTCCATTTTCTGTTTCTAGGTTGTCTGTATGACTGGCAGGGTTTGTTACACAAGACAGAACCAAAGACTGTAAAATATAAGTACTTTAGACATTGCCTGTTTGTATCATGGAAATCCACCACTAAAAAAGTGGCATAATGTGTTCCCCACTGTATCAAACTCATTGTTATACAACATCCTGCTAATACAGCTTATAACACTGAATGTGCATGTGAATACATGACTATATAGTACCTCCACTGCCCTTGCTAAGGTTATAAATAACTGGCAGTCCACACTTGATAACAAGCAATACATATCCATCTTGTTTCTGGACCTTAGCAAGGCTTTCAACATGCTGGACCACGATTTGCTCCTGGTGACCCTGAAGAAAGTTGGGGTGGACAACCTAGCCCTAAATTGGTTTGCAAACTATCTTGTGGATAGAGAGCTGCAGGTCAAGGCTGAAGGAGACCTATTGCCAAAACAAATACTCCTTAGAGGTGTCCCCCAAGGATCCATACTTGGTCCACTTCTCTTTGCCATTTATATTAATCAAATTGACACTGGCCTAAAGTCATCTAGTATCCATCTCTTCGCTGATGATACAGTGCTATACATTGACAGATCAACTCCAGATCAAGCCATTTTGGACCTCCAGAATGATTTTGACATCCTCCCAAAAAATCTACTCAACTTGAAACTCCTGCTCAATGCCAAAAAAACTAAGGCCATGATTTTCTCTCCACTGGCCTCTCATCTAAAAAAAAAAACAACCCAGATAAGGTTCCTCACATAAGCACCCTTTTGGGAGAAGCCCTGGAGTTCATGGAACAATTCAAATACCTGGGGGTCTGGATTGACTATAAATTGTCCTTCACTGATCACATTGAAGAACTCGCTAAGAAACTGCATCAAAGGCTCGGTATATTCTTCAGGATCAAGCACTCGCTATCCCAATAGGCTAGAAAACTTCTAGTCCAAGCTTCCTTCTTGCCTCTCCTAGTCTATGTGGACTTCCTATATGGCCAAAGTACTAGCACAGCTCTCTCCAAGCTTGATATCATATACCACAGAGCCCTTAGGTTCATTTTGGATGCCCCTTGTGACACTCACCACTGCATCCTCTATTCTTCCATCAGCTGGAGCTCCCTTAGCTTCAAGAGGCAAAAGAATGCTATTCTATGGACATATAAGGCAATCACTCATAAATTACCTCAGTACCTCACAAGCTGCCTAACTCCCTGCATCCCTAGTGCCTGTTCTCTCAGAAGTCTTATCATCTTATATCTGGCTATCCTTAAAGTTAAAACTTGCTTTGGTAGAGTCACTAAGTCAATAAGTGTCACTCTTCCTACACTCTGGAATAAGATCCAGAAAACCTTAAGGCTCACTTCCACTGTCATGTTCTCCCTCTTCAAATCCTTGTTCCTGAGGACCTTCTCTGAGGTCTGTCATTGCTTCAAGTCAAGGTCTTAACAACACAAATTGTTACTGCTTTAAATTATGGACTTAAACCTCAACCATTGCCTGAGGTGTCATTTGAGTCCTCCCTTCTGTCATTGTCCAAATCAAGGTCCCAACATCATGATCTTGGCAGAAGACACCAGGAGAAAGGACTGCTGTGTGACTGAACTTCCCTGCTGGGACTAAAGTAGAAGAACTTTTGTATTTGGACCTTTAATTTAGGGTAAAAAAAACTAACATACAAAACAAAAAAAAAAGTGTGTGTTTGGGTTAACTGCCAAGAAAGAGGAGCAGTTGGACCACAGTGGGCTCAGGGAGGGTGAGGGTGGTGGAACAGAGGCACATCCCTCCAGTTGTACCTCTCCACAATTCCTATGCCATTCTGGCAAAGTGTGGTTCCTCTATGGAGGCACCTACAGTGGAGACCAAGGAGGATGTTGGGAACCTCCACAAAGGAGACCCACAGAGGGTGGAAGGGACCCTGCAGGGAAGGAAACAACTCCTGGTGGGGACTCCATTGTTAGGAAGGTAGAACTGGGCAAGGAAGGGGAGAGGAGGTGGGTGCCTGCTGGCTCCATGGCTTGAGAGACAGGGAGTGAATCCTCAGGATTGCTTGAGCAGCTGCACAGGGAGGGAGTTGGATGTCATTGTCCACTTAGGACAAATGACCTGGCTAAGAAAAGGGATTAGAGAAGTGCAGGAAGAGTTTGTGGAATTGGGGAGTGTGCCTTAGTCAAGTAGCATGCATGGTAACCTCTCGGAGGTGCTACCCATCTATGGCATAGGAGAGGCTAGGATGTTCTGTACCATGGGATTCAATCAGTGGTTGAAAAACTGTGTGGAGCTCAGGGATTTGGCTTCATTGGGGACTGGGGTCCACCTGGAGTGATGCAAGCCTATACTGGCATGATGGGCTGCATCTGTCCGGGAGGGGAACCAGGATCCTAGGTGATAGGTTTAAATGCTTCATTGGCAAGCTTTTAAACTAGCCAAGGGGGGAGGCACTGGAAAGGAGCAGGAAAATCCTAGCCCCCCCAAACAATCACGGTAGTAAGTGTGGCAAACACCAACATGGAGGTGTCAATAGGGAGAAGGGCAGGGGTAAATGGAGAAAGTGACAAAGGCAAGAAGGACAGGGATGGGGAAAAAGGGGGTAAGGCCATCAGGAAATGGAGGGTAATGAGTACAAATGCCCGTAGTCTGGGCAACAAGCTACCTGAGCTGGTGGCCTTAATGGAAGAGGGATGCCTGGATATCGTAGCAGTCACAGAAACATGGTACACAGAGAACCATGACTGGGATGTTAACATACCAGGGTACATAACCTACAAGAGAGAGAGACAGGCAGGGGAGAAGATGGGGAGGAGTAGCTCTCTATGTAAAGGAAGGGATAAAAGCAACTGAACAAAAGAGTAAACAGGGAGAGGAGGCACTGTGGGTCACCTTGAGACTGGAAAGGGCACCACAATCAAGACAGGGTTAGTACAGACCCCATGTCAGGGGAAGGAATGGACAAGATATGATGGAAGGCATTCTTAGAATGGCAGAGAAAGGGAGATACTGTTGATGGGAGACCTGAATATGCCAGATGTTAACTGGAGCACATTTTCTGCAGCCACATCCAAGAGCAGGGCCATTCCTGACGCCCCACAGGTGGCAGGGCATTAGACAGCTAGTTTTGGAACCCACTCATGAGGGAGCAGTCTAGACCTCATACTCTCAAACGGGGCAGTAGAGGATCTCAGATCTAGAAGTGGGTTGCCATCTGGGGACAAGTGACCATCAAACAGTGTGGTTCACGTTAAACTCAGCTACAGAGTCAAGCCATACAAAAGTGAGGGTACTGGACTTTAGGAGGGCTGACTTTGGCAAGATGGAGAGTACCTCAGAAAAGCACTAGCAAACAGGCTAGAAGGAGGTGTGGAGCAACAATGGGAATTATCAAACTGCCATCACAGAGGCAACAAGCCTTGTGTGAAGCAAATAAACAAATCAAAATGAAAGAAAAGCCACTATGGTTCTCAAGAGAGGTGGCTGTGAAAGTCAGGAAGAAAAGATAGCATTCCAGAAGTATAAGGAAACACAGAAGGAGCAGGACAGAGAGCTGTACCAGTTAAGGCAGAAAGAAGCAGGAGGGAAGTCAGAATAGAAAAGGCCCAAACTGAGGAAAGATAGCCAACTCAGTTAAGAAGGGGATAAAACCTTTTATAGGTACATCAGCAGCGAAAGACAAAGGAGGGATAGTGAGGCTGAATAGAATGAACGGTGGGTGGGCAGAAGGGACAGTGAAAAGCAGGAATACTGAACGAATATTTCTGCTCAGTATTCACAAAATAGGAGGGAAGTGCCTAATCCAATTAACAGAAGCACTCTTGATAGGGGGTCGATCCCAGTCCTTTCACAGAAGAAAGGGTTCTGCAAGAACTCCTAAAACTGAAGGTGGACAAAGCAATGGGTCCTGATGGAATTCACCCCAGAATTCTAAAAGAATTAAGGAAGGAACTAGTGAAACCACTGGCTACTCTTTTAATAAATCATGGGAGGATGGTGTGGTACCGAGGACTGGAGGAAGGCGGATGTGATTCCCTTCACAAAAGTGGGACCAAGACAGAGGCAGGAAACTACAGACCTGTCAGTCTGACCTCTGTGGTAGGGAAAGTGATGGAGTCACTTGAAGGAAAGAATAGTTGAGTACCTAGAGGTCAGTGGAGCACAGGATCCAAGGCAGCATGGGTTCACAGCGGAAGGTCATGTCAGATGAATCTAATAGATTTCTTTGACTGGGTGACCAAAGTAGTAGACCAGGGAGGGCTGTGGACATGGCCTACCTAGACTTTAGCAAGGCATTTGACACAGTCCCACACAAAGATTATTAGTCAAATTAACCAGCCTGGGAGTGGGTCCCAGGTGGTAGCCTAGGTAAAACATTGGCTGGACAACAGGACACAGAAGGTAATTGTAAATGGAGTCCACTCTGAAGAAAGGGCGGTTACTAGTGGGTACCACAGGGTTCAGTATTGGGTCCAGTCCTTTTTAATGTCTTCATCAGTGGCATTGCAGAGGGACTGGAAGGAAAAGTATGCCTTTTTGCAGATGACACAAAGATCTGCAACAGGGTTGATACACAAGGAGGCGTGGAAAGGATGAAAAGGGACTTGGCAAGGTTGGAGGAATGGTCAGACGTATGGCAGCTAGGATTCAATGCAAAAAAGTGCAAAATAATGCACCTGGGAAACAAGAACCCAGGGAAGAATACACAATGGGTGGGGAGGTAGTAACAACAACAAAACAGGAAAGGGACCTGGGGTATTCATATCAGATGACCTTAAGGTTAGCAAGCAATGTGAGAAGGCAGTAGGGAGGGCTGGGGTATACTGGGATGTATAGGAGAGGCATCAGCAGCAGAAAACAAGAAGTTGTTATCCTCTGTACAGACAGTTGGTGAGACCCCATCTGAATACTGTGTCCAGTTCTGGAGACCCCATCTCCACAAGGACATAGACAGGATAGAGGCAGTCCAGAGGAGGGCAACTAAAATGGTGCAGGGTCTGCAAGAGAAGCCGTATGAGGAGAGACTAAAGGAGCTTAATATGTATACCCTTGAGGAAAGAAGGGAGAGGGGACATGATAGAAACTTTCAAGTACCTCAAGGAATCAGCAAAGTCCAAGAGGGTAGCATCTTTCAGAAAAAGAGACTTGCAAGAACAAGGGACACAATTTAAAGATAGAAGGAGGCGGTTCAGGGGCAATGTGAGGAAGTATTATTTCACAGAGAGGGTAGTGGATGCATGGAACAGCCTTCCTGAGGAAGTTGTGAGGTCTAAAACTGTGGGAGAATTCAAGAATGCATGGGACAGACATAAGGCAATTCTTGTGGGGGGCAGGAAGATATAGGCTGTTGGTTAACTAGGATCTGCGGCCTATCCTGTATGTAGGGAAATGGGCAGACTAGATGGGCCTAGCAGTCCTTATCTGCCGTCAAAGTCCATGTTTCTATGTCTATCTGTCTTTGCTTCAAAAATTGGACTTAAACTCAAACCATTGCCTGTGGCATCTGTCGTGTTTCACCCTTAGAACAGTCCCTCCTACCTAGGCCATCATGTCCAGCCCTTTCCTATCTCATCTAACCTTCCTTCCCCACTCCCTATACCCCCCTTCCCTTCCCACCCCACTTGCCAGGCCATGCCTACAGTACTTATTAAAGGACTCTTACATCTCAATCTTCTTCGCACTTTGATACTAGAGGAACTACCACTCCTGCTCACTATGACTCCTCCAATGATGTTTACTATATAAACTTTAGCTCATTACTTTACATCCATATATCTGCATCTATGCAATTGTATTTAAATGGCACTACCTCCTGTTGAACGTACTGCTATGTTCTGGAGGAAGTATCTTGGTACATGTGATGGTTATGTGTTATTATGTTGTTATCATTACTATGTATTTGTTATGTATGTTCACTCAACCTATTATTTCTTAACCCTGTTGGCAGTTGTTTTACCCCAGGTCCATCTTGTAAATGAGCTTGTCTCAATGATGTTCCGCCTGGGAAAATAAAGATTTTGATTGATTGATTGATACATAATATTTATTTATTTATTTGCTTTTGTTAACCAGGTAAGTACTAGACAGCCAAGTGCCTATTTTCAGGTGCAATCAAATGATCTATACAAAAAAAAATTAGCATTTTCAAATTATTACCTCCTTGTTTGATTGTGCTACTATTATTCCTGGACACTTCTATTTTGTTTGATTTTTAAGCAAAATTGAAACATGGGAGAAAAAAACAGAAGGTCTGAACACTTACAGTAAATGCAAACCTAATGCTGAATTCTATTGTTTCACTCAGAAAGGTCACTGCATCTCATGAATTCCATAACTGAACTGATGCTTTAATTTTAGTTGTTCATCAGGGGATAATCGTAAAAGTATACTTGAAGATTTTTGCATTTGTCATTAACTCACCATAGCCTTATTCACTTTTTAGCTTTCTTTTTCATCTGAGGCTGGCCCCTTTCTTTGTTTTTTAAATCTGTTTTAGAAAATAGATAACGGAACTTTATAACATTATCATAGTTTTTGACAAGTTAGAAAGGTGGGTTGAAGGGGAGACCATACTCACTACAGCGTGCCTGCTCCATGACGTATCCTTAAGTGCACTGAGCACTTGCACACTGTTGTGTAAGGAAGACAGATATGAACTGCATATCACATGATGCATGTCCCACCTGACAGCCAACCAACTTGCCCTGCTCCTGCAGCATGTAAAAGCAACACAAGAAGATGCCCATTGGACTTAAAGACATACTATGCAGCAGACATGCTGTAGTGAGTATGGTACACACTTCAGCCCCTCTTTCCAACTTGTCAAAAACTATGAGGACATTATAAAATTCCTTTATCTCTTTTCAAAAACAGATTTAAAAACCAATGAAAGGGGCCAACCTAAGAGAAAAGAGAAAGCTAAGAAGCGAGTAAGGCTGTGTTGAGTTAATAACAAAAGCAAAAAAATCTACAAGTATACATTTACAATTAACCCCTGATGAACAACTAAAATCAAAGCAGCAGGTCATTTCTGGAATTCATGAGATACAGTCACCTTTTTGAGTGAAACAATAGAATTTAACACTGGATTTGAATTTAAGTGCTCAAACTTTCTGTTTCAACTTTGTTTAAAATCAGACAAACTAGAGGTGTCCAGGAATAATATGCCTTATTTATTTCATGAAATGCCTCTGATTTTTTCCATCTCAATGCAAGGAGTTTCCTCCCCAAATTTGACTCCTTTAAAGATTGGGTCTCCCAGTACTCTCCTGACCTTTTTGTGCATCACTGGAACCTGGCTGTCCTCCAGGCTACCTGACTCCAGCCTAGTGCTCCCTGACATCCATCTCTACCAAGACAAGCATGGAGGTGGGTCACCCAGTACAGTACAAGTCACATTAAATTGTTCCTTTCACTCAATACTCTGACATTGTTTTTTTATGCTGACAGTGCAGTGGCAACTCAAAATGCTTAAACTGGAAACTCTATGTCAACCAAACAGCAACTCTCATGCAATTCCCATACAGTGCACGTTCAGCCACTGTAAATTCCCTTCAGCTCTCCATTTTTAAATGCATTTGCAATGCAGTAATTACTGCCATTCAGTGTATTAATGGCATCAAATCTGTTGTATTTAATCCAGTTTACTTTTTTTTTATTTTGTTATTTATTACAGTATTTTAGGCTCATCGTTCTCTATAAAACCAGAATTCACTGTACTGTATTGCTGAGCTCGACCAACAATCATCACTGTCCCATGCCTCTGCTGCTGTGCATTCATGAAAAGAAACGATGGTCCCCAACTGGTGCTGTACTTGTGCACTCATGAGTTAAGACATTTCTATGCCCCTTGATGTATTAATGCATTTTTAAACAAAGCATAATATAATTTATACTGTACAGTACTTCCTAAGTGTGCTATCATGCTTCTCACCATCCCAATTGCTCACTCGCTCCTGCTCGTGCCCCCGACTGATTTTCAGTGACAGGCATTGATTTCAGGCTCACAGATCCACCAGCTTGTTACATTTTTTTATTTTGTAAAGTTTGTTTGTTTATAATTGCAGTCAGAGAGAGTTGTACAGTACTGCCGTGGAAGGCCATATGAGAGATCAGTTAACCCAGATGTAAGGACTATACGGATGATGCTCTGGTTTAATTGATATGTTCACATACAGTAGTTATTTATAGTATTTATTAATTGCATTTATTTTCATGCACCCTACAGTGGCTCCCCACTGATAGAGAGAGAAGGTACAGTACTGTATTTTACTGAGAGATTGAAATTAGGTACTCTACAGGACAGTGCAAAGCAGAAGTGAAATGAGACACCAGCTCAGTGTTTATGCATTTTTACGGGTTGCTAAATGCATGCACTGATCATTGCACTGTATTGATTAAGAGTTTTCTGAGAGTTTTAAAGTTAGCTGAAGTGAAAAAGCAGATACAGACAAATGATTAGGAAACTTTTATTAATGCAGTGAAATAATTAGCACACACATTAAGCAACCCACTGAAAAATGCTAAACCAGTGAGTTGAAGGAACAGTTTAATGTGACTTGTAATGTATGTTGGACAAACCCTTTCATGCTCTGGAAGCACCAGTGCAAGGCGACAGAAACAATGCTGACATCCCCCACAGTGACACCAGGGAACTGATGCACAGGACCCCAGCGCAGACCACCGCAAACACCATGAACCCGACACCACAGCCATACAGGAGACAATGATGAACAGCACAATAGTAATGCAGCAGCACAGAGACCACCCAAGCCCCCCGACAGTAGAGCCAACTGGTGAATAAACAACATGGACAACCACCTGAGGGACAGGAGAGTCACAACAGAGCAGACAGCAACGGTACCACAGGAGTGGGGCACCAGCAAATGGGAACAGGATACACTAACGGCAACACAGGGAGCAGGGGGACACATGGTACACCACTGATGGGTAGGTCAGCAGCATGAAGTGCAGCTGCCATGGAGTGATGCCCCTGAGAGACCCGTGGACCAGGGACCTACACCTGAAGGCTGATGTTCAATGCCAGCTCCATCAGGTAGTCCCTATGGCTCCTAACACTGTACGAACTGACAATGTTAGTGATGTGCCATGCACACCCTCTACAGCACCTCCTGGAGTGCCCACAGCCTGTCCAGACAGGACCTGCTGCAGCTTTACCTCCATCAGCTGTTGTTCACCCCACAGGACATCCAGGAACTGCTGCAGGGTGGGGTGTGCTGCACCAAGCAGGGCATTGAATGCCCGGTGCCACCCCTCGATGGCATTATTGGTGCAGGGAATCCCATCCAGAATGGAGGCATGGCAGTTCCACATGGGGATGGGGAAGAGAGGCTTGCCGAGGTGGCTGCTGCAGACAGGCCTGCCCAGTCAAGTGTCCTCAAAATAGTCAAGGACAGGAGCAAGGGCCTCCTCATGGGTGGTGAACTCCCAGCCATGGAACTCCTTATATGTGGCTCACACATCTGCAGGGGAAATGAATGCGAGGGCTGGCAGCATGCGGAGATCCATGGCACAGATGTCATCTGTGCAGTACAGACATGCCAGCTCCGCATGCTGCTGGATGTGCTGCCAGACACACTGGCACAAATGAAAAAAACAGCCGTGGACATCCATATCTGGAAGCACTGTGCAGACAGCCCTATAGGTGGCCAGCTCAAAATCAATGAGCATGTGGCGGGCACCACTTGCAGGGCACAGCTCAGCTATCTTGATGAACACAGTTGTGTAGTCTGCCACTACCCTCCTCATCATGAGCACATATATTGCAAGGAGTACAGTCGCCCTGTCCTCCCCATGCAGTGTATACAGCTACTGAAACAGCCTTGGGCAGCAGCGGAATGTGACATCGCCCAACCATGCGGGGCTGTGGCCCAGGAATTCAAGGTTCCTCTTGGTGCTGAAGAGGAGGAACCTGTGTTCCATGCTGGCCCCTGCACCCTGTCCTGAATTGTACAGCAGGATTTGCTCACCTGCCATGGTCCTGGTGTAGTCCTCCGGTATGGTGAGCTTGGACAAGTGTTGTGGGTCCACGATTGCTTGCCTGCTGCCCCTCTGGACACATTGTGCCGCCCACTTCAGGAGTGGTACAGGGGGTAGGTGTCTCCCTACTGCCTCATTCACTCCAGGGCAGCATGCCACCATGAGCTGCTGGCTGCTCTTGTTGGTGTCTCGGGCCCTCCTCTTCACTGCTGCCCATACCTTGCACACTCCAACAGCTGCATGGTCAGTCACATGGTTGTAGGTACCCAACAACATCGATGTTTCCTCACCCGCAGTGAGCACACAGCCCTTGCACCTGTCTGCTGCACATTTGCAGGATTTCCAATACATGCAGTCTCCCTTGGTTCGTTCCCACTGGTAGGTGTACCCGGACACCACCAGCAGTCTGCACCCCTTGGCACTTTCAACGTATTCTGCCGACTTTTCCCCACCACCAGTGGACTTGGGTCTGCAGGTGCGGCGTGCCTCTTTCATGTCTCCACTGGCGCACCTGCTGACGCTGGGGGGGGGCAGGATGACTTCCTTGTTGTGTCACTGCGGCGGCATGCGAACTTACAGTGCTTGGTGTACAGGTCTCGGGGATGTTGTATAAGACACCATGCTTCCTCATGCTCCATCTCCCTCATTGAGACTCTTACCTCCTGTCATGAACTCCTGCTAGCAAAGCTATTCCTCCCCTCCTCCCTCCCTATCTTTGTCAGTGTCATCTATGCTTCTCCTAAGATCTAGCCCTCTTTCTTGTAGACTTCCTCTCATCTCTTGTCTCTCATGCCTCCTCCAATGAGCTTATCCTCCTCGGGGACTTCAACTTAAATTGGCTTTCCCTTACCTTTAAGCCCACTCCACGCAAGACTGAGTCCATGAACTTTGCACAACTAATCACTGACCCCACCAGACTCAATCCACACTACTATAACCATTCCCTCATGGACTGGGTGCTCTCCTGTCACCCATACTGCATCATTGCTGTACGCATTTACCCGGACATTTTCAGTGATCACTGTCTACCCTACTATGTTAGGAAAGTACATCCCCCTCAATTTGCCCCAATCACCTTTGACATACGCCTCTTAGATCTCTAGACACTGATGTCCTTCTAAACAATCTTGGTGCCTCTGATTGGTCTCCTGTCTACTTGGACACAAATATTGCCCTAGCCTTCTCCCTCTTCACTGCATTTTTAACAAAGCCTGCAACATCCGTGCCCTCCCCCCCTTAAAAAAGCCAGGGTAAAAATGCTCCCACCATCCCTGGATTACAGCTGACCTTACTGAGTTGTGCAAGTCTTGGGACCTCATGTGATCATGCTTCAGGTCCTCCCAATCCCTGTCTAACCTCCAACACTACAGGTTTCTCAGGAACACCTGTACAAAGGCTGTCTGCTCTGCTAACTCCCACTATTTCAAGGCTAACCTCCAATCCAATCTAAATTCTCCCTTAAAATTTTGGAAGGTTAACCACTTCCTATTTGATCCCCCAGCCTAGCCCGCCTACCCTGCCCCCTGTCCTCCTAGTGGACGGTTCAGTGGTCTCTGACCCATGCTCTGTTGCTGCTCACTTTAAAAAATTCTTCACAACCTGTGCTCTGCCCTGCCACTCATCCCCAGAATACACTGTCTCACCTCCATCCCAATCATCAGACTCCTTCCACTTCCCTCCTGTCTCCCCCAAAGAAGTCCTCCTCACCTTATTGTCACTTAACCCTTTCAAGTACAGCCCTAACTGATTGAACCCCAAAACCCTTTATCTCTGCACCAGCCATTGGCCATCCTCTCTCTCATCTCTTGAACCTTTCCTTTTTCCTCAGTGCTGTCCCTCAGGCCTGGAAAGTTGCCATGTTTTTTCCCTGCACAAAGGGGTGACCCCACTCCTCAAGTAACTATCAGCCAATTACAGTCCTCCCCTCTCTTGCCAAGCTTTAAGAATCCATTGTCTACTCTGCACTCATGTAATATGGAGGGCTAAAGCAGATCACCACAAGGAACTGCTCGATAAAAGCTGGGGTGACAGCAAAAGGTTCTGGGTAAACATAAAGAATGTCTAGGGGGAAGAAGAAAAGAGAAACCCACAGCTGTGCCACATTAACTGCTCTACTACCACGGACTCACACCTCATCACAGAGTCCTTCAACTCTGCCGTCACAGATCTAAGCACAATACTCCCTCCTGACTACCTACACCCCGCCAATGTTCCCTCAGATGACAAAGCATCCAGTATCTCTCACCCTACCTTCTACCTCAAGAGAGTTACTATAAAGGAAGAAGCATTCTACGTAAAAAAAAGTGCTTGGGAAGACCAGAATGGGTAGTGAAGGAGTAGACAGGAAGCTAGTGTCTCAAACTCCTGACGTGCTCATCAAGCCTATTACAAAACTATTCAACAAATCCCTGACCCTGGCACAATTCCTGGCAACCTGGAAGCAAGCCCAGGTCACTTCTGTCAACAAAAGCGGGAACAGGACCAATGTGTCCAATTACAGGCCGATCTCAATCCTCTCCCCCCTAGTCAGGGCCCTTGACAAGATTGTGGCGGACCAACTAACAGACTACATCAGCAAATACCAACTGCAATGCCCCAACCAGCATGGGTTCAGGCAGGGACACAGTACCATGAATGCCCTTTTGGAGTTCACCGACTATGCTCACAAAACTATTAATGAAGGCAAACTAGTAGGGGTGGTGTTCATAGACTTAGCAAAAGCCTTCAACATTGTCAACCACACCCTCTTACTGGCCCAGCTTCAAAGCCTGGGGGTGGCTGCCAGTGCAACACTCTGGTTCCAAGACTACCTGTCCCTCAGGTCACAGTGTGTAAAAATAGGACAAACAGTGTCTGACCCCAGGGAAGTCATTCTGGGAGTCCCCCAGTGATCCATCTTGGGACCACTGCTCTTCAGCCTGTTCCTAAATAATCTCCCTCAAGCCTGTGATGCCAAGTTAATCCTATATGTGGATGACACTGTCATCCTCAACAGCAACTCTCAAATTGGGCCCTCCCAGCAGCACTTCAGCACTCCTTCAGTAAAACAGAAGACTGGTTCTGCAAGCACAAACTTCTGCTCAATTACAAAAAAACCAAGACCATGTTAATATCCAGCACCCAGCTCAAGAAAAGGTTCCCCACCATAAACATCACCAACAATGTACTCGCCCCCTTGGAACAGGTACACTCATTCAAATACCTTGGAGTAACCCTGGACAACACCTTATCCTATGCTTAACAACCAAGTGGTCAAGACAGTCAACACCAAGCTTGGTATGCTTTACAGGCACAGAAAACACCTTACCACAGTAGCCATCCACCTATCAGTCACAAGCTCCATCATCTCCACCATTGACTATGGCCTGGTTGTCTACAGTGCAGAATCAGACTCTGTGCTCAAGAAGGTGCATGTAGCTCTCAACAAGGTCTGCAGGCTCATCCTGAATGGCGATTGAATGACCCACACCTGTTCCCTCTATGAACAGACACACCTACTGTCTCTTGGGTGCAGGACTAAATTCCTCACATACCTCCTAGGCATAAAAGCATTACTGGGGAAAGCCCCTCAATGCATAGCAGGCATCTTCTCCCTCCCAGGCTCAGAATATATAACCAGAAACAGAATGCAGGGGACCCTCATGGTGCCATTCCAATACACAGCCCTTGGACAGTGTGTCTTCTCCTACAGAGCTCCTCTCTGGCTTAATGAGGTACCTGAGTCCATTCGGAACTCCACTAGCCTGTCCAGCTTCAAATCAGACCTTAAGCACTACCTGACCTCCATCTCTGTATGCACCTGCTTCTCCAACAGTTGATAGACTGTGGAGGACAAGACCTGACTCTGCTAACAGCAACTATTCTCAGCACAAGACAGAAGCCACCCTCCCACACACACCTTGACAATGCCTCTGAATCACTCTAAGGGGCTGCTCCTGTACACCCCTCACTCCGTCTCCACACTAGGATGGATCTATACCTTCCTGGCCTCAGCCCTGCCTCCTTGAGCACTTTTACTAGAGGCCCCCTCCTCTCCTACTAAAATCCTGTCCTTACTAACACTCTGCCCAACCTAACCTAACCTCTAGTGCCTCTGCACCTTACCTGCACTTGTAATCAACTAAAGTTGATGTCCATATGCTGTTTAGTGTTTTAAATGACTAAGAAACTCTGTAACCTTTTCCTGATTGTTGTGCTGTTCAGTGTTTCAAATGTCCTAAAACTCTGTAGCCTTCTTGAGTGAATGTTTATACTCTGTTCACATGACATGGAACCTTTGTAAAAGAGCCTTGGCTCAAAGTTTTTTTTTCAAATACCAAATAAATAAATAAATGAACTCCAGGCTTGTTGACTTACTTTCCTCCTTGAACTTCATCATCTCCACCATTGACTGCACTTAGCAAAGCATGCTGACTCACAACTGATGCCCACCGCCTCATCCACACCTGTGCCCTTTATGAACAATCCTGATGGCTCCAACTCTCCAACCATATAAAGTATCTCACATGTGCTATAGTGGGAAAAATCAACCTTGGCCTCACACCCCCCAGTGCTACTGCCTTGTTACATCAAAACACCAACCAACAGAACACCAGGAGCTCGACAAACCAGATTCTACAAGTTCCTCACTGTTGAACTAAGCAGGGCCAACGCTCCTTCGCCTATAGGGCTCCTGTATGGATGAATGTTCTCAGCCACACCATCTCCTCTGCCTCAACACTAAGTCTCTTCAAAACCAGGCTCTGAGCCCATCTCATTGCCTCTAGCTCCTGTGACTGACTCTCCTAGATGATGACCTACACAGCTTTAATCCTAACTTATATACTGCTTAACCCTAAGCCCCCAAGTCCCCCTTCCCCCAAGCTCCTGAGGTGCCACTTCAAATCTCAGGTCTTCATACCACCTCATTAGTCTCTTCTTGCCCCATTATAGCACTTCTCCCCTCACCACTCTGCCCCCTTTTTCTCTTCTGTCACTCCTTCCCATTTATTTTTTGACCAATGCTTCCGGCTGCATCTTCATCCTCCCCCTCTCCTCTCATCCCTGTTTCTCTGCCTCTCCCAGGTGCCTAAACCTACCCATTCCTTGTGGGTACATGCGTCCTAACTGTGTTCACCATTTTACTATAGCTGCCTCTGTTAACTACCTACACATCTCCTCCTCCTCCTCCTCCTCTACACCTTATTCTTCCTATAATTGACCCCTTTTAATAGCACTGTTGTACATGAATTGTTTACTGTTATTTCACTGTTGCTTCCTTGTTGTTTGTTATTTCTGATGTGGAACCTTTGTAAAAGAGCCTTGGCTCAAAGGTACTTGTAATCCTAGAATAAATAAATAAAATAAATAAAACTTTCTCTCACTGTTCCAGTCTGATTTTAGGAAACAACACTCCACCATCTGATTCATGCTGTGTTTAATCATTTCTGACTTCACTGGGGTGGATCAGGGACACATCACTGCAGCCATCTTCATTGATCTAGCCAAATCTTTTGATTCAGTGTCCCACCCTCTCTTACTGTACAAGCTGAACTTTGTTGGCATTGCAGAAACTGCTGTGGGTTGGTTCTTTTCATACCTTACTGACCATCAACAGGAAGTTGAAGTTGGTGGTGTTCTTTTTTCCCTCCTCCCTGTCCATACAGGGATCCCACAGGGCTCCCTCATTGGTCCAGCCCTAGTCTCAGTTTTCTAAAATACACACCCCCCCATGTCTCCTCTTACATAAACATGTACAAGGATTGGCAAGGCCAACACCTTCACCAGTCTTCTCTACATTGGATGGCCCCTGCTTGAGTGGTTCCCTGCCTTCAAGTACCTGGGGGTTTGGCTTGATAGTAGGCTTGTCTTTTCAGTCCATATTGACACCATCCATGCCAAACTCCACCCCAAACTCAGCACCTTGTACTGAAACAAGGACTGCCTCCCCCTCCAGGTCCACTGGAAACTGGTAACCAAAATGGCACTACCGTTTTTTGACTATGACCCTGTTCATCCATCCGCTACCTCTAAATTGTCAGTCCCACTGCATGTCTGTCATCACTAAATACTGGTTTAGCTGTTCCCTCCTACCTCTCCTCAATCCTCTCCCCTGCTGTCTTCTCCTCTTGCTTCCTGTGTGCCAGGGATTCCTACACCTTTGCCAATACTCATCATAACTCAAGTGTTGAGTAAGCTGCACTCTTCTACGATCTCCCATCCCTCTGGAACTTTCTCCCCTCATCACTTTGGCTCTGTCCCTCTCTATCCAGGTCTTTAGACATCAGTTAAGGCTTACTCCTGCTCCCCCATACTTGCCTCACTCCATCCTGAGCATTTTTCTCTCATCTTCCAGCCTCTCCTGTCTCCCCTCTCACCTATTTATCCCCTATCTGGCCCACCTGTGACCTTGGCTTCCATTCTGTGCTCTAATACTTGAGGTGCTTAGCTTCATAGTGTGATTAACCTACTGCTGCCAAGTAAGGTATCCACGGTCTGCCATTTTCCCAAGCTGGAGTCCATGCTGTGATAGGTCAAGTTGATCATTCCACCTATTGCAATATAGTTTTGTCTGCCATTGTTTTATTGTTTATGCACTCTGGGTGTTTGAAATGCTGCTGATGTCTGTACTCCATCTCCACCCAACTCCAGGTCACACCTGGAAATGAGCCTTGGCTCAGTGTGCCTTTCCCGGTTACCAAATTTTAAATAAATAAATACATACATACTGTACATACATAAATAGTAGTAGCACAAACAAACATGGAGTTAGTAATTGGAAAATTATGATTTTTTTTATATTGATCATTTAATTATATTATGTATTTATTTGTATAGTCAGGGTTCTAAACTGTATTAGTAGGAATTTGTATAGCAACTAATTTAATGCAATGAGGAACACATTACCCCCTTTTTAGTAGTGGAGTTCCAGATACAAACAGGCAATACCTAAAGTACTTGTATTTTACAACCTTTAGTTCTCTCTTGTGTAAGTAGTGCTACCAGTCATACAGACAACTCAGGAACAGAAAAAGGAGTACAATGTTATATGTGAGCATTGTGGGCAGGATTCACAAAGCAGATGCACTGGCACATCTCAGAGATGCGTTATTCACATAGGGTAGAGATGCTCCAGCACATCCCAGATGTGCCACGCCACACAGGATGCACTGGACCTTGAATATAATGACATGTGGAGCATCTCAAGGGGGTGTGTAGCTGCATATATGGCACATCCCCATTCACAAAGCAAAATGAATGCGCAAACACAGCACATACACAGCGCATCCACCCAAATGTGCACTAAGGAGATAAGTATAAAAGAAGTAGACTTAAGTGCAAGCCCCCGGCAGGCAGACTGCAAGATAGCAGCAGCAGCAGCCGCAGCAGCACCAGGCAGAACACCAGCAGCACAACAGAGGTCACAGACATGGATGCTGCAGCATTCCTGATGGTGGGCATGATAATGGGGATGAGGAGATGGGAGAACTAACAACATGGCGGAAGAAGGCACCGTTAGTGGCCGACCCTGTGGTGGTATCATGCCAGACTAACATTTGAACAACTGACAGATGCAGAAACAGTCAGCCAATACCACCTAAACAGGACAATTTTGAGGCAGCTTTGAGCTGTGCCATGATGAAATGCAGGCACCCACTGGAAGGGGTCATGCCATATCAGTGAAGATCAAGGTGACAACAGCAATGTGCCTGCTCACCACGAGAACCTTTCAGAGGCCAGCTAGAGACACCATTGGCATATCCCAGCCATCCACGTCCCATCTCCTCACACAATTCCACACCCCACTGCTCCCACATGCTTTGGAGTACATTCAATTCCCAAGCACACAGGTACAGTGGAAAGAAGCTATGCAGCAGTTTCACAGGGTGGCACACATGCCAGGCATCATAGGGGCCATTGACTGCACCCATGAGGCAATCCATACACCACCTGGTGTTGAGGCTATCCCATACATGAACCACAAGGGGTTCTACTGCATCAACTGCCAGGTGACGTGCAATGCCACAGGGCACATCAGTGATGTCTGCACCACACACCCTGGGAGTACAAATGGTGCCTTCATATGGCACCAATCTGCCCTGTGCCACTGGTTTGAGACCAAGGATATGCCCAGCAGCCACCTATTGGGTGAGTGGGGCATGCATACATGCCCACAAACATGACAGCGTGGTGAAACAAATGTCAGGAGGTAGTGCAGATATGTGGGGACTGCAGCAGGGCATGTGCAGGGGAAGGTGCCCAGATGGGACAGTGGAGATGGGCACACTGACCGGACAGCATATGCATCATGGGGGACAGGGCAGCTGCACAGCACAGCACAGCATGGGAGGTAAGGTGATGTGGAACAGCAGGCACATGTGGCAGGGCAGAATGCACCACATGTACTCAGGCACAGGCAACTGCAGGGCAATGCAAGGTAAGCGATACTGGACTGGATAGGAGTGGTCAGCCATAGTTGCAGGCAAGGGCAGGTACAGGGCAGAAGAGGGAAGCCAGGGTAAGCAGTCGCTGGTGAGTGCACAAATGCACTGTCCCACCTTGGGGGAGGGAGACACACTGGGAAGTGGGCCACAGGGACAGAGGTGGACAGGCAGTAGCCACACCAGTGTGCCATGATGGGGGGTACACAACGTACATGTATGCGGGATACTAACAGACTGCTTTGTCACCTCACAGGTGATGCGGCCTATCCCTTCTGACCCTGGCTCCTCACCCCCTTCTACCATCCTTGCACAGATGTGAAGGAGTGCTTCAATGAGGCACACATGGCTAGAAGCACCATCATCGGGCCTGTCTTTGGCATGCTGAAGATGTACTTCAGGTGCCTGGATAGGTCAAGTGGTGCCCTACAATATAGCCCAGAGAAGGCCTGTGGCACATTTCTGGCCTGTTGTATGCTACACAACATGGCCATTTACCGTGGACTAGCTGTCCAGGCTGAGAAGGGCAATAGTTTTGGGGAGGAGGAGGAGAGAAAGGAGAATGAAGCAGAACAGGGGCCTCATGGTGGAGGTGGGCAAGTGCCCCGGTCCGCAAGGACCCATGTCTGATTGCCAGGTCCCAGCGGCACAGGGACACCATCATGGAAGAGCACTTCAGGTACCAAAGGTGAGTAACACAGGTGGGACACACTCGGCAGCCCCCCACCCACCCATACACACACACACACACACACACACACACACACACACATATAAACACACACACTCACCACAAGTCAGGCAACAAACACACAACCATCATGTAGTGCAATGAGGGGTGACAGCAATGCACAGACACAAGTACAACAGGCCACACATGGACAGGGGGAACACAGTGTTACACGAGGCCCCTGCACCTTAATTGGTACCATCAGCGATACACCGTAGACAGCTAGCACTTAAGTATATGTTATACTAACACATAGGGCTAAAGGCATCTACCGTACAAGAGTAGATGTCAGGATATGAATGGATATTGTTGTAATACACTTTGCTTGTTAATACATATATTCTCCTATGTATTTTCTGTGTATTTCTTACTTGTAAGATGCCAAGGCATCTGTCTCCTTGGAATAATTATGATATGTAAGTTGGCATTGCCACCTTTCAGTGATTTGTACTACTACACTGAGTTATGTAAGACTCTGTATAAGAACTCTTTTGTTCATAAACTGATGACTATACAGAATTGTATAATGTAATCTTGGACCGTGAAGCCACCTCTAATTTAGCCAATAGGGCTCATCTCTGTAACTAGAAATGTTTCTATCTTACAGTAACCATAGTAATTATCATAGGTATATAATGTAATACACTAGTCTTATACCTCAGAGACCTCAGGAGACACCCCAAGAGACACAGAGAACCCTCGAGGTATAGGGAATGCTTAGCACTGGCTCCTGGTTCGTATTGGTAAGAACTGCTTAGGGCAACTGTGATTTATCCTTTTAGTAGTAATAAATTTGTTTATTACTTTTATGCAATGTGTTTGTGATTACTTGCATTCCCAATATTGTCAAGAACCTGAAAGTGAGGTTTAGACCTCCTAACAAATTGGCGACCGTGTGCAGGTGATATTTGGTGTTTGTAAGTTTTCACTTGTTGCTACAACTTTTTCCCTTTCCCAAGGGGACAGTAGGTGTACATTCCCGTATCATCTCTCCCATTTTAAATCAGTTTGTAGTAACTTGCAAAGTCTGGCTGTCATAATTTCAGGTGTGGTCGATGCCGACTCGACTCACTCCATTACAGCTTTGATTTGTAAGTCTACAACTTTTACAGTAGCCCGGCTGTGTATTAAGTGCTCCTGCTGTGGATCGATACACAGCACGGCTCCTTTTTCACAATTTGATTTTTCGTTCCCTCCCACAGAATGGCCACCATATCCAATATCTGCGCAGAACTGAGACTCAATGTCTCAAACTTCCTTACCTCCCATGGAGGATGGGCTGACTTCACGCGGGATGCATGTCAATCCAAAAACCCTATACTGGAGATTTCAACCCAATACACAGAGACAAGACAACCAGCCAATAAGCGACAAGCTAAAGGGTTGATGGTCGCGGCTCTCTATGCTGCTCTAGAAGCCTCCGAAGTGAGGTTTTGAACCCTTGATCTGCAAATTTCATCTCTTAAGCAACAGATGTGTTTGCAGGAAACAGAATGCATCAGACTGCAGCAGAACTTGGAGTCAGAACTCCAAACTCTGCTGAATGAAAAGGATTAACTTTTGCATCATTCGGCTTAGGCTGGTAAACAGGAACTGTGTATGTTGAAACAGGGGTGTGAAAGTTTGAGACAGGATAAGGCACAGGCATTGCAAATGAATGATTTGCTAAGTGCTGCAAATGCTCAGCTGAGTGAGGAAATGGGTGAGCTGCAGGATGAGATAAACCAGGTACGTAATGATTTAGAAGTGTCTATTAGGGACAATCGCGAATTGAGCACCACGTATAGAGTGTTGCAAAAGCAAAAGCAAGATGAGGTTGATATGGATGTTGCAAGTGTGAGTCATGCTGAATGTAGAACCAAAATGGCGAAACTGTGCCATCAGCGGGAGGTTCTGGCTGGACATGATAAGGCAATGAGAGGCGTGGCCCCTGCCTTACATACGTCATCTGAAGGGGAGTTGTCAGATGATGACATTTCACAATACAACACCCAGTCACACCCCTACTATGGCTCAGAGACCCCACCCAGCCATCCACAACATGGTGGGTCCCCCCTACACCCTCACCATGTCATACGTCATCGACGTCGTGACGCCATCATGGAGATGCCGGAACATGGTAGCCCCCATGATAGTGGGGGAGCAGGCCCAGCCTGGTCCCGATAGCACCACTGATAGCCGATATTAATGTGGAAGATAGGCATGAGATAGAAACCATGATTGAAACTGTGATAGGCAATGTACCCCTTCCTGAGAGATGTAAATGGGCCATTAAAACCCAGATTAGGCAGCTTCTGCAAGAGGCTGGCACTCAGGAAGGTATTGTCCGCACTGCGGCAGAAGCTGCAGCTCGGACCACCCTGGAAGATGCTCAAGACAATCTACCTCTGCCTGATTGACCCAGTAATCCCCTACAAATGGCCTACTCTGTTCAGCAAATAGCTGACAGCATCGGTCGGATGAACCTGTCCAACAACCTCAGCTGTCACTTGGAAAAGGTGCATTCTAAATGTGAGATGCTTAGCCTCGCTGCAGAAAATCAGGTCCCAGTAGTATGCCAAACCATCGATCCTAGTTTGTGGGCCAAACTCCCCGACACCATCCGCCAGGATAGGAACGCCACCTTTGATGAGGTTGAGCTGAGCTCATTTCTGCTCACAGCCCAGGTGTAGTAGGAATGATGCTTGCATACTTGTGAAACAGAATGCAAAGGAAAGTCCAGCGACTTACCACCAGAGACTTTGGATGGCCTACTGAGCAGGAAAGCACTTGGCACAAGAAGCTGCAGATGTAGATCTTATTGAATATAAGACCCTGTTCCTTAGGAACATAATTCCAGCAGTACGAGAAAAGGTAGAGCCAACCACCTACCCCAATACAGATAGGTTTGCTGACATTCTTCAAAATACCGAGAGTTTACCAATTCTACATCCGTGATCTGGGCTTCAGTTCCAAGAAAGTAGCCACCGTGGAGCCTACTTCTGAGGCCACGATGCACTACACTGTGGAAGGGTAGGCCCAACACCAACAAGCCCCTCCAGCTGACAACCAACACCCCCAACAGGCCCATCAACAACAACCACAACAGCAACAACAGTGGGGTGGGAACCAGAATTGGCATAAGTATAAAAAGCATAAGGGTAAAGGTAAACTACAACAGCAAAGAACAGGCCCTTCATATAGGGAGATAGCTGAAGAGAATCAGAAATTCTGAGAGCTCCTGGGACAAGTGCGCTCTGTAGCAGATACTGTTCCCACACAGGCCCTTGCAGCGGTACAACTGGCAACCCAGATCCCAATGGGTCATGGAGACACTGGTGGTACGGGCCCTCAGGCCCATACAGGCCTGAACCCAGAAACTCCTCCCCATATAGCATCAGTGCAGCATGGTGAAATGATTCACAAGAGTCAGGCCCAACCTCTCCATGCTCCCAGTACTACAGATTGACAATTACAGGCCCCAGTCTGGATTGTAAACAACCTAGTCTTGGATACAAACGGAAGGCCCTGCACCGAGGCCGAGGTCGGGGGCCACCTACTAGTAGTCTTGTTAGATACAGGTGCAGCTGTATCTGTGTTACATGATGAACACCCAGACACATCCCCTTGGTCCACCGGATGGAGGACCAACATGTCAGGAGCTGATGGTACTAGGTTGCCTGCATACCGTTCCCTACCCCTACCGGTAGATTTAGGCCATCTAAAGGCCTCACATACCTTCCAACTGATGGTATTGCATGATCATCCTAGTATCATAGGGATTGACTTTCTCGCGCCACATGGCTTTTTGGTAGACCTAGCTAACATGCTACTGATACAGATTCAGGGTCAATATCATACCATTTGATTCCTGATTTACATGTCGTGGCAACGATATCTGCCCATGACAAGGAGTATGATGTCATAGATTTGTTCAAGACTCATAAACTTTTCCCAAAGCTTCTCCCTATTTTGCAACAACATTTGGAAGCGTTTGCAATTAACAAACATGACTGTGGTAGAATGCACACTGTTATCGAAGTGCCAGGCCCAGCACATGAGAGGCAAAGGCAATATCCTTTCCCAACTGAGGCCTTGCCTTCCCTTAGAGAGATGATCAAGTCACTCCTTAAGCAAGGAGTAATCAGAACTTGCATTTCCACTGCCAACTCCCTGGTGTAGCCCGTGAAAAAACCCACAGGCACCTGGAGACTTACTATTGACTACAGGAAACTGAATCAGGTCACCCCCAGTTGTTCTCCAACTGTGGCATCAGCACCTGATGTGCTATGACTCTTGACCCCTGATCTGAAATGGTTCCATGCCCTAGACATTTCCAATGGTTTTTGGTCACTACCATTGGCCCTTAAGAGTCAATATAAGTTTGCCTTCAGCTTTGAAGGAAGACAGTACACGTGGACTTGCTTGCCACAAGGATTCCATAACAGTCCATCCCTGTTCCATCTACACATGATGGATGTCCTTGAGAGTTTCTCTACTCCCCAATGTCTCCTGCAGTATGTGGATGACCTGTTGCTGGTAACAGCCACACAGGAACAACATCCGGATCTCTTGGATGAACTTCTGACTCTCATCCAGAGAGCAGTCTTGAAATATAATCCACCAAAAGCACAACTATGTCAGAAAGAAGTACTCTTTCTGGGTTTAAAAATAACTGACCAAGGTCAAAGTCCTACCTGGAAGAAGGTACAGGGATTGCAGGACTTGCCATTGCCCACCAGTGTGGCAGCTCTTCGAAGGTTTCTAGGTATGGTGAATTACTCCAGAGATTTTATTTGTGATTTTGCTCAGAAAGCTGCTCCTCTGTATGAGTTACTCAAAAAGGACATCCCATGGACTTGAGGCCCTATACATACCCAGTCTGTGACGTCACTGAAGCAGGCCTTGGCCTCCGCCCCAGCTCTGGACAACCCCAATCCAGCACTACCATTCCATCTGGAATGTGCCACCTCTGACATTGCCATGTCAGCAGTGCTGGCCCAGAAGGTGGATGGCACCTTGAGACCCATTGCATATGCCTCACAGCTCTTGACCCCAGTGGAACAGAAGTATGGCCTTTGTGAAAGGAACCTTCTGGCTACCTACTGGGCTGTCAAGCACTTCCTGTATATCATTGTGTACTCACCACCGATCATCAACACCAATCACACCCCAACTACCTTTCTGCTCTCAGACAGAGTGAAGGATGGGTCAGTGTCTAATACCAGACTGACACACTGGTCACTTCTTCTCCAGGATAGAGACATACAGGTATAACTGACAAAAATTCCATCAGTGCTGGCTCATGGACTCCTTTTCCAGGGAGAACCCTATGACTGTACACTACAGTCACCTGATCTTCCTGATCCAGGTCCTTTCCTCCCTGCCATGCCACAAATACTTGATAACACTTTTTTGTGTAGTGTCTTTACTGATGTTTCAGCATCCTACTATCAGGGAGAACAAATTGCAGGGATGGGCATTTTAGTGATTTACCCTTATGGGAGCACTGTCAAAATATCTAAGCGCTATAGTGTAACATCATCACTATATGCAGAGATGGCAGCGGTGACCTGTGCCCTCGAGTTCATCCAACATGGGACCGAGGATACTATCATTTTTACAGACTCTAACTGGGTTTGTTGTTCTCTTACAGAATTCCTTCCTTTCTGGCAGAAGAACTCCTTCCTTTCCTCTGATGGCAACCCAGTGAAGTATAAGGAATTGGTACATTCACTGGCACAGAAATTTGCACACAGACTCTATGTACATAAGGTCAAAGCTCATACTCTCCATGACCCCTACGATGCCTTCAATGACACAGCAGATACCGTTGCTAAGGAAGGGGCCCGAAGGGGGGACATCTGGATGATGGACCATACAGAGGCCAATGCAGGCCTTACAGATTGCAGCACTCAGGAAGAAATCTGAACCTTTTTCCCCCATTGGACCTCTCAGCAGCCCAGCGTTTTGATACTGAACTCAAAGAAGTGCTCAGATTCCTTGACAAGGGTACCAAAGAGAAACTTCCCACACACAGCCACTACCAGAGGCATGATGGTAAGCTACGCTTGTCACCAGATGACAAGATCATCTGGTTCCAACCAGATGACTCCACCACCAAGTTGTGGGTGGTCCCCAGGCACTTAAGACCCAAATTCCTGCACCAAGTGCATGATACACCCACTGGTGGACACCAGGGGGTGGAAAATAACCTTCAAAGGCTCAAGATCACTGCCTGGTGGCCTGGTGTCACCAAAGATGTTAAACAGTACATAGACAACTGTCTCATTTGTGCGCAAGACAACCCCATCCTGACCAAACAAAATGCCAAACTTTTACCACAATGACACTCTGGCCCTTGGCATGCCATACAGATTGATTTTATTGGTCCTCTAACCAACACCAGCAGAAATAACAAGTATGCTCTTGTGGTAACTGATCTCTTCTCTAAGTGGGTTGAAGCTTTCCCCACTAAGACATGCACTGCAAAAACTACTGCCAAGATCCTGGTGGAACAGATTTTCTCCAGGTGGGGTCTACCCTCAAGGTAGACTCTGACAAAGGAACCAGTTTTACAGGTGAGTTGATGAAAGAATCCCTTGAACTCCTTGGAGTTCAATAGAAGTTCCACATACCCTACCACCCTTAATCCTCAGGTCAAGTAGAAAGAGCCAACAGACGGATTAAGCAAATGCTTTCCAAATTCATTGAGGACAATCCCAAAACTTGGGATTCCCTACTGCCATTACTCCTTATGGCAATTAGGGGTACACCCTCAGCCACTACCCAGCTCACACCCTTTGAGGTGATGACTGGCAGACAGATGAGATTATCTGAACACCTGTTGTTTGACCTGCACACCCCCACTGCAGACCATGTGTCTGTAGACCAGTATGTGGAAAAACTCAGAAAAGACCTCATAAACACACACTTGTATGCTGCCAACTGCATGGGCAAGACCCAGCAACAATCCAAAATACAGTTTGGCAAACACGCACAAGAAGTGGATTGGCAAGTTGGAGATCAGGTAATGGTACTTCGATTTGCACATCACACCCACTCCTTCTCCAACAAGTGGGAAGGCTCTTACCCCATTGTCAACAAGCTCAGTCCAGCAGTCTGTCAAGTTAGACTTTTGCATAGCAACAAGCTGACTGACAAATGGTTACATGCAAACCAGCCGAAACTATATAAAGGAGATTAACTACTTTTCCTTACCCCATTGGGCGGAATAGTACTAACATACTAATCTTTGATCTTCCTTTACAGATACACTGACAAGATGGCTATCTTGTTCCATTTTCTCCTCATCTCAGTAGTTATCCCCTGCATCCAAGGCATGGTACCGAACCTCCTACGGCACCTCAATACTCCAGCACCTCCTCTAGAGGGAGTATCCATCAGTATACCAGATAGTCTGATCACTGTCCAGGAAGGTTCGATGCATACCTCACTGCCTCGGTTGTTGCTCCTGATAAATCTCACACAAATTGGTGACAAACCACATCGCAAGGACAAATATTCCCTGTGGCCAAACTATCCAAAGGAACTTTCCAGGGTTGGCCCAATGCTAAATTATCCCCAAATGGTTCTCTGTCCTTGTTACAAACTGCATTAAGACATTCTGGTTTGTACAATATTACTCATTAATTGATCCCTCATACTGTAATTCTTTGTCTAGAGACTCTGCTCAAAAATTTTGTGCTATACACCACATGGGCTTCTGCTGCCATGTACCTTTCTGTGCTACCACCCACTGATAAACAGCTTTTGGAATGTCCAAAGCATAGCCCTGGTCCCCATAGTGGTCTAACTGCCACTGCCCTCCCAGGTTCTTTGATTAATAACTTACAGTTTATACATATACCTGTTTTGTTTAATCTTACTTACTGGAATATGAAAGAATTTGGTATGTGTCACAATACTAACACATCAGCATTTTATAGTTCATTATTGCTTGTTAGTTTAGCTGCATTTCAGATTCGTACTCAAGACCCTATTGCCAGGGTCCATTCAACTGAACATAGAGGCAACTTCAGGAGGAAGCCCACTCCTGATGATCACATTCATAAATGTAAGACACGTGAAGTTGACAGTTCTGATGTTACAGGTGCAACAGGTACTGTCACAGGCCTTTTTGGTACAGCTATGTCTATTTGGAATAAAGCAGACATTGCTGCTATAAAAGCTCATTCTGCCAAGTTCTTCACTGGTTTGGTTAACGATATCCTACCCCCATTATTGCATGGTATGGATGGCCTTAGTCAAGAAGAAAGATACACTGTATACAACATGCACTACATTGCTAAATCATTCACTGATTCACGAGATAAGATCAATGCACTCATGCAACAGAACAATAAAGAAGCAGATAAACAATACATTGCTAGAGAAATCCTTTGCTCTGCCTATGGCTCATACATTATCACTACCATCAACAATCTCTTCCGTGATCTCGAATCTGGAAGAATCCCTGATATCATACATAACAGACGCATTTCCAAATGGTATTGTCCACGATGTAAAACCCCTAGCTGTATTGCTATGTGTATGCAACAAGCTTTAACCATTCCTCTTTCTACAGCTAGGAATTTGGGGTTTGTGACCAGACACCCTAATACTGGTCCTTGCTTTGCTGCTAAGAAATGTTCCATAACAGATACCATGTTTGTTTCCTTTACTGTCTCTTTACCACATTTTGATCCCACTACAGCTTTGTTTGACAGGGATGCCTGCCCCTCCTCACTGTCCCACAGAAGGCATGCATAGCCCTCAACCTCATCGGCAGGGGATGCATCACGGTGATGGCACCAACGGGTAGGTGGGGTCCTGGCCTGCTGCACTGCATCCATCCTACGTGGAGGTACCACAGCAGGCCACTGTATGGGCATGGACTCTGGTGCAGGCAACCACTTCACATCCAGGAACATCCACCTCATGGTCTCCTGCTGCATGCTGCTGTACCACAGCACCCTGCTGAACAGTGATGGTGGTTCTTGTCCCCACAGCAGCACCAGACACAGGGCCCCCAGCAACCACCACCGTGGGCAGTCGTGCAGGCCCTGCCGGTGTGTCTGGGGCTACAGGACTGCCAATGCTGCATGTTGCCACCTGTGCATTCACCTGTGCCTCGGCCGAGTCAGTGCTGGTCATGTCGCCCCACATCAGTGTGGCATCAACATCATCATCATCGTACACCCCCTGTGTTCTGGATGCCAGCATCAGCAGGCCATCCACAATGTCGACCCTGTCCACTGAGTCATCATCAGCTAAACCCAAAATGTTGACCAGCCATGAGCAACCATGGCCACCAGTCATGGCACCAGACGCAGAGGGGTTTGACGGCCCTGCACCATCTGATGCTGCATCCGGGGCTGTGGTGGCATTGGAAGGGCCTGGCATGGCATCAGCCACAGCCCTGTTTGTGGCACAGTGTGAAGGCCTGGACTCCTCCTCTGCCAGGTCATCGGGGAGTCCACCGGCCATGGCAGCACCCATGAGGTGTAATGGGGCTATAAGAGAGAAGGGAAACAAGGTTACTGACATGTGTAAATGGTGTGTTCAGACAGGCATGTACAGGGAGACATGAACATGTGCCATAGGTGTGGCTGACATGCCATACAGAGGATTGCCGCCCATAGGGTCACTGCTGTGGCCATGCACCAGCATAGGCAGACATGCACCGAGGCCTTTACAGGCACTCAGGGACATGTGTGTGACCGGCCCCCCTGGCCACCTCCTGTGGGTACATCATCCCAGATGACCACCCCCACCCACCACAGTGGGCTCCCCCCACAGTGCTACTTGAGGCGGCATGTCATGTGTCTGCATCACACTATAGATGGATGGGGTGTATGGCAACATGCTCAGTGCACACCAACACATTGGTCTTAGTGGCACATGGTGGGGCTAGTCAGGGCACCCATGGCATGCACACATGGACCACCACATTGTTTGAGACATGTATACTCACACTGCTGTGATGGACTGCCAACTGCCTGGAAGCCACCACCCAGAACTCCCAGCACCATCATCCAGCCCATGCTAACTACCAGCCTCTCTTCATTCAGGGTGAGGTGCAATGCAGTCTGGGGGCCATTCCCTGTCACACCCAGGGAGGCCTTGATGCTGGCCATCTTAGCCTTGGCCTTCCACTTCCCATCATTGAAGTGCTTACTACACTCCTGTGGTGTTCTGTTGTATGTGCCATGGGCACTCACGTGCCTGGCCCCCTCCTCCCAGCCCTCATCCCTCTGCAGGTGGCTGCCACCCCTGCCAGACAGAATGCTCTGCCTAAGGAATTAGGCCTTCAGCAGCACCCTGTCTTCATCTGCTGTAAAGTTCAGATGACTCCGTCCAGCTGCTTTATCCTGTGTGGACATTGTGGTTTCTTGGGGGGGGACAATATGAAGACATCAGCACAGTACAGGCACAGCCGACCCCAGAGGATGATGGAGCTCTGCAGCTCTCCCCCACAGCCCACAAAAGCCACTGATAACTCTAAGCAGCTGAACCCTGAGGACAATGGAGATCGCGAGGGCTCTGCAGTTCTCCCCCACAGCCCACAAAAGCCACTGATAACTCTAAGCAGCCAACCCCCGAGGACGACGGAGGTCGTGAGGGCTCTGCAGCTCTCCCCCACAGCCCACAAAAGCCATCGATAACTCTAAGCAGGTACACTGATCCCATGATCTTCACTGCTCCTGGATGCGACCTTTGCTGTGAGTGCTGACGCACTGAAGATTCAAAAATTAGCCTCTTGGTGCCTTTTTTCTTAAGGACACTTTTTTGTTCGGTGTACACATGGAGATAGTTTATTCCATCATCTTTTAGGCTTGAGAACTCAATTTTACTCGTTACTGCATGCTATTTTTAAGTTGTTCCCTTTAAACTGTGTTTTCCATCTGCTACTTCTTATTTAAAACCCTGCTGTTTCATTATAGAAATAACCTTAAGCAAGATAACTACTTACTGCCTTAATTTAACTCAGATGTTTCAATGGCAAAGTAACCTTATGATAGAGATAATTACTGCCTTAATTTTAACTCTGACCTGATAGCCAAGTTACCATTTCCACATTTATAGCCCTGCTGTTTCAATAGAAAAGTAACCTTAAGATAGTGAGATAATTACTGTCATAATTTTTCAGTGCCTTAAATTAATTCTGAACTGCTAGGCAAAATTAATCTCTCAGTTTCTTTCAGCTCCCTGCTGCTGTAACTCCATAGCCCGAGTTAACCCAGCTCCCCGCTCCTCCCCTCCACTTACCTACTTAAACTGATTTCTCCCTCTCCTTCCTCCACAGCTGACCCCCAAGGATGACGGAGGTCGTGAAGGCTCTGCAGCTCTCCCCCACAGCCCACAAAAGCCGCTGATAACTCTAAGAAGGTACGCTGATCCCACGATCTTCACTGCTCCTGGATGCAACCGTTGCTGTGGCCTTCAGTACCTGAGATTGCCCCTCTGAGCAGCTATGCATTCGGCTGCCCACAACCCACACCACCACCCTTGGTCGGCTTGCACATATATAGGGGATCTTTGCATCGTGTGAGGAAATTTTACCTATCACCCACTTCTCCAGCAGCAGCTTATACCAGTGCACCACTAGTGGCCTCCTGTGTCAAACCACCCCTATCATCAAATGTTTCCCATTGTTGGTGATCCCTGTCCCTCTTGCCTCTATAGTCCCCAACTAGCACTCTGCCTCCTACCCCCTCCTGTGGGCGTCTGCTACATGACTGTTACACTACTAACAACCTTAATAACTCTGGTATGGCCTTATTTTTGCTCTATTTGCCTACACTGGCCCCCACCCCAAGTCACACGCACCTTTGTACAGCTACTCCATCCCAGCACTAATAACCAGTCACTGCGAGCACAACTCCCTCTCCACTACTACTCTGATACCCCTCAAGCCACAGCACCCTAACCATCCAGTTAGCATTCTGCCAGGTATCCTCCCTCCCATCACCTTAATAACCCACCTCATATGCACCCTCCCAGTCCCTACCACACTCATTAAAAAACCCACTATTTCCCAGACTAACCGGGCCACTCCAAGAATGCTCAGGCTAGCCCTTTTACATCATGCTCACCTCCTCCTGTTGCTTTCTGGTAATATACACCCCAACCCTGGACCACCTCACTCTACTGTCCCCCCTAACAACAAACATGGAAGCCTCCTGCTGGCAACATTTAATGTCTGCAGCCTCCCAAAAAAACTCATCCCTCTCCAAGGCTGGATAGCCCAACACTCACCTGATGTCTTAGCTCTTTCTGAGACCTGTCTTTTGGACAGGATACTGAATGGGGCTGTCACTCTCTGTGACTACACCTTCTACCGAACAGATAGGGTTAGCAAGAGGGGAGGCGGCTGTGCCATCTATGTTAAATCCTCCCTCAGGTCCCTTGAGGTCCACACCCCATCACCTATGCATGGAGCCCAGACCCTCAGAGTCAAGCTCAGTCTGGGCACCCCAGGAAAAGCCCTTTACATTATGGCGGTGTACATCCCCCCTAGCAACCAAAAACTCACTTTTGAATCAGTCCTGGACAGAATCTCCCACCTCTCCCCTATGAGTTAAGTCATCTTTCTTTTTATTTTTTTAAACTTTGTTTATTTATCCTACACCCCGGGCATCCTTCAGGAGTGCCCACATGGATCTCCACCCTACTCCCAACCTGAACCCCCCGCATCTCCCTAACTCCCTCACCCGAATGACCACAGACAGACCTGACCCCCGGTACCATCTCTGGGGCTGATTCCGCCCTTCCCTCGGTGGCTACTCCTAAGTGTGAGGGGTCTACCTGTAAGGTCATCGGGTCCTCCAGAGGGAGTTCTTGGGCATGTCTGGGCCAGTATTTGGGATGTGGGAGGGTCCACGGAGGCCACTGTCATCTTACTTGCAAATAGGAGGCTTTTTCTCTTGTTTCTTCCCACCCCCACGGAGCTCAGCTAGCACGGCAATGTAGTGCCATAGCTCTGCCCTCCCCCTGGCATGCACCACTCTGCTCAGCTGTCGAAACCCCCAGCCACCGCCAGATGTCGCTTCATGAGTGAGCGTTTCCCACTCCCTCCCCTGGGAAGAGAGAACAGTCCTCCGGATGCTTAATCTCTTCCCCTCCCCCGCTGACCCCCAGCGACTCCCAGCTTGTTCCCGAATCCGGGTCGCCAGCGTGGTGCAAAATGTGGTGTCCAGCACGTCAATCCTCAGTGCCACTGGGCCAATGAGTGTAAACTGGCTGGCATCAACATCATCACCTAGCAAGGACGCAGCCCTTGCTTGTGACCTCACACAGGTCGTCAACTCCCTGACCCGGCGGGACCCTAGAACAGGGACCTCAACCCTAATAGACCTCATCTTCACTAACAAACCTAAGAACATCTCCCAAATCACTGTGCTCCCTGACTCAATTAGTGACCACTCATCTGTTACCTGCCTATGGTCTGCCAGAATTCCCCCCCCCCCCGTATCACTGAACATAGACTGAAAAAGGGCCCTAGCACGTCTCAAATCTCACTTAGCTTCCTGTGACTGGTCCCCTATTCACACTGCGCAATCTGTGGATGCAGCTCTCTCCTACTTCATTACTACCTTCAATACAGCCTGTGATATATTCGCACCTCTTGCCAAACAAGTAATCAAAAAAAGAAACACCCTGTGGATCTCCCAATCGCTGCTTGGCCTTATGCAGCAGAGGGATAACCTATGACATAAGGCCCTTACTTCTCAGCTCCCGCTTGACAGGCAACTGTACAGAGAGGCTCGTAACAAATGCACATGGGTCATCAGGAAAGCCAAAGCTGCACACTATAAACTCACCCTCACCTCCACCTGGGGCTCTGGGAAAAATTTCTGTAGTAACATCAAGGAGCTCTGTGGGAAACCTGTCTCCCCTGTCCCTACCCAGATTATAGTAAATGGGGTTACAATACAGGACCCTACAGCAATCTCTAAAGCCCTCAACACCTCCTTCTCGGACCTCTCTCACTTTCTCCCACCTAACTTCTTTGAACCTACCTCCTCCCCTTGTCAACTCGGCCAACAGCACCTCAGCCCCCTTTAGGCTAAGAGTGATCTCCTGTAACGAGGCAAAACGCTACCTCACCAAAGCTCTGGCAAATTCTCGTTACAATTCAGACACGCTGGACCTCAAACTCATTAGGTTGTCCCTGTATGTGACTCTCCCACATCTCACCAAAATCCTCAACCTGTCCTTATGCCACAGCCAATTCCCCTCGGCCTGGAAGGGAGCTCTAATAACCCCTATTCTGAAGGGTGGGGACCCCACTGCGGCCACCAACTATAGGCCAATCTCAATTCTACCACCACTCTCCAAGGCTCTTGAAAAAATAGTTTCAGATCAGCTTACTGACCACCTATCCAAACATGACCTACTCTGCCATGAACAGCACGTTTTCCAGAGGGACCATAGCATCTGCACTGCCCTCATTGAATTCACTACCTTTATTCATGAGGCCCTCGAACAAGGATCTGTGGCAGGGGCTGTCTATGTTGATTTAACTAAAGCATTTGATGCTGTCAGTCACAATTCATTACTCCATACCCTCCCTTCCCTTAGCATCACACCAGAGGTCACCACCTGGTTCAACGAATACCTCTCAGGTCGGTCGCAACAAGTCAAAATTAACACAACTTTCTCCACTCGCAAGCCGGTTTATGCTGGAGTCCAGCAGGGGTCGATACTTGGCCCTCTACTCTTCACCCTCTTCCTTAACTCCCTCCCCACATCCTGCAGTGGTCACTTACTGCTCCATGCTGATGATGCAGTAGTTTATTGGAAACACCCACACCCCAACTCTCTTCAACTTGTCTTGCAAGGATACTTTAGTGAGCTAGAAACCTGGTTCTCTGAACACCACTTTATTATAAACTACAAAAAAATGAAGTCTATGATCTTCGCCCACCACCAAAGCCCCCACTGTCACGTGCCCCTAATCATAACAAACACCCATGGCTCTGCACTGGAGCAGATCTCTTGTTTTAAATATCTCGGAGTCACCTTAGACACCTCTCTCTCCTTCCACACCCATATACAACAGGTTGCCTCCTCTATCAACATGAGACTGGGGATCCTTAACAGACACAAGCACTGTCTAATCCCCCAAGCCATGCACCTCGCTGTATCCTCATCTATCCTATCCTTGGTGGACTACGGGATAGTCATTTATGGGTCAGTAGATCAAACTGCCCTGCTCAACATTAACCTTGCCCTCAACAAAGCCTGCCGATTAGTCTCTGGTTGCGACAAGTTAACCCACACCTGTGAGCTCTATGAACATACTGGATGGCTGAACTTCCAAGGCAGACTTAAATACTTCACTTGTCTCATGGCCAAAAAGATACAACTAAAGCTAGCCTCTATCGGCTTCCACACGATTTTACACACAGCCCATCATAGGCGGACACAACGGCACACAGCTAACTCCAACCTGCCAATCCCCCACTGTAGAACATCTCTCGGACAAAGATCCTTCCACTACAAGGCCCCTCTCTGGCTGAACAGCCTCCCGTCCTTCATCTCAATGACCCACAGTCTCAACAAATGTAAGTCAGGGCTCAAACCCCTACTCCTTGACTCACAACTTGTGACTGTAATTAAACCCCACCCCACCCTATCCTCTCACCTACCCCCCACCTCCTCATCCCTTTCCTGAGTCAGTTTACTCAGGAACCACCTCTGTCTCAGTAAACATCCTATAATCCCTTGGTTGACTACTGCTAGCCTCCCTCCCAAGGCACCCAATCCTTCCCTATCCCTTTATGCAAGGACTATGACTCTGGGTCCCTCAGGACCCTACAAAAATGTTTCCTGTCTTAACTTTGACCCGGGGACTCCAACGTGCTCCCAGATGATATAATTTACTAAGTTAACATAAGCCAAGATTATCTAACCTGCATTTTTTAACTACTACTGTTAATGTATCTGTATTGTGTCTTATGTTGTTCTTCTACATTACCTGACGTAAAGCCTTTGCAAAAGAGTCTATGACTCAAAGGATTGTAATTCTGATTATTTTCAATAAATAAATATGTGGATGTGTGTCAGCAGAGTGGCAAGATGCTACACAGGCATAGCACTCTGTATGCCCTCAAACCCCACTGTCAGATGGTACTGACAAGCTGTAAATGGTAAAATGTAAACAGACCTACCTTCAAGGATGCAATACCTGTTGGTCACCTGTGGAGTGCGGAGGCACATTCAGGAGCGTTTATGGCTCAGGGCATGCAAATTAGATTGGGAGCATCTGTAATGAAATGCTAAACAGGTGAGATGCCCCGGAATGTGGCAATGAGTTGATTTGGGAACATTGTCTGTGGATTGCATAATTGCCCCCAGCTCATCTCAATCAACAATGTGCAACTTATGTGTTGGGTGCATCCTTCTACAGTGCATTCCCGTGCATCCATGGTCAATTTGGGGGCATTTCCTGAATGTGGCACAAGTCACACGGTGCAACCCCATGCATGTGTGATGCAGAATCAGTGCCATGGCATGCATAGTGCAACCTGTCCAGTTGTGCCATTAGCACGATCGGTGAGAGCAGCGCATCCGAGTCTACATGCACTATTTGATCTGTGCTGCATGACTTATGTGTGTGTATGGTGCATCAGTGTGACATCGCGTCAATGTGCACCTGCAGTGCACAGCACACCACTGGCAGTATGTGCAGTCCCAGTGCACTGTGGGTGGTATTGTTTGCTTTTCACAATATGACAGAACCACACAAATCACACATGTGCAGCCCGGTCATGACCCCTGACCATGGTCTTCCACCCATGCTGTGCAAACAGCGCATGTGCGGTGATGCACAATGGGTGGCAATCACGCATTGCCACACTGCAACACTGATGTGCAGTCCAGTGAACGGCTGCCTATCATGCATGTGACACATATAGGCCATTGTACACCAGCAGCCTGTTCAGTGTACACCTGCTCCAGACAAACTATGTCAAGCCATGCCACATGCAGTTGCAGCAGGGGCCAGGGCCATGAACTGAGGGGAGGTGGAGCTGGTGAAACTTGTGGCATTAGTCATGCCTCTTAAGGGCCACCTATTTGGGACCCATGACCTCAATGAGCCATGCTCAGCAGTGTGGGCAAGGGTTGCTGAGTGCCTGGGGTGCAGGACCAGTGTGGAGCATGTGGGGGAGCAGTGCAGGCACCACTATGGGGACCTGCAGTGCCAGAACCCAGACAGGCTCCAGAGCCTATGTGGTCGGGCACACAGGGGTGCCAGTGCCATGCCCAGGTAAGTCACAACAACTTACAGCACCTCGGGCAGGTAGTGGTTGGTTTCTGGGGGAGCAGTGTGCCGTGGTGCAATGCTCCCACACACACACACACACACACACACACACACACACACATATAGCATGCCATGCCCCTGATACATGTGGGATGCAGACATGGCCAATGTGCTTAGACATGTGTGGCATGGTGCACAACTGGGGGGTGCATGGGCACTGTGGTGGGTGGATTGTGGTTCAGACAGTGGCAAGGCATACATCCATCCTCACACCACCATGGTGGGCATGGGCTGGGGTGCTGTGTGTTAGTGCATGCTGACCAAGGTGCTTTCATTCGGTCACTGTGGGGATGGGTCCATCACTGCATGCTGGCACCAGTGGTGTTGCTGTGGGACACAGGTGGGGGGTGGTACATACCTACTATCACATCACAGTGCTCTTTGCTTGTGTTTTCCTCACAGGGCTGGCAGACAGGCGGAGGGCCGTGGCGGCTGTAGAGGTCAGGCTCACTAGGGTTAGTGAAGGAGGCCAGGGATCCAGTCATGTGGGTGCAAGTGAGTGTTCTGCTTGTGCATCCTCTGTGTGTTCATCAGGGGGTGGAAGCTGTGCCCACTTCAGGCCATTGCTGGCCATATGTGCATGTCTGTGTGCTGCACATTGCACACACGCATGGGGTGTCTCCATGGTGGTGTGTCCTAGGGCTACAGTGTGCATGGCTACTGTGTGCCCAGCCATCTTGTGCGCATCTGCTGAGGACCATGAGCACACTGTGATGCTCCATTGGTGTTTGGACTGGGCCTGCACAGTTGTGCAGCCTGCTGACATCAGCACATGCTGTGTGGGACATCTGTGCATGCCCCTCTGCACATCACTCTGCATGTGCATGTGGGCCTTGTGCTGTCTCAGTATCTTTGCATGGTCACTGTGTGGCACTGTGTGCCAGCCTGTTGCTGGAATATGGTGTGCTTGGCAGGCTGTCTGCCATTGCTGTAGAGGGTGCCTCCTGCACACTCGCATGGTGGGCATGGGGGGCGGCAGGTGTGGACCATGGCACTTAGTTCCTGTTGTCTGTGTCCCCACTGTAGGTTCATGTAGAATCCAGCCAGGTATGCTAGGGTGGAGGAGGAGAGGAGTCTTTGGTTGAACGGCAGGGCTGCAGCTCAGGAGGGCACTCCAGTGAACATTGGAACCACTATACCAAAGTCAGGGGCAGCTCCTTCAGAGGTTCCATGTCAAACCTGCGTAAACAACATTGCCATGATTGTTTTCGGCATGGTCATATCAGTGTTACCAATTAGCGTGCTGTGAAATTTCACCGCAATCTCAGTGTGGTCTAAAATGTTTGTTACTCTAAGCCATGATCTCCCTCACAGCATTTTAAGTTTTAAGAGTGATAATATTTTAAATCCACTTGCCTAGTATAGTGTAACTCCTCTGTTTCCACTTTATGGCTGGTAATGGAAACTGGTTTCATTGGGAGTCAGTGTTTCAGTCCCCTTTGGAGATTCTGGAACAGGTGAGAGCAGCGATTTGAGTTGGCATAGGTGAGTCACATGCTGTAGCACCTTCTTCAGGTTACCATCTGCTTCCATGGTGATGTTTGGGTGCAAGGAGGGCAACAGGCAACCAGGCAGAACTGCATGGGCAGACGTCAGGGGAGGAAACCACCAGTTATCCCGGTATGGGAAAGGCTGTAAGTAGGAAAGAACCCCTGAACTGTTCGGAATGTTTTGAACTGAGAGGAACAGTGGAGGATCCATTCTGCCACCAGTCAGTACCACTAGGGGAAAAGGACATGTTGGTGTATTTCCAGGTGCCCTGGACTGCCATTCATACCGTGTGCTTTGATTAAAGCTATCAAATGGAAAACTACTGTTTTCAGAAACAAGTTGTTTTCTCCCTCCTTCAATCCCCTTCCCTTATATTGCACCTAGAAATGAGCTCAGTGAGGCAATAGCTTTAACGCTGGTGAGGCGAACTTTTTTGGTCTGGGACTTGACCATCTTGGCACTGTTGCGATATGTACTAAACTGTCAAATCTGATGTATTTTATTACGTGCATACCTCAATGCTGAAATGCTCATGCTGAATCTGATGCACGTAATTGACTTGATACCACTTGCAGGCTATCACCCTGCTCATCAGGGTGCTGGGAACCAGGGGCAGGAGAGGTAGCCCCCAGGCTGCAGCCCATCCAGCACACTTGGCCACTGGGCCACCTGTATATAGTCCCTTTGTTGTTTGACCCCCACCCTCCATGCAAATCCCCATTGCCAGTTGTCGTCCCCTGTTTCCCCACCACCATTCCGTCCCCTTACTGTGTACTGTTTATTGTGTTGCTCTATTGATTCCCATACCACCCTATCCCTATTCATACTGTTGTTTTACCATTGTAAATAGTTTCTTGTGTTACATTTCTTGTTTGACTAAAGAGTTTTATATTGATAATGGTGTCTGTGGCCATTCATTGTTCCTTGTGCTTCTGCTCTGTTGTGTTTCCTGGTTTCCACTGTACCTTTGTTCCCATTTGTACATGTGCACCTGTGGGTACTGCGCATCCATGTGCCCTGTCCACCTTTCATGCCTGCTACAGTGTGTGCCCTCCTTGTTGTGTAAGGCCTGTTGGGAGGCTTTACACCATGCTGGCTTGCACATTACCCCTATTCTGTGTGAGGTGTGTGCTGGTTGTTTCTGTTGTACTAGTCCCTTGTTGTTGTGCCCCTCTTCTTGTGATCTAGATTGCCTGTGGGCATTTTCCACCCATGCGCAACATGGCCTTCAACCTGTGTGCCATTGTGCCTGTCCCCCCTGTGTGCACTTGTGGTGCAGCTCCCATGTCCACACTGCTGTGTTCCTGTGCACCCTGGTGTGTTGCACTCTCTGCCATGCTGCACAGTGCACCTCTGCTGCTGTGGCCCACTGTACTAGTCACCCCTGTGCATGGCATCTGTGCCTGTTGGGCTCCTGTGTTGGGTGTGCATCTGGTGCTTCCAGGTGTCACCATGTATGCTTTGTCTGTGCACCTTTTCTGCTTTGACCACTCTCTGGCCCTTTGGCCCTCTGACCGGTCCCTGCTGAGCTGTTCACCTGCATCCTTTGTGCCACTGCAGTCTCCTCCTGTTTCTCCCATGTCCCTTGACTTGCTTCTTATTCAGTGTTGTGTGGTCCAGGGTGCTTCTACACATCCTGGCTGCATTGGGGCATCTCAGGTTGCGCTATGGCACTTCAGTGGTATTCACAGTGGGGATGTGCATAGTGCATCTTGCGGTGCATCCTTCTGTGAATCCCACTGTTTGGGTATGGCACATCTCATTTGCACTGGTGCATCTCATTTGCACTGGGCTCATCTGCTTTGTGAATCCTTACCCATGTGTTTTATAAGTAGAAGTTTACAACTGGTCATCCTTATTTCATCTTAATTTGCTGTTCTGGGGACATTGGTCATGCATTAATAATTTGTGAACATATATAGATAAGAACTGATTAGAAATGAATTGCCCAGTCTGATATGCCGCTAACTGGTTTCAACACAACAAGGAATAGTAATTTTTCTGTCCAAGTTGGATAATGAGTATGTATAGAAGAAGATGTATTCACTATGAAAATCTGTGGTAAGTTTAACACTGTGGAATATACAATTGTGTATTGTTACACAATCAAGATTGAATATTGCTTTTTATTTACTTTTTAAGGTAGTAAGGATAACAGCTAGGAGCTTGCAACAACAGCAAGAAAAACAGTTAACAAATTAAAAAGTAAGCATGAGTGTCTGACAGTAGCCGTATGAGTCTTAGCACCATAATCCTGTATATAAAAAGTGTCTTGCATTTGATTTTAAAAATAGTTTTTACCTTATATCTGTACGTTAGGGTACTTTTTTTCAGTGCCCTGCAACACAGAATACTTAATACTTATCTACTGAGTTTAATTGTTTTAATAGGTACATCATCACATTCCTGAAGAAGTCCCTACAGAGGGTGAAACATTGGGATATCTGCCTGGGACATGGTGATCAATATGTGAAACTTGATGAAATAAAGAAAATTCAAATATATTGAATTGGAGCTGACTGAGTTTCTTCATTCTTCTTTCAAGTATGAGTCCACACCAGCCCCCAGCCTAACTTTTTAGAACAATTTCTATGCTGGGTGGGTATCCAGGGGAACATCTTGTTTCTTTGACCATGGCTTGACCTCCCTATTTGTAAAGTAAAATGTTCTTTTAACCTTCCTGAATCTCCTCACCTGTTTACACTCATAACTTCATGTTTTTAACTCACCTCTTCTGTTAAATAGTTCCTCACAGTTTACCTTTTTCATCCCTTATAGGAACTTAAAAATCGCTATCGTATCACCTCTCTCCCTTCTCACCTCTAGTGAGTAGATGTTTAGTACCATGAGCTGTTCTTCATAGAATTTGCCATGTTGGCCTTGAATAATTTTGGTTACTCAAAGCTGCACCATTTCCAGCCTATCTTTGTCTTTCCTTAGGTGGGGACCACTGTGCAAGTAATCCAGATGAGGCCTCCCAGTGATTCGTAGATAGGCAGTAGTACCTTTTTCTTCCTACTTTAAAACAAATTCTGGTCAGAGCTGATATGGCTGATCAGAGCAGCGAGAGTGTGGTGAGAACAAGTAGAAGAATACTTAGAGCTGTCGCCATGATCTTGACGCACTTGAGTCTGCTCTGAATATAGTTTAAAAATTCCAATGCTTAATGGATGATCTTTAAAAAATCAGACAAATCAGACCCCTCGGTATCCCCCCATTGCTTTTTTGTGTTTATTTTTGTTTTACGGCTTGTTGTCCCAGGCTGCCTTACTTCTATAAATTCTGATGGTGTCATGCTTGGCTCCATACCTACCATTGCTGCTGTATTTCACATTCTTGCTCCATGCTGCTCGCACCCTGCATCTCTGTTCTGGGATCAGAGCAGAGATTGTGGTGCTGTCTTCTCATTTTCCTTTCTTCTTACTGCATTCCTGTGTCTGCTGGGGACCTGATTGCCATTGCTTCCTGGTCATCCTTCTCCAGTTTTACTGCATTTAATAAAATTAAGATAAACACATGGCAGACAGCACATGTTATCTACAGTAGCCACAGCATGGAACACTCAGTCAGCTGTCTCAGCCCTACACAAAACTGCAGTTCCCATTGTTCCACTGGAATCCAAACCCCATTCAAGTGGTGCACAACTTTATTAGCTGCACTGGAGTCTGCCATGGTAAAGATGGCGGCACCAACAGAACTGAGCATGTGTGATATTTGCACATTTGCAGTTTGAGTTGATGCCACCATCTTGTGCACGGTGGACGTTGGTTTCACAGTAGCAGAAGAAAAAGTAGAGCACCGGCAAAGGGGGTGTGTTTATGCAGCCAGCAGAGGGGAAGGGCTATATAAACAACACTAGTGGACATTCAGCGGAGCACTGTGGAAGCACACCGGACAGCGGTCCAATCACATGCCTCCACAGTGCTCTACTAAACCTCCTATGCTGGCATAACGTCTGTGGAGCTCTGCCCACACAGCCATAAAAATCAGAGTATGGCCCAATATTTTGTTGTCTTGCTTTAGGCCTTGTTTCATTGGCTGGATTGTTTTAGGGAGTTGCTAATAATAACTCCCAGGTCCCTTTTCTCAGCAGCAGTACCCAGCTTAACTCTTCCCTTCCAATTTTCCATACTGGGGTTCTTGTTCCCTAGGTGCATGACTTTGCAATGTTTGGCATTGACTTGCAACTGCCAGATTTTGGACCACCTTTACAACTTCTGCAGGCCCCTCAGCATCACCCATATCCCCCTCTTCACCTTCTGCCCTACTTAAGAGATTAGTGTGATCTGTGTGGGGGCAACTCTTGCCCTGTATTCCTTCTCCTCTTTCAGTAATAAACATACAGTATTAAAAATATCTGCTCCCAGAATTGACCCTTGTGGCATCCCACTTGTGACCTCCAGATCCTCTGATTTGATCACATTTACAACCACCTTCTGATGTCTTTCCCTCAACCAACTTCCTACCCATTTAATATGGTCCCTCTCTGTATCCAGATCCTCTACCTTCTTTAGCAACCTTTTATATGTACTGAGTCAAATACCTTGCTGAAGCTGAAGTACAATAAATCCATTGTTTGTCCCTTGTCTACTGCCCTAGCTTCCCAGTCAAAGATAGCTATCAATCTGGACTGACAAGACCTCCCCACCATGAATCTGTGCTGCTTACAATACTGCAGCCTATTTCTCTCCAGGTAGTCCACTAGATCATCCTCAACCAGTGTCTCTATCAGTTTACCTACAATGCAGGTAAGATTGCCTGGCCTGTAGTTACCAGGTTGCTCTTGGTCCACTCGCTGTTGAACAGAACAATGACCGCTACCCTCCAGTCTTTTGTAACTATTTCTTGACTATAGTAAGCTACTGAATAGCCATGCCAGGGGTGCAGACACTATCATCCTTGGCTGACAGCTATCTGAATCAATTGCAGCTCTGATTTGGGAAACTCAGGCATTCAGCATGTATTTCAGAAATTTTAGTTTGCAATATTTAGCACAAATTGTGATTTATGAAATATAAGCTGTGTGTGCATTTCTTAAATTGTGGTTGCAATTGATTTGGACAGTAGCTGCCCAAAGAGGTAAGTGGAGGGTTTGCACCACCCCCATCTTTGCAGGGGTAAGAGGGTCATCAGCAGCCCTGGAGTTGAGCTCCTCATGTCAGACACTTGATAGGGGGATTGGAGACAAAGTTGGGAATATGATATTAGAAGCAGGAGGAGGGACAGTAACCTGTATTGTTGAGCCCCTACAAGGCCTTTTAGGGGGTGTTAGAGGTACAAATTTTGTCATATAAATAGATGAATTTCTAACACTTTCTAATAGGATTCCTGTCATTTACCTTTACATTACCTCCCAATTGTGTATACAGTGGAGCCCTCCAGGAGGCAATGCAATGTACTAGATTACATTTTTTTTTCAAATTTAAACTTCTATTGTTTTCCACAAAGCAATACATACATAACTACTGACAAGACGGTACATACCATACACAATAATACAATACACAATAAGACATTTATCTGAGTCCCTCCCACCTCCCCCCCTTGTCCTTAGCATCGATCTGTTATCCATTCTCCACATCCAGCCTTTCTTTAGGAGGCCATGTACTACAAGAGTACAGAGTGTGCAATTTACCCCATCATTTATCAAATTTAGCTATACAGTTATTTACTCTAGCTATAGTTCTTTCCACAGACATATTAAATAGAAGTTATTTGATCCATTCTGTATAAGATACTTCTTCCCCATCTAACCAGTGTCTAAGTACCAACTTTTTGACTGACATTGCAATTATGCTTAAATGGAATTTCCTCTCTGTGAACCTTATGCCCAAGTAGCTTCTATGAGGCAGGATATAGGGTCTATATGTTCAGCTATACCTAATAGGAGGTCTTCCCGTTACTTTATTAAGGACCATAGTGGCGTTATCTTGGGGCACTCCCAAAAGATGTGAACTAAAGATCCTATCGCTGACCTGCATCGATTGCAAGTTGTGTCAACCCCTGTACCCACTTTGGCTAGTTTCTCTGGTGTATAATATAAGTTGTGAATAATCTGATATTGCATTAAGGGCAGTCTATCTTGAGACATATATCTATGCATGTCATCATAAATTACACCCCACTTAAACATATGATCTGGAAATTCCCTCTTCCAATATTTAGAGGAAAATCCCGATGTTCGAGAAAGCCTTCTCTACTATGGTGGAATAAATATCTGAGACAGCATGCTGTTTGGTAGCTAGCCCCATCATACCTCTGAGAAATTCTCTTTGTGTCCCCGATTCCTTTTCTAAGTGGGCTCTGGTTATCAGATGTTGAAGTTGGGCAACCTTAAAACTATGATTGGGTTCTAAATCAAACCTTGTAATGATATCTTCCTTAGAGCAAACCTTCCCCTCATTCCATAGATCTGCGACTGTGGCACCCGTTAGTTGTTTAAGCCACATAGTCAAAATCATCTGGTTACCAATTCTCAGATTTGGATTCCTGACCACTGGCTGATTTGGGTCCCAAGAGTGGTTGTAGAATAGGGATTAGCACATTTGGGTGTGTACTGTCACCGGAGTGCCTATTGGAGTACCCTGAAACACCATGGAAATTAGCTGAGGAGTGATGTGCAAAAGGGCCGTTGGTGATAGACCTTGGGTTTCAAGTGACTATCTCCAAAGATAGTCTGTATTGCCATGCGTCCACTTCACCACCCCTGGTATCCCATTTCAAGTATTTGGCAGCATAGCTCACCCAGTAATAGAATTTAAATTTGGTGGTTTCAATCCCCCTCTAGATTTAGCTGCTGCTAGTTTGTTATAGGACCTATGGGCCTGCTTGTGCTTCCATATAAATGCCATGAGTAACGAATGTCATTTAGTAAACCATATTTGAGGAGGCCACATGTTCAGCATGTTGATAGGGTCAAATAATCTGGGCAAAATATTCATTTTAACCTGGTTGAATCTTCCCCAAAGGGATAATGGAAGCTTATTCCATCTGTCTAGATCCTGTTTAATGTGCTGTACCAGGGCATCCAGATTGCCTTTTCTGGAAGTTGCAATTTTCCTTGTCAGGAGAATTCCCAGATATGGTAGTTTTTTTGTTCCCATTGTAACCCCAAACCTTCTATCTCCCCTCTGTTGGTTACCATATTCAATGGGAAAACTTTGGTTTTCTCCAAGTAAAGTTTGTAATTAGATAGCTCTCCAAAAATTTGAATTACCTGTATAACCTATTTAATCTATTCCCTTGGGCTTCTGAGATGCAGAAGTATATCGTTGGCATATGCCAATAGTTTAAGTTCCCAAGTCCCTATATTTATCCCCCGAATACCAGAATCTGTCCTAATCTTTGTTAAGAGAGGCTCCAAGTATAGGTTAAACAACAAGGGAGACATTGGACAGCCTTGCCTGGTGCCCGAGAATAGGGAGAATCTTTGCAAGAAGGCTCTATTACAATATATACGGGCTGTGGGTGTGGTATAAAGAAAGCTGATCCATTGTACAAAGAGAGGAGGGAGGCCGAACCTATGCAAGATTCTGAACAAGAAAGTCCAATCCACCCTATTGAATGCTGTCTCCACATCCAATGACATCAACACTGCTGGCAATGTACTGTACTTGGATGACGAGAGTATGTGATCCAGTTTCTGAAGGTGGTCCAAGGAAGATCTATCCCTCATAAATCCTACCTGATCCATACAGATCAGTAGAAGCATGATCTGACACAGTCTCTCAGCTAATATTTTTGCCAGTATCTTGATGTCATAGTTTAACAGGGAGATTGGTCTATAATTGGATACAAGTTCTGAATCCCTCCCCTCTTTGTGCAACAATACTATTAGGGCCTCAAAAAGATGGGGTTCCGTACTCCCCTTGTTCAAAATCATTTGGAATAGTGAGAGCAACCATGGAGACAGTTCTTCCACAAAAGCTTTGTAGAAGTTGGGAGAGAAGCCATCAGGCCCAGGTCCCTTGTCTAACTTCAAAGAATTAATGGCGAGCTGAATCTCCTGTTCTGTAATGGGCAAAATCAACCCTGTTCTCTGTGCATCAGTAAGTGTGGGCAGGGGCAGATCTCTCAGATAATTCTCTAAAAGATCTGCAGCATGGGGATTGTCCCTGTGGTTGTATAGCTCAGTACAGAATTCCTGAAATTCTACTGCAATATCTTGGGGTTTTGTTTTGATGGTGCCACCCTTCAGTGATTTAATGGCATTTATCACCTTCAACATTTCCTGTTGTTTGAGTCTTAAGGCTAGCATTTTCCCAACTTTTCCCCACGGTCTATGTAAGATGGTTTTCTGTGTATAATGGTGTATTCTGCCTTCTCCCCTAACAAGTCGTTATATCGAGCTCTGAGGCAAACAAGTTCATGCCTATGTGCTTCGCTTGTTGAGGGGTTTAAAGTCTTCTCCAGCTCCCTAATGTTATTTAACAACTTAGTTTGGTCCTGATCCCTGATTCTCTTCCTCTTAAAAGCCAACTTAATGAATTCACCCCTGAAAAAACATTTTAAACCCCCCTATTCCATGTCCGCATGGCCTGTAGAGCCACGGTTGCATCTAGTATAAGACTGAATACTCTCCTTTAAACTAGCTAATACAGTTTTGTCTGTCAGTAGTCTGTTAGTAAGTTTTTGCTGATAAGGAAATAATCTATATGAGAAGAGGTACCATGAATTGGTGAACGAAAAGTATACTCTCTTTCCCCCGGATGTAGCACTCTCCAGGGATCACATAGTCCCATCTTGTCAACCAGATCCCTGATTGAATGCTGTGCCGGGGATAATCCCAATTTGACCTTACCTGATCTGTCTACATCCGGGGAGAGTGGTAAATTCCAGTTCCCCTTCTAAAATGACCATTGTTTCCAGAAAAGGCAGTAGTGTATTTAGCACCTCTATGAAGAAGGAGGGGGTATCATCATTGGGGCCATATATTGAACCTAACAGGATGTCAGATCTCTCCAAAGGTCCGCTAACAAATACAAATCTACCCAGTGGATCACAGATACATTGCATACATTGAAAACCCAAAGATCTATTCAGGAGTATAGCCACTTTTGCACTCTGAGTTGATAACCCTGTTGTGAAAACCTGACCTTTTTGCATTCTCCTTAGTAGATTGGCTTCTACTTCTTTTAGGTGTGTTTCTTGTAAAATATTATCTGATCCCTAAGTACTGTACCTGCAGGTGTTTAAGAACTCTACATTGTTTATTCTTGTTCTGCAATCCCTTCACATTCCAAGTAATAATTCTATATTGCTTATCCATGCCCTAAAGTTATAGTTGGTAAGATCTGACTGAAGATTATTCTTAGAGAGTCTTGTGCTGTTCATGCTATGGAACCATACCCTTTCCCCTGTTCAAAATCCCTAACTATACTACATACCACTCTCCCTCCCATCCACCCGCCTCCCTGCCTTGTGCCATTCATCCTCTTTTTGAGAATGCATAACCCAGTTTCTGAACCCTGTGAATACCTGAGACTGCCCATTGTTATGTGGAGTGCTCTTCTCCCTAAACTAATGCTGGCAGGTGGCTTACAGGACCCCTTCCTCGATATAGTGTGTGATACTGCCAGAGCCTATTGTCCCCTTCCCCCGCTTCTCCCGAAGCCTATTATAAGAGCAGTCTTCTCCCCTTAACCCCTATCCATAGTAGGAGGTACGTAATATGAACCAGGAAGAGAAAACATTAATATCCTGTTGCTGGGTTCACTATGACTCTAATGTTAATTACCTTTCTTTGAACTGCAATATCTGCCTAAACAAAGAAATACCACCCTACAGGAATATACCTATAGATTGACCTTATGTTGTCCAAAACGAATAATTAAACTGTAAACGAACAATTAACTCCATTTTTAAACTCATCTTGTAATGCCCAAGGAATAAACTTCATTCCTTTTTTTAATTTCCGAGTTCCCTTACTCCCTACTGCTTCATAACAACAGGAACTACTCCCATCCCATTGTTTCCTAGAGGACATTATGCCATTATGCCTCTGTGAATCATAATTGTCTGAATTATTAAATTGTTACCACTATTCTTGTTGAGAGCATGTATAAATAAAAATGTATAGGAAACTATGAGGAGGAGAAAAGAAGAAATAACCCCCCCCCAAAGAACATGAACAGTTCAAGGAGCTCAATAAAATAATTACAGCTCTCTCATAGTTCATTTAACTGACTGCTGAAGTCCAACTCTTCTGCACCATCACGGCTATGTGCCTCTTCATGGTGTTTCCCAGGTGACCCCTAGTAGGAGAACAGTAGAAACGAGGAAGATCCTCCCCCCATAGAACATGAACAGTTCGAGGAGTTCAACAAAGCCAATTCAGTCATCCCATAGCTCCATTAACTTGTCTGCTGAAGTCGAGCACCAAAGCAGTGTGCACCATCGAGGTGCCTGCAGAAATGACCTGACCGCTGCTGCAGCATCTTGATCGTGCACATCTCTGTGAAGTGCAATCGTCCATAGGTGTTCTGTTTACAGTTGAGCCCATCTGTTTAAACCATTGCTCCAATGAGAGGACCGTCTCCTCTACTTAAAGCCGATACATTATATAATTGGTCAGACCAGGGAGATAAAGAATAATAAAAGCAACGTCCTCCTGTTGCTGTCCGGTTCTCTAGCATCATTTTGGAGTCCTGGGCAGTAAAGAAAATGCGAACTGTAGTATGTTACCATCCTCATGCCCAATTAATGCTCCCGAATTCCTGGCATTAACTAGTATACCTTTTCCCAGATAATGAACCTTTTGGTCTCCTTTCATTCCATCATTGCCCTCCACTTAAATTTTCGCCTGCTATGGCAAATACACTCACAGTTTCTTTAGAACCTAATTTTTTGAAGAGCTGTGGTAGAAGGCATTGCAGACCGAGTACAGCTTGGTGATTGGAATCATAGGCATGCCACTTGTCCTGAACCTTCTCCTACAACTGAGCTGGATATAACGTTTTAAAATGTATGCCTGCAGGGATGACCCGGGAGATGGTGGTAAGGAATGACCCTCTCTTTTGTCTGATTGAAGCTGGCAAGTCTTGTGTGATGTGTATTTTGCTGCCCTCCCACATCACAGCATGCACTTCCTTCATTCTAAGCTTAATGTGCTGTTTATCTAAAAAGTTCAGGAGACGTAAGATAAAGGGTCAAGGGGGTGCACTAGGTTCAAGTTTGGGCAGCAGCACTCAGTGGGCCTGCTCCACTACATATGAGAGGCCATTAGGAGATGCCCCAGCAATTTTCTCTAATAGCTTCTGGGCAAATATAATGGGAGACGTACCTTCTTCCCCTTCTGGTAGCCCAATGACTACTAAATTGTTACGGCAACTACACCCTTCCAAGTCCTCCAGTTTCACCTCCATCCTTGAGAGTTGCCTTTTAAATAACACTAGTTCTGGTTCAGTGGATGCCTTCCATTTTTCCAATGACACCACCCTTGCCTCAACATCTTTCGTTTGTCTTGTGACATTGGACAAACTCTTTTTAACCTCCAATACCTCCGTGGTGAGTAGTACAATAGCATCCTGCAGTGGCTTCATCTCCATGAGGAAGCGTTCCTCCAACAGGGGTGTAGCTACCTGTTTGCCCACTTGTGTTTGCACCGGTTTCCTCGACTGCTGCTTGGCTTTCTTTGTGGTCTTGTCTGGAGAGGGTGGGGGGGGTGCCGAGGTAGTTCTTGCCGCATTGTAACTTCCATGCTATGAATATATACACTTTTCCTTGCTCCGAGTACAGGTGTGGAGTTCTTATTCACTTCCCTGTTGAAATATTTGCTGATTTTTGAGAACTGCAACCTAATGTTGCACCAGAGAGCAGGAGAGAATGTGCAACACGTCTGCCCTCTAGCCAGACATCATGTGACTCCCCATGTACTAGATTCCTATTATGACAAAATGGATTAACTACCATTGAAGCACAGTTACATGCAGTAACTCCACAGAATTCTGCAGTATTCTGTGTTGGATGCTTATGAGCTCCATTGTATGTTAATTTCTGAAAATAGGTACTGTAACATGTCCTAATGTAAAAAAGTAATTTTGGTTATAGAAAATGCCACCACCAGAAGTAGGACTCTGTGTATGCCTGAAAGCTTGTGTACTGAAAATGTCTTGCTTGTCCAAGAAAAGTTGCCAAATAACCTACATTGTTCTCACAGTTAGATCAAAATTAATACAAGGACTAATTACAGTGGTTATCACACAAACATTTAACGTTGTCTTGAAACACTGCAGTGGTAATCTAATCCAATTACCACAAGGTACCTTATGGTATACTGCAGGTGTACTGCACTAGAAGTTAACTTTCTCATATCCACCACTGTATAAGCCACATCAAACAGGCATGCCTTTTTCAAATACAGATGCAATCATCCTATTTGAAATGAAATTGCTGTTTAAAGACATCCTCATTAACAAGCTATGGGGGAAAAAAATAACATAGTTTCATACTTCAAGTGAGTCTGTGTTAAGTCTTTTTAGTTCATCAGTGAATTTTAAGGCCTGGGTCATTCCTGAATATGGGAAAATTGGGTCCCAATGGACTTACCAGTTGAACTAGACTAAACTAAACTTAGGTAAACTAAGATAAGCTGTGCTAAATTAAACAACTGGAAATTCAAATGTTATTCACTTGCATACAGGTCAACAAATCTTATTAAATGAAGCAGAATGACTGTGTCTGTGTGGAGCTCCCATAGCTACTGTAAGTGAATATTTTCTATATTTTTTCTAATAAATATTTTTCTGTACAGGTTGTGGATTGAGAAGGCAGGTATTGGTACCTACAGAGAGGTGTGGGATTTGTGTGTTTCATGTTGGTTGGGACCAGAATAGTTAGCATGTTTGTTCTGTGGTGAATCACATCTGGTGTACGTTTCCTTTTGTTTATATGCAGTAGTTAGGCAGTTTGTTTGTGATGTTTGTGTTGTTGTCCTTGTCACCAGGATTAGCTGGCTTGTTGCTGTGTGGTGGCCTGTTGATTATATGGCACTGTGACTTTGTTTATTGCTTTTTGAAGGGCTTTCTGGGCTGATTATTTCTTGCTTTAAACAAACTTTAGTCAGAGCCAAAATGGCTGTGAAATGATTTTAGTGAATGTTTATGATATCAGGAATTAGTACAGTGTTTTGTTGTTAAAGGTTCTATGTCAGATTTGTCATATTGCATGTAATATGGCATACAGTGTCATATACGAAAGAAACATTAGCAATCTATTACTAATGAGACACATCCTCAGGATATGAGAAGGCTCATAAAGTTACAACTGGCAATAAAAGTAATGAAAAGTATAACACCCAACTTGGTGTTAACTACCCACAAGGCATATTTTCAACAATTGGTTAGAAGATGTAATTATTAAAAAAGCTTTACATATAAACCACAATATCGGTAAATATGAATGTATACAGAAGTCCATTTTGCACATGTTGGGGTGAAGCATGGAGGATATAAAATGTTCAGGTGTTCATCCATATATATTCCTTCTCTTGACATACATTTCTCTAGCACTGTGGATCCAATAAACTCTGCAATACAAAAAACATATGTCAGGCATGTATTCTAAAAAACAATAAAAAGCAGGACATTACTACATCAGATGCTCATTTAGTCATAATACAATAAAAATGTTATTTATTTATTTAGTTTTAGTTGACAGGGTAAGTGCACTAGACAAATCCTGCCTATTTTCAGGCACGACCCAGGGGAAGGGGATTCAGATGAATGGCAACTGACTTTGAACCAGATTCAGCTGTTGGTGGTATTTATAGTGAATGAGGAAATTTTGCTGAGGACTCGGGAAATTCCCCTACTCTGGCAGTGCATGCATGCAGGAGTGCTGGTCAGCTTTCAAGATGGACGCTGTAGAGGAGCTACAGCAAGTTCAGTCTGCAGATGTGAAGGAGACCATAGACAAGGATTCTACAAAGGTTAATTTTCCTTCAGAAGAGCTAGAAGATGCAGAGTTATTTCTGGATGCCTTATCTTCTTCTGAGGATTCAAAAGTTCCTGTAAGCCCACAGAGCCTGAAAAGTAAAAATGCTGCCTTTAAGGTCTGTTCAGCTACTTTCTTGTACAAAACCTATAGATGGTGTTGCCCTTTAAGACCTGCACTGCCTGTGGATAATGTCATGCTACTGAACATGGAAGGATTCAGCTGGAGAATGGTGTTTCTGCTGTTTGCAGGAGCAATGGCAGTTCAAAGATCAAAAACTTTCTGCTCCAGCACAAAACAGGTCAGTTGGGGTCTCCTGCCTAACACTGAAGCGCCTACTTGTTTCCAATAGTTTGGGGATTTGTTGGAAGTGGGGAAAATGGACTGCAGCAAGATAAACAAAGAAACTGAAACCAGGAAAAGTATGTGGTGGGAACTGCTCCAACACTGACTAAACAAGCAGGGTTTGTTTTTTCTTCTTCCACTGCTCAGATTATTTATCAAAACAGCCAAATGAACAGGAGGAAGCAACTGTTTTTTCTTTTGGTGACCAAATATGGGAATGCTTCTACATCTTTGCAGCAGGTTAAATGTTCTGTTCCTCAGCCCATTATGCCTAACTCTGATATTTTGGCTTCCTCTTCTACTCATGAGAGTGACTGGACTCCTGATTCAGCTTTAATGGCAGCAGGTGGAAACAAACTCCTTCAGGAGAATGGGCTGCTGACTTAACCTGGGATTCTTCATTTGACATAAACTCTCATTCCCTAAGTGGAACCCAGAAAAGCCTGTTCAATCTCTGCTAAAAGGGGCTCGGACTCTAGGGATTTGGTTCATAATATCTCTAATGATACTGTTAGTCATGTTTCTGCAGAGTCTCATAATGCTGTATCTGATAAAAGACCTTTATTATCTGACTTATTTGCAAAAAACAAACGTGAATCTGCTCCCAGGCGGAATGCGGTGCACATTAGATATACAGGGGGCATGGCTGAAAGGCCTAATAGAAACTATGTTGGGAGACATTTAATTAAGGAATCCTTGCATTTTCTCCTAGAGATGTGTTTGCCATCATCAATATTTCAGGAGGGATAATTATGATGTCAGTTTTAGATCAGCTGCCTTGTTAGAATTATTTTGGATTAGGTATTCCCAGGTAAAGTTCTCTCCCCTTTGGTCCCCGTTTGTGATTATTCCCCTCTCTCAACCAGCCATCAAGTTTGTTACAGTAATGTTCCGTAATGAAGGGGTGTCAGTGGATGATATTACATATTGGTTGTCCAATAAATGTGATGTACAGGGGGATCCAGAGCCTATTTTAGACTCAGAGGGCTTTTGGACAGGCGGATGGAAATATAAGGTCAAATTACGACACAATGAACACGGTTTTATGCATATCCCAAACTCCTTCTTACTAGGCCGTGATAGAGGTGTTTGTTTTTATAGTGGTCAGCCAAGGGCCTGCTATAAATGTGGCTCACAGACGCATTTGTCTAGTGTTTGTGATAGTCCTAGATGTGACAATTGTGGCGAAATTGGGCATTCACTAATTCAATGTTCTAACCCAACGAAATGTGATTTATGCGAGGGTAGTTCTCATACATTCAACACATGTCCGTGGGCTGCAAAAAACAAAGTATCAGGGAATTGTACTGAACAGTTTTTACAGAAAGCACAGGAAGACCTACTCTCTCATTCGCCTCCCACTTTTCCTGGGGAACCCCCTCTTGATGTAAGAAAACCTGTAACTCCTGTGACAATGAATTTAGTTCTCCCCCCTCCCTCTTCATCATTGTCAAGGCCTGTACAGCCTAATAGTTCTGCTTTGCAGGACCCTCTGCTTGTCCCAAATGTGAAATCGGGTGGTATTGCTAAGACTTTAGATCAGAGCGTAGAACCCCCCAAATTGACCCCTCCCTCTCTGCCTCCTAGAAGGTCCATGAGGAATGTGAAATCAGTACCTGATGCAGTTACAGATTCAGTGGAAACTTCTAATCCTTCTCTCTTCTTTCTTCTTGGGGATACAGCAATGGATGTTGTGGATTGATTCCCAAATCTCTACCAAGACCCCATGGAACCCTCCCAAGGTTCTTATAAGGAAAAGAAAAGAAAAGAAGAAAAAATAAAATAAATTCCTTCTTTTTTGGTACTCATATGGGTTTTCTGTGGGCTTCTTTGAATGTTCATAGCATTTTAAATGGAGCTAAACGAAGGCTATTTTCATATGTTACATAATTCTAGAATTGCTGTTTGCTTTTTACAAGAAACTTGGATGTTCTCTAAAGAACATGTTACTGCCTTTAAAAGGATTGGCCTTGGGGCCCTTCATATTGTCATTTGGTCAGGATAAAGCTGACGGCATTGGTATTCTTATTTCCACCTTCCAGTTTAAACTTCATAAATTAATAGACTGCATTCCAGGGAGGGTTTTGATTGTGGACTGTTTTCTTGAATCTGTCCTATATAGACTTATTAATATTTATAATCCACAGGTAAAACAGCCAGAATAAAGTGTATGAAAACTATACAACCTTTTCTGCTCACTACCAGGCCAGTACTGTGGGGTGGGAGTTCAACTGTTCTCTTACTGACAGGAGATCTAGTGGAAAAAAATGTATTGTGATGCTAACTTTTACAATCTGTTATTAGAGAGGCAGACCTCAGAGTCTGCAATACTTTAGAATCCAACCCCTAAAAATACATTTTATAAAGGGAAGACTGGTACCTGTATTGATTACCTTTTCACCTCAAAAATATATATATTTCACAATTTTCTAGACAGCCTTTTGAATTTTCAGACCATCTCCTACTTAAAATTGCAATAGAAATCCCAGTAAATTATAAACCCTACAAAAGTAGATGGCGACTAAATACCTCATCATTACAAAATGACTTTGTCAAACATTCTATAGTTCAAATTCTAACTGCCCGCCTATCAGGTGCAATGTTTATATTTAGACTTAGGGATCTGGTGGGAAGAAACTAAACTAGACTGCATGGATTGATTTAGAACTTATGGACAAAAAACCCAGAACGATAATTTTCTTCATTACCTCACATTACGTTCAAAATTACAGTCTCTATTAACTAGAGCTAACACTTCTTCAGAAGATTTATCTCCTTTAATTAAGCATGTTAAATTACAGATGAGGAAGTTTCAATATGATAGAGCCAGATCCCTGCAAGCCTTAATTAACAACTACACGTCCAAAACAGTGATAGGGGACCCCTATAGTTTGTGTAAAACCATACGAGATAATTCTACACCAGATTGTTTAGTCAGTAATTCACAGTATTATACTGACCCTTCGGATATAAGTCATATTATATTCCGACATTTCCAAAATTTAGGTCCTCATATAGACTTACAAACTGACGTCTTTCAGGATTTTCTGAAAGGTGTTACAGGCCCTGTCATTGATGCCTCAATGGCAGATGTTCTTTCTGAACCCTTTTCTTTACAAGAAATTGTGGATGTTTTTTCTAAACTTAAGCTTAATGTGTCTCCTGGGGTAGATGGGTTATCTAATGCCTTTATAAAACTTTTGCAAATGAGCTGGTTCCCTGTTTAGTTGGTGTTTTAATTCCTTTCTTTCTGGAGGACAGATCTATCCTGCATTCACAAAAGGTTACAAGTTTATATCTTTAAAAACAGGAGATAGAAGCGAGATCAAAACTGGAGACCTATCCATTGTTAAATTCTGACTATAAAATCTTTGCGATGCTAATAACAGACTTCAATCTTGGGCTACTCTAGTGATTTCTCCAGTTCAGTTCTGTGGTGTTTCTCAAAGACGAATACATTGGTACTTTGTTATATTAAATTTATTGAAATATTACATCACAGCAAACAAACTGGTATTCTACTATCATTAGACTTAGAAAAAGCCTTTGATAGGGTTAGTCATTCATTCCTTTTCCAAACATTGGCCTTTTTAGGAATGTCCCCTGAGATTCTTACAATTTTACAAAATTTATATTCTAATTCAATAATCTGTCCAGTTATTAAAGGGAAAATTGGGAAAGGTTGGACGCTAAAAGCTGGTGTCAGGCAGGGCTGTCCGCTGAGCCCTCTATTATATATTTGCTCCTTAGAACCCCTTATTAGACATTTACAGTCGGTTTTGGTTGGGAGGGTCCAAACATTCCTTTTCTGACTCCTTTAGAAATATACAAGTTTTTGGATGACATCTGTTTATTTTTTAAACAACAAGGCCAGCTGGAAGTTTTCTTTAAGTTATTTCACAGGTATCGACCTTGTCAAGCATAAAATTAATTTTCAAAATCTAAAGGGTTGTTAATAGGAGCCGAATACATTAACCCCTTGTGCACAGAACTATTTCATTCACTACAACACCTATTTCCATTTTAGGGGTTCTGTTCGGTTCCCAAAATTTACCTGAGCAGAATTGGCTTGCAGTTTTAAATAAAATGGATAATAAAGTTCAGAGGTGGAAACATTATAAATTCTGAAACTGAAGAGAGTTCAGATTTTAAACAATTCCTGTTACCTTGCCTACAATATTTGGCATTTCTGTACCCTGTCCCAACTAACCTGGAAGTGAAACTGTACAGTATTAGTTTTCAGTTTTTGGGGAAATAGGTTAATCCCATTAAAAGGTATTATACTTACCTGGATAAAGTCAAGGGAGGGTCGGGATGGTAGAGCCTGTGGTTTCTGTTCTTCCTTTTCTTGCATTTTCTTTTGGAACTGTACTTTAACTCCCAATATTCCAGAATTTAGCTGGTTGAAATTCTTACTATCCAAGTATTCATCGAAATGGATTGGATTGGCTCCAAAACCTAATATTTCCTTTTCTACTCACCTTTTCTTTAAACCGATTGTTCGAAATTATATATGTGGCAATTGTCCAAATCACAAATTATTAATTCTCCAACAAAACTATATTCCACTATTATTTCTCAAATCTATCCTCATTCCCCGCATTTAAAAATGCCCAGGTACTATGACCCATCTGGTGTTAGCACAATTAAATAACCCCGTTTACCCCTTACATGTGGGAGGCATAATGGCTGATAATGTATGGTCGGTTACAAGTTAGAGGGACAGCTAAGTATAAAATGAAAGAAGAAAGGTTTTGTCCTTATTTAGAGTGTACGGCACAAGAAGAAACCATGGAACATTTTTATTCATTGTTCTTTTGCCTCTAAACTATGGGTGTATTTGGCAACTATCTGGCACTTCCATGGTTGAAACATATTTCTTATGAATTATTAGTATTGGGATCTTTACCCCATGTCTTGCCACATTTCATACTTCAACTGTACAAATTTTCTTAGCATGTCTTAGATTTTGTTTATATGCAAGTTAGATGCCAGTGGTTTTATCAAAAAGCCAACTTTTTAGGCTTCAGCTACTATGTTATTTGTGAATTAAATAAAGTATATCTAAAAGATGCTCAGATTTATGGGACTAGGAAAGTTCAAATCTGGTGGAAGGGGTTTCAGCGTATGATAAAATTTAAATGATGGATTACTTTCTTTTCTTTTATGCTTTTTTGTTAAAAGATAACTGTGTATCACTTGCTTTTTGTTCAGTACCTTTGTTGATTTGTATAAGCTTTTGTGATTTTTGCTGCTGTTTTTCTTGATGTGTTTTTTCCATGCTTTATTTCAATAAAGAAGCAATTTACCCCTACTTTGACTGAGTCCAAGATGGTGGACCCTCCTCTGCCTGCTACGGAGGTGACTGGTGAGACAGGAGACTTGGTCTCGACTCCTGTCTCTGGCTGTTTAGAGACCATAATGCTTGAGCAGGACTCTGTGGAGGAGTCTATGCTGCTGAACGATTCCTTTCCGAAAGTACCTGTTGCTGAGTCAGTGTCTCTTATGGATTTCTCGACTACAGATTGCTCTACCTCCTTTGGGAGTTACTGTACTGGATGCGAGGTGTCTTGCTGAGGCTGCTGTGCATGAGTGTGTGTGCGATACTGGGAAGCGCCTGTCAGGCGCTGAAAGTTGTTTTTCTGTGACGAAACCTGCTTGCACACTAAATTACTGGCTGGCTGTTCTAATGCTACTGACCCTACCTACTCTTCTGCTCGAGATGCCAAGGACCCGTGTGCATTACTTACGGCTGCCCAGTTGGATTTGGTGTCCACACCATCCTCGTCTGTGACTGCTGGAGCTCCATCTTCCCTATAGCTACCGACTGCACTTCGTCCCGATTTACCAGTTGGTTTTTCAGTGCCTCCCTCAGTGGAGCAATCCTTTTTGCTGCAGCCTTTGCTAAACAAAGACCTCCCAATGGAGCCAGCCTGGACTGTGGAAGCGGCATTGCGTGGTGCTGGCTGGATACAGGAACCCGGACTGCGGCAGTGGGTTTCCGGTCCGTCTCCGATTCGGTCCCCCCATCCTGAGGGTTTCCTGGATGCGCAGCAAGGTCAATCTGACACTCGGGACTCCGCAGACCCCCTGAGCTTGCCTTCGGGCTTGGCTTTCACCCAGAATCCTGTCTTAGCCCTCTTGCAAGACTCTGGACCATGGACCCCTTCTCCTCCTGGTGTTTCAGCTATGTTGGTCTCAGATTCTAGTGTTGTGGGTAAGTCGCCCCCTAAGCAGGTGGGCCACACTCGCTCTTTTTCATTTCTGTTTCACTCACAGGTCCTAGCTGCTAAAAGGCATAACACTATCTGACTACTTTATAAAGGGGGCCTGCCTGACCCTCTGGACCGCGTGTTCATGGACCGCATCCTGTTGAAGGATTCATTAAAATTTTTTTCTCACGAGATATATGCCCTCATTCATGTCTCTGGAGAATCCACGTTTGATGTGAGTTTCCAGACGTCTCGTGGGTTGGATCATTTTTGGACCAGGTACCATGCGTTAAAAAGTACTGCCTTATGGACTTCCTTTCAGGCTATACCCCTCTCGAAACCTGCCTTTAAGACCATCACGGTGATGTTTCATAATGAGGGCGTGGATGTGTCTGATATTGTTTATTGGCTGGGACAACGTTGTAAGGTACAGGGCCAACCTGAGGCCATCATGGATACGGAAAATATCTGGACAGGAAGCTGGAGGTTTAAGGTTTTGTTACGTACTAATGACTCTGGCCCAATTCACTTACCTAATTCCTTTTTTCTAGGTTGTGACAGAGGGGTGCTATTCTATCTGGGACAGCCAAAGGCCTGTTACAGGTGTGGAGATCCCTCGCACCTGAGTAATGTCTGTGATAAGTTGAGATGTAATAATTGTGGGGTGTTAGGACATGTGGGAATACATTGCCAGAATGGTAGCAAATGTAATCTTTGTGATGAGCTTGGTCATACGTTCCAAACATGTCCCTGGTCTGCTCACGCCCAGGCAAATCATGATGGAGGAGTTGACCAACAATTTATGATTACGCAGGCACAGAAAGCACAGCTTCGTGACACTTCTGTTGTTCCTTCTAAAGCTGAGTTAACCCCTGCTCCGGCTGTTCCTGCCCCTGTGTCTCCCCTGGCTACTACCCCCTTAATAGGTGCTGCTGTTGATCCCCTGCTAGCTGTTGAACCCTTTGTACCCCCACGTGCTATCCCTACGGTGTCACACTTGGACCACGTCCCTGGCCCAAGTGCTATGCCACCCCCCAGTGAGCCAGTTACTACTGCACGGCGACGGTCTACGAGGACTGGTCCATGTACCTCGCCACTTTCTAAACTGCCTGTAGTACCCCAAATCATTGCCCTGTCTAACACTTATGAGATTCTCCAGTTAACTTTCGAAGACGCAGGTGGTGAGTCTGACTCTTCCTCTATTGCGTCATCCCTCCCTGATAGCATTTCTGACCCTGACCTCAATCTGGGTACAGGTCTTTCACAAAAACGCAAGGCCAAGGATAGGCTTAAAGGGAAGAATGTTGCTGGAAAGAGGAAATCTTGAGGTTGATTCGCACTGTTTACTTGGTGACATGGCACCCTTTGTCTGCCATACTATTAATGTTAATAGCTTGAAAAGAGCAGAGAAACGTAGACTAGTGTTTTCCTTCCTACGATTCTTACCATTAGGTATTTTTTTATTGCAGGATACCAGGTTCCACACACTGCAGGAAATTAGACTAGCGAAACATGACTGGCTTTTGGGACCTTCATTTTGGTCCATAGGCCAGGACCCCGTTCGGTCTGGGTATATTAGTGAATCTTCCAGATTTTCACTTATTAAAATTGTATGATTTGGCTCTGGTAGAGCCTTAGTCTTGATTTTGTTTTAGGTTCCCTGCACGTAGTCGTAAATATTTACGCCTAAGTTAAGATGGCTCGTGATAGCCTTGCTTACTTTGATTCCTTATTTGCATACTTCTTTCCAAATAGTGTTTTCTGGTGACTTTAATTGTGGCCTCAGCCTACTTGATAAACGTTCGTTTGCCACCACGAAAAAAATCTTTTGTGATTCACATGAATTGGGTAACCTGATTCGTACTGCACATCTGACTGATGCTTATCTTTCCTTTACAAAGTTACATACCCCCACTTTTTCAAAAAGGGAAATTAGCGACCTGAATTGATTTTGTTTTTTTATCCCATACGTTACCGATTGGTTCGGCTCAGGTACAGGCAGTGGCCTTTTCAGATCACAAGGTGTTGTCCATTGGTATAGGTCCGGTTACCCCTTTTAACAAAGGGCTGGGACTTTGGAAATTTAATACTTCTTTATTGCTAGATATGCTGTTTCAGAATTTTCTCCTGTCTTTTATTTCAGCTCGACAATCTGTGTTTATTCTTTATGATGATCCCATAAGTTGGTGGATGGACACGAAACATGCTTTAATCATTCATTTGAAAAATTATAGTCGACAGAAATGCAGAAAAGATTATTTGGATTATTTACAGAAAAGAGCTCATCTACAGTCCTTGCTTTCTATAGCATATGTGACGGGCCAGAATTTGTCCCCTCAGATCCAATCTACATAGAAAGACATGTTGTGTTTCCAGTCCAGACAATCACACCAATTGTATCACCAGCACAAATTTCATATGTCAGGACCGAGGGACGTGGTGTGTCCTTTTGAGTCTAACTCTCGACAAGTCTCTCAGAAGACCATGTTGAGTCTTGCCAATTCAGATGGAATGTTATGTGATACACGTTCTGATATTCTGCAGATTGTGACTGACTATACAACTGCTCTATTTTCTCCCCCCTCTGCTGTACTAGAAGACCTATCGCCCCATATAGGGATTTAGATATTCCACTTCCTTCGACACAGAGTGTAGAAGTGGCTTGTGCTGCCTTGACAGAGACAAAGCTGTCTTTGGTGATTTCTTTATTGCCCTTGTGTAAAACTAATGGTCCTGACGGTCTCCCGGCTGCTTTGTACAAAGTACTGTCTGCCCATTTACTCACTGAACTGACCACTGTATTTAATGCCCTACTTAGTAGCGTGACTATACCTTTAGAATTTACTAAAGGTACTTTAATATATATCTATAAACAAAAAGGAGATATTCACCTCTTGGAGAATTGGCGCCTCTCTATGCTCAATACTGATTTTAAGTTGTTGATGAAAATTATTAGGTAGAGCCTAACAGGCATTTGGAAGCGGTTCTGCATCCAGCCCAATCCTGCTCAATACCTACTAGACGTATTTCAGATCACCTGATTCTCCTTCGAGAACTGTTTTCCCATGGAACTGTGGGCAATGCCTCTGGTATTGTTGTTTCCGTGGATCAGAAGGTGGCTTTTGACTCGGTTGACCATAATTTTTTGTGGAAAGCATTGTGTTTTTTACATATACCAGACACCTTGATCTGGTGGCTACAGAAATTTTATAGAATGGCTACGGTAGCTCCGGTTGTGAATGGTTGGGTGGGACCTATGATCCCTGTTAAGAGAGGTGTCCACCAGGGTTGCCCTGTGAGCCCTCTTTTATATGTTCTGTTTTTAGATGTTCTGATCCGACGTCTGAATGCTTACCCACAGATACATGCAATTTCTTGTTCTGATCTGCTTGCGCCGTATAAAGCCATTGCATATGCTGATGACATTTGCCTCCTTTTGGCTGATATGTCCTCGGTGGAGGCTTCCCTACAAGAATGTACTTTCTTTGGGGCTTTCTCAGGTGCTTGTTTGAATTTTGAAAAAAGTATGGGTATTCGGTTAGGATCCATTAGTGCCCGATGCAATATATTGGCCCACTGCGTTTGGTAGAGGGCCCATTAGAATCCTTGGAGTCTACTTTGGAACCTGTGACTCTGACGTTTATAATTGGGAGATTAAACTACAACAGGGTAAGTTGAAAGTTGCCTTGTGGAACAAGGGATCTATTGGGGAAAAAAAAGGGTCTATTTAATCAAAACTTTGTTATTGCCTCTATTTCTTTATCTCAGTTATGTATTCCCTATCCCTAAACAAATGGAAATGGCAGTTCTTAGCTTGTTTTTTCAGGCACTATGGGGAAGCAGGCTGAATCCGATTAGAAGGAATGTTACTTATCTACCTATTACAGAAGGTGGGGTCGGTATGGTTAACCCCTTGTTGTTTTATTTTAGTGTTTTTTTCATAGCCAATTCACAGCCACTTCTGATTAATACTCAGAAAGGATGGGAAATGTGGTTTTATATGATTCTTGGGACCTGGTTCGCTAATTAAGGAGCTCTACGACTCCTTGGGTGTGCTTCGTCCTTCTGGCACCATGCCCCTGTATGTGAAACATGTGTTTGTGCATTTAAAACAGTGGCGAGTGTCGCCTCGGATGCTCATTAATCACACACACACATAAGACCCTTTATAAGACACTTCTTTCCTCTGTATGTATGATACAGTCCCCTTTTGAAAAATGTCCGCTACAACATATTCCCCCCCTTCTCTCTCTGTTGCAGTGTAAAAGAATCCCTGCGCATATGTGGGATTTTCATTGGCTGTCATGCCATGAAAGAATTAATGTCAAAGCTAACCATAAACATAAACAACTTCAGGATAGGTCATGTTCTAGACCATTGTGTAATGCAGCCTTGGAAACAATATCTCATTTATTTTTTGAATGTACGTTTATTCAGCAATGGTGGGTTTTTTTGGCGCACAAGTGGGCCTCTCCAATATTTCAGACTGTTTCTTTTCAGGTAATTATGTATGGTGTTTTTTCTCCTCAATGGTCTTTATGGCATACGGACACTCTCAATCTTATTCTAGTTGTGATCAAATGGAATATTTGGATGGCTAGGTGCCAGTTCACTTTACAACAAAAGGACTGTACCTATTTGGAACTTGAGTGGAAAGTTGTGAAGGACTTACGAACAATCTATGCATATGAACAATCACTACACTCGGCTTCAAGTTTGATTGCCTTATGGACTGCACTTCCCTGGATTACTGATTTGGACTAGGCCGTGACTTGATGGCCCTTTCTTTTTTTGTTGCATTCCTGTATTGTTTTTCCTTTTTGGTAACACATTTGTTACGCGATGTTTTCTTGTTGTGCAGTTCATTCTTTACTGTTTATTATGTCATGTTTTGTTTTCTTGTATATCACATGATTTCTTGTTCTAATAAAACTTTCCCCTACACTTTTTCGATAAGTGCCATGGGATCTTTAACATCCACCTGAACTACCACCAATCCAGGCAGATGGGACCTTGGTTTAACATCTCATCTGAAAGACGGCACCTCAGAAGTGCAGCACCCCTCTCATGCTGCACTACAGTGTCAGTACTGGGATATTAACCCAAGTGCCAGATGTGGGAACTGAACCCACAGCCCTCTGATATCCCAGCCTCAGAGGCAAGTGTGTTACCTACTGAGCCACGGACACTGCTAAATACATTTCTATTGCAAAGTATACTATCTTTATATACTGAAAATAAAGATTGTCTATAGAAATTTTATAGAAAAGTGCTCAAGTTCAAAGCAATCATTCACACCTGTGCTATAGTGAGCCCCCAAGGTATAGATCCATTACGGCTGAGCATCTGATATAATACCCTGCTTTTTATCTGTTTATTTCGAATATATTCCTGACATTTGGAATCATTGTACTGCAGAGTTCCTTAGTTCCACAGTCCTAAAGAAAATGTCTATCAAGAGACAGGATATATAAATGAATACCTGTACATTTTATATCCTCAGTGCTTCACTTCAACATCCACAAAATGGATTTCTATATATATATATTTATATTTCCTGATATTGTAGTTTATATGTAAAGCTTTTTTCTAATTACATGCACTAACCAACTGTGAAAATATGTCTTTTGGGTAATTTATATCAGGTCTGATATTATAATTTTCATTACTTTAACTGCCTGGTGTAATCTTATAATTGCCTTCTCATATCCTAAGGATGCGTAACATTCGTTGTTTTAAAATGTTTATTTGTACACATCACTGGTAATGGATAATATAGCTGCATTTCTGATGAAGTTCCTCTTCTGGAGGGAAACGTCAGTAGTTTTTACCCAAATCTACAGTAGCATTGCTCCCTGCTATTCATTGCACTACGGCATGTTTGTTGTTTTAGGTATTCATCCTATGAATTCGCATATGCTTTTTTTATGAAGCTTGTTAAAGTTTTACTGCTGACTATGGAATAAAGCTGCTTTTTATCTGACAAAGAACCTCTGTGCATAAACACTGCTTTTTATTTGATGTACGAGTGGCAAGTGCACAAAAGTGCAATAGTAGGATGAATAGCAGGGAGCAATGCTACAACAGATTAATACAAAAAACAACTAATGTTTCTTTCTAAAACATCACTGGAGTTGGGCTCCTATTGTCTGCTTACTTTTTTTCATTGATTCTTGAACCTGACGGCTGGGCACCTAGTGTCAGAATGGAGGGTTGGCAGCATTGGGGATTTTCTGTCATGGTCCACTTACTCTTTTCATTTATCTGGCACTTTCTGTCAGAATGGGGAGAGTTTTGTGGCAACAGGGTTGAGCAGCAAGTCGCTACTTACTTTTCATTTTAGTTTACCATCCAACCCCAGAATTGGGCACCCAGTGTTGGGGGGGTGGCACTGGGGTTTGCCTCCTGGTGACTGTCTAGTTATATTTATTAGTGGCAGCTTTAGGTTTTCAAACAGAAGCAAGTTAGATATGCCTCTGACTGCTTGGTGTTTGTGTCACAAATCCCCTACCCAAACCTTAACCAGAATGCCTCTCACATCTGGCCACTGCAGACCCTCACCTGTGTTTACCCCTCACCATTTCCTGTGCTCACACCCAGCCCTCTCAGTGAAAGTGGCATGCCCTGGACTTCCAAATAGTTGAAGCCCAGTCATCAGTCCCCTGTATCAGGCTGAGTCTGACTGCTCAAACCCCAGGTGAAACATGACTCTGGTTTTATAAAATTTTAATCCACTCACTTCCCTGTATCATAAGGGATTGACTTTTCTTCAGTTAACTAAATAAAATAACAAGTCTCTTTTGGAATGCAGATAACTCCTGAGACTTACAATACCTCTTGCTAAGCAGTGAGGGCTTGGACATGATGGATCTAGAGTCATTTACACCATTAAAGTAATATGTTACAATGAGGGGTTGGACATGATGGACCCAGAGTCTATTACAACATTAAATTACTATATTACAGTGAGGTGCTGGACATGATGGACCAAGAGTCCCTTACAACATTAAATTACTATGTTACAGTGAGGGGTTGGACATGATGGACCCAGAGTCTATTACAACATTAAATTACTATATTACAGTAAGGGGCTGGACATGATGGACCCAGAGTCCCATACATTAAATTACTATGTTACAGTGAGGGGTTGGACATGATGGACCTAGAGTCCCTTACAACATTAAATTACTATATTACAGTAAGGGTCTGGACATGATGGACCTAGAGTCCCATACATTAAATTACTATGTTACAGTGAGGGGTTGGACATGCTAGACCTAGAGTCTCTGATAACCTTAAAGTACTATGTTACAGTGAGTGGTTGGACATGATGGACCCAGAGTCCCTTACAACATTAAATTACTATGTTACAGTGAGGGGTTAGACATGATGTACCTAGAGTCCCTTACAACATTAAATTGTTATTTTACAGTGAGGGGCAGGACATGATGGACCTAGTGTCCCTTGTTACAGCAAGGGGTTGGACCTAGAGTTCTTTGCAACATTAAATTACTATATTACAGTAAGGGGCTGGACATGAGGGATGTAGATTCCCTTACAACTTTAAATTACTATGTTACAGTGAGGGGGTGGACATGATGAACCCAGAGTCCCTTGCAACATTACATTACTATGTTACAGTGAGGAGTGAGACATGATGGACTCAGAGTCCCTGACAACCTTAAAGTACTGTGTTATAGTGAGGGGTTGGACCTTACAGATCTAGTGTCCCTTGCAACATTTAATTACTTTGTTACAGTAAAGGGTTGGACATGATGGACCTAGAGTCCCCATAACATAAAGTACTATGTTACAGTGAGGGGCTGGACATGATGGACCTAGTGTCCTTTACAACATTAAATTACTATGTTACAGTGAGGGGTTGGACATGATGGACCTAGAGTCCCTGACAACCTTAAATTACTATGTTACAGTGTTGTGGTGGACATGATGGGCCCAGAGTCCCTCACAACATTAAATTACTATGTTACAGTGAGTGGTTGGATATGATGGACCTAGAGTCTCTAACAACCTTAAAGTACTATGTTACTGTGAGGGGTTAGACATGATGACCCTAGAGTCTCTAGCAACATTAAATTGCCATGTTACAGTGAGAGGTTTGACATGATATACCCAGAGTCCCTCACAATGTCAAATTACTATGTTACAGTGAGAGGTTGGACATGATTGACCCAGTGTGCCTTACAAGATTTTCCAGGAACTCCACATCCATGGAGGGGCAGTGAACTGTTTGAGGATTGTTGGGCCATCAATATACAGACTGCTACAGCTACAGCTGTTAACCTTCCTCCTAGCTAGCCTCACATGCTGTGAAGCTTGATCAAATAGAAATTTTAAAAGCACACAAGAAGGCTGAAGATTGAAGACCAGGATAATCAAAGGTTAAGATTCAAATGTATTGCAAGGTAATCTGAGAGCAGGGGGAGATAGAAGCAATAAAAAAAAAAAGCCAACAAGAAAAGGTACACAGCTTCATTAACTATGTAATTATTATAAATATCTTTGTTTTAAAGACACATTTTGCAGGAAATAAACACGTATACCACTGAATCAGGTAAATATGCAGCAATAAAAAAATTATATGCACATAATAGGAGCATGCTCTTGTAGAATCAAGCTAAAGCAGGGAAAGAAGAGCCTTTGAAAGAAAATCATCTTTTCATTAATTGTGGAAGTTAGCTGTTCCAAAGCAATTTATCTTATATGCCCTTAAAATAATGAATGTGTTTCAATAGGAATTACAGCCATTACTGCCTTAGGCTCTTTTAACAGGCACAATTATTAAACAGACTCTAGAAATCATGCTATGTACTACAGACAGGGTTGCAGACACATACCACTGTAGTAAATGGAGAGAATAGCAGAGTAATATGAGTCATGCAGCCAAACTACTAAGTGGAAGATCACACTCTCACAATCCTGTCAGTGCTTTCCCCCTACTCACAGCAATATGTCAGCATGGTGACATAACCATGCAGCCATAAAAAGGCATTTATTGAAAATATTTTTGAGCTAGAATCAAGCTGTTGCTAAGAACCAGCTTTCCTGGCATAGTGTTCTAGTTCGGATAGGACATCTGAAGTAGTAGCCCACTGAGTTCTAGAATATAGAGATTTGCTGCTACCATTTGAATGGTAAAAGTGAAATAAAAATGTAAATGTTTTTGAATGTTATAGTTATGTCCAACTGAAGGATAGGAGAAGCTGATCTGGGAAGATGTTGGGGAATAGGTACATGTATGGCAAGCAGGGGACTGGTAAACTGCAATAGTTGTGGGGCAGCAGTCTTTCTGGGGGTGATGTGGAGTAAAGGGGGCTGTCCAGTGTGTAAAAGCCTGGAGCAGTTAGGGGCTGAAATAGGACTGCTGAGATGGGAGCTGGGGAGGATGGTGTGGGAAGTCAGAAGTGCAGAGCAGTGGAGGGAAAGGCAGGGGGTGGTGTACAGGGGATTGAGGGCATCAGGCAGGAATTGGAAGTGGGGAGGACCACCCAGTATACAGGAGTATGTCTTCTTCAGAGGACTAGGGAACCCAGGGTGGAGGAATTGCAAATTTGTAAGCGGAAGGGGTAGGAATGTGAGGGTGGTATCAGGGGTTGGAACTTCTGAAGGGGTGTTTTTATTGAATAGATTTGCATCACTGTTTGGAAGGAGGGAGGGGGCAGCAAGAGGTGAGGTAGGAGGTTGGGTTGAGCCAGTGCAGTGCTGAGAGTAGGAGTACAGGGGAAGGGAGAGGGAACTAGTCAGGGTGGGCAGGGAAGAGGAGGCATGCAAAATGGAGTGGAGAATGGGGGAGGCAGGGAAAAGGAAAGGAAGAGGGAAGGGGAGGGAAAAGTGGAAGCAGATACAGATAGTCAGCATATGCTGATCGCACAGAGAAACCTGCATAGCGAACAACAATACAGTGAAAACATCAACAGGTTGCTGTACTGTCACCAAGGGACCCGACACTACTTTCTGGGGGTCTTGTACCCCTTTCCCAAATCAACTCTGACTCAAAGTTGATTAGTTTATTTATGGGGGGGGTGCAGCAGGCAGAGCCCCATGAAGAAAATGAAGTCTGTAGTGAACGGTTTTATGCTGACTGCAATTGTGGTCGACATAAAGCCATTGCTGTAACATCAGTTGACGATGAAGTTGTCAAACTGGCATCGTACAGCTGATAGTCAGAAGGGGAGGGGCAAAGTGGGAGATGGAAAAACAGTTAAGGAGATAAATAGTGGATGCAGAGATAAGTTCACTAGGGTGAAGGGGGAGCAGTTAGATGGGGGAGCAGCTAGTACCGAAGATAAGAAAGGAAGGACAGGAGGCACAGGTGCAGGGGATGAAAGCGTGGCAATCATAGGGGATTCCATAATTAAGAGTATTTACTGGGGAAGGAAAACGGACCCAAATGCAAGCAGGAGGGTGGTTAGTATACAAGGGATGTCAGGTTGGAAGGTGGGCCCAAGAAAAAGGGAAAAAGTAAGGAAGATTGGAAGGAAACTTAATTTAATTATACACATGAGAACCAATGACCTAGCTGGGGATGAGGTTGAGATAGTGCAAAGTAGGTTCAGGGAGTTAGGAAAGATCTGCAGGGAGGAAGCAAGTTTGCATGCCATCTCATAGGTAATATCAGTACCAAGCACAGCCAGGAAAAGAAGAATAGAGGATTTTAATTACTGGCTCAGGAAATGGTGCAGAGAACAAATGTTCACCTGTATTGGAGACTGGGAGGAGACCTGGTCAAATAAAACACTTTTTACCAGATAGTCTGCACCCTGGTAGGGAGTGATCTAGGGCACTCATGGACAAACTGAGGGACTACATAACTACTACACTTAATTTTTAACTACTAAGGGGAGCAGCAGGTGTGCAGGCCCAATAACTTAGAGAGGAGATCAATGAACGCCCCCCCCACACAATAATGGAAGCGGTCTGGAGGGAGGAGGTGGAAGGGGTGAGAAAACAGTTAGCAAAGGATGGAGGGGGTGAGGAACATGTAACAAGGGTAAGTGGGGGGGTACACACAGAGGGGAGAAATGTGAAGACAAGAATAGGCACAGGATCATAATGTTGTATGACATAACAGCGCAACAATGTACCGCGCTGTAATTACAGCGGATATATTGCTACCACTCAGACATACTGCCGAAACACATTTGAGCTAAAGAAGCTAGTGGCTTCTTTGTTTTCTACTGGGTGCTCTGCCCCCACACACCCCATTATGGAGGGCTGTGCCCCCGACCCCCCCATTAATATAATCAACTCTGGGGGGGGTCAACATGGGGATGGGAAAAACACCGTCTAGGAGAAAAAAAAGAAACCACACAATGCGGTTTCACAAAAGTCTGGGACCAGAATTTGAGCCCCAGTCCATAGATGCATAGTATCCCTGCACTACCATGGCTCATCCCACTAAGCCACGGTGGCAGCTCGGTGGACCTCGTCTCCAACAGAGGTCTTGACCTCTGCATCACTCCTCCTCCTGTCAGGCACGGGGGTCATAATATCGTATTGCTCTGCATGTAATCCTGTCTCACAGACCTCAATGGGTCTGCTCCTATTACCAGGCAGGCCCAGTACATCTTAGAACCTGCCTTCCCAACCTCCGAACCTATCTGCCTCATCAATTGAGACCACTTCACCAAACAGGTCCACACCACCACCTGACCAGTAACCACAGGTTAACCCTGTACAATCCCAGATACATCCCTTGCAAGTGACTAGACCTGCTTTGTTGCCAACACCTAGATTCCTAAGTTTACCAGTGCCACCATTTCATGCCCATTGGAGGGGCAGGCCACCTTCACCATTTCATGCCCCTTGGAGAGGCATGCCACCTCCATCATTTTATGTCCCTGGCCCATTCAGGTTACCAAATTTACCTATGCTATCAAACCTTCTTACCCCATGGATGAGAGACCACTCAGGCCTATTCACCCCACGGGCTTTTCATGCCCCATTGCCCCCAGTTACTGAGGAACTGGAACCGGAGGTTGAAGGCATGGTAACTGCTTTGATTCAGACTGAATTACATGAGCAAGCCAATAGTATTTAGGTTTCTGCTCCCTATTTTCTGATTAGCAATAAGAAATGGATTCCTATATATATGATTTTGTATTGATTGACTAACATATTATAACTTCATAACTGCTGATGGAGTCAGATATATTGTATTAAATGATAGGAAAATTGTAACACTGCAAATTGCATTTTGCAAGCTTGAAACTTATATATTCGGCTTCTATTTTCTAGTAACCTTAAGTAGGATTACTAAGAGCAGACTTGTAAATTTCCAGACAAGCTGTGTCTTCACAAGCCCTAGTCGTGTGAGTTCCTCAAGCTTCAAGCACCTGTGAGGGATTTTACATTGATAAACATAGCTACTGTATCTTAACCCAATCAGCTGGGCTATACAAGGTCAATGAGTGGTCGACCCTGTCACATTTGTGGTTTGCCTAACCACATGAGTGATCAGAGCAGTCAACCCTGTCCTGGTTAGACCAATACCTGACCGCAGCTTCGCTTTGTCTGGTAAACAACTGACCAAAATGAATGATTTGGTGTATGCCTTTTCATTTAATCTGCAACCCTTAGATTATAAATCTTACTTACTAGTACAATGTGACTTTTGATATCTAAATGAGTTTTAACTCCCCTAGCCATCCTGTACAATAGGACACCGTGAAGCCAGCAGCCTGAAAGACTCTCTAGATTAGATAGATACATTTTGTTTACTAACAACCTCCTGCATCTACACACTCTTATTCCATACATAATAGAGCAGTTAACATTAATGTTATAGCTCATTAAATGAGCAACAAACTATTTCGGGCTTCATTTTTTGCTCTGAAAAAGACTATATAAACCCTCAACAACTCAACCAAGGTAGGAGATGCAGAGGGAGAACAACAGGTCACTGCAACTCCTAGGGCCTCAAGGGAATATCCGTTTGTGTTGGTCTGGCGAGTGGTTTACCTTACTATTAGGCCCAGGAACTCGCACTAGCAAGTCTGGCATTTGTTTTTATTCCCTTTCACGACTACTTTAGTCTATGCTGGGAATATTATTTTCTGCTTTGCAACTGCTGTTCAGAAAAATTGTAACTGTATTTTAAATTGTCACTTCAGTTTAAAACTGTGACTGTCTGTTCATTTTATTGGCAAAACTACCTTGTAAAACTTAAATGTTCACATCAAAAGTAAACAATTTTATTCATGAATCCTCACTTTGGTATTCCTTCTCAGTTTAATATCATAAAATTTAGAGCCATGTCTCTAAAAAAGATAATTTAAAAAGTAAAACAGGTTTGCATTTCTGTTTCCTAGGCCATCCAGGTACACTTAAAGTAGCTGTTCCAGCTTATAGCCATATAATTAGATGTACAGATTTCTTGTGCCCAAAAATTACTACACAAACATTTGGGCTGGTGTATCAAAGATTCTGGTAAAAGACAGTGGTGCAAAATATATGACTGTCATACTGTAGGCACAGATAGACCGATGGTTTTAAAATAAATATTAAAAGAACTATAAATGACTCATTGCCCACCAACAAATAAATATGCCCATAGAGAAAATTTAGATTTTAATGAACACAGCACCTTCACAGACCCAGACCAAATAGCCTTGGTCAGTCAGGTGTCAGATGGAATAATTGTGCCAGATGGTATAGACAATAACACAGGGGTTACTCTTCCAATCCTCTGTGTTATCATTACTAACCTGGCCCAATTAGTTGACAACCTGGAAAACCTGCTAGTCTCCAAAGGTCTCAGTGAAAGCCATGTTCAAGAGACTAAGCAGGAGAGTTAAGCTGGAGAAGGGGAAGGCTCTCAGCATAATCCGAATTTATCAGCATGCAAAAACAGCTAAAGGCAGAACAGTGCATACAAAACAGCTAACACAAAAATAGCTAACAGGCAGATGGCAACACAGGGAAACAATGCAAGCAAGCCTACATGACACAGGCAGGAAGCAAGAGACAGGACAACAGATATGTGTGCAAATAGTGTTTACTTGTGCATGTAAGACAAAACACACAGTACAACTGTGAAAGTGAAAATAGTCAAACCCCCAAATGCCCCCCAGCACCGAACAACACAGTCACATTACACCTGGAGGGAAAGGTTAAATGCTATTCCACGGAGGTATTTCACAGTGGACTGCTGCCCATAGGCCCCAACAATGGCAGCAATCCTCCTTCTCCCAGCATCCTTACAGTGCCTCCTAGTGGTGGGCACAGTGTTCCTAGCAGACAGCTGGGACAGCTTCACAGTGGTCAACTGCTCCTCAGCCCCCAGCACCTGTATGAACCACCACAGACTTGGATGACATGTAACCAGGCATGTGGCAAAACTCCTGTGCCAGGCCTCCATGGCATTAGTTTTCTGGGGTGTACCGTTGCATGCGGCATCATAGATGTTCCTTGTGGAAATGTCATACAGAGGCCTGCACCATGCAGAGCGGTCCACAGGCCTACGCACCCACATGTCCTTGAAGTAGTCCATCAGTTGGAACAACAGGTCACTGTTGGGGTTCATTTACACCATCTCACACAGTGCAGTGCAGGCATCAACGACATCTGCAGGTGGCATGGAGGCAAGTGCCACTACCATACGGGCATGGAAGGCAAACTCAGGGTCCTCTGTGTAGCTGGCCATGAAACCATCAATCAATTGGTAATGGCACCACACCACCTGGGCCAGGAGGAAAAAGCAGCCTTGCTGGTGACTGCAAGGGAATATGCTGACAAAGACCCACATGGCTGCAGGTTCAAAGTCTGTGATGATAGCCACAGGTGTGTGGCCAGAGCAATGAGACTTCACCAGCTGGAATGCAGCTGTGTATGCAGTGGTGATCCTGGAACTCATGAACAGATAGACAGCTGGGAGTGTGGCACCCTCCAGTAGGCCATGGATCGTATACACCTGCTAGAACAGTGGTGGGGTGACACTGAATGTTGCATCAGCAAGTATGGTAGCACACCCCTCCAGGTGTACCAGCATGGACCATGCACCAAAGATCAACAGCCTGTTTTCCCCCAGACCACTGTCATTGCAGGAGGAAAGGGACACCCGTCTCACTCGACATGTACTCCGGGGGTATCACAAGCTGCTGCAGACTTGATGGTTGTGAAGGTGGCCTGTGCATCACAGTCCTGGCCCTGGCACAGGTCCTTTCAATGAGAGGCAATGCAGGCAGTCTCCCTGTGATGGATGTGGGCACACCCGATGTGCATGCTGCCACCAGTGCACTGCAGGACTCATTGGTGCATCAGGCATGGTCTTTCACTGTTACCAAGACCTCCCTGTCTGCCATGTCCGTGGTGTCTGGGATGTGGTTGTGCCCATCCGTGCAGTACAACACCTCCTTGGGCTGTGTATGCACACACGCAGGACACTTTGCCTTCTTGTACTTGACACACTTCCAGTATGTACAACTAGGGGGCTTCACCTCTGTTCCACCACCCGTACCCTCCCAGAACCCAATGTGGTCCACCTGCTCTTCATACTTGGCAGTCTCTGTGGCAGTGGTGCTCTTTGGGTGGGGGAGGCCTCCTTAGTCCTTGCCAGTTCAGCCTGGAGATGGGCTACCTCCTCCCTCAGAGCTGACAGTTGCCTGCAAATAGGACAGCAACGCAGTTTCCAGAAAGTCTCCCGTAAAACTGCTGCCCCACAGCCAGTGCATTGCACCACTCCCACATGTCCCTCTCCTTATAATATACAATATGTAATATACATATATATTTTTCTTCCTTTGTGTGGTGTGTTCTTACCCTTTATGCACTGTGCTGGGTTATTAAGAATATGACAGTTCTGCCCCAAGACCTGTTGAGAGTGATATCAGAACCTTGGCTATAAAGGAAACGTCATGCCTGGGGGTGTGTGCGGGGAAGGTGGGTGGGTAGTCCACAACCACTGGTGACTGCTAGAAACAATCAAATACACCACTGCTCCACCACCGTGGTGAGTACTGCCCTTTATAGTAATTCAGCTAATCTCCAGTAACTGATTTGTCAACTATTTAAAAGTAATTTGATGCAAACTGTTACAGAATATTAGCAGACAGTCCAGATAGCCACAAAGGAAAATCAAATATGCAGTTATTTCAACCCTTCTAAAGTTGCTCACAAGACAAGTAGTTTTGAAAACCCCCTTCCTGATTTAAAAACAAAATTAAACACAAAGCAATCCCAATGTAAGACTGTAAAGTAAGGAAAACTTCCCTCAGATGTAAGTAAGAGAGATCAGTTGCAGATTTCTAGTCCAATATAATATGTCCCATGCAGCTTCTCAGTTGTTTCAAAGCACAGCCTGTTACACCACTTGAAGAGATGGGCTTCTGTCTGAAACAGGATCACATCAGTAGTTTATAGTAATTGATCAATGCTAGAATAGTCCTCCACCCAAAACAATTGGCTATGATGCAAGGTCTCCCTGACTAGTGAAGACAATTTCCCCCACCTGAGGCTGTGTCTGGCATCAAATTACAAACTGCAGCCTTTGCTATTCAAAGTACACAGCTATTTCCAGTAAGTTACTTCCAACTATTTTATTTCCAACTATATTAGTGTAAACTGTCAGAATACTAGCAGACAGTCCAGATAGCCACAAAGGAAAATCAAATATGCAGTTATTTCAACCCTTCTGAAGTTGCTCACAAAATAAGTAGTTTTGAAAACCCCCTTCCTGATTTAAAAATGAAATTAAACACAAAGCAATCCAAATGTAAGACTGTAAAGTAAGGAAAACTTCCCTCAGATGTAAGTAAGGGGGATCAGTTGCAGATTTCTAGTCCAATACAGTATATCCCATGCAGCTTCTCAGTTGTTTCAAAGCACAGCCTGTTACACCACTTGAAGAGAGGCAGGATGGAACAGGTAATAGAAACAGCAGGCAGGAACACAGAAGAAGAGAAAAAAATGGGTACCAAGTAGCAAAAGAATGATAGTTTACCATAGTGTGTCATAAAACCAATGTCCCGATTCAGTCTACAAATATTAGATTTTAATTGTTTAATATATTTCAGTTCCCATGTCCTTCTGTCATGTGTGTTTTTGAAGTTACCTCTTAATATCAGGATAGATAAGTCAGAAAGGGAGTGATCTGTTTGTGAAAAATGGTGTCCTACTATTGTGTCACCAATTTATTTAATATATATTTACTATTAGGACCATTTTCTAAGTATTATATGACACACTAGGTATTGTGCTGTGAAAGGCAACCCCCCCCCGGTGTTCCTCTGTTGGGCTGGGTGTGGCATGCTGACCAGGACACCACATGCAGGCTCTCGCCCAGGCCATGATACCATGTGGGTGTACCTGCCACCATCAGGGCTGTGTGCACACACCATTGCTGAGGGTGAAAAGTATCCACTTAACACTGGTAAGGCATGCCTGTGTGGCCCACAGTTCTGCTCCTGTCGGCGGCATTGCTGGTCTGTGTGGAGGGATATCCATCAGTGAGGCATACGCTGCTGCTGGACCCACAACAATGTACTCTTCCTGTCCATCTGGTGCTTGTGCTGTGCTGTGCTTGTGGTCAGTCCTACAGGTGTGCCCCAGACAGTCTACTGTGTGCCTGTCCCATCCAACTGGTTCCCTGGCCACTTGTGTCTGTGTCTGCAAAAGGCAATATGCCCCAGACATTCACCTGTGTGTCCTCTGGTCCCCTGGATATCCTGTGTCTGTGTCCGCTAAAAGTATTATGCCAAAGACATTCTACTGAGAGCCTCAGTGATGTGTGCATGTCCTGTGTATTGCACTTTCTGTGTAGTGCACTTACCTCATGGCCAGCCCTAGGAGTGTGGCGAGTAGCATTGGGGGATGTGCTAGCTGGTCCTCCATTGTGTGGTTAGGTCCATGTCAGCTGGATCCCGTGGATGGCGGTGGTTGTTCGTGTTGTGGGTATAGCAGGTGACTGCTGGGTGGACAGTAAATGGTGCTGTCTGTGGCAGATGGTGGGTGGTGGCTGTCAGATTCGAACCTCCGATGCTGGTTCTCCTCGTGGCTCTCCTATGGGTGCTGCTCAGCTGGGTTCCTGATTCCTGTGCACCTTGCGTGTCGGGTGTTTTGCACACACACAGCACACACAGAGGGGAACCCCCTGAAAGAAGATATAAGAACTGGGGTGTTCTGTTGACAGGGTGGAATTTTCTGTCTTTTCCCAGCTCCACAGTGCCATGCACTGTGTTACCATGCATGCCTTCCTCTTGCACGGTGAAGCCTTGTGCTGTTGTGGCATGCAGTGTGTCTGGCGAGTGTGTTGTGGGATTGTGCTGTACCACTGCCATGTGTGATTATGACCCCTGACTCTGCACTGTTCTGGCATTCATTGTGCTGTGCCATGTGCTGTTCCAAATCTGTGCTGTAGCACATGCACTGTTTTCCATGCTCTCTTGCTCCCTTCTGGGTGCACTATATTGACCAGGCAGGCTCCTCCTCCTCCTCCTCATCCATTCACTAAAAATACCACCAACAGCTTAATCTGATTCAAGGTCAGTTGGCATTCATCTGTATCCCCCTCTAAAATTAGGCAGGATTTGTCTAGTGCACTTACCACGTCAAAATAAATAAATAAATAAATGTGAGACAGGGTACAAAACCGCGTACAACATATGTGCCTTGCGGAGTTTTGTACCCTTTCGTGCTGGTACACCATGCTATATGTTCTGCAAGGTGTTACATACACAGTTATTTCTATGACATCTTGACCCGGTTGGCAAGAATAGAGGGAAGGGAATAAAGGTCAGATTCTAGGTGGAGGTGGTGTCTCTGATCACGTGGAGTCTTGGAAACAAGATGGATGACCTGCAGTCAATATTAGCAGACATGAGTGTGGAAATAATGTCAGTAACTGAAACTTGGGCAACACTATGCCATGTCTGGGACTTTGCAATCCCTGGATACAAACTATACAGGAGGGGCAGGGTGGCAGTTTACATAAGGGAAGGGATAACTTTGATGATGAAGGAGTCAGAGCAAGGGAAGGTGTAGGCATTATGGGCTCAGTTACAGTCCAATAGAGGAAGAAAGGTGAGGTTGGGGGTGGTTTACAGACCACCCAACAAGAATGAGGAGAAGGATAGGGAACTGAGCTCACAAATATTGGAAGCTATGGGGAAAGGAGAGGTGGTAATTGTGGGAGACTTCAGACTCCCCAACGTGGACTGGAGCGTACCATCCACAACATGTGCTAGGAGTCAGGTGACCCTGGAAGGACTACAAAATTAGTTTCTGACTCAGGGCATCACAGAAACAACAAAAGCAGAGGCAATTTGTGATCTGGTGCTCACAAATGGGGAGCATGTACAGGAAATATTGGTCAGGGAGTCCCTGGGTGGAAGTGACCATTGCACAGTGTGGTTCCAGTTGGATAAAGGCAGGGAAAGAATCCTGACTAAGACCAAAATCTTGGATTTTAGGAGGGTGGACTTCAGGAAGATGGACAAAGAGCTAAGGAGCCACCTGGCAGGCATCAGAGCAGATATAGGGTGGACCAAAGGTGGTTCATCATTAAGGAAGGAATGCTGTTTGCCACAGGGGAATGCATTAGGTGCAAGGGGAAGAATACAAGGGCCCAAAGTTCCCAGCTGGTTCAGCTCTAGGGTTGCCCAGGCAGTAAGGAAAAAGAGGTTAGCCTATAGAAAATTCAGGAAGACCAATTGAGAGGTTGATAGGGAAAATTACCTAAGGTTGGCTAGTGAGGCAAGTAAGGAAGTCCAGTGTGCTAAAGCACAGAAAGAGCAGCAGATAGCTGATGGAATTAAGAAGGGGGAGAAGGCCTTCTTTTGCTATATAAGTGAGAAAAGGAACAAAAAGGACTGGATTGTTAGACTTAAGAAAGGGGAGGAGCAGGTGGAGGATAATGGGGAAAAGCAGAGACACTAAATGAACACTTCTGTTCTGACTTCATCGGGGAGGAGGATGGACCAGTGCCTTCCAGAGGCAGAAGAGGAGAGGAGTGGTGGGGAGGGGAACACAGATGTAGTGATAGAGGAGTATAGAGTGGGGAAGAGGCTGCTAGCATTGAAGGTGGACAAATTACCAGGTCAAATTACCACTGGCAAGCTTATTTAATAGTTCCTTGGAGTAGGGCATGGTACCGCAGGACTGGAGAACAGCACATGTAGTGCCCCTCCACAAAACTGGTCCCAAGGATCACCCAGGGAATTGCAAACCAGTCAATTTGACCTCAATCATGTGCAAGCTCATGGAGACCATACTTAAGACAAGGTTGGTAGACTATCTATAGGAGCATGGTGTACACTCTACAGGATGTGAGGCAGCATGGGTTCATGGGGGAGAGCATGTCAAACAAACCTGATTGACTTCTTTGACTGGGTCACTAAGTCAGTAGACAGCTGCCAAGCAATAAACGTCCTCTATCTGGATTTCAGTAAGGCCTTCTGACTCTGTGCCCCAAAAAAGGTTGATCAGGAGGTTGGGAGATCATGGCATTGGGGATAAGCTGTCAAGATGAGTGGAAAACTGACCAAGGGACAGAACCCAAAGGGTGGTTGTGGGGGAAGAGTTATCTGGCACCAGAGAGATCAGCAGTGGGATCCCACAGAGCTTGGTTCTGAGGCAGGTGTTGTTTAATGTCTTCATCAGTGATATTGGGGATGGTATTAAGGGCAAAATGTGCTTATTCATGGATGACACCAAGTTCTGTGGGTGAGTGGACACAGCTGAAGGCATACAGGATGATCTGGAAAAGCTGGCAAGGTGGTTCAGTGTCTGCCAACTTGGCTTTAAAGCCAAAAAATGCAAAGTTATGCACATTGAAACCTAGAATCCCAGGATGGAGTACTACTTGTGTGGAGTCCAAGTATTTTTATTTTTATTTTAGTCTTTGGTAACCGGGTAAGGCCCTCCACAAGTGCCTGTTTTCAGGGGTGACTTGGGAGCACTATGGGGTTAAGTGACTTGCTCAGAGTTACACAGTATGCAAGAGGATGTTGAGGGAATCAAACCCAGGTCTTCTGGGTTTGATTCCCACAAGGAGGAGGAGGAGAAGGACCTAGGAGTGACGATCATTAGTGACCTGAAGCACTGCACACAGTGCAAGAAGTCAGCAGCAAGGGCAAACAAAATGCTGGGATGCATAGCTAGGGGGAGAAGTAGTAGGGGAGAGAGAATGTTATACTACCCGTGTACAGGTCACTGGTGAGGCTACATCTAGAGTATGGAGTTCAGTACTGGTGCCCACACCGCAAAAATGACATTAACCTGCTGGAGAAGGTTCAGAGGAGGGCTAAAAAGATGATAGCAGGTCAGCAGGGTACGGCATATGAGAAGAGGTTGAGGACACTAAACATGCACTCCATGGAGGAAAGGATAGAGGGGGGGGGACATGATTGGGACCATCAAGTACTTGAAAGGGATAAATGAGGTGGATAAGGAGGGTTTCTTTAAGTGGATTGGCAACCATAACATGAGGGGGCACAGTCTTAAACTGGAGGGTGGGTTTGGAGAGAGGTCAGGAAGTACTTCTTCACAGAGATGGTGGCAGACATTGAAATACACTGCCAGAAGAGGTGGTCTCACTCAAGAGAGTGGGCAGCTTCAGGAGATGCTGGGATATACATAGGTGGAAGGTAAGGGTGATGGGTAGGGAGGAGTGGGGAGTGGGGCAGGTACTCTAACACAAGCTGTGGACCCTGCAATATGAGCAGACTAGATGGACCAAATGGTGTTCTTATGTTGGCTTCTTTGTATGTTCATACGTTCGAAAATTGCCCTAATTTTTAACTGCTCATCTGTTATTCACAAAAACTGCTGCGTGCAGCAACTCTGATTCACAGAAGCAATAAAACACACTGGGTGTGGGTTATTGTCTACTAAACAGACATACCAGGTGCCTAGTTCAATGCCTAGGAAATGCATTTATCAAACAACAACCTACACACCTAGTGTGTCATATAATACTTAGAAAATGGTCCTAATAGTAAATATATATTAAATAAATTGGTGACACAATAGTAGGACACCATTTTTCACAAACAGATCACTCCCTTTCTGACTTATCTATCCTGATATTAAGAGGTAACTTCAAAAACACACATGACAGAAGGACATGGGAACTGAAATATATTAAACAATTAAAATCTAATATTTGTAGACTGAATCGGGACATTGGTTTTATGACACACTATGGTAAACTATCATTCTTTTGCTACTTGGTACCCATTTTTTTCTCTTCTTCTGTGTTCCTGCCTGCTGTTTCTATTACCTGTTCCATCCTGCCTCTCTTCAAGTGGTGTAACAGGCTGTGCTTTGAAACAACTGAGAAGCTGCATGGGATATACTGTATTGGACTAGAAATCTGCAACTGATCCCCTTACTTACATCTGAGGGAAGTTTTCCTTACTTTACAGTCTTACATTTGGATTGCTTTGTGTTTAATTTCATTTTAAATCAGGAAGGGGTTTTCAAAACTACTTATTTTGTGAGCAACTTCAGAAGGTTGAAATAACTGCATATTTGATTTTTCCTTTGTGGCTATCTGGACTGTCTGCTAGTATTCTGACAGTTTACACTAATATAGTTGGAAATAAAATAGTTGGAAGTAACTTACTGGAAATAGCTGTGTACTTTGAATAGCAAAGGCTGCAGTTTGTAATTTGATGCCAGACACAGCCTCAGGTGGGGAAATTGTCTTCACTAGTCAGGAGACCTTGCATCATAGCCAATTGTTTTGGGTGGAGGACTATTCTAGCATTGATCAATTACTATAAACTACTGATGTGATCCTGTTTCAGACAGAAGCCCATCTCTTCAAGTGGTGTAACAGGCTGTGCTTTGAAACAACTGAGAAGCTGCATGGGACATATTATATTGGACTAGAAATCTGCAACTGATCTCTCTTACTACATCTGAGGGAAGTTTTCCTTACTTTACAGTCTTACATTGGGATTGCTTTGTGTTTAATTTTGTTTTTAAATCAGGAAGGGGGTTTTCAAAACTACTTGTCTTGTGAGCAACTTTAGAAGGGTTGAAATAACTGCATATTTGATTTTCCTTTGTGACTATCTGGACTGTCTGCTAATATTCTGTAACAGTTTGCATCAAATTACTTTTAAATAGTTGACAAATCAGTTACTGGAGATTAGCTGAATTACTATAAAGGGCAGTACTCACCACGGTGGTGGAGCAGTGGTGTATTTGATTGTTTCTAGCAGTCACCAGTGGTTGTGGACTACCCACCCACCCTTCCCCGCACACACCCCCCCCAGGCATGACGTTTCCTTTATAGCCAAGGTTCTGATATCACTTCCTCAACAGGTCTTGGGGCAGAACTGTCATATTCTTAATAACCCAGCACAGTGCATAAAGGGTAAGAACACACCACACAAAGGAAGAAAAAAATATATATGTATATTACATATTGTATATTATAAGGGAGAGGGACATGTGGGGAGTGGTGCAATGCACTGGCTGTGGGGCAGCAGTTTTACGGGAGACTTTCTGGAAACTGCGTTGCTGTCCTATTTGCAGGCAACTGTCAGCTCTGAGGGAGGAGGTAGCCCATCTCCAGGCTGAACTGGCAAGGACTAAGGAGGCCTCCCCCACCCAAAGAGCACCACTGCCACAGAGACTGCCAAGTATGAAGAGCAGGTGGACCAGATTGGGTTCTGGGAGGGTACGGGTGGTGGAACAGAGGTGAAGCCCCCTAGTTGTACCTCTACACAAACCATATGCCAGTCTGGCAGAGCAAAGTTCCTCTATGATGGCACCCTCAGTGGAGACCAAGAAGAATGCTGAGGACACCCACAAGGGAGACCCACAGAAGGGAGGCAAGGGACACCACAGGGGAAGGAAACAGCTTCTGATAGGGGACTCAATTGTTAGAGAGGTAGACCTGAGCAAGGGAGAGGAGAGGGAAGTAAGGTGCCTGCCTGGTGCCATGGCTTGGAGGGACAAGAAGTGAATCCTCAGGATTGCAGAAGCAGCATCATAGGACAGGGAACTAGATGTCATTGTCCACCTTGGGACAAATGACCTAGCTAGGCATGGGATCAGTGCAGTGCAGAATGAAATTGTGGAGTTGGAGAGGGGCCTCAGAGAGGTAGCAAGCACAGTTACCTTCTCAGAGGTGCTGCCAGTCCATGGCAGGGGTGAGGCTAGGGTACTGCACACCATGCAGTTTAATGAATGGTTGCAAAACTGGTGCAGAGCACAGGGCTTTGGCTTCATGGGGACTGGGGATACACCTGGAGAGATGAAGGTTTATACTGGCACGATGGTCTGCATCTGTCCATAAAGGGAACCAAGATCCTAAGTGACAGGTTTAAATGCTTCCTTGGCAAGCTTTTAAACTAGCTATGGGGGAAGGTGCTAATAAGAGGCAGGAAATTTCAAGCCTCCCCCCACAAAACATGATGGGTAGTAAGGTAAACACTGAGGTACAGTGTTCAACAGAGGGCAGGACGGGGTAAATGGAAAAATAGACAAGGGCAAAAAGAGCAGGCATGGGGGAAAAAGGATAAAGCCAGCATTAATGAGTACAAATGCCCGTAGTCTGGGAAACAAGCTTCCTGAGCTAGTAGCCTTGATGGAAGATGAACACTTGGATATTGTGGCAGTCACAGAAACATGGTACATGGGGAATCATGACTGGGATGTCAACATACCGGGGTTCACAGCCTACAGAAGGGACAGGGAAGGGAAAAGAGGAGGTGGAGTAGCTCTATACATAAGGGAAGGGATCAAAGCTACAGAACTAAAAAGTAAAGGGGGAGGACAAGAGGCACTCTGGGTCACCTTGGAGACAGGGAATGGCATCACAATCCGCACAGGGGTTGTATACAGACCCCCTTCTCAAGGGGAGGAAATGGACAAGAAAATAATAGAGGACATTCTCAAAATGGCTGAAAAAGGGGAGATACTGTTAATGGGGGACCTGAATATGCCAGATGTTAACTGGATGACATGTACTGCAGCCACATCCAAAGCAGGGTCATTCAATGCCCTGCAGAAAGCAGGCCTTAGACAGCTAGTGTTGGAACCCACTCGGGAGGAAGCAATACTAGACCTGGCACTCTCAAATGGAGAGAGATCACAAATTTAGAAGTCGTAGACATCTGGGAACAAGTGACCACTGCACAGTGTGCTCTACAAAAGCACAACCATGGAGACAAGCCATACAAAAACAAGCATACTGGACTTTAGAAGGGCTGACTTTGGCAAAATGGGTGAATACCTGAGGAATACACTAGCAAATGGGCAAAAAGGAGGGGTGGAAGAACAATGGAGAAAAATCAAAACTGCCATCATAGAGGCAACAAGCCTTTGTGTGAAACAGATAAAGAAAACAAAAGTGGAGTAAAAAACCACTATGGTTCTCATAAGAGGTGGCAGGAAAGGTTAAGGAGAAAAAGGCTGCATTCAAAAAGTATAAGGCATCACAGAAAGAGCACGACAGGGAACTGTATCAATTAAAGCAGAAAGAAGTGGGGAAGGCAGTCAGAACAGCAAAAGCCCAAACTGAGGAAAAAATAGCCAAGTCAGTTAAGAAGGGGGATAAAACCTTTTATAGGTACATTAGGGAGCATAGAAAGGTTAAGGGAGGAATAGTGAAGATTAATAAGGGAGAGGGGAGGTGGGCAGAGGGAGACAGTGAAAAGGCAGAGATACTGAATGAATACTTTTGCTCAGTATTCACAAAAGAAGATGAGGAGGCGTTACCTAAACCAGACAATAGAAGCACTCTGAGTAGGGGGGTTGACACCAGTCCATTTACAGAAGAAAGAGTCCTGAAAGAACTCCTAAAACTCAAGGTGGACAAAGCAATGAGGCCTGATGGGATTCACTCCAGAATCCTAAAAGAACTAAGGGAGGACTTAGTGACACCACTGACCACACTTTTTACAAATCATGGGAGGATGGGGTGGTACCTGAGGACTGGAGGAGGGCAGATGTGATCCCCTTCACAAAAGTGGGAGCAAGGCAGAAGCAGGAAACTACAGACCTGTAAGTTTGACCTCAGTGGTAGGGAAAATTATGGAATCACTTCTGAAAGAAAGAATTATTGAGTACCTAGAGGCCAGCAGGGCACAGGACCCAAAGCAGCATGGATTTACAGCAGGAAGGTCATGTCAGATGAATCTAATAGATTTCTTTGACTGGGTGACCAAAGTAATAGACCAGGGAGGGGCTGTGGATATGGCCTACCTAGACTTTAGCAAGGCATTTGACACAGTCCCGCACAAAAGATTAATAATCAAGTTAGCCAGCTTGGGAGTAGGTCCCAGGATGGTAGCCTGGGTAGCAAACTGGCTGCACAACAGGACACAGAAGGTAATAGTGAGTGGCACACATTCCGAAGAAAGGGGGTTCACTAGTGGAGTACCTCAGGGCTCAGTACTGGGTCCAGTCCTCTTTAACATCTTTATAGGTGACATTGCAGAGGGTCTGGAGGGAAAGGTATGCCTCTTTGCAGATGATACAAAGATCTGTAACAGAGTTGATACACAAGGGGGGGTAGAAAGGATGAGAAGGGACTTGGCAAGGTTGGAGGAATGGTCAGACATGTGGCAACTTAGATTCAATGCAAAGAAGTGCAAAGTAATGCACCTGGGAAACAAAAACCCAGGAGAAGAGTACACAATAGCAACAACAAAAATGGAACGGGACTTGGGGTAGTCATATCGGATGATCTAAAGGTGGGTAAGCAATGTGAGAAATCAGTGAGGAGAGCCAGGGGGATACTGGGATGCATAGGAAGAGGCATCACAAGTAGAAAAAGGGAAGTGGTTATCTCTCTGTACAGACAGTTGGTGAGACCCCTTCTGAAGTACTGTGTGCAGTTTTGGAGACCTCATCTACGCAAGGACATAGACAGGATGGAAGCAGTCCAGAGGACGGCAAATAAAATGGTGCAGGGTCTGCATCAGAAATCATATGAAGAGAGACTGAGAGAGCTTAATATGTATACCCTTAATGAAAGGAGGGACAGGGGGGACATGATAGAAATGTTCAAGTACCTCAAGGGAATCAACAATGTCCAGGAGGGTAGCATCTTTCAGAAAAAGAGATGTGTAAGAACAAGGGGACACAATTTAAAGACAGAGTGGGGACAGCTCAGGGGTAATGTGAGGAAATCTTTTTTCATGGAGAGAGTGGTGGATGCGTGGAACTGCCTTCCTGGGGAGGTTGTTAGGGCTAAAACAGTGGGGGAATTCAAACATGCATGGGACAGACACAAGGCAATTGTAGTGGGGGGTGGCAGGAAGTAGGCTGTTGGTTAACTAGAATCTGCAGCGTATCCAGTAGGTAGGGAAATGGGCAGACTGGGTGGGCCAAGTGGTCCTTATCTGCCATCAAAGTCTATGTTTCTATGTTTCTGTGTTTCTTACAAACATCCTTTTGGCTTCATTCCTGCCCACCTCATCCCCCCACCTTACACATCACTGTGCATACTAACCTTACACTATGCTTATTCAGGTCTTTGTTGTTTTGTGTTCATTTGTGCATTCATTTCTTAACATTTTCTACCTACCTACCTACCTACCTAGCCATCCTGCTAACACCTTGTATCTCAAGTCTTTCAGATCTGTGTTTCCGTCTTGTCATCCTTATTACATCTTCCTAGCATCCCTTCATCTTTACATGACCTGTTCCTATTAATGGACCCCACCCACTTAGTTCTAATCACACATCCTATTTTTATTGCTTTGCAACTGTTACTGTCTCTTACCTCAGGGCTGTATTGCTCTGTGTTCCTTTCTTCACTTCTGAGCTTAACACTGCCTACCATTCTACCCTTCCTGTGACTCTCTACTATTATTTTTATACATTGCTCCACAGCATATATAAGTACTGATTATGTTGCTCAGTTTTGTCATTTACCTGAAGAAGGGACCTGTAAGACCCCGGAAGCTTGTGTAGAATTCCATCTTCGGACAAGACACTTGATGGTCCAATAAAAGGTAACAAACCTTCCAGCATCTCCTGTTTTCCAATGACCAATACAGTTGAATCTCTTTTTACTAAATAATGGAAGATACCGCAGTTCTCTGTCTGAAACGGTAACTCTGCGACATGAAGAAAATGGAAGCCACACTTGGTAGTGACATCTACTTCCTAAGTGCATGTAAAAACAGAACACTATACCTAAAGGACTTCAGAGCTACAACCCACTGTGAACTACATACAAGTCAACGTATGCAGAATAACTGTGTCATAGGACCTTTGAGAAACTCAGGAATCACCTTATCCATCAGATATACACTAGAAAATTCCACCTTAAAACAAAATCTCTGAACTTTCATGCACCCTTCAAGAAAACAACAATGTACTGCCAGGATTCAGTTGTGATCTCCAAACACATTACCAAAAACCTCTCAAGGCAGCCCTATCACAAAAGAGGAGGGAACTTAGAGAATTACAAGACAGCAGCCACAACAGCACCTTGACTCATCCAGGTGAAGTAAACCACAGTACCAACATTGTGGAATGAGATAAACAATGCAACAACTACCAGTGACCAACCTATCTAGTAAAGAACTTACACCAGCTGAAACATCTGTATCATTCAAGGGCTTAACGTTCTGATAATGTCAGATTCTGTGCGGAGATGGAAGAATATTTTAGTCGGCTTCATCTAAAAGAGTACATGATAAGAACAACACACAAACAACACAGTATGACAGCACAAATAAAACATCAGACTGGACCCCTTTGAGCAGACACAACCCCAGATTGCATGCCTACATTGACTGCTTCTGAGGAAGAATAAACTCCTAGATCCTAGGCAAACAGCAGAAACTCTTGTGTAATATCACACCACTGGAAAAGAGGGCAACACAAATACTGAGAAACAACTATAACATCACAATAAAACAGTTTGACAAAGGTGGAGCTGTGGTTGTGATGAATATGGATGATTTCATTAAAGAGGCACACAGACAGCTGTTAGATACAACTTATTATAGACAACTTACAGAAGACTCTACAACAGAATATACTGAAGAACTCAAACAAATCATCATGTCACTACTTAACAACATTCAAGAACAGTTAAATAAACTAATTCTAAACAAACCTACTCAGGGGACATTCTGTATGTTTCCTAAGGTACACAAACCCAGGAATCCAGGATAACACATCATATCTGGAATTTACACTCACTGAAAACATTTCAGGACTCACTGAATCCAGTTTAAAACCCCTAGTAAGAGCTACTAGCAGTTTTATTCAGGACACCACAGATTTCCTCAGGAAACTGAAGCAAACTGGACAAGTACCACCCAACACTATCCTAGCTACAATGAATGTCACTGCCTTCTACACTAATATCTCACATGAAGATGGCATATCAGCATGTCAGAAATTTTTACAGGACAATATATCCACAAGATACATTCCAGGAATCATCATCAGCACCCTAATAAAATGTATTCTGACACACAAGTTCACTTTTAATGGCCAGCACTTTTGCAGATCATGGGGACAGCCATGGGCACAAAAATTGCATTACAATATGCCAGTCTTTTCATGACCTGTCTAGAAGAAGATTATTTTTAAACACCACCCCTATAAACCATCAGCCGATCTCCGATATACTGTATAGATGTGATGACATATTCCTGATTTGGACAGAAGGTGAAGACTCTCAAAAATTTCCATTATGATTTTAACAACTTTCATTACTCTATAAAACTCTATTGAATACTCAACCACCAGCATACATTTTATAGGTATCATAGTCAGTATAATTAATAATGGACATATACAAACTGCCCTTTACAGAAAATCCACTGACAGACATCACTATCTGCATAATTCCAGCTTTCATCCTAGGCATACAAAAAAAGTCTATAATCTACAGACAGGCAGTTCAGTACCATTGAATCTGCTCTGATGAGAGAACAAAAAACAGACAACTCTCCTCACATCAGAATTTCCTGATCCAGCAGGGCCACTCCCCAAGATAAATTGATAGAGAAATTGAAAGAGTCATACAAATATTACAAGAAAATCTGCTAGAATACAGGCAAAAAAATCAAACCGATCGCACACCCCTAGTTGTCACTTATAGCCCATGCTAAAACCCCTTCAGCAAATTATTAAAGGACTACAATCCTTGATGAGTAAAGAGGAAATACTTAAGGACATCTTCCCTTTTTTCCAATTGTTTAACCAGGTGGGGCACACTAAGCCGAAAGCTTGTTTACAGGTGCAACCTGGAAGCACAGAGAAGTTAAGTGACTTGCGCAGGGTCACACAATATGCAAGTGGTGGCTGTGGATTCAAACTCAGGTCTCCACATTTGCAGCTCAGAGCCTTAAACCACCACTGTGCTATACTGCCTCCCTGAACCATAATTGCCTATAAACAGCCTCCAACCTCTCGAACATAATAGTTCTTAACTGACTGCCAGCAGATCAAATTAACTGGGAACCAAGAGGGACAACACCATGCAACATGACAAGATGTAAGACCTGCACCCACATATGCACACAGACCACCATCAAGACAAGCCAGAATAACACAATAAAAATCAATGGATCCTACATATGTCAATCCAGCAATGTGGTTTATCTAATTCAATGCAAGAAGTGCACAAATGGATGTTATAGGATGAACCACTACTGACATACAGTACAATAGTAAACAAGATTAGCAGAACACCAGTAGGATACCATTTTTCACAAATAGATCGTTCCCTTTCTGACTTTATATACTGATATTAACAGGCAACTAAAAAAACACACAGAATAGAAGGACATTGGAACTGAAATATATTAAACATTTTATATCAAATATTTGTGGACTGAATTGGGACATTGGATTTATGACACACTATGGTAAACTGTATTTGTTTTGTTACTTGTCACCCAAGTTTTTTTCTCTTCTTCTGTGTTCCTGCCTGCTGTTTCTAATTACCTGTTCCTTCCTGCCTCTTTTACAAATATCTTTTCATCTTCAGTCCTGCCCAACCCCTTCCCACCTCACACTTCATTGTGCATGCTAACCTTACACTCTGTCTATCCAGGCCTTTGTTGTTTTGTGTTCCTTCATTTCTTCACAGCTTCCATTCATTTCTTAACACTTTCTACCTACTTAACCTTCCTGCTAACACCTTGTATCTCAAGGTTTTCAGATCTGTGTTCCTGTCTTGCCACCTTCTTATTACCTCTTCCTAGCATCCCTTCATCTTCACATGACCTGTTCCTATTAATTGCCACCCAACCCCTTAGTTCTTTTCACACATCATATTTTTATTACTTTTCAGGCTCTTATCTCAGGGCTGTATTGCTCTGTGTTCCTTTCTTCACTCCTGAGCTTCACACTGCCTACCATTCTGCCATTTTTTGCAATTCCTTTCTATTATTTTTATACATTTCTCCACAGCATATATAAATACTGCTTATGTTGCTCAGTTTTCTCATTCACCTGAAGAATGGACCAGTGAGGCCCCAAAAACGTGTGTAAAATTCTGTCTTTGTACAAGGCACTTGCTGGTCCAATAAAAGGTATAAAACCTTCCAGTGTCTTCTGACAAAACAGTATAAATGTATATTTTGTCAGTCTGAGCAGAAGTAGTTCTCATATTAGACCTATGAATTAATGGTATCCCAGCACTAAGTGCCTTTATGTGAATTGTGTAGGGCCACGATACACACATTCTGGGCAACCAATGGACACCTGCAGAAGCACTATAGGTGTGTACCCACTCCATACTCCTGCCCAGGTCCATGCACAGGAATCTCATGCAACTATGAGGGCTGGTCTGGGCAGGGGTTGGGGAGTGGGCATTCCCTTGGAGATCTAGCTGAGCACAGCATACAGAATGCTGTTTGTGCTCTGCCTGGATGATGTCAGCAACTTACTGTTATGCTAGCCAGAGGGCTGCCATAATGGTTGTGTGCTCCTCTACAGGACCTCCTATGGCACCTCGGCACCCTGGAGCCATGAACTCCTACTCCCCTCAATGCCACTGAGGGTAGGTGATTGTGACCGGCTATGGGGAGCTGATATTTGCAAATGTGCAATTTTTAGCAACCTGTTGGGGACATGGGAGCCTGTATGTTGGCTGCCATGTTCCATGATGCTCTACTCTTATGGAGTGGAGATCCATTATGGGGCCCAGTCAGGGCTTTCAATTGGAAGCCATCAGTCCAGCCCATGTCCATCCCACCAGCTGTGCCTGCCCCTAGCATGGAGTTATGAAGCCATGCTAGGGACACCTAGGCCCCACTAGGGGGGCATGCATACTGGTCTGGCACATCATACAGGAGCCGGTTACATGGCATGGACTTATGCAGCCCAGTGTGCACCCCTGCCAGTGTGTACCAGGCCCATTAGTGCAAAGAGTCCTTTCTGTATTAAAAATATATTGTGAGTAAAGGTATGTGGCCCATTACACAGTACTGTAATACTAACATTCAAATATATGAAGAAGCCAGCAGAAGAAGGTCATTAGGTCTGTCTAGTCTGCACAGCTTGAGCTACTGTCCCTGCCTTCCTTCCCCAAACCTGCTATCCTCCCTACCCATGACCCTTACCTTCCCCATGCCTATACCATCCTCTCTTAAAGCTGCCACTGTCTTCAAGGAGACCACCTCTTCTGGCAGCACATTCCAAGTGTCCACTACCCTCTCTGTGAAGAAGTGCTTCCTGACTTCCCTCCTAAACCTCCCATCCTCCAGCTTAAGACTGTGTCCCCTCTTGTTATGGTTGCCACTCAGTTTAAAGAGAGTCTCCTTATCCACCTTATTTATCCCTTTCAAGTACTTGAAGGTCTCAATCATGTACCCTCTCTCTCCTGTCTTCAAGGGAGTACATGTTCAGTGCCCTCAATCTCTCCTCATATGCCTTACTGTACTGCTGTCTGAAAATGGCTCTGTGGCTGTTTGCTACATGTTACATTGTGTTGTTGAGGGTTGGGATTGGAGATGAGAGAGTGTCTGTCATAGCCATGGCTTTGAGCAAGCATGTTAGTGAAAGCCACAGCATTCATGTTTAGGGGTGGCAATTTCAGATTTAGCAATCACAATCAGACCTTCAGTTTTTCTTTTTTTCTTTTTTTTTTTGATTGAGGCACACTAGTTGAAGTATTTATTTTCAGGGGAGTCTCGGGTGCACTGGAGGGGTTAAGTGATTTTCCTCAACGTCACACAATATGCAAGTGGCAGTTGTGTGAATTTAATCCAGATATGCTGGATGTACCAAGCTTATTTTTAGCTCAGTACGCTAACCTCTAGGCTATACTATCTGCCCCTTTAAAAGGAAAGAGTGGTAGCACTCTTTTCTTTCAGAAAAGAAAAAGAAAACTTGGAGTCTTTCAGAAAAAAAAAGATCAATCTTGGTTTCTGCCAGTTGTGAGTGCAGAAGATGAGATATGGGAGGGGGGTGGGTTGATGACAGAAATGCTGTAGACTGCATTGACAGTGTGTATCTTCAGTCAGACTCATGGATGGGTGGGTGGTGGTGAGAAAAGCTGGGAACAGCAACAGAAACTCAGGCCAAAGATTTCAGCTCCACAAGGAAAAGATTAGAAAAAAAGAGTTAAGAGGTTAGCTTATGCTTAATAGTGCTTTTTAATTTGTGCTTATGTAACCCCCACCCAGGTATGCCGTTCCCATCTGACAGCACCACCTGGTGGGCTGGGTTCAGGGAGAAATATGTCACTCAGCACATTGGCTAGGTTTGGCTACTCTGCAACAGGGGCACCCAAGTAACTCCAGACAAAGGAAACAATAACTGTAATGTCCAATACCAGAAGTGGGATTCTAAAGTGTGGCTTTTATTCACATCCAACAGAATAAACAAAGCATAGATGGACCCCCATGGGGCTACACTCCTGGTAATGCAAATTAATGGAGATCAGAACACATCCTCATTCATTTTAGCCCTCAGGCTCTGAAACACACTGGGCTCACAGCCCGAACTTGCATGCTGCTCTGGGTATTCCCTGGCTCGGCTCCCTTGCCAGCCCTTTGAACACTTTCCATATAGCATGGAAACATTTACTGGTGGCTCCCTAAACCACCTATGAGCACTTCTGGCTCCATACGGGAATCTTCCTCATCAATTCCACATCTGGGTACTTTCCTCAGGCACTGGCCAAGTACCTGAGAGAAAGCAACAGGTGTCCCAAAGCAAACCCATAGAGGTGAATTTGGTTACTGCTGATGGGGTGTCTCCCACCTCTAGCTCCCATAATTCATACCCGGCCATTTCTCTGGACTGTAACACTTCATCCTTTAAAACACTCTTCTGTGTAGATTCTTTTTAAATGTATTACATTCAGTCTACTGTCTTTACATCCCATTTGTGCCGAACTTGAACATACTTAATAAGTGGCTGTGTACATTACTCTAGACCCCCCCAATAGTTAAGCAGTCCAATCCCCACATCTTCCAAACTGTACTTGACTGTCTTTTCCTGACCCAACAGTAACAGTCACTTTAGTTTCATCTTGTTTCAGGTGAAAACACATTGGCTCTTTAGCAGAGCAAACTCACCACTTGGTTGCAGGTGCCCCACAGGCATTTTCTCCTCAAAGAAATCTCATCCAGAACTTCTGGTGCCTCAGCACAAACTTAACTCAGGCAGCTTCTTTTTCCCCAGCAGGACCAGGAGAGTTGTCCCTGGAAACAGGTTGATTCCTTCCCCCCCATCCCCGCAGGGATGGTGCCCTGAACCACTGAAAGCGGTCTCTACCACGTCAATGTGCTCCTATTGTGTTCCTCTTCAGGTGAGAACACACACCTATAAAACAAAAAATAGCTCTTTGACAGAGCTTAGAGCTCTGAGGGCCTGCCTACAGCAGAACACCTCTACTACAGACTGCAACAGAACTGACTGAACTCACTTCAGATTCCCCAACGTTCTACTCTAACCTCCAACTGCAACATTCCAGTGTGGCTTATGCAGCTGCAACAGTTCTAAAATTATGTCATCCCTCTATCTCAGCTGAGACTGAGAACAGAGTGAGACAGTGTGAAATCCATTTAACTGGAGTTTCACAAGCTGCCTTCCCTGCCTGCCACTAGGTCTTACTGGGATTCTTGTAACCCCGTAACAGGGCGGTTACACTTATTTTTTTAATTTTTGATAAATATTAACTGTTTATTGGGTATTTGGTGTGGATGGGTTTATTTTAAAACTGTTAAAATTAAGTTACTGGGTTAGGGTAAATAATGGGTGTTTACTAATATGACTGCCAGATTTTTTACAGCCGCAGGCAGAGTTCTGCAGACATTTTACTGTAACATAGGAAAAAGGGATATCAGCATATTGCTAACAGACATTTTAAAATTGGACAGTTATAGCAATCCCTGAGCTCAAGCAGCATGTTTATCACACTATATTTTCTCTGTTACTCAGTGTTTCCCGGGGAGGAATGAGATTTCCAATAACAGTACATGTATTTCAATCTTAATTTGTGCATAACAGGATTTGTGTGATAACATGATTACTAGATTCAGCTTGTTTTTGTGGCTAAAAAGAAGGACACAAGTATAGTGAGTTTACCCTATTGAAGATCTGAAGCTATCAGTGTCTCTCATTCAGCAGACTACAGTACTACATTACAGACAGTGCAGCTACAGCTAGACATGCCCTCCTCTGCATTCCACAGAGATAGGTACAGTGTGGGTAGAGACAGTGCAGACCTTTCCTAGCTGTGATGTGTTTTTTTGTGATGGTGAGATGTGGGGGACTGACAGCTCTGGAGACTGCAGACCCCTGTTCATCCACAGGGACAGGTACAGGGTAGGTGTTCTCCATATTGTGATGAATGTAGTTTTGGTGAAAGGTACAGCTTTGACAGCACCAGAGAATGAAGCTGTTTATCCAATGAGCCAAGTATGGCAAAGGCAGGCTCAGTATGTATTTATTGCTGATGAAAAGTAATGGGCTTATAGTTCTGGAGAATAAAGCCCTCTCTTTATCCACTGGAACAGATGCAATATAAACAGGTAGAGTATGCATGAAGGGTGAGGGATTGACGTCACTGGAAACTGAACCCTCAGTTCATCCATAGAGATAGGTACAGTGTGGGTGGAGACACCATGTGGTGAATGTAGTGATGCTGATCAGTGAGGAACTGACAGCTCTCAAGCCCCATTTATCCACTGATACAGGTATAGTGCAAAGTTCCTTCACACTGTGACAAAATATAGTGGTGGTGAAAGGTGGGGGACTGACTGCTCTGGTGCCTCCTGTTTATCCACAGGGACAGGTGTAGTACAGTACAGTACAGGCTTTCTCCACACTGCTGAATGTAGCAGTGGTGAAAGTTAAAAGTTTGACAGCTCTGTAGCCCTCAGTTTATCCCAGGGACAGGTACAGTGCAGGTTCTCCATACTGTAATGAATGTAACAGTGATGAAAGTTGAGGGACTGACAGCTCTGGAGTCCCCAGTTCATACACAGGAACAGGTACAGTGTGAGCTTTCTCTACACTGTAATTAATGTAGTAATGTTGAAAACTGAATGACTGACAGCTTTGGAGACCCCTGTTTATCCACTGATGCATGAAGAGTGCAAGATTTCTCCATACTGTAACGTATTTAGTGTTGGTGAAAGTTAGGGACTGACAACTCTGGAGCCTGAAGCCCTGTGATTATCTGAATAGGTACAAAGTGGGCAGATATAATTCAAGCTTCCTTACAATATAATGGATTTAGTGTTGGTGGAAGGTGAGGGACTGACATCACTGGAAACTGAAACCCTCAGCTTATCCATAGAGATAAGTACAGCGTGGGTAGAGACAGTGCAGCCTTCTCCTAACTGTGGTGTGGTTTTTAGTGATGGTGAGATGTGAGGAACTGACAGCTCTGGAGACTGCAGACTTCTGTTCATCCATAGGTGCAGGTACAGGGTAGATGTTCTCCGTACTGTGATGAATTTAATTTTGGTGAAAGGAAAGGGTCAGACAGCACTAGAGAATGAAGCCATCAGTTTATCCAATGAGGAAGGCATGGCACAGGCAGGTTCAGTATGTATTTGTTGCTGGTGAAAAGTAAAGGGCCTATAGCTCTGGATAATAAAGCCCTCTGTTTATCCACTGGAGCAGGTACAGTATAAGCAAGTGGAGTATGTATGAAAGGTGAGGGCATGACATCACTGGAAACTTAAACCCTCAGTTTATTCATAAAGGTAGATACACTGTGGGTAGAGCAGTGGGGCCTGAGACGGCTGTTGAGCTCAGCTTTTCCAGAAGGAGTAAGTGGGACACCAAATCAAAGTCTTTAGTCAGATCTATGAAAATGGCTGCTGTGATGTGTCCCTGATCCATGCCTCTGAGGATGGATTCAGAGACCCTAAATATGGATGAAATGGTAGAATGATCCTCCCTAAGCCAGACTGGAAGGGGGAGAAGAAGTTGAAGGAGTGAAAGAAGTCTGTAGGCTGTGAGAAGACTAGTTTCACTTACACCTTTGCTAGAGAAGGGAAAAGGGAGATAGCGCAGAAGTTACCAAAAGTGGAGGAATCACCTGTTTTGTGGAGGAGAGAACCTTTTCAGTCTTCCAAGGGTGAAGGACAGTGTAAAGGGTGAAGGAGAAATTTAGGAGGTGAGTAAGTGAAGAAGTGATGGCAGTAGCTGGCAGATGGAGATGTTCATTGTCCAAGCCATCAGGCTAGATTTGGAAGGACTGAGTAAGAAAAGGGCAAGCAGGGTTTCCTGGGGGAGTGACTGGGGAATCAAGCCCCAGGGGGTGAGGAAAGGAGGAGGGTGGAGAAGGGGGAGAGGAAAGGAGAGGATCAGGAAGGTGGAAGGTGGGAGGGAGGGAGGAAGAACACAAGTGGTAAAAAACTAACTGAAGTGAGCAGCAACAGATGGAGAATCAGACACTGGTGAGCCATTAACCATGAAAACCATGGGAGACGACTGGGCTGGGGGTCAAAAAGGGAGGTAATCACCTTCCACAGTTTAGCTGGGGAATTAAAGTCATTCTGGAGTCTGGCCTTGAAAAAGAGGGACATGTCAGTATGAACGGCCTTAGTGCAAGAGTTTTCTGTAGGAGAGGAGATCCTACAGGGATCAGGATAATTCATACCTGGACGAGGCTTGGTCATGGGTCTTACACAAGTCAATGAGATCAAACATGATCCAGGGGTGGTGAGAGATTTTAATCTTGGATTTACTGATAGCGGCATGCTTGTCAAAGACAGAAGTAAACGCTGAGTAGAAGAGGGACAGTACCATATCAATGTCTGTGGCTGTGAGCATGGGGTGCCAGTCAGTTGCAGCCAGCTCAGTAGTGCTTCTTTGTTCAGCGACTGAAGGGACTTGACCAGATGTACTTTATGGTGTAGAGAGGGAGGTGAACATTCCTGACACAAAATGTTGTGCAATGGTTGCTGAAGACATCCAGCCATATACCTGCTGCATCAATGTGGTGGAGGCGTAAGACAAGAGACTGGTTTAGGATGTGGGGAGTTGGCCAGGAGGTCAGGGAAAGCCAATTAATGTTGAAGTCACCCAGGAGGATGAGCCCACCAGCAGAGGACTGTGAGGAGAGAGCGGAGAGTGAGTACACCAGAGAAAAGGGGTAAATTCTCAGTGAGACATAGAAAACATCCCCTCATCTCTCTCAGTCCGCAGCGTCAGATGGCTGGACTGATTGTTTTTGTGTACCTCATTTTCTTCATTGTTCCTAGGTGGCACAAGTGCTCTCACAGGTGTGCCTTAAACTGAGCTGATTTTTACCTTGATTTTTGGTTAATCTCCTTTGTGTTTGTATTTTCTTATAGTGTACGGTGGAACGTCGTTCTCCACCGAAATCCATCGTTGTTGAAACCTTGTAGTCACACACTAGTGACATTCACAGTGCAGCAGAATGATTTTTTCTACTGCACTGCGAACATCACACTGTGTCCTCGAGCAGTATTTGACAGTTAGGGCTCACTCCATAGACAGGACACATAGCGAAAGCAGCAATGTCGGCAGCAGTACTAATGTTTAGCGTGCAAATGTTCAAAATGTATAGTTCTTTTTTCCTTCTAGTAACCTACTAAAAATGTTTTGAAGCAGAAACATGCTGTAGTGATTTTTTTTCCCCAAAAAACACCGCTCCACCATACACTATGAAAAGTGCAGGAACAGCCTGACAACAGGGCATCTTTCACCTCGTTGGCACTATGACGATGGTTACCTCTCAAGCTGCGCTCTCGAGGTAATCCGTCGTCATAGTGCCAACTCAGTGAAAGAATAGCCCTGTTGTCAACTGTTCCCCATGCACTATCCTATATATTGTTGCTAAGTGGCTGGACCAGTTGCCAAAGAGTACCCTCAGTGTCTGTCTTGTTTTCTAGGTTCCAGGAGCTGCAAGTAAGAAAGAGATACAAGGATCCACAGGCATACAGGAAAACACTGAGAGGAGGGCACAGCTGTTGTTTTTTTGGGGCACAGAGGGGTGAACAAAGGACCAAGGGACCAATCCAAAGGAGCGGGACAAAAAGGCACTAGAGCAGGAAGATTTTAAAAGCCTGCAGTGTCTCGGCAGTTTAGTTCTCCCTCAGTCCATAGTGTCAGAGAGCTAAACTGATTGTTTTCGTATACCTTGTTTTCTTCATTGTTCCTATGTGGCTGAAGTGCTCACACAGAAGTGCTTTAAACTGAGTTGATTTTTACTTGTTTTTCAGTTAATTTACTTTACGACAGAGATCCATGGGCATACAGGAAAACACTGAAGGCAGGGCACAGTTGATTTTTGAGGGCACAGAGGGGTGAACAAAGGACCAAGTAACCAATCCAAAGGAGCAAGGTGAAAAGGTGCCAAAGCGGGAAGATTTAAAAAGCTAGCAGTGTCTCAGCTGCTCAGTTCTCCCCCAGTCTACAGCATTGGAGGGCTGAACTGATTGTTTTTGTATGTCTTGTTTTCTTCATTGTTTCATGGTGGCTGGAGCACTCACACAAGAGTGCCTTAAATTGAACTGATATTTAACTTGTTTTTCGGTTAATTTACTATGTGTTTGTATTTTCTTATTGTTGCTAGGTGGCTGGAACAGTCACCAAAGACTACCTTCAGTGTCTGTCTAGTTTTCTAGGTTCCAGGATCGGCAAGTGGGAAAGAGACACAGAGATCCACGGACACACTGGAAAATACTGAGGGCAGGGCGCAGTTGGTTTTTTGGCCCTTCCTCCCATGCTCACCACCAAATAAATATTTATGCTACTAATCCAGAAATTGATTGTTTTCTCATTGGTTTTAGGTGGTTGGAGCAGTCACAAAGGAGTGTAGTAAATTGTGCTGATTGTTATTTTACTTGTTTTTCAGTTTTTTTACTTTGTGTTTTTATTTTCTTTTTGTCCACTTGGGGCAGGAGATAGTTCTGATGGTGTGTGTGTAAATAGCACATCAGGGAGTTGTTAGCCGGTGGTCTGGAGGATTTAAGTAGTACATCAGGGGTTTGATAACTGAGTTTATGGGGAAGGGATAGAAAGTATTTGCAGCCAGTGAGAGTAAAGAGGGCAGGGGAAAAAATAGCTCTTAAGCAGGTGTGGGCAAATAGTGCTTCTGGGAGTAGTTAGCCTATAGGAGGGAACTAAATTATTGTAATGGGAGAAGTTTTAGAGGGTAGCTGGAAAGGTCTAGAAATAGGGAGCAGCTGTGATGGGAGTGGTGCAGTGCAGTGGCTGTGGAGCAGCAGTTTTCAGGGAGAACATCTGGAGACTGCAGTGCTGCTCCATCTGCAGGCAGCTATCTGAGCTGAATGGAGGAGGTTACCAAACTCCAGGCCGAGATGGCTTGGGTTAGGAGGACCTACTCATGCACTCAGAGACCACCAAGTCCACCTCTGCTACCTCCTCAAAGGGTACCAGAAAGGAGGAGCAGCTGGACAATGCTGGGCTTGGGAAGGGTTAAGGTGGTAGAGCTTAGGCACATCTCAAATCCCATACCACTACAGAACTCCTATGCCACATTGGCAGAGAGGGACTGTCCTACAGAAGCACCTGAAGTAGTTGCTTGGACAGATGTGGAGGTCCTCCATGGTGGAGACCCCAAGGGGGGGTAGCAGAGGATCTCAGAGGAGGAAGCAAATTCAGGTGGGGGACTCGATAGTAAGGGGTATACAGTTGGGGGCAGGTTGTGATGAGGAGAGGATGGTAAGGTGCCTTCCTTGTGCCATGGCTCATAGAAATGGATGGAGGATCCTCAGGATTGCTGGAGAGGCAGGAAGGGAGGGCTGGATGCCATTGTCCACTTGGGGACAAATGACTTTGCTGGGAAGAGAATAGAAACAGTTTAGGAGGTGTTCAGGAAATTGGGGATGGGTCTTAGGCAAGTAGCACAACCTGTCACTTTCTCAGAGGTGCTGCCTGTCCATGACAAGGGGGATGACAGAGGTCTCTGCACCATAGACTTCAACTTATGGTTGAGGAAATGGTGTGGGGAAGAGGGATTCAGATTTATTGGGGACTGGGGCTCCACCTGGAGGGATCGAGGCCTGTACAGGGGTGATGGCCTGCATCTCTCCAGGAGGAGAACTGTGATCCTCAATGAAAAGCTTAAATGCTAAATTAGTAAGCTTTTTAACTAGCTGAGGACTGCAGCTGAATAAGGCAGGTTGACATAGTCTACCCCCCTCCCACATGCTTGCAGGGTCAGCAGTGGGAATCCCAAGGGTGAGAAGTCCCAAAAGGAACAAACATGAACAGGCAACCAGGTAGAAGGGGTGGAAGAGGAAAGCAAATGAAGGAAGAAATGTGGAGGGCAAAAGGACATGTTGAGGGGATGTGGCAGTAAAAAATGGAGATCCATGTGTGCAAAGGCTGGAAGTCTGGGCAACAAGATGGCAGACATAGAGGCCACCATAGCAACAGGAGACATGCATATAGTTACAGTTACAGAGACCTGCTGCAATAAAAACCAGGACTGAGATGTAGCCATACCTGGGTACGGTCTATTCAGGAGGGACAAGGTAGGAAAAAAAGGAGGGGGGTGATTCTTTATGTGAGGAAGAATATAAAGGCCATGTAAATTCAGGGAGGTCAGAGAAACATGGAGGTATTATGGGTCACCCTAGAGACAGAGAAGAGGGAGTTTCAGCCTCTGACCATAACATAAATATATCCTCATACAATGTGTTTAGGGCCAATAGACCCACTTGGGTGGGGTTGCAATATATGTCATGGATAAACTTTCGGTAGTAGTAATTGACATATCCACTGCCCCTAATGAGTTTGAAAGTGCCACCTTAAAAATCTGCTTATCACCTGATGAGGCTATACTACTCACAGGCTGTTACAAACCACCCTCAGGAGGTCTTGGGTTATTAACCCATCTCCACAAACTGCTGGATGCTTATAGTCTGGAATCAATTATGATGGGAGACATTAATCTTGTCTGGCGTTCCCATTGCTCTAAACCCTTAAAAGATCTTTGTGACTGCTATGGCCTTACACAAATTATTACTGACATCACTCGCCCTGACATTAAAACTCCTGTGCACAGTACCGTTCTTGACCTAATACTGGTAAATAAACCCCACAAAATGGCACACACTGGGGTATTTCACAATTATATAAGTGGTCATATAACTATAGTCTGTGTCAGGCCCTTACCCAAGCCAATATCTACCTCCAGTTTCAAATTTAAGAGGATCCACAGCAAATTCAATTCCACCGAGTTCCTCACAGACCTAAGCAAAATTCAATGGCAAGATTTCTAACTAGCACCCACAATCACAGAGGCCTACAACCAGTTCCACAGCCTTGTTCTGAAGGTGATTGACAAAAATGCAACTCAAGTAACAATTACATAGATTACATAGATAATACAGAGCATTAAAGACATTTAGTCCATGAACTCGCCAATCACAATTTATGAATACCCATTAATATTCCTACTTAAAAGAAATTTATCTAGATTTGTTTTAAATTCCAACATTGTTTTGCTCTCCACAACCTCACAAGGCAGCATATTCCATATTTCTGTTACTCTATTATTTAACCAGTACTTCCTTTTATTTGTTGTATATCTTTCCTTGATCAATTGGTGATGATGGGCTCTGGAACAAGGAAAAGGACATACCCCGGTTTACTAGTGAACTAAAGTCAGCCTTATATGGCAGAGATATCCTATGGAAAAGGGATCATAAAATAAAACTCACAACAGACTGGGCAGCTTTTAGAACCACTAGGAACCAATGCACAAATCTTATAAGGGCCAAAAAAACAAAAAAACGCTCAATCTACACTAGAATCATCTGAAAATGATGCAGCCAAATTTTAGTAGATCCTAAGGGATACTGAAGGGCACAGCACCTAATCAGCACTACCATCCAAAATTATCTCCGGTGACAACAACTATACTAGGAAGCCATGCATCTTGCAGCAACTAAATAACCATTGTGCCACACCTGGGTAGCTTTTGATATCTGTCTAGCAAGCAAACTTGTCATGCAATCCAGCAACACAGACTTGCCATGCCCCCACCAAAGGCTACCAAACAATCAGCCAAGTTTAGTTTTAGTCTAATAACCTTTAAGCAGGTCAAGGACCTCTTAATAATTCTGGACACAAAAAAGTGCAGGAGCAGATCTAATTGAACCTTTCTTCCTAAACCTAGGTCACCAGTTCTTGACATCACCCATTGTCCATCTATTTAACTAGTTACTTTTCCAAGAGACTCTCCCCAGTGAGTGGAAAATTGCACATGTTATTCCACCTCTTACATCTGGTAATTCAAGTGATCTTAACAACTACTAGCCTATATCCTTACTATCTATACTTTCTAAATTACTTGAAAAACTAGTTAATGCACAATTAAGAGAACACATAGGAATCACAAATATGATAAACCCCCTCCAATCTGGATTCAGACCTAAACATAGTATGGTATCGGCACTGGCAAAGGTAACAAATGATTGGCATGTAGCATTTGATTCTAAAAACCACATCAGCACACTCTTTTTGAACTTGAGCAAGGCACTCGGTATCATACACCATGAGTTATTATTACTTATGTTGAGAGATATTGGTCTGGATGACATGGCTCTGAAATGGTTCGCTTGCTGTCTGATTAGTAGAAAACAGCAGATCAAAGACCAAGGTGATCCCCCCCCCCTTAAAACATTACAAAGCGATGTTCCTCAGGGGGTCAATACTGGCACCATTATTATTCACAATCTATATCAATAATATTGACGCAAAAATCAGTACAGCAAGTGTTCATCTTTTTGCAGATGACACAGTTCTCTGTGTTGCTAGGCCTGCCCTTGAGCTTGCATGTATAGAGCTGCAGCAGTTCAACATGCTGCAACAAAACCTCATGTAACTAAAGCTAAAAAAGCAAAATGACGGTTGTATCTCCCCAAGCCAAAGCTAATAGTACTAGTTCTACTAATACTAAACTCCAGATCAAGACCCTTTTGGGGGAACCACTAGAGGTAGTGGAGAAATTCAAATACCAGGGCTTCTTGATTGATTGTAGGCTATCATTCACTACACATACAGAGGAACTCTCCAAAAAGCTATGACAAAGGCTAGGCATCTTCTTCAGAATCAGGCATCTGTTTAACTATGAAGCCAAAATAAGACTGGTACAGACCACATTTCTCCCTCTCATTTACTACACTGATTTTATTTATAGCCATTGTTCCACCACTGCTCCAGCCAAGCTGGATAATCTCTACCACGGAGCATTAAAATTCATCCCTGGAGCTCCATTTAATACTCACCACTGCTTCCTCTATGCACAATTAGGTTGGTGCTGTGGGCCCATTCATGCCTGCAGAAATCATGGCATTCCACAGGTGCAAGGGATCCAGAGAGGGTCCCAGGATTGGCAGCTGACTGGCTGCCTGCCCAGGTCCACAGCTTCACACCTGCCTGCCCCCGTGAACCTGCATGCTGTAAAGGAGATGAGCGGGGACCATTTTTTGTGAATATGGTCCCCGCAAGAATCCCCTGTGGGTGCGAAGCTGCATGGGAAGGATACATGCCATTCACGCATACCCCCTCCCGCATTTGTGATAAGGACCCAATGTTGGGATGAACGCCTTCAAAACTGCACTTAGACAATCACTGAAGGAAAACTGAACTGCTATGCCTAGCCTCCACCTTAATTCTGACAAACCCTTTTGCACTGCCTATTAGCACTTGTTGTACTTCCTTAGCTGTTTGTAGACACTGCTGTAGTTGTCTTCACCAATTGTCCTCAATTCCACAATCCTCATGAGCTTCCCTCCTTCCCCTATAATACTAACTTACCCACCTTGCTATTTACTCACTGACTTGCTAACCCTTATAGCCTTTCCTAATTGTACATGCCCTGTTCATACACAGCCCTAATAATCTATCCTTATCATACCTGTCCTGCTCCTTTTCGATTTTCCCTATCCCTGTAATCCTACTGAATCCAAATTCCTCACCCAGGTTCCAATTCCCTTTTAAACACCTTTTCCCCTTCCTCCATCTTGTTTTTTACAAACTGTCTTCCTGATTCCGGGTAGGCTACCATATCCTAACTGTATTGTTCCCTTACTGTGAATAAAGAACTTTGATGTTAGTCTTATCAAATGTATAATCACCCTGTTTTGTTTCCTTGTTGTGAATACTAGAATCAGGATATTAGCTTTTTTCGGAAGTACAGTTATTCATGTATTGTTAAAAATGTATTGTCCTTCTTTGAAATGCTGTTTTGTATCATCCCTTGTGTTTTGTCCTACCAGGACCACCTTGTAAATGAGCCTGCTTAATGGTGTCTTTTCCTGGTAAAAAACATATAAAATTGAAATTGAAACTATTCAAATAGAAGTGATCTACAGACCTCTGGCACAGGGGGAGGAGGAAGATAAGGCTATGATAGAAGAAGAAAGCAGGAGGGAACAAGAGAGAAGGCTTGCAGCCTCAAGCTGCTGAAGGAGGATTGGGTGGAGAATCAGGAGGGAAGAGGAACCGAGTGAGGAAGGAGTGCAGCCATAGCCATGGAGAGTCAGGAGCAGAGAGGACTTACCTCAGGGCAGCCTGCCCAGGAAACTGCACTGGTTGGCTGAAAGAGCACAGGGGAGCTGTGCACCTGTAGGGGAGCTGTACGCTGCCGCTACACTTGTGTCAGCTTTGACTTTGAGACTTGATTGGGACTTGTGGAGCATTGCTGGCTTTGAATTTGCTGTACGCCTGCAGGGGAGCTGTACACTGCCACTAGACTTGTGTTGGCTTTAACTCTGGGACTTGATTGGGACTTGTGAGGCTTTGCTGGTTTTGAATTTTTTGCTTGGTCTCCGAGGAACCAGTCATGAAGGGGGACCCAGACCCAATAAGAAAATGTCCCGGCACTGACATGACTTCTGGGGGAGCCAATCGGGAAGAGGAGCACCATGTTTGAGCGAGTGGCCAGGCCTTAAAAAGCCACAGGCTACCTCTCTGTAAGTAAGTAAGCAGGAGGGAGCAGGTGAGAAGGCTTGCAGCTTCAAGCTGCTAAAGGAGGATCGGGTGGAGAACCAGGAGGGAAGAGGAACCGGGTGAGGAAGGAGTGTGGCCATAGCCATGGAGAGTCAGGAGCAGAGAGGACTTACCTCAGGGTAGCCTGCCTGGGAAACTGTGCTGGGTGGCTGAAGGAGTGCAGGGCAGCTGTTCGCCTGTAGGGGAGCTGTGCCCTGCTGCTAGACTTGTGTTGGCTTTGACTTTGGGACTTGATTGGGACTTGTGGGGCTTTGCTGGCTTTGAATTTGCTGTACACCTGCAAGGTAGCTACATAGAAACATAGAAGTTGATGGCAGATAAGGACTGCAAGGCCCATACAGTCTGCCCATTTCTTTTTCTACTTTATGAATGTGCCATTGGCCTTTGCTCCGTCACTGTCCTATCTATTCATACTCATCTGTATTGCTTCCTTATGCCTATCCCATGTCTGTCTGAAGCCCTGCACTGTATTCATATCCACCACTTCCTGAGGTAGGCTGTTCCATGCATCTGCCACCCTTTCTGTGAAAAAGAATTTCCTCACATTACCACTTAATTGGCCTCCCTCTAATCTCATGCTATGTCCTCTTGTCCTGCTGTTTTTCTTATACTGAAACATGTTAGACTCTTTCACCTTGTTAATGCCCTTAAGGTGTTTGAATGTTTAGATCATATCACCTCTCCCCCTCCTTTGCTCTAGGGTATACATATTGAGCTCCATAAATCTGTACTCATATGTTTTCTGATACAGGCCCTGCACCATTGTGGTTGCCCTTCTCTGGACTGCCTCAATTTGGTTAATGTCCTTGTGAAGGTGTGGCCTCCAGTACTGCACGCAGTACTCCATTTGGGGCCTAACCAGTGTCTTGTAAAGAAGGATTATTACCTCCCTCTTATGACTTGTGATACCCTTACTAATACACCCCAACATCCCCCTAGCCTTACCTACTGAATTAGTGGTCTGCTTGGATGATTTCAGATCATCTGTGATTATGATGATGCCCAAGTCTCTTTCTTTCCTTGTGACTGCCAGCAACTCCCCTCCCAAAATATAGGTGACTTCAGAGTTTTTCTTCCCTATGTGCATGATCTTGCACTTCTTTGCGTTAAACCCCAGTTGCCACTCTTCCGACCATTTTGACAGTTTATCCAGATCTCTTCTCATTCTGCCCACCCCATCTGGATCATCTACTCTGCTGCAGATCTTGGTGTCATCTGCAAACAGACAAACCTTACCCACCAGTCCATCTGCAATGTCACTGATGAAGATATTGAAGAGGACTGGCCTCAGGACAAATCCCTGAGGTACCCTACTTGTGGCTTGTGTAACCCCTCACCCCTGCCTTTTTGCAAATGACAGGTGTCATGCTGTTGAAGCTGACAGCAGTACCTGGTGGGGACTGGATTCGGGGAGGACTAGGTTACTCGGCACAGGGGGCCTAGGTTTGGCTACTCTGCACAGGGGCACCCAAGTAAATCCGAACACAGAAAGCAATAACTGTAATGTCTAAAACCAGGAATGGGATTCTACAGTGTGGCTTTTATTCACATCCAAACCAAACAAACAAAGCTTAGACGGACCCCCACGGGGCTACATTCCTGGAAATGCAGATTAGAGATAACAGAACACTTCTTCACATTTCAGCCCTCAGGCTCTGAACCCACCAGGCACACAGCCTGGACTTGCACGCAGCTTTGGGTACACAGCCCGACTTGTACACTACTTGGGTTTTTTCCCCATGGCCCAGCTCCCCCACTGGCCACTTGATCCATGATCCATTATGGGAATGAACCAGTTTTCCAATTGGTGGCTCCCCAAACCACTTCAGAGCCTTCGACTCCTAGAGGGAATTTTCCTTCCAATCCCACATCTGGGTACTTCCCTCATCACTGGCCAAGTGCATGAGGCAAAGTAGAAATCCACAGAGCAAATCCATAGAGGTGGACCTGATTACTAAAGATGGGGGGTCTCCCACCTCCAGCTCCCACAATCCATACCTGGCCATTTCTCTAGAAACTAAACAACTCTTTTGAAAGCTTGGCAATGTAGATTACTGGGTAGACGTATATCACATCTCCTCTATATGTCTTGACTTCCCTTATGTGCTGGACTTGAACATACTTTTACTTTTGGCTAAGCCTATTACTCTAGGCCTCCCACTACTTCAGTAGTCCAATCCCCACTTTTACACAGTTCAGGATGATACATGGGCCCTTTAGAAAGAGCAGAACTCACCCTCCAGTTACAGGTGCCCCATAGGCAAATCACGAAATCTTCTTGTTTCCCACACTCTTGGACATAATAAGGCAGCTTCTTCACTAGCAGTAGCCGGGGGTTGCCTCTGGAAATGCAGGCAAACCTTCCTGCCCCATCCCCTCAGGAATGGGGCACAGAGACCTGAATCAGCGGTCTCCACCACTACAAAACAGCTTACTGTATCTCTCTTTAGGCGGAAACACACACCTTTCCCTAATTGTAGCCCTATTTCAGGGCTGAGGCTCCAAGAGCCTAGCACAGAGCAGCTGTGCTCCTTGCACAACAATCTCCAAACTCCAACTGACTACAGACTGACTGTTCAAACCTCTCAACATTCTACTCTAACACCCTTCTGCAGATTCCATTGTGGCTCATGCAGCTGCGATAGTTCTATGGTGATGTCATCCCTCAGTCTCAGCTGAGAGTGAGAACAGCGTGAGAGTGTGAAATCCATTTAACTGGAGTTTCACAAGCTGCCTTCCCTGCCTATCACTAGGTCTTACTGGGATTCTAGTAACCCTGGGTAACAAGGGGGTTACACTTGCATCTCTTCTGACCATTTACCACCACTCTCTGTTTTCTGCCCGTCAACCAGTTTGCCACCCAGTTGGCCAACCACTGACCTACCCTGAGCCTACCCAACTTATTAATCAGTCTTCTATGTGGAACAGTATCGAAAGCTTTGCTAAAGTCAAGGTAGGCAACATCAACTGCTCCCCCTTGGTTCACCACTGTGGATACCCAATCAAAGAAATCTATGAGATTAGTTTGACATGACCTTCCTGTTGTAAACCCATGTTGTCTTGGACCTGTGCTTCTACTGTATGGATTCCAGGTGTTGCACTATCCGTTCCTTAAGGAGTGCCTCCATAATCTTGTCCACTACTGAGGTAAGACTTACTGGTCTGTAGTTCCCTACCTCCTCCCTGCTACCACTTGTGGAGTGGGATCACATGAACCGTTCTCCAGTCTTCTGGGACCTCTCCTGTGCTCAGAGACTCACTAAACAGTTCTCATAATGGCTTTGCTAGTTCCATCCTTAGCTCCTTTAGTACCCTGGGATGTATGCCATCAGGTCCCATTGCCTCGTCTACTCAGAGCTTATCGAGCTCTTGTAGGACCTTTTCTTTTGTGAAGGGACTAGTGCACACCTCCTTCCCCCCTGTGTCCATGGTGCTGAGCTGTGGGCCCTGCCCTGCCTTCTCTTCAGTAAATACTGAGCAAAGTATGTATTTAGGATGGATGCTTTTACATGGTCCTCCTCCTCACATGTCCCCTTATCCCCTTTGATCTTAACAATACCCCCTCTGGACTTTCTCCTTTCACTAATGTATCTATAGAAAGTCTTGTCACCTTCTTTTACTGTTTGTGCTAGTGTTTCCTCAGTTTGGGCCTTTACCTGCCTTCCTGCCTTCCCTGCTTCTCTTAGGGAAGTTTGGTATGCCTCCCTATCTTCATCCCGCTGTGTTCCCTTATATTTCCTAAAGGCCAGCCTTTTGGCTCTGACCTTTTCTGCTACAGTTTTTGAGAACCAAAGTGGTTTCCTTCTTCTTTTGCACTTCCTTTTCTCTCTGACACAATGGGATGTTGCTTCAAGTATTGCATTCTTAATGCTTGCCCACTTGCCTGTACCCCCTCACCTGTATTTCTTTTTGCCAGGGTTAGGCGTACCTCTGTTGGCCATCTTATCAAAGTCAGCTCCTCTGAAGTCCCATATTTTTGCCTTGGAATGGGATGATTTAGTTCTAGTGGCCAAATTGAACCATACAATGTGATGGTCACTGGCCCCCAGGTGACCTTCTACCTGGAGATCTGTGATCCTTCCCCTGTAAGTCAGTACTAGATCTAGGATAGCCCTGTCTCTTGTGGGTTGTTGTACCAGTTGTTTGAGGCCCTCCCATTGCAGGGAATCCACAATGTGTCTAATTCTGGCAGATGTTCCTGGAATCCACTATGTGTCTCATTCTGGCAGATGTTCCTGCTGGTATTGACCAATCTGTATCTGACATGTTGAAGTCTCCCATTATCAGAACCTCCCCTTTAGCTGTCATGTTTTGTATATCTTCTAACAGTAATGTGTCTATGTCCTCCCTCTAGTCTGGAGGCCTGTAGACAACCCCAGTTCATATGGCTGTCCCATTTCCTGTTTCCAGGGTGACCCACAGTTCTTCTGGCTTCTTATGTGTATTCTGAATTTCTTTAGCTTTGATGTTTTCATTGACATAAAGGGCCACACCACCCCCCTTTTTGCACCTCAGTCTCTTCTGAACAGTACATAGCCAGGTACTGAAGTCTCCCAAGTGTGGTTACTGGTAACCATGTCTTGCTAATGGCTACTATGTCCAGTTTAGCCTCTGTCATTATTGCCTGCAGGTCTGGGATCTTGTTTCCCAGACTGTGAGCATTTTTGTACATGATTTTCCATTGGCCAGATTTTGGTGTGTTAGTTGTTGGGCAAGGTCTGGCATTTCCCCTGTGCATTGTATGGGGGAGCCAGAGCTTTTTCCTTACCTGGTGATGCAAATGAACTACAAACATGCTGAACTCCTGTTTGACTACTAGCTGAGGGGGGGTGTTCTTCCCATTTGATGTATTGGGTGCTGCACCCCTCTGACCATTTGCTAATTTAAATATTCTGCATATACATCAAACTTCTGCCCCAATGCACTGACTTTCTCCTTAGTCAGATGCAGTACATCAAATTTAAAGAACTTTCACTCCCAAAACTGTTGCCAGTTCCCCACAAATTTGTGCCCTTTTTCCTGGCACCAGGCCTTGAGCCACATGTTTAGCTCCCCTATCTCCCCTTCTCTGATCTTCTGTCCATCTGCTGCCCTCTCCCAGATGGGCAGGATCTCAGAGAAGGAGATGCTGGATGAAATGGATGACAGTTTGTCACCCAGCCTGGTCATGTGTTCCTTGGTCACCACAACTGACCGGCTGGTGAGATCATTAGTCCCTTTATGTACCAGGATGTCAATGTTTTCTCCTGCTTCCTGTACAATTTTAGCAATGCGTCAGTGTCTCCCCACGCTGATGTACCTGGGAGACATATGACCATTACCCCTGGCTGGAGATAGGTATCAACTCCCCGAATCATGGAGTCTCCTATAATCAGAAGTTTTTTGGATTTTTATTTTTTTTTGCTTTTTTTGGTTTGGTTCCTGTTTTGGGTGAGTTTTGTTGTGCTAGCTCCTGTGCTGCAATGTCCTGTTCTGCAGTGTTCTCTGCCCCTTTGTTTGATTTCAGAGATAGAGGCAGATACCTGTTTGTACTTTTTATATGGTTTGTGGAGGTGATATGTTGGAGAGCACCGAGCGATGCAGCACCCAATTTGCCCCTTCTATCCACCTGCCAACCTCCCAGACCATCTACCCTCTGCAGTAGCGGTGCTTCTGTTCGATGTTGGGGAAATGGCAGGTGGTTCTTATAATATATTTCTTCCCGAATCTGTGATTTGAGAAGTGCAGTCTCTGCCCATGCTGCCTGGAGCTGAGCCCTTAGACCTTCAAAGGCCCAGCATGTTTGTTATGAGGCAGTATAGTGGTTTAAGGCTCTGAGCTGCAAATCTGGTGACATCCAGCAGACTAGACCTTGGTTTGGATCCCACAGCTTCCACTTGCATACTGTGTGATCCTGAGCAAGTCACTTAACTTCCCTGTGCTCCCAGGTCACACCTGTAAAAAAAGCTTTCCACTTAGTGTGCTATTCCTGGTTAAACAACTAAAATAAAAAAATTAAAAATATGTAGGACAGTGTCCTAAATCCTGTAAAACTGCCCTTCTGAAAAGTGTTCCACAGTACCTGCAGTTACTAATATCCATTCCATATAAGCTGCTGGGTTTATAACCTGGTCAGAGTAATTAGAAAAAGGAAAATGAAAGCAAAAGTTTGATTTTGTGTTTTGTTTGTTTGTTTGTGTATAACTTGTTATAACAAGTTAAATTACTTGTGCCCCTGTAAGTGAGGTCACTGTATGGATACCCCTCTGATCTGCCCCTTCCTGCTTTGTTACAGGAAATGTCATGACTGTGCTACCCTATAAAACGAGTGTAGTATGGGGTGGTTGGAGATGGGCTGGGTGGCTGGGCCCTTTCTCTGCCAAAAAAGAAGAACCACAGATGAAAGAAACATGGAAGTCAGAGCAGAAATAATCAGCCAGCAACAAATGCAGTAGCCCAGAAAGCTTATCCTAATCTTAGATGAAACTGTAAAACCTGTTAAGCACCACCTTTAATAATTTCACAAAAGATATACCCTGTAAGAAACACTTTGCTACAGAGAAAAATAAAGCAGTAACAGAAGATATACCTTGTAAAAGACAATTTAAATCAGAAGATTACATCTATAAGCACATACCTGTAGGCACACCCTGTAATAATGCTGCAGAAGGTATACCCAGCAACAACAATTTGAATCAGAAAAAAATAAAGCAATAAAATGTTAGCAACAAACAGTAACAATCCCTGTGAGTACAAAAGAAAATAACACACAGTAAATCTGCCTACCCAAAAGAAGCCTTAATCCTTTTCCTTTCTCTGGTAAGGTTCTTTGCTCTGTCCTTTCAAGCAACCTGGAAGAAAAGAGGTCAGGTGAAGCTAGGTACCTTTGCCAGCAAACCTAGTCTTCCACACTGTTGTGCACTGCTGCAAGACTTGTGTTAGCTTTAACTTTGGGACTTGATTGGGACTTGTGGGGCTTTGCTGGCTTTCCCTGCAGAGGAGCTATATGCTACCGCTAGACTTGTGTTATCTTTAACTTTGGGACTAGATTGGGGCTTGTGGGGCTTTGCTGGCTTTGAATTTTCTCCCACCACCCAGCCAGCACCACCTTATTTGTTAAAGACTCATAGCTAACCACTCCCAGGAGTGATTGGCCAATCGGGGGGCAGAGGAGGGGAATAGCTGGAGAAGTGGAGGAGAAGCCAGAAGTACTGGTAAGAAGATGTAACCAAGGAATTGTAAAAGTATAGTTTGGGACTGGAAAATAATTCCTTTTATGTGTTTCTAGGGGTCTCTAAGTGTTGATTGATATGAGCACTATCAGGTAAGAGTATGCAACTGAACTAAGGGTTAGAAGAGAACAGGTATTAGCAAGGGGTATAGGAACTAGGGAAGTAAGGTGAAATATTGCTGCCAACTAACAAGGTAGAGGGAGGAAAAAAGAGGAACCACAAGAGGAAGAATGAAGCAGAGGGAACAAAGAGGAAGGAGGGGTAAAGGGGCCAGGACACCGGACTGGGGCAGACTGTGGAAGGAATGAGGTAGGGGGCAAGCCAGAAAGAGGGTCAGTGGAAGAGCAGGGGGCAAAGGGACCAGGAAAGGGGGGAACAAAAGACACAGGGGAGGAAGAATCGTGGGTTGTAATAAATGTGGAGTGGCTGTATTCATGAACAACCTGTTGGAAGCTATGGGGGGAGTGCCCAGACTGTCTAAGGCTGGGAAAGCTGGAGAACGAAGTATTAAGGCTATAGGAGGAAGTGTCACTGATGATGAAGGGACAGATTAAGTCAGAAAAAGAAGGGAATGTGGGAAGCACAAAATGCAACCAGGAAAATAAAAAGGATAGAAAGATTGGGAGGGATGGGGGGTGGTCAGGACAGGAGAGCAAAGGGGTGGCATCAGTATTGGAGGAAAAGGGTGCAGGGAGAATAGGAGTAGGAGTACAGGTAGTAGATAACACAGCAGGCTCAAATGGGAGTGGACCACTGACAAAGTGGTTAAAAGGAGGAAATAAGGATTGGGAGGTGATTCCATGGGAACAATGAACAGGTTGTAGCGTGGTGGTGGTGGAGAAAGATGTGCAGCAAGTGAAGTGGGGCAGGAGTGGTTGAGTACAGGGGAGAACGGGGCAGAAACAGTGACAAAGGAGGGAACAATGTGCAGGAGGATAGAGGAGAGGGGAGAATGGGGAAGCAGAAATGAGGAGGGGAAGAAGGGAGGTGTGTTAGTGTTAGGAGACTCCATACTAAGAGGGGTCAGGTGGGGTAGCAAAGGGGAGATGCTCAGTAGAATTTGAGTGGAAGTGGCGCTAGAAATGAAGGTGGAAAGGGTGGGGCAATCAGTGCTAAGGGATGCAAGCAGGGGAAGGGAAAGGCCTCACCTAATAATACTCCTTGGGACAAATTACCTGGCTGATGGGACAGTAGGGGAGGTGAAGAGGAGGTTTGAGGAACTGGGACCTCTTTGCAAGGGAGCGGGAAGATCAGTCACCTTCTTAGAGGTACTTCCCATTCTCAAGGCAAGTATAGCAAGGAAAAGGAGAATTCAAGAGTTTAATGAATGGCTGGGAAACTGGTGTTGGGAAAAAGGGTATGGGATGGTAGGAGGGTGGGACCTGGGAGAACAGCAGTCTGTACACAAAAGACAGACAGTACCTAAATGAGGAAGGAAAATGCACTGAAGGAAAGTCTAGGGGAGCACATTGAGGAGCATTTAAACTAGGAAGATGGTAGCAAGATGGATAGAGGTTTTCAGAAGCATAGAGAAGGGAAACCAAATGGACTTACCCCCATAATAGTAAGGTAATTAGAGAGACAATTACTAAGGGAGTGGACATAAGGGAAGAAGGGCAGGGGGGTTAGAGACAAGGGTTGGAGTGTGGTAACATTAAATGCTAGGAGTCTGGGGAATAAGGGAGCAGAACTACAGGCTCTCATGGTGGAGAGGGGAGTGGACTTGATGGCTATAACCGAGACATGGGCCACCAAAACCATGGCTGGGACCTGGCAGTTCTAGGGTACAGATTACACTGAAAGGATAGGGAGAAGGGGAGGGGGTGGTGTTGTAAATAGAGCAAGAAGTAAAATGTGTAAAGAAAGAGGGAGAGGAAGGAGATATAGAGGCTCTGTGGGTGCAACTCCAGGATCCCAAAAATAGGCCACTAAGGTTGCTGGTGGTGTACAGGCCACCCTCCCAATCTGAAGGGAAGGACAGGATACTGGCACAGCAGATCAGGAGGAACTGTGGGAAGGGGGGGAATTCAGCCTGCCAGGAGTGGAGTGGGAAACACCTACCACAAAGTACACAAGAGAGCAGGTAATGCTGGATGCCTTCCAGGATAACATTCTGGTACTGTTAGTCAGTAAACCAACTAGGAAGGGGAACACCCTTGACCTCATACTGATGAACAGGGAATGGGTGAGGGACAAGAGGGTTGAAAAACCACTTGGGGGGAGTGACCATGGGACAGTATGGTTCTGGTTACAGATGGCTAAAGAGAGGGGGGGCATCTGACACAAGGGTGCTGGATTTCAGGAATGCAAACTTTAAGAGGATGGGGGAAGTGATACAGGGGTTCCTAGACAAAATTCAACCAAATATGGACATGCATCAAAGGCATCAAAGGTGGGAACTGATAAAACAGGAGTTAGTGGAGGCAACAGCAACCTGCTGCAGGGCCCAGACTAAAAGGGCTAGGGGGAAGAAACCCAGATGCATAAGCAAAGGGTTGTTAGGGTGAGGAGGAAAAGGGCAGCATATAGGAGATACATTAAATTGGGAGAGAGGAGGATTGGGAGGTGCATCTGAAAGATACAAAGGTAGTAACCAAAGAGGTAAGAGCAGCCAAGGTGTCAAGAGAACTCAGGCTGGTGCAAGGCATAAAACAGGGAGGAAGACTTATTTTGGTACGTCATGGAGTAAAGAAGCAGTAATAGCCAAATTGTAAGAATTAAGAAGGAGGGGGATGGGTGGAAGGGGGTAAAAGGGGAAGTGAATGACTACTTCTGTTCAGTCTTTATGAAGGAGAAGGGGGCGGTGTCCATAGTAGGAGGGAGGATAGAAACAGATGGGGGGTGATGGATGGAGAAATCACAGTGGGGAAGGTACTGGAGGGGTTAAGGGCTCAAGGCACTGGGACTGGATGGAGTGCATCCAAGGGTACTGAAGAGGCTCGCAGAGGTCCTAGCAGGCATTTTTTATAGGTAGTGCTGTGCTTGTATGTTTTGTGGAGGGTGCTGAGCAAAGGCTGCCACTTACAATAAATGAAAAAACCATCAAGTAGCTCAGCACACCACTTAAGAACAAAACATTTTTCTTGAAGCAATCCCTCAGGGAAAAAAGGCAAATCCAGACTTTTCAAATTCAAAGGTTTCAGTACCTGTAATGCTTATATTCACAACCAAAGTTTGCGTTTAAGATTGAATGGGAAGCAGCTGCTCCCTTGTGTCCTGTGACTTTTCTTAGATTATTGCTTCACTCAGACACAAACAAGCATGCAAATCTCACTGAAGAGATAATTAAAACAAAAACAGCTTTGAAATTCTTTCTGAAACATAGAGAGTTTGATAATTTGGACAACGGACTTCAGAAAAAACTAAAGGATCATGAGCAGGAGCTAACTGATAGGAAAAACCATAAATTGGACTGAGATACAAATGATTATAAGGAAGGAAGGATTCATAACTGGTCTAAAGGCAGGGTTGATCGATCTCAATCACATGGTAAATTCCAGTTCAGATGCCAGCAAAAACAGACTGAAACGCAAACAGCACAATCTAGTGGAGAAGAAACATTTAAAAGAAATTCAGTCTCTTTTTCAGAAAGCACAGAACCTGAGGCATCTACAAGCACAAACACTGAGACGTCAACAAATGGAAGACGAAGAGGATGAGGAGGGGCAGGAGGGGGAAGAGGAAGAGGTGGAAGATACAACACAAGGAGTGGCAAGCAGTAAACCTTACAAATCACATTTTAACTACTGAACAGAGATGTGAAAAGGCAGAGATACTAAACAAATATTTGTGCTCAGTATTTACAAATGAAGAGGGAGAGGTACCTAAACCAAACAATAGAAACACTCTGGATACAAAAGTTGATACCAGCTCATTTACAGAAGAAAGGGTTCTGAAAGAACTCTTAAAACTGAAGGTGGACAAAGCAATGGGGCCTGATGGGATTCATCCCAGAATTCTAAAAGAAGTAAGGGTAGAACTAGTGACACCACTGACTACCCTCTTTAACAAATCATGGGAGGATGGGGTGGTACCTAAGGACTGGAGGAGGGCAGATGTGATTCCACTTCACAAAAGTGGGAGCAGGGCAGAAGCGGGAAACTACAGACCTGTTAGTTTAACCTCAGTGATAGGGAAAATGATAGAATCACTTCTGAAGGAAAGAATTGTCGAGTACCTAGAGGCCGGAGGGGCACAGGATCCAAGGCAGCATGGATTCACAGTGGGAAGGTCATGCTGGATAAATCTAATAGATTTCTTTGACTGGGTGACCAAAGTAGTAGATAAGGGAGGGGCTGTGGACATGGCCTAACTAGACTGCAGCAAGTCATTTGACACAGTCCCACACAAAAAATTAATATACAAGTTAGCCAGCCTGGGAGTGGGTCCCAAGATGATAGCCTGGGTAAAGAATTGGCTGGCGAACAGGACACAGAGGGTAATAGTAAATGGAGTCCATTCTGAAGAAAGGGGGGGTTACTAGTGCTTCTACATGGTTACCAGAAAAAACTGAATGGAATGTTCAAATGTGGAAACTGCATTGAGTGTACACATTGTAATCAGGGTGTAGCTTTCAAAGAGATGTTGCTGAATGAAAAGTTACAATCAGACACTTTATATCTTGTGTGTCGATGTTTATTGAGTATGTGCTTTGGTTCCTTGCAATAAAATGTATGTGGGAAACACTGTAAGGAAACTAAAAGAAAGGATCCAAGAACACATAAGAGACATTAGGAATTTAAAATTTGAAAATCCTGTGGCAGCACATTTCTTTGAAAAGCATAACCACAATCCAAGTGGTTTAAAATTTATGGGGCTAGAGCAGGTTTATGTCAATAAAAGAGGAGGAAATAGGGCTAATAGATTGCTTTGTAGAACAAGCTACTGGATTTTTTCATCAAATGCACTTCATCTACACAGTTTTAACCTACAGTGGTATTTAAAGCCATATCTAGAAAAATAAAATAGACAAAGTACAGCTCTGTAAAGTTGCTGCTCTGGTTTATTTAAGAATGGCATTTTGTGAAACATAAAATATTGAATTTTCCAAAAATTGTAGATTTCTGTTTCTGTCGCCCCCACATACCTCTTCCTATTCCTGTGTATAGCATTATATTGGTTTTGGAATTAATTTTCAAATACATGAGGGATTGTTTTGTGGATTATGATTTATTTAAAATGATGTTTCAAAAAAGAATAAGAAATACATTAAGTGAAAAAGCTTTCATAGAAACATAGAAACATAGAAGTTGATGGCAGATAAGGACCGCAAGGCCCATCCAGTCTGCCCATTTCTTTTTCTACCTTATAAATGTGCCATCGGCCTTTGCACTGTCAGTGACCTATCTATTCATAGTCATTTGTATTGCTCCCTTATGCCTATCCCATGCCTGTTTGAAGCCCTGCACTGTATTCATAGCCACCACTTCTTGTGGTAAGCCATTCCATGCATCCACCACCCTTTCTGTGAAAAGAATTTCCTCACATTCCCCTTAATCGGCCTCCCTCTAATCTCATGCTGTGTCCTCTTGTCCTGCTATTTTTCTTATATTTAAACATGTTAGACTCTTTCACCTTGTTTATGCCCTTAAGGTGTTTGAATGCCTCGATCATATCACCTCTCTCTCTCCTTTGCTCCAGGGTATACATATTGAGCTCCGTTAATCTGTCCTCATATGTCTTCTGATGCAGTCCCTGCACCATTTTGGTTGCCCTTCTCTGGACTGCCTCAATTTGGTTAATGTCCTTGTGAAGGTGTGGCCTCCAATACTGCACGCAGTACTCCAGATGGGGCCTAACCAATGTCTTGTACAGAGGGATTATTACCTCCCTCTTATGACTTGTGATACCCCTACTAATACACCCTAACACCCCCCTAGCCTTACCTACTGCTTTAGAGGTCTGCTTGGATGATTTTAGGTCATCAGTGATGATGATGCCCAAGTCTCTTTCTTCCTTTGTGACTGCTAGCAACTCCCTCCCAGCCTATAAGTGGCTTCAGGTTTCTCTTCCCTATGTGGATGATTTTGCACTTCTTTGCATTAAATCCCAGTTGCCACTCTTCTGACCATTCTGCTAGTTTATCCAGATCTCTTCTCATTCTGCCCACCCCATCTGGCTCATCTACTCTGTTGCAGAACTTGGTGTCATCTGCAAACAGACAAGCTACCCTCTAGTCCATCTGCAAGGTCACTAATGAAGATGTTGAATAGGACTGGCCCCAGGACTGATCCCTGAGGTACCCACTTGTGACTTGCATCTCTTCTGACTGTATACCATTTACCACCACTCTCTGTTTTCTGCCAGTCAACCAGTTTGCCACCCAGTTGACCAACTTCGACCCACCAGCCTACCCAGCTTATTTATCAATCTTCTATGTGAACAGTGTCAAAAGCTTTGCTGGTCAAGGTAGGCAACATCAACTGCTCCCCCTTGGTCCACCACTCTGGTTACCCAGTCAGAGAAATCTATGAGATTAGTCTGACAGGACCTTCCTTTGTAAACCCATGCTGTCTTGGATCCTGTGCCCCTATGGATTCCAGGTGTTGCACTATCCTTTCCTTAAGGAGTGCCTCCATAATCTTGCCCACTACCGAGGTAAGACTGACCGTCTGTAGTTCCCCGCCTCCTCCCTGCTACCACTCTTGTGGAGCGGGATCACATGAGCCCTTCTCCAGTCTTCTGGGACCTCTCCTGTGCTCAGAGACTCACTAAACAGTTCTGCTAATGGCTCTGCTAGTTCCTCCTTTAGCTCCTTAAGTACTCTGGGATGTATGCCATCAGGTCCCATTGCCTTATCCACTCTGAGATTAGCAAGCTCTTGTAGGACCCTTTCTTTTGTGAAGGGAGTAGTGCTCACCTCCCTCCCCCCTGTGTCCATGATGCTGAGCTGTGGGCCCTGCCCTACCTTCTCTTCAGTAAATACTGAGCAAAAGTATCTATTTAGGATAGATGCCTTTACAGGGTCCTCCTCCTCACATGCTCCTTTTCTCCATTAAGCTTAGCACACCCTCTGGACTTTCTCCTTCACTAATGTATCTATAAAGTCTTGTCACCTTCTTTTACTGTTCGTGCTAGTGTTTCCTCAGTTTGGGACTTTGCCTGCCTTACTGCCTTACTGCCTTACCTGCTTCCCTTAGGGCAGTTTGGTATGCCTCCCTATCTTCATCCCGCTGTGTTCCCTTATATTTCCTGAAGGCCAGCCTTTTGGCTCTGACCTTTTCTGCTACTGTATTTGAGAACCAAAGTGGTTTCCTTCTTCTTTTGCACTTCCTTTCCTGTCTAACACAATGGGATGTTGCTTCAAGTATTGCATCCTTAATGCTTGCCCACTTTGCCTGTACCCCCTCACCTGTGTTTCTTTTTGCCAGGGCTAGCTTAACTCTGTTGGCCATCTTATCAAAGTCAGCTCCTCTGAAGTCCCATATTTTTGCCTTGGAATGGGATGATTTAGATGTAGTAGCCAAATTGAACCATACCATGTGATGGTCACTGGCCTCAGGTGACCTTCTACCTGAGATCTGTGATCCCTTCTTTGTTAGTCAGTACTAGATCTAGGATAGCCCTGTCTCTTGTGGGTTGCTGTACCAGTTGTTTGAGGCCCTCTCCTGCAGGGAATCCACTATGAGTCTAGTTCTGGCAGATGTTCCTGCTGGTATTGACCAATCTGTATCTGACATGTTGAAGTCTCCATTATCAGAACCTCCCTTTAGCTGTCATGTTTTGTATATCTTCTAACAGTAATGTGTCTATGTCCTCCCTCTGGTCTGGGGGCCTGTAGACAACCCCAGTTCTTATGGCTGTCCCATTTCCTGTTTCCAGGGTGACCCACAGTTCTTCTGGCTCCTTATGTATTCTGAATTTCTGTAGCTTTGATATTTTCATTAACATACAGGGCCTCTCCTCCCCCCCTTTTTGCACCTCGGTCTCTTCTGAACAATACATAGCCAGGTACTGAAGTCTCCCAAGTGTGGTTACTGGTAAACCACGTCTCACTAATTGCTACTATGTCCAGTTTAGCCTCTGACATTATTGCCTGCAGGTCTGGGATCTTATTTCCCAGGCTGTGAGCATTTGTGTACATGATTTTCCATTGGCCAGATTTTGGTGTGTTAGTTGTTGGGTGAAGTTTGGCATTACCCCTGTGCATCGTATGGGGAGACAAACCTTTTTTCTTACCTGGTGATGCAAATGAACGGCAAACACGCTGAATTCCTGTTTGACCACTAGCTGAGGGGGGAGGGGTGTTCTTCCCATTCGACGTATGGGGTGCTGCACCTCTCCCATTTGCTAGTTTAAATATTCTGCAAAGACGTCAAACTTCTGCCCCAATGCACTGACTCCTCTTTAGTCAGATGCAGTCCATCAAATTTAAAGAACTTTCGCTCCCAGAACTGTTGCCAGTTCCTACAAATCTGTGTCCTTTTCCTGGCACCAGTCCTTGAGCCACGTGTTTAGCTCCCCTATCTCCCTTCTCTGACCTTCCGTCCATCTGCTCCCTCTCCCAGACTGGCAGGATCTCAGAGAAGGAGATGCAGGATGAAATAGATGATGTTTGTCACCCAGCCTAGTCAGGTGTTCCTTGGTCTCCACAACTGACCGGCTGGCGAGATCATTAGTCCCTATGTGTACTAGGACATCAATGTTTTCTCCTGCTTTGTGAACAATTTAGCAATGCGGTCAGTGTCTCTCCATGCTGATGTACCTGGGAGACATCTGACCATCACCCTGGCTGGAGATGGTATCAACTCCCAAATCATGGAGTCTCCTATGATCGAAGTTTTTGGATTTCCTTGTGCTTGTTTAGTTTTAGTTCCTGATTTGGGTGAGTTTTGTTGTGCTAGCTCCTGTGCCGCAGTGTCCTGCTCTGCAGTGTCTTCTGCCTCTTTATTTGATTTCAGAGATAGAGGCATATACCTGTTTGTAGTGTTTATATGGTTTTTGGAGGCAATGTGATGGAGAGCAGAGAGTGATGGGGCACCTGATTTGCTCCTCCTAACCACCTGCCAACCTCCTGGACCAACTACCCTCTGCGGTTGAGGTTTTTCTGTTGGATGCTGGGGAAATGGTGGGTGGTTCTTATAATGTATTTCCTCTTCAATATGAAATTTGAGGCATGCAATCTCTGCCCATGCTGCCCGGAGCTGAGCCCTAAGATCTCCAAAGGCCAAGCATGTAGGACAGTGTCCTAAATCCTGTAAGACTGTCCTTCTGAAAATTGTTCCACAGTACCTGCAGTTAATGAAATCCATTCCAAATAAGTTGCTGGGTTTGTAACCTAGTCAGAGTAATTAGAAGGAAAAAAAAAAGGAAAAAATGCAAGTAATGGTTTAATTGTGCTTTGTTTAACTTGTTATAACAAGTTAAATTACTAGTGCCCCTGTAAATGAGATCACCTTGTGAGGCCCCACTGATCCACCCCTTCCTGCTCTGCCACAGGAAATGTCACAACTGTGGTACCCTATAAAAGGAGTGTAGTGTGGGTGGTTGGGATGGTGGGTGGCTGGGCCTTCCCCTGCCAAAAAGAAGAACCATGGACAAAGAACAAGGAGGTAAGAGCAGAAACAATCAGTCAACAACAAATGCAGTAACCCTGAAAGCTTATCCTAATGTTAGATAAAACGTAAAACCTGTAAAGCACCACCTGTAATAATTTCAGAGAAGATATACCCTGTAAGAAACACTTTGCTCCAGAGAAAAATAAAGCAGTAACAGAAGATATACCTTGCAAAAGACAATTTGAATCAGAAGATTACAGCAGTAATCTGTTAGCACACACCTGTGGGCACACCTTGTAATAATGCAGAAGAAGGTATACCAGCAACAACAATTTGAATCAGAGAAAAAATAAAGCAATTAAATGTTAGCAACAAACAGTAGCAATCCATGTGAGTAGAAAATAAAACCACCACCACACAGTAAATCTGCTTAGCCAAACTAAGTCTTAATCCTTCTCCCTTGCTCTGGTAAGTTTCTCTACTCTGCCTTTCAAGCAGTCTTAGAAGGAAAGAGCTCAGGTGAAGCTAGGTGCCTTGGCCAGCAAACCAAGTCTTCATTAAATCAAATCAGGTAAAAGATTAACAGATGTGCTTTCCAATTTAATCTGTTTTATTCTTTTTTTCCAGGCCACTGTGATGGAAAGGAAAGCACAGGATTTCCTGTAGGAACCATGGCCAGAAAATTTGTAAATCCATGATGAAAATGTACCATTTGGTTTTGGCTCGCTGACTATTGGATTGTCTCAGGAATAAGAATAAAATGAATTATAAACAATCTGTTGTTATTGTTAGTAAATTAAGAATACTTCACCCCAATGATTGTGTAAATATGAAAATAGTTTGATGAGTTAATTTAATTTAAAATAAAATCAGACTTTGTGGATGCTAGAAGTATTAAAAGTGTATCAAGAAATGTATTTTTAAGAAAAAAAAATTTGATCAAAATGTGAAGTTGTTATGGTACACACAGTTAAAATACAAAATTGATACATTACTAGTTCTTTCAATATTATAAATACATTTGCTCAAAAGTTATATGGGAAATAAAGTAATCTAAAATGATATGTGCTCTTGAAAGAAAATATGTTATAACAGTTGTAGCAATGTAACATAAACAATTATGTTAGTGAGGTATTTCATTTAGATTTTTTATATCATAAAGATTTGTTTTTGTATAAAATGCACAAAGCATATGAATCTAACAACATATGGCAAGTGAATTAATAATGTTTTATGAATAATTAATTAAAGTTGAAACCTATGATGTAATGTATGATGTCATGATAAATGAGTATAAAAAACCCAGACTGCACTGTGCACAGTGTGATGCTTGGCCAGGTGGTTATGATTGATGTATGATATTTGTAATATAAAAATATAGTACGACAGCTTGTGTTTATGGGTGCTTCCCCCCCCCCGTTTCAGAGAAGCTACAGGATATATTAATCTGAAACCATGATGTAATTAAAAGGCCAGAGAGACTTAATTAAGGGTCTCCTGTTTTTTCTGTCTTAATTAGAACTGACCTAGCTGCCACGTTATAGGACTCATAAAGTTTTATGACTCCTATAGGAAGAACATATTATACCACCATGGTGCTAAAAGTTATAAAACCCTTTGATATGCATAGGGAATAGGAACTGCTCAAGATCAAAGAGAAAATGTTTAATTAAGGAGTCATATTTAGGAAGTGGAATTGTTGCTGTTGTCACCTTATTTAATATACCTCCTGGTAGGACTTCCGTTTGTAATTTTTTTATATTCTAAAAGGAGGAGCTAGATGAGTCACAGAAGGGGCGTGGGAGAGACACAGTTTAAACTGAATACTGTGTCTGAACTTGTGGACATACCATCTTGGGACTCTAGACAGACACATCTGTCTGATACAACTATAGGCACTTAGTGGTAATACATTAGATAGAAAAAGTCGAAAGGTATAGTGATAGGAGTTTTTGTGATGTACTTTTCCTTGTTTTCTTTTAAGTGATTGTATGCTCTTTGATATATTGTTCTGTGTTTACATTTTTCACATTTTTATCATCTTTTAGTAAAGTACCTATTATTTGAAAGACTACCAGGGCATGTCTTCCAAGTTCTCTTTTTTGCATGTGACGTATAGACGGTTAAGTCTGACAATTGTTCAAGAGCTTAATGGTGTTACTAAACTGGGAAAATGTAAGAATATACCTATGGTCTTTTATAGAGTTTTAAGGGTTCATTTTGGATACCTGGTTAGGTGCCCTTAGGTGAAAGATATATTGCATCCCCTGAAGAGAACATTATCTGAGCCTGTACATTTGGGTATGCTAGCATAAGGTTCACAGTTTGAATCCCCCCAGAACCTGAGACTAAAGGTGATTCAGACCCACAAGCAGACAGGAGGGTTACCCTGTCTGTTACCTGTTCACATTACTGTGCTCAGAGGTCGGCACTGTGGGAGCACAGGGCCTGACCTGCTGAGTGCATTTGTGACAGATTTGGTTAGCAGTGGTGTGATAAAAATTGGTAACACAAGCTTTAACTGTTCAGTGTGTCAGCTTAATACTGTACAGCTCACTTGCAAAATAAGGCAGTGATTTATTTTTAAAAAAGGAAACAGAACTATATAATTTTGCTTACAGTCAAGTTCCTACAGTTTTATTTTTTTCTAAAGTGCAAGTTAGAGCAGCAGTAGTTAGGGAAGAAGATGGCTTCCAACTACAGTGGGTACACTGCACACTACTTGAGGCAGTTGTGCCAGGACAGAGGAGTCCTGCACAAGTTGAGAGCCACCAAGCAGAACCTCGTGGATGCCCTGATGGCAGCAGATTCCCAGAGCATTGCATCATAGATTGTGACTATAAAGAATCAAACCTTGGGAGTGGAGGGGCAAGCAGCCAGTGCAGTCTCCAGATCTGGTGAGAAGAGCAGTAGGACCAGTGCAAGCAAAGGACCACAGCAGCAGGGGAAGGTCACCAGCATTCTGGAGCCAGAAACAATCAGGCTGCAGATGGAGTTGCGCAGAATGGAGCTGGAGTTCCAGAGGGAGGCTGAATGAGAACGGTGAGAGGCGGATTGAGAACGGCGAGAAGGGTAGTGAAAGAAATGAGCCACAGAGGAGAACAGGGAGTGAGAACAGCCAGAGGTTGACCAGGAACTGTGGGAGGCTGACTGTGAAGAGCATGAGCACCAGAGGTGACATGAACTGGAGAAGCTACAACTCCAACCACCAGCACCAGAGCCGGTAAGAGACTTGGGTTTAACTGGAACTACAGGACTGGTTTACAAATTAAATTCCAAATGTTTTTTTTTTAACTCTCTTTTACTTTGATCACAGTCCCAGGAGCCTCTCTCAGGCATCCAACCTTGCTCCTGTCCTGCCTGAAGTCTTCTCCAACTGTACCTTCCTCTCCTCACCATGTCTCACAGCTGGCTCCCCCAGCTTAACCCCTCCTGGGTGGGGCCACCCCTCCTACCTTGGTGGCTCTCATATATAGACTTCAGCTGCAGATGTGGGCCCAGGGCAGAGGATCTGCAAAGGTTGGCAGAGCCGAACACGGTCGTGGGCATGGGGGATTGGTGCTGTCGCCTACCACTGGAGTCAGGTTTTTCCATTTTCTCCCTGCTCCCCCCTCCCTTGCATGGGCACCCCTGACGTCAAGCACACGGCAACCCTCCGATGTCAGCCATGCTAATTTGTGCTGTCTGCACACTGCACTGCCCCCAATATCCACTGGGAGCCACTGGTGCACTGAACAAACCCTAACTCACCCCCCTGGGAGAGGAGAGGAGAGCTGTCCATCGGACGATCAATCTTCCTCCTCCCCTGCCGACCCCTGTCGACCCAGACTCATTCCCAAACCCAGGTCGCAGGTGTGGTGAGAAGTGTGGTGTCCAGCACCTCAACCCTCAGTGCCACCAGGCTGGCCTTAAATTCCAAATTGATAGCTGAATTTAAAGAGGGGGAGGATAAGGATACCTTTTTAAATTCCTTTGAAAAAGTTTGTATTCAGGCAAATATTTCTAGAGGGTCCTGGAGCTTCCAGCATCCCCACTACTTACTGGGAAAGCTCATGATGCATTGGGTCAAATGGACAATGAGGACAGTAATGATTACAGCAAACTTAAAGCTGCACTTTTAAAAATGCTTGATTTAACGCAGAACCATACAGAGTTAAATTCTGTAAGCTCAGGAGAAGCTCTAACATGAGATATGAGGAGCTAGCCATGAAATAACATCAATGTTTAAAACGTTGGTAATAGTAATAGTAAAAACGTTATTTTTTTTTTATATATACAGGAAAGCAAATCTTTAGGCTGGTTGACCTAGTTTACAAGAATTGTCCTGTTCCTTACAAATGACCTAAACATTAAAACAAGTGCTAAGCACAAAAGGGTACACATTTTTACAATAAATATATGTGGATTACTCCTCGAGGTTCAAAACTTTCTCCAGACATCCTATAATCGATTCAAACTATATGTTGATGGGAGGGAATTGAAGCAAACTCTGTAGATAAAATTTAAAATGCTATTTTTTTCAATCAGTTTTTTGGGGCTTGCCCAGTGGAGCTGAAAACCTGGCTGGAGGACGGAGATCCCAAAACAGTGCAAGAGGCTGCTGAACTCTTGGACTGCTATGCCAAGAGCAGACCTGCTCTGAGAGTGAATGGGGCAGGTGTGGCAGTGCAGAAAGAGAAAAGCACTCCTTCAGGACAGCTTAAACCCTCACTGCCTCCACTGAAACCAGTTAGCCCCAGGTTTCAGAGAAAATATTTCTCTGAGAAAAGAAATCAATCAATCAAAATCTTTATTTATTCAGGCGAACATCATTGAGCAAAGCTCATTTACAAGATGGACCTGCTTGGTCTTAACAATATAAGGTTATAGTTTTACACAAAAAACAAGGTACTGATTGAATACAAATACAAAGATTTATAAATGAAACAGGTATACAAATATTTACATATGTACAAGGCAATGTGACATTGGATCTTGGTTATACTAAAATGAAAGAAACAAACAGTACTGGAGGGATAAGCTAGGGTGATGGGACTTTGGGGATCATTTTGTACAGTAGGTTGGAGAAAACTAGAAAACAAAATAGGGGGCAGTGCAAAAAGGGTAGGGAAAGAGGGTTGTGAGAGGACTAGGCCTTATGGAAGCAATTGCATGATTCTGGGAAGAGACTAGTGTACAGCTTTTTGAAGGATGTTAATGGAATGAGGGTATCCAATTTCAAGGTCTTTTGAAGAGAATTCCAGATAAGTGCTAGGGATGCTAGAAATGAATGTTAGGTTTCTAAAGAAACTGGGCATATTGCCAGACAGTGTCCCAAAAGGATGAGCAATATGCAACATGGGGCTAAGAAAGAAGTGGATTGTTTGTGTGTCCCTGGAAGCATGCTGTGAACTTGAGGGAACACATGCACCCAGTCACAGTGAATGGTGTACAGACACAAGGGTTAAAAGACACAGGGGCATCCCTGACATTTGTATAAGGGGATATGGTAGAACCTGGTCAGCTTATACCCAATGAATTTGTAACTGTGCAAGGGTTCACTGGTGAGGAGATCACATTGCCACTTGCTTGTGTTCTCTTAGACTGGTGTAAAACTGGGGCAACTGTGCAACAGGTGGCTGTAGCCAAAACTTTAGCAGTTGAAGTCATCCTTGGCAACAATCTCAAACAGGGGATGGTGTGTGCCATTACCCATAGCCAAGTGGCAAGAGAAAATTTTAGTTCCCTGGACCCCACAGAAGTCATTGTGGAGGCTGGTTGTGAGGCTGGTTCCCCAGCCTGTGTCTTCTGATATGGAGATTAATGGAAAGGGGGTAGAAATTTCCCCAGTAGCAGTTAACCACACAGCTATGGAGGGTTACTCTGAAGAAGGAGGGGTGACCCATTGTCAGAGGGTTAGGGATGACAGTGATCCTGAGTGCCCTGACACTAGTGCTAGGGACCCTAGTTTAGAGACTGAGAGGGACCTGTCCCATGCCTTGGGAAGGTGTCAGGAGTTTACAGCTGCTCAGAAAAGTGACCCTAGTCTAGAGAAACTGAGGGCTTGGGCAGACTCTGACAGAGTACAGGAAGGTCACAGTAAACATAAGGTTTATTGGGAAAATGGACTGATGTATACTCAGGCTGTGAAGACAGAGGGAGGGAGGGAGGAAGGGAAGGAGAGGTGATAGGCAGGCAGCCTGTCATTCCCTAGGGATACTGTAAGCAGTCGCTCAAGACTGCACACAATATTCCCTTGTCTGGTCATCTGGAAATCCCATGCACTATGCAGCAGTTGGCCCAGAATTTCTAGTGGCCCAACTTCACCCAGCAGGTGAAGGAGTATTGCAGGTCTTGTCACTGGGGCCAAGAAATAGGGAAGGTGGGTAAGAAAACCCAAGCTGCCCTAATTCCATTGCCTATAGTGGAGGAGCCATTCCAGAGTGTGGGAATGGATATTGTGGGGCCTTTAAATATCCCCAACTCCTCCAGGAAGAGGTTCTTCCTGACTGTGAATGACTATGCCATCCGGTACCCAGAAGCAGTCGCCCTATCCTCACTGAGGACAGACAAAGTGGCAGATGCCTTACTTGGGATTTCTCCCATGTTGGGTTTCCAAAGGAGGTTATCACCGATCAAGGGGGTTCTTTCATGGTGGACCTGATGAAATGTTTATGGGAGAAGTGTGAGGTGATGTAGAGGCACACGACACCTTATCACCCACAAGCCAATGGGCTTGTGGAAAGATTTAACAGTATCCTGAAGTCAATGCTCCAAGTGTTTGCTGAACAGCATGGGAGGGGCTGGGAGAAATACCTTCCCCACCTGTTGTTTGCATACAGGGAGATGCCCCAAGAGTCGACAGGATTTTTCCCCCTTTGAGCTCTTATACAGACACCAGGTATGTGGGCCCCTAGACTTGATCTGGGAGGACTGGGTAAGCAAGCATGCCACCCAGGGCACTCCCATAGTGGATTACATCCTTAGGTTTAGGGAAAGGCTGAAGGAGCTGATGGGGACAGCCCAGAGCAACCTGGCAGCTGCCCAACAGAAACAAAAAGTGTGGTACGACTGCAGAGCCAGAGCTCGCTCAAACACGGCGGGTTAGGAAGTCATGGTCCTTATTCTGGTCTGGAAAGTCAAGCTGCAGGTTGAGTGGGCAGGACCATACAAAGTAGTTAGGAAGGTAAATGACGTGAACTATATTATAGAGTTACCTGACAGAAGACAGACATAAAGAATGTACCATGCCATCATGATGAAGCCATATGCTAATAGGGCTGACATGGTGTTTGCAGTATGTAGTCCTGGGGAGGGGACAGATGAAGGAGACCCCCTTCTGGACTTGCTGGAAGAAAGCAAGTGGGAGTCCTCTGTGGAGGCAGTTAAATTGTCACCCCAGCTGGCCCCGGACAAGATCCAGGAAGTAAGGGAGATTTTAGCGGACTTTGCCCCACTGTTTAGCACCAAGCCTGGACCCCCTTAGCAGTGCGCGATGTGGAGACAGAGACACAGATGCCCATACAGAGGACAGCATATCGGGTGTCAGAGGCTGTCCAAAAGGACATTAGGAGGAAGGTGGAGGAAATGCTGGATTTAGGTGTAATTCAGAGATCCCACAGCCCCTGGACATCACCTGTAGTCCTTGTGCCCAAGCCAGATGGCTCTACTCACTTCTTTGTAGACTATCATGTACTGAATTCAGTCACAAAGTCAAATGCCCACCCGATGCCCCAGATAGATGAACTCCTGGACAAGTTGGGAGGGAAAATCTACCTTACGACTATTGACCTGACAAAGGGGTATTGGCAGGTAGAGTTATCTGACAGAGCTAGGGAGAAGTCGGCCTTCATCACTCCAATAGGCTTATTTGAATTTAAAGTAATGCCTTTCAGAATGAAGAATGCCCTGGCCACTTTCAAAGGTTAGGGAACCAGGTGTTAAATGGTGCTGAGGAGTACGTCGTGGCGTATGTGGATGACATTGCCATCTTTAGTGCCAGCTGGGAGTAATGCCTGTCCCACCTTTGGGAAGTGCTGGGCAGGATACAGAGGGCCGGGCTGACTGTCAAAGCTGAGAAGTGCCAGGTGGCCATGGCTGAAGTGGCATACCTCGGGCATGTTGTAGGCTGGGGACATTTCTGTCCTGATCAAGGCATGGCTCAGACCAGAGATGCAGAAGCAGGTCAGGAGTTTTTTAGGGACAGCAGGGTACTATAGGAAATCTGTACCCAATTACAGTGCCCTGGCTGCTCCCCTATCTGACCTGGTAAAGAAAAAGGTGCCTAAGAAAATTACCTGAGAACCAGTCGGTGAAAAAGCCTTTACCAGACTGAAGGAGGCACTGTGCAGTGCTCATGTATTGACAAATCCTGACTATAGCAGACCCTTTATAGTCCAGACTGACGCCTCAGATGGGGGCATTGGGGCAGTACTGAGTCAGACATCCAACAAAGGGAAATATCACCCTGTAGTGTACCTGAGTAAAAAGTTACTTCCCAGGGAGCAGGCTTACTCTACTGTGGAAAAAGAGTTACTTGTCATAGTGTGGGCCCTAAAGAAGTTAGAGCCATACTTATATGGTCAGCATTTTGAGGTACAAACTGACCACAACCCCCTGGTTTGGCTGACTCAAATGGGAAAAACTAATGGTAGACTATTAAAATGTAGTCTTGCCTTGCAAGGGTATGACATGACGATCTTACATTGGGCTGGAGTGACCAGTCAGAACACAGATGGCTTATCGCTTCTATATGAGGAGTGAACTGATTTGGGAAGCTCATTCCATGCAAGGGATAGAGCCCCCAAATTCAGTCTAGGTGGGGAGGATTGTGGCGCTTGGCCAGCTGGTTATGATTGCTGTATGATATTTGTAATATGAAAATATAGTAAGACAGCCTGTGTTTATGGGTGCCCCCAGGTTTCAGATAAGCTACAAGATATGTTAACCAGAAACCAGGAGATAATTAAAAGACCAACGAAACTTAATTAAGGGTCTCTTGTTTTTCTGTCTTAATTAGAACTGACCCAGGCTATAGCGCTCGAAAAGTTTAATGATTCCTATAGAAAGTACATGTTATACCACCATGGTGCTAAAAGTTATAAAACCCTTTGATATGCATTGGGAATAGGAACTGCTCAAGATCAAAGAGAAAATGTTTAATAAAGGAGTCATATTTAGGAAGTGGATTTTTTGCTGATGTCACCTTATTTAATATATCTCCTGATAGGACATCCTGTTTGTAATTTTTTTATATTCTCAAAGGAGGAGGAGCTAGATGGCTCACAGAAGAGGTGTAGAGAGACACAGTTTAAACTGAATACTGTGTCTGAACTTGTGGACATACCATCTTGGGACTCTAGACAGACACAGCTGTCTGATATAATTATAGGCACTTAGTGGTAACACATTAGATAGAAAAAGTCTAAAGGTATCGTGGTAGGAGTTTTATGTTGTACTTTTCCTTATTTTCTTTTAAGTGATTGTATGCTCTTTGATATATTGTTCTGTGTTTACATTTTTCACATTTTTATCATCTTTTAGTAAAGTACCTATTATTTGAAAGACTACCTGGGCGTGTCTTCCAAGTTCTCTTTTTTGCATGTGACATATAGATGGTTAAGTCTGACAATTGTTCAAGAGCTTAATGGTGTTACTAAACTGGGAAAAGGTAAGAATATACCTAAGGTCTTTTATAGAGTTTTAAGGGCTTATTTTGGATACCTGGTTAGGTGCTCTTAGGCAAAAGATATATTGCAACCCTCAAAGTGAATTTTATCTGAGCCTGTACATTTGGGTACGCTAGCATAAGGTTCACAGTTTGAATCCCCCCAGAACTTGAGACTAAAGGTAATTCGGACCCACAACCAGACAGGAGGGTTACCCTGTCTGTTACCTGTTCACATTACTGCGCTCGGAGGTTGGCACTGTGGGAGCAGAGGGCCTGACCTGCTGAGTGCATTTGTGACACACAGTACTCCCTAAGGAAACTTGAATAAGTGAAGCGCAGGAGTTACCAGTTGTATCACTGTGGCTGTGAATAGCAACATTAAAGGTATTGAAACCTTTGAACTTGAAAAGTCTGGATTTGACTTTTTTTCCTGAGGGACTGATTCAAGAAAAGTTTTTTGTTCTTAAGTGGTATGCTAAGCTACTTGATTTTTAGAGGTCCTGGGAGGACCCTTGGCAGACTTGTTTAATAGAAGAAGAAGAAGAAGAAGAATCAGCATTTATATAGTGCTTTTCATACACAATGTATCCCAAAGCACTTTACAAGCAATGCTAGACTGGTAGTGAAGTGACTGAATGTGTGGTGGCAGCCATATCGCACATCATCACCCACACACAGCCTGGATAATTGCATGAACTGATTTATGGGAAGGGGAATGTTGGCCAGGACACCGGGAATGTTCCCTACTCTTTGCGAAGAGTGCCCTGGACTCTTTTACTATCACCTGGACACTCACCGGGACAGCACCAGGATGGGCAGAAGGGACTTTGGTTTAACGTCTCATATGAAGGAGGGCACACCCCAGCAGTACAGCACCCCCAATGCTGCACTCGGATGCCAGCGATTTTTAGGTGCAAGTCCAATCCCAGTGTGGGACGAGAACCCATGACCTTCTGGTCCAGAGGCAGATGTACTACCAACTGATCCACGCTGACACCAATCTCTAGGCACATAGTGTGTAGTACAGGTTGGTGACTGGCTCATGAGGTTCCCCTTCACAAGAGTGGATCCAAGGACGAACCGGGGACCTATAGGCCAGTAAGCCTAATGTCCATAGTGGGGAAGCTAATGGAGATCATCCTAAAGGAGAGGCTAGTGGCACTATTGGAGGTCAATTGGGTGCAGGACAGGAGGCAACATGGCTTCATCAAGAGCAAATCATGCCAGACCAACCTAGTGAAATACCATGACTGGGTGACTAGGCAAATTGATGGGGGCCATGCAGAGGATGTCCTGTACCTCGACTTCAGTAAAGCCTTTGATTCAGTACCACATGGGAGACTTGGTAGTAAACTATGGGGCACAGGAGCGGGAGCAAAATTGGTGAGGTGGGTGGATAACTGGCAACAGGATAGGCAGCAGAGGGTGGTGGTATGAGGGGAATTCTCATCCCCTAAGCCTATGACAAGTGAGGTTCCACAGGGGTCGATGATGGGGACAGTACTGTTTGGCATATTTATTTCAGACATCTCAGAGGGCATCAGCAGCAAGATCAGTCTATTTGCAGATGACACCAAGATGGGGGTGGTGGGGGACGACCTGATGACTGGGGGGGGTGGCGGCTATAGGAGGATCTGACAAGGCTTGAGGCATGGTCTGATAACTGGCAACTCAGCTTCAATGCAAAAAAGTGCAAGGTACTGAACATCGGAACAAAGAATCTGAGGAGAAGCTACCATTTGGGGGGTATGGCTAGAAGTAACAGAGGAAGAGAAGTATCTGGGGCTGCTCATCATGGGAGCAATGAATAATTCCACACAATGCAGGAGAGCAGCAACAATGGCCAACAAAATGCTGGGATGCATTGCAAGGGGCATAATGTCGAGAAGAACGGAGGTAATTCTACCATTATACAGATTGTTGGTTAGACCCCACCTGAAGTACTGCATGAAGTACTGGCACCCGTACTGACAGAAGGACATTAGGCTGCTGGCAGGGGTGCAACATAGGGTAACAAAAATGATTCAGGGTTTGGGGGAATTGCCATATGAGGTCAGACTGAGTGAGTTAAAAATGTACTCACTGGAGGAACAGAGGGACAGGGGGTATATGATTGAGACCTTCAAATACATGAAGGGGATACTCAGGACAGACACAGAGTGTCTATTCAGGAGGAGGGTGAGGAGAGATGCTAGGGGACATGACATGAGATTGGAGGGGAGAGATTCAGGAGGGAGGTGAGGAGCCATTTCTTTACGGAAAGGGTGGTGGCAGACTGGAATGCACTACCTGTAGAGGTGGTGGCATGTAAAACAGTAGAATGCTTCAACAAGGGGTGGGACATGGCAAAGGGGAGGGTAATGGGGTGGAAGGGGAGGGACAGCTGCTGGATAGGGAAGCTAGTTGCAAACTCAAGCAGACTTGATAGATCAGAAGGCCTTTTTCTGCTGGCAATTTTCGAATGTTCATAAATCCAAAGGATGGCTAACAAGAGTGAGGTATTGCTTATCGGGGACTTCAATCTACCAGATGTGTATTGGAGTCTCCCTATATCAGCAACAGTTAGAATTAAGGAAATTCTAGACTCCCTGCAGGGGGCATTTCTCAGGCAACTAGTAAAAGAACCCACTCATGAGGAGGCGATACTGGGCCTGGTACTATCAAACAGGGACAGTGTCAATGACACAGTGTGAAGCCACCTGGAGACCAGTGACAATTGTATGGTGTGGTTCAGCATAAGGACAGAGCCAGAATCTAACCACACTAAGATGAGGGTACTGGACTTCAGGAGGGACAATTTAAAAAAAATAGGAGCATGCCTCAGGGAAGCCCTAACAGAATTAAGGAAAATGGGTGGAGAAGAGATAAAATGGGCAGAAATAAAGAAGACAATTTAGAAGGCAACTAACCTCTGTGTCAGGCAGCTTAAAAAGAGCAAGTGTAAAAAGAGACTGCTATGGTACTCTAAGGAAGTAGCATAGAAGATTAAGGAAAAGAAGCAGGCATTCAAAACTAGGGGTGTGCAAGTAACGAATATTAAATCTCAAATACCACAAATAATTTGGTTATTCAAGAGCCAAATATCGCAGCTATTCAGCAATATTTGGAATTCGGCATTCCCGGGGGATTTCCAGATCTCGCAGGAATTGCTGGCCAATCGCTGAGTGTTTGCCAAAGCTAAATCACATGACAGTTCAACATTGCTGAGTGGTGGAGAAAGACCATAGTGTAGAGTGGAGAGTGGAGAGTGTTCTGTGTCAGTGGAGACTAGGCGTTGCAAAAAGTAATATTTTCATCACAAAACCTTTAGTTTTGTTCTGTACCGTGTTTCTTTAGTGCCTAGTAGTAGTGGGAGCACTGTGAGGGTTTTTTCCTGGATACATCATATAATGTAGAGATTTGTTTTTTGCTAGGAGCTGCAGAGAGAATCTAGTATACTTTTGTTTCTTAGATACTGTACATACATATTGTTGGCAGATAAGGGCCTTGTGGCCCATCCAGTCTGCCCTATGCCTCTTTCTAATGCTTAAGATACACTAGATGTTACAAGCCCCCCCTTCACCCTAGATTGATCATTCCCATGTGCCTATTCCATGCATTCTTGAATCCCTGAACTGTGGCCACACTCACCACGTCCTGGGAGAGACTGTTCCATCTCTCCACCAACTTTTCAGTGAAGCAGAATTTCCTCAAGTTCCCTCTAAGTTCCCCCTTTTAGTTTCATGCTGAGCCCGCTTGTTCTGCTATTTCTTTTCATGTGAATGATGCTCCCCTCTGGTACCCTGTTGATCCCCTTTAGATATTTGAAGGTCTCTATCATGTCCCCTCTCCCTCTCCTTTCCTACAGGCAGTGCTTATTTAGAGCTGAGTCTCTCCTCATACGACTTATGCTGCATCCCCGACACCATTTTTGTTGCCCTCCTCTGTACTGTCTCCATCCTGACTATGTCTTTTTGGAGATAGAACCTCCAGAACTGAACACAGTGCTCCAGATGAGGCCTTACTAGGGAGTTGTACAATGGTACCAACACTTCCTTCCTTCCTTCTACTTGTTATTCCCCTTCCTATGCACCCTAGCATTCTGTTAGCCTTTCCAACTGCTTTGTCACACTGTTTGGCCACTTTAAGGCTGTCATCTATGACTACCCCAAGATCCCTTTCCTCTGTGGTGGCCTCCAGTGTTACCCCATCTAGTTCATACTCAGCCCTAGGAATCTCCCTACCTAGGTGCATAATCTTGCACTTTTTTACGTTGAAACCCAACTGCCATTCCTTGGACCAGTTTTCTAGCCTCTTCAGATCCCTCCTCATTTTTTCAATATCTTCCTGTGTGTCTACCCTACTACATAGCTCTGTACAATCTGCAAACAGGCTAACCCACCCTTTTAGACCCTCTGCAATATCACTTATGAAGACATTGAAGAGCACTGGTCCCAGTACTGATCCCTGGGGTATGCCACTTGTTACCCATCCCTCCTGTGAGCTAACTCCATTTACCACCACTCTTTGTGTTCCGTTACTCAATCAGTTTCTAACCCATGTGATCACCTCTGTCCCCACTCCCAGATTTGCTAGCCTGTGGATTAGTCTTCTGTGTGGGACTGTGTTGAAGACGTTCCTGAAGTCCAGATAGGCCACATATACCGCTGTGCCCTGGTATATTTCCTTTGTCACCCACTCAAAGAAATCAATCAAGTTGGTCTGATGTGACCTCCCTGCCGTGAATCCATGTTGCCTTGGGACCAGCAGCCCCCTTGTCTCTAAGTAGTCCACCAGCCTTTTCTGAAGTAAGGTTTCCATCATTTTACCTACTATAGAGGTCAAACTGACTGGGCAGTAGTTTCCTACCTCCTACTTGTTACAGCTTTTGTGCAGGGGTATCACTTGTGCCCTCCTCCAGTCCTCCGGAGCCACGCCTGTTTCTAGTGATTTACTGAACAGCTTAGCCAGAGGTGTAGCCAGTTCCTCCTGGAGCTCATTTAGGATCCTCGGGTGTGTCCCATTGGGCCCTATAGCTTTATCCACCCTAAGCTGTTCTAGTGCTCTTTTTACTCTGTCCTCTGAAAAAGGTCTAATGTCCACCCCTTCTCCCTGTTTGCCCTTCTCTATTAATGGGTGACCATCCCCGTTGTCTTCTGTGAATCCAGAGCATAAGTATTTGTTGAGGACAGTCACCTTGTCAATGTCTTTCTCCACTACCCTGCCTCCCTCTTCCCTAAGTCTCACAATCCCTCCCCCTGTCTTTCTTCTCTTGCTAATATACCTAAAGAATGCCTTCCCTACTTCCTTCACCGATTTAGCTAGCTTTTCCTTGGTTTTACCCTTGCTGCCCTTACTGCCTTGTTTGCTTCCTTTCATTTTTCCAAGTATTTGTGCCTGTCATCCTTGCTTTGTGTTGCCTTGTACCTCAGAAATGCCATCTTTTTTCCTCTTACTAGCTCTGCTACTCCCCTCAAGTACCACAGTGGTTTCTTTTTTCTTTTGCTCTTGCTGCAGGGCCTGGTGCAATGGTTTGCTACCAGGTGCAGGGCTTCCCTTATGTTATCCCACTGTTCCACTACTCCCCTTATGTCATTGTATCTCTGCATAGCCTTTCTGAATTCGTCCTTCATCTTACCGAAGTCTGTTCTCCTGAAATCTAGGATTCTAGTCCTTTTGTGGCTAACCTCCTGTGACTTCCTTATGGTGAGCACCATGGCTTGATGGTCACTAGTCCCTAGGCACTCCCCCACTGTGACTTCCCTTACCCTGTCCCTATTGCATAGGACAAGATCCAGAATTGCATTCTCCTTTGTAGGCTCCATCACTAGCTGTGTGAGACCAGCCCCTTGCAAGGATTGCAAGAATCTCTTACTCCTGGCTGAGGTTGCCACCAGGATGCTGCAATCTACATCTTGCAAGTTAAAGTCACCCATCAGCAACAATTCATCCTTTGTCGCCATGTTCTCTATAGTTTGCAGCAGTTCTCTGTCTATATCCTCTGCCTCTCCTGGAGGCCTGTATATCACTCCCGTTCTAAGTACTGTTCCCCTCCCCACCTCCAGGGTTACAAACAATGCCTCTGCTTTTCCATCCTTGTCTTGTGGGACTGTTGCTTTTATTCTTTCCCTGACATACAATACCACCCCTCCCCCCCTTCTTGCCTTCCCTTTCCCATCTGTGCAGTGTGTACCCTGGAATGGATAGCTCCCTGGCATGGTTGATATTGCACCATGACTCTGTGACTGCCATGATATCCAGGTCCTTGGAGGCCATTAATGCCACAAGTTCTGGGATTTTGTTACCCAGACTGAAGGCATTGGTGCACATAGCCTTCTAATCACGGCTCTCCCCCTCTCCTATAACTCCAGTACCATCCCCCCATTCTATGTTTGCCCTTCCTGTACTTTACATGAGGTCCCTCCTTTTTTACCTATGGACACTCCTTGCTCATGGTCATGCCTGTTTCCTTTAGTTTGATGTTGGGTGGTTCCCTTCCATTCGCTGATCTCCTTTCCTTTGTATCTTTCTACTGCATCCTCATTTAGGTCTTCTTCTCTGTGCTGGAGACCTCCCAGTTTAAACCCTCCATGAAGACCTACAATTTCTGCCTTAGCGCTCTTGTTCCTTCTCCAGTGATATGCAGACCATCATGCTTGAACAGCTTCTTGTCCCAGAAGGTCCCCCCAGTCTGAAATGTAGTGCATCCCATTGTCTGTACACCAATCCTGGAGCCACCGGTTGAATTCCCTGATCTCTTCATTCCTGATCTTGTCCTCACTTCTGCTCTTCCTCCAAACTGGCAACACCTCCGAGAAGACCAGGTGTGTTGTGTGCTCCTTTAGGCTCTCCCCTAGGGTCTTCATGTCTGCCTTAGCTTCTTCCACAGTCCTATTTGCTATGTCATTTGTCCCAAGGTGGACAATGATCCCCACAAAATCCTGATCTTTCTCACCAGCTATCTTACTTTGTCCTTAGCTCTTCTTGCAGATGCTCCTGGCATGCATTTCACCATGGTTTCAGCTCCCTTTGCACTGATGGACTGTGCCACCACTCCTCACAACATAGAGTCTCCCATGACCAGAATCCTCCTGTTGCTCTGTGTATTCTTATTCTCCTTCCTTGTACCTCCTTCCTGTTTTCTTGAATCAGGTTTGTACTGCTCAATTCTCCCTTCTTCCCCACCTGGCTTCTGTCCCTTGGCTAGGGGGTCAAAACGATTCTGTGTGTGGATAGCGTGTGACTGGCAGTATCCCATTTTAGCTCAAGGTGCACCATTGCTCCCTCCCACCACCCTCCATCCCCCAAGACCCATATGCCTTTGCGGGAGTGCATGGGTAAGTGGGGACAGTGAGCATCCCCAATCCAGTCTCCTTTGCAGCCCTGTGATCTCTTTTCTTGCCTGCCATAACTTCCTCCATAGTACCACAACTGTTCTGCTGAAGGGGCATCCAAGTCTCCAGAGTGTCTGCCTTGCTTTCAGCCCTCTGCAGCTCTGGCAGATCTGGATGTCCATGTCTATTTTCATCCCGAACTGTAGGTGTCACTGTTTCTTTCTCACTTCACTGAGTCTTCTCTGTCCTCTCTTCCTGTTCTCACTGGTGTCTTCTCTTGGGAGCCCTGCAGGAAGTTCCATTCAACTTATATAAATGTAGAAAGACCGTGGGTAGTTGAGAGGGTATGTAGTATTATTACCACCCTTTAGCAGTAGCTGTTAGCAGTTAAGTGTTGGGGGAGATTTAGCTGATTCCCCTGTTCCTCTCCAAAATGAGGTACTCTTTAAAGCAAATGCTAGCTCCCCTCACCAAAATGAGGTGCTTCTAAAATTAAATGCTAGCTCCTTTTCAGTTGCTAGCTGTTGTTTCTAAAAGCTGAAACATAAGTAAATACTAGCTCCCTTTCAGCTGCTAGCTGCTGCTTCTAAAAGCTGAAGCAAAATGTTTCAAGGGCTGATAGTGATGTGTGGCTTTTTGTATTTTCCCCAGTGACATTGTCTGATTTATTCTGCTAGGAGGAGCTGCAGAGAGACTTAAGTTGCATTTTATCTCCTTAATTACAGTAGTTCTAATTTCTACCTTGACTGCTGTACTGTACTGATTTAAAAAAAAAAAGTGGTTAATTTGGTGGTGTAAATAATGAGTATTTCTCGGAGGGGGGGGCTCAGGTTTCACAAAACCCAGCAGTAGCCTAGCCAGAAATCTCAGAACACAGCTGACTGCACTTCCACCCCACACGGTTTAGGGCTAGGTAGCCAGTTGAAGCTTGCAGTGTGCATACACCCTTGCCTGTCCTGCATGCGTGCTGCTTGCAGTAATTTTTCTGTGTGAAAATAAAGTAGAACTGATCCTTGCAAACATTTTTATTTAATGAAATACAGCAGAACTTGTGTGCATTTACAAATAAAAAGTGAATTGCAGTAGTTCTGCTGTAGAAATCTCTGTAAGAAATATTTCTGGTGTAGTCTGAGGTTGGGTTACGGTTTCACTAATGTCAGTAGCCACCAGTAATCTTGGAGGCAGTCGGCTGACTGCACTCCCACCCCTCACAGTTTAGGACTAGGGAACAAGTCATCGCTTGCAGTGTGTGCACACCCTCACCTGCCCTGTGTGTGTGCAGTGTGCAGTAATTATTGTGTGCAAAAATAAAGCAGTACTGCTGCTTGCAACCTTTTTTTATACTGAAATACAGCAGACCTTGTGTGCATTTACATATAAAAAAATTGAATTGCAGTAGTTCTGCCATAGAAATTTCTGTAAGAAATATGTGTGGTGTAATCTGAGGTTGTGCTGGGATTTCACCAAAGTCAGTAGCTGCTAGCAGTGTCAGAGGGCAGTCAGCTGTTTGCACTTCCACCCCTACCCCCACAGTTTAGGGCTAGGTAGTGAGTCGATGCTTGAAGTGTGTGCACACCCTTGCCTGCACTGCATGCGTGCTGCTTGCAGTAATTTGTCTGTGTGAAACTAAAGTGTTACTGCTGCTTGCTACCACTTTTTTGTACTGAAATACAGCAGAACTTGTGTGCATTTACATATAAAAAAATTGAATTGCAGTAGTTCTGCCATAGAAATCTCTATAAGAAATATTTGTGGTGTAATCTGATGTTGGGCTGGGGTTTCATGAAAGTCAGTAGCTGCCAGCAGTCTCAGAGGGCAGTTGGCTGACTTCACTCCCATCCCCCATGGTTTAGGGCTATTTAGCAAGTCGACGCTTGCAGTGTGCACACACCCAGATCTAGCCTGTGCGTGTGCTGCTTGCAGTAATTTTTCTGTGTGAAAATAAAGCAGTACTGTTGCTTGCAACCATTTTTTTGTACTGAAATACAGCAGAACTTGTGTGCATTTACAAATAAAAAAGAAATTAATTGCAGTAGTTCTGCGATAGAATTCTCTGTAAGAAATATTTGTGGTGTAATCTGAGATTGCTGGGGTTTCACAAAAGTCAGTAGCCTCCAGCAATCTTTTAGGGCAGTTGACTGACTGCACTTCTACCCCCCATGGTTTAGGGTTAGGTAGTGAGTCTTAACTTGCAGTGTGTGCACCCCCTCACCTGCCCTGCTTGTGTGCTGCTTGCAGTCATTTTTCTGTGTGAAAATAAAGTAGTACTGCAGCAGGTGCTACTTGCAATACTTTTTCTGTGGTAAAATAAAACAGTACTGCAGCAGGTGCTGCTTACAATCATTTTTCTGTGCTAAAATAAAGCAGTACTGTACCAGGTGCTGCTTGCAATCATTTTTTGGTGCTAACATAAAGCAGAACTTTTGTACATTTACGAAGTATTAAATACTTGAGAGTGTTTAGAACTTGTTGACATAGACAAAGACAATGACAGATCCAGGTGGAAAAAATGTACTTGGTCCAGCCCAAGCAAATCTACAATGGAGGAACAGATTGGTGATGTTGAACCTGAATGTGAGTAATGGTCAGCCTGTCTTCTATGCCCAAAATTATTCTTTACCCCCTTCCAAGCCTATGTCCTCCAGCAACAGTAGTACTGTGGCTGGCACAGGACAAAGTGATACAAGAAGCACAAGCAGAAGGACATTGTTCTTCACTCCCACCACAACTACCAATGTGTCCCCATCTCTCACCAGTACCTTCACAATTCTCACCACAACCACCAATGTTTCCCCCCATCTCTTACTAGTACCATAACATCTGTCATTACCACCACATTCCTCTTTCACAACAGTGGACAGCATGACTACTACAGTCAGTTCTGCAACTATGACTGTCACTCCAGCCACTACTGATGCTATGAACCCTGCCACCACCGCCACTATTGTACCACTATCACCACAGTCTGGTATCCCCTGCCATGGTGCATATTACCAGTATGACCACTTCAGTTGATACAGTTATGCCTCCTGCTTCTCAGTAATCCTGAAAACATTGCAGAGGATGGCCTTTCATCTGGTTCTGAGTATTTCCCCCTCCACATGATGAATTGCCCAGTGATATGTTATCTTCTTCATAAGAGGCACATGTGAGTGACTGTTAAGTTGAGGCAGAGTATGCTATGTACCTTGAGGGCAGAAAAAAAAGGTGACTGACAAAACAGCCTCTAGGTGTAGCTCTACTAGCAAGGGTAGTAGAAGTAGCAGAAAGGGTAATGGTCCCCCTCCCTCTAAGAAGACCAAACAAGCAACATTAATGTTTCTTTGGTAGGCTCTGTCACAGCCTAAAGGACAACCAAGTGATGGCAGTACTGGCATAGCACCATCAGGGGCAGTGATTACAGGGCAAGAACATCAGGACAAGACAGGCACATCTGTTGAAAAAACATCTAGGGGATGTGGTGCTAGCAGAATCATTAGTAACTGCAGTGTTAAAAGTGTTGTGTGGCTGCATTTCACTGTGTTAAAGGAGGACACAAGGAAGGCAGTCTGTTCTTTTTGCAACGCCACTATAAGCTGATGGAAATTACTCTCTAACTTAACCACAACATCATTACAGAACCACTTGAAGCTTAAGCACCCTCAAGCGTATTGAAGCTCATCTGGGTTTGGATCCAGACTCTTGGTTTCACCAAAACTAAACCTCTCCAGTGGACAGGCATGTACAGTTGGCAGTGGTGGTGGTGGTACCAATGACAGATCTGATTTAGAGCAATCCAGTGGTTATGGCACTCCTTCCCCCTCACCAACACAGAGTCTGGCCTCTACTCTGGTGGTCATTTCTGACTCCACTGATACTACAAGGCAGGGACAGTTATCAGCATTTCACACACCACTGTTGTTGAAGCGGTCCACATTAATGTCTCCCATGGCACTTCCAATAATGGATGCTCTGCATGCATGGACAAAGTATCAAGACTCACATCTCACAGCACAGCAAATCACACAGCTGATTGCTGAGATGATGGTGTTGGATCTCTAGCCTATGTCAGTTGTGGAAGATACTGGCTTCCAATTGCTTCTCAACTATTTGCAGCCACATTATCAGATCCTAACTTGTACTACATGTTCTTGAACTATATTGTCATGACTGTATGATGGCATACGATCTGCTGTTACTGCTCTGCTTGCAGAGGATGTTGGTGGTGTTTTTCACTGCACATCAGATATCTGGACTACTGATAACTCCTTGCATGCCTATCTTTCCTTAACTACACTCCAGTGTTTGCAACACCCTGCTACTGCTGTTTCCAATGCCTCACCTTGTGGTTCACCCTTGCCCCCCCCACCACACAATTTGGTAGTCTCATTAGGTCAGCTTTTTATGTTCCTGCAAGACATGTTGTAGTCTTGGACTGGTGTTAACATCAATCTAAAAGTTGGCTTTTTTGTTACTGATAATGGTACATGGTAAAAGCCATCAATGATTGCCATTTTGTGAGTGTTTGTTGCTTTCCACACACACTAAATTTAGTGGTGACTCATGCACTGTGTAGCAGTAGTAGGACCAACAACATATTATCCACAACCCGTTCCATCTGCAGCCATTTCCATCACTCTGAAAAAGCCACTAACAAATCATGAGAAGTTCAGGAATGCTTTGGTCTGCCCCAGCATTGTGTAATGCAAGATGTTAGCACTCAGAGGAATTCTTCATACCTGATGCTTTCATGACTCTTGGAGCTAAAGCGGGCACTACATGAAATGTCTATGGAGGCAGACATTGGAGTTCTTCTCCATCATGATTGGTTAGTTCTTGAGGGTATGGTGAAGGTTCTCACGCCATTTGAGAGGAGTACACATGATCTAAGTGCTTCCACAGCCTCACTAAGTCAGGTTATCCCAGATGTGCATATTCTCAAAAGATCATTAAAATGGTTTTTGACTGACAACACACTCAGTACACAAGAGGTCACTGACCTTGTTAATTATCTCAATGCAGAACTTGATGTAAGGTTTGCCACAGTCATGGATATCTGCCATCACGTGTTTGCTACCATGTTGGATCCTAGATTCAAATGTAAGATCCTTCATATAGACATGGACACCCACAGAGTGACTCAATTTAGGCAACAGCTCAGTGAAGTGTTAAATAGTGCCATGCAGGCAGTCAGACACTCAGAAGGGGAGGAACATGCTCTAGTTCAGGTTATGGAGGGAGATAGACAGGCATGTGGTGGTTTAGAATTGGATGATACTAGTGAAGATGGAGAATGACAGCATAGTGGCAGTGTAGAGGAGAGTGACTGGGCATGACTCAGCACATCACTGTGTCAAATGCAACACAAACGCTCACAGTCTCAGCCTCTCTCTTCAGAAAATTTAGTTAATGGCTACTTTTCAGAATCAGTTGAGCTTATTTGATGTTGCTCCACTGGGCTACTGGGTTCAAAAAACCAACTCCTCTCCTCACCTGGCACAACTTGCTTTAAAATACCTAAGCTTCCATCCTAAAAGTGTGCCATCTGAGAGGATGTTTAACACTGCTGGTGATGTTGTTGAGCCACATCTTTCCAAGCTGGACCCTCAACACATCGAACAGCTAGTGTTCCTTAAGCTAAACTTACCAGTAATTGGCTAGAAATAGGATCTGCCCACAAAACACTGGTGCTACAGTACAGCTCTCAATCTGCCTAATGTTACAAAAGTGTAATGTTTAATTTTTTTGGCTCACCCTTTGTTTTTTTCTATCACATAAAATATTTAATTAAAAGGGTAACTGAGTCTCCACTCCCTGGCATATAACTGCAGGACCACCATGAGGCCCCTGTTAAATTAGAAACATTTAAATAATTTATCATGTTTCAGTGACCTTATTATTGTGTACTTTATGTTACTAATTATTTGTTGGAAAAGGACCGCTTGGCAAACACAGTCAGTCCAGATTGTTCATCCCTGCCTTATCGGGGTCATCTGCAGACCCTAAAGCAACCCTGCTGCCTCCTTGCCTGTTTTCAAATACATTCCAGCCCTATGCTTATCTCACACATGCTTGAAGTCCCAGTGTTTTCAGCACCATCACTTATGCCAGCAGTCCCTGTCAGTCATCTACCATGCCTTCTGTGAATATTTCTTCACATCTGTCTTGCTGAACACCCCCTTCAGCTTCATCACATGCACCTATTGCCCCTGGTACTTGTGCTATTTCTCATTTGAAAGAGACTCCCCTTATGTGCCCCTCTCTTCACCCCATGAGGTACTTGTATAGGACACTATCATGGCACAAATCACTCTCCTCTCTTCCAGGGTGAACATACAGTGCACTTACACTAGTGCCATTTTGGTATCCCTAGACAAGACACAAGGCAGCACCTTATCTGTGGCCTTTGCTTAATCTATGATAACCGTGTGTCACCTGACCACTGACCAGTACAGTAGTTTGTTGCTTTTTTGGGTCCCTGAATGACTGTTGGGGAGTGTACATGGCAGATTTACCTAGTGTACTTCAAAAGAGAAGGAAGTGGTGAAGCTTAACACTGTTATAATGTATTTAAAAAAAAAACAGTTATCTGGGGGGGGGGTTGAATAACAGATATCTGGCACCCAGAATATGAATATTTGTTTGAATATTTGAATTAAGGTATTAGCACACCCTAATTCAAAAGGTATGCGTCAACACAGAAGGAAGAGTATAGGGGAGAGATATCAGAAGAAACAAAGGGAGGCAGGTAAGGCAGTTAGGAGAGCACAATCACAAATGGAGGAAAACATTGCCAAGTCAGCAAAAAAGGGGGATAAAACATTCTTCAGGTACATAAGTGAAAGGAAGAAAAGGCAGGGTTACTAAGACTTATTGGGCAAGGGAAGGAAGTGTGGAAGATGACAAGAATAAGGCAGACATGTTGAACAAGTACTTTTGTTCAGTATTCACAAAAGAAGGGGTAGATGACAGGTCACAGATGGGGAAAAGGGTATCAAAGGAAGGGCAGTTGACACTAGCCCTTTTATGGAGTAGAGAGTCCTCAGGGAACTAGCAAAGCTAAGAGTAGACAAAGCAGTGGGGACAGATGGGATTCACTCCAGAATACTGAAGCAACTAAAGAAGGAACTGACTGTGCCTCTAATGTCCCTGTTCAATCTATCACTGGATATTGAAGAAATTCCAGGGGGCTGCAGGAGGGTTGATGTGGTCCCAGTATGCAACTGTGCAAAGAGGGAGGAGGCAAGAAACTACCAGCCTGTAAGCCTGACTTCAGTAGTGGACAAGGTCATGGAAACACTACTAAAAGAAAGAATTGTGGAATACCTAAAGAACAATGGACTGCAGGATCCAAGGCAGCATCGGTTCACTGGGGGGAGATCTTGCCAAATGAACCTGATAGAGTTCTTTGACTGGGTAAGGGAGGTGGATCAAGGAACGGTGGTGGATGTAGCCTACCTGGATTTCAGTAAGGCTTTTGACACAGTTCCACACAGAAGACTAGTAAACAAACTGGGCAGCCCGGGAGTGGATACAAAGATAGTAAAATGGGTACAAAATTGACTAAGCAACAGAACTCAGAGGGTGGTGGTATATGGCGTTCACTAAGAAGAATGTAAGGTTACCAGCAGGGTGCCACAGGGCTCAGTACTGGGACTGCTCCTCTTTGATGCCTTTATTAGCGACATTCCAGAGAGGTTGGAAGGAAAGGTATGCCTGTTCATGGATGACACAAAAATCTGTGACAGAGAGTACACAGCGGGGAGGGAGGGGAATAAAGGAAGACCTGAGAATGCTTGAAGACTGGTCCAGGGTTTAGTGACTGTGCTTTTGTAACCCCTAGGTGGCACTATCCCAAGGGTTACTACCTCTGCCTGCTTGGCTAGTAGCAGGTTAAGGGGCCTGAGTTACGAAATGGGTGCCTCCACCAGGAGGTCAGGGTTGGTAGTGGTCAAGCTAACCTGGACACAGCCCTCTGGGACACTGTAACCCCCCTCTTTCCTTACTAGTGGCCAGAACAATACACAATAATCACTTTCACAATACCCCAATTCACCACACAAGTACCTACACTGTTTGCACTTACCACCAGGGTTTTCCTCTGGCCTGGCCCTGGGGACCCCAAGTAAAACAAGGTTATACACAGCAAATAACAACAGTACAATACTCTTGCACAAACTGAAACCACAGTCAGGGTAAATGCAAAAAAGAGTTAGATCTGATTTATTTAAGGGACTTGAACAAGGGAGGGGCATAATCAGGTTAATTTGCTTAAAGGCTGTATCAGTCAAACAGTTATGCATGCACTTCAGGGTCCATAAACAGTCACACACTCTGGGTACCCAGATGGAGAATGGTGGGCTAGCCAGGAACATTGCAGCTGGTTGGGGCCCTGTGATAGAAGAAAACAACATGCACAATACACACTATTTGTAATCCGGAGCTGGAGGGCTAAATTCACGAAAAGAAAACAACAAGACAATCAGATGACACACCTTTAGATTAGGCTGTTGTTGTTGTTGTCGGGAGCTATCCTGATGATTACTCTCGATACTCAAGACTGGACACAGGCTGGATGAAAATCGAGACAGCAGGTGGTTAATCTGGAGTGCCAGGAGAAGCGGGTCCCACACAAATCACCGAGGTGTCGCTCCTGTTCAAGCGTGGAGCAGGGGGCTGATCCCCAAGCAGGTCTCTCATCGATGGCTTTCCCCATGCAGTGGGTAGTCTGGCTGGGCCAGTGTGGCAAGGCCCCGGCCAAATGGAGATAAATTCGGATACAGACCATTTTGAGCTGGATACAGCTTCCAGTAAGCAGAACACAGTTCACACATTGGGGAACCAAATCACTACCTACTAACAACTCACAGCATATTTGCATGTAAGGAAATTCTACTGTACCAGGCAAACCGCTCTCCGGTTATGATCGCAGAGTCTCTGCACAAACCGGGAATTCAAAAGCAGCTGGAAATCCTGACAGGCCGATCGCATTCAGCAAAATCTTTGATCTTCTTCAGGCATGAGACTGGTAAAAAATCAGTGGCTTACTTCATTCTCACAAACTTGGATTTAGTCCGAAATAATTCTCTTCTCTCTCCCTCTCTCTCTCTCTCTCTCTCTCTCTCTCTCTCTCTCTCAGGGGCAGCAGGCAGACATGTAGGCCACAACTCAGGCCTTTCCACAGTTCTCCCACGTGAAACTACTCAGACAGCTGCTTGACTATCTCAAGCTGTTGCTTCTTCAGCTCCCAACTTAGATCTGACTCAACTGCTAGCAAGCCTGGGACTTTCTCCAGAATCCAAAAGGTTTGGTTGGCTGATCTGTCTCTCAGTCACAACAAAGGCTGCCCCTTCAGGTGCAAAAAGGTGCCAAAAGCCCCAAACTATGATTCCTACAGATTTTGACTACAGACAGCTCCTATAGACCGGCTCCATTTTAGGTCCCACCAGTACTGATTGGTCCAATTCGAGGTCCTGGGCCAAGATACAACAGCTTGAGGGTCATGCCCCAGGGATCTGTCCTTGGTCTGCTCCTCTTTGTAGTCTACATTAACAACATCAATGACCCCATCAAAAAAGCCAACATCCACTTACTCGCGGATGACATTGTACTGTACTTGAGTCGTCCTATGCCGGAAGCAGCCTGTGAAGACCTCCAAGCTGAATCTAACCTTCTACAATACCAGCTTATAAACAAAAAGCTTTTGCTCAATGTGAAAAAGACAAAAGCCATGCTCTTCTCCCGTTCCTTGCATGCGGCAATTCCTGCTGGGGGGGAGCTATCTCACAAATTACCCCTGTTCTTGGAGAAACACTAGAGTATGTAGCTAAATTCAAATATCCGGGAGTTTGGCTCGATCATAAACTTTCCTTTGCTGACCATCTCGAAGAGCTACAGAAGAAACTAAGGCAAAGATTAGGACTGTTCTACAGAATTAACCACCTGCTCACAAAGGAGGTCATGATTCAACTGGTTCAAGCTACCTTCCTATCTTTAATAGATTACACGGACCTGCTCTACAGCCACTGCACTGGCTCTGCACTGGCTAAGTTGGACACCCTCTACCACAGAGCTATCAGGTTCATTACTGGACTTCCACTTTCCACGCACCACTGCTCCCTGTACTCATCGTTAGGCTGGACTTCCCTTCACTATAGAAGGAATAGAAACGCCACCCTATGGGCCTTCAGAGCGGTGACCAACTAGCTCCCCTCATATGTCTCTGATTGTATTCCCCGGAGTGCGTTAGGTACCTACACTCTAAGGAACTATTCCTTGATTGCCCTCCAAGTTCCAAGGGTCAAAACTCATTTCAGCAAAGCTGCTCTAAGCTTCTCTTTACCCACATTGTGGAATGGTTTATAAAGGAACTTGAAGCTGTGCTGCCCTGTTAGCCTGAATATCTTCAAGGCACTCTATGATTGCTACATGAAAGCACCTTGCAAATGTTTTCCTCACCACTAGCCCACTAATTCCTCAACTCCCCCTTTCCATCCTGATTCTCGCCATGTTTCTACCCCTGGCTCTCACTCTTTCCCTATTAACTCCTCCTGCTGCACCCACCCTTCTCTGTCCACTCCAGCCTGGCTAAAGTCCCACCCCATCTATAGTAGTGTCCCAATTATCTACCCCTCCTCCGTCATTATCATAATAAACAAGTACACAACAGCCATCATCACTTTCTGTGGTTTTAGCTAAATTTTTCCCCCAGTCATCAGTAATATATCCCTCCTCTTCTTTACCTCTCTAACCTGCCACCCCATGCATGGCCTCTTTCCCCTATATGTGTAGTTGCTGGCTGCTTCACTCAAAAGATCTCTGCTTATAACCCCTGTATGCCTATGGTTGATTGTACATCTGCTGACTTTTTCCATTGTAAAATAATGCAGGTTTTTTTTAATTTATTTCAACCTTGTACTGTACTGTATACACTGTATATACTTTTTCTTTCTTGTATGTTATTGCTTTTTGTATATCTGCCTCTGTACTGTACTTTGATGTATTCATGACAAGGTCCACCTTGCAAATGAGCCTTGCTCAATGGTGCCCGCCTGGTTAAATAAAGATTTTGATTGATTGATTGATCGATGAAGAAAACAGTCCTTGCTGCAAAGAAGGTAGGTTAGACAAACTATATTATCATTATCATTTTAAATGATTTTCAGCAAATAGTTACATCTTTCAACAGAGCTCCCTTTCAGATTACTTATGACTGCAATCCAGGCAGCTCTTCAAGAGACAGTATACAGAGGCTATACAGGCACCCTCTGGCAATCACATTTAAACTGCTAAAATACAGGACACCAGCCTGGCAGTGAGCATTTAGGCAAGCTCAAGGAAGACTTTTTGGGAACCCCCATTTGTAGGGGGTTACACCCTTCCCTGCCTGGAGAAAACTTGGCATCCGCATCAAGTCTGTACCATCATGCATCAGTTAACATAAACTTATTACTTTACTATACATATTCATTACATTTCCCAATACTTTGTCCATTCTGACAATACATTAGGCATATTTCACACAAGTCAGTTGAACATTACTATACTACTGTAAATCAGGTAATAACTTCTTGTACCTTAAACAATGCAAGAGGGGCCCTTTCCTATCAGCTAACTTGGGGCTAGAGGGAGAAGGGGCACCAAGATGAGAGGGAAAGACAAGTAACCTGGAATTGGCTGTCAAGCTCAGTTTGGACAGTGAGCTTGGTGTGACATAAACACCTTTGTGCACCACATTGAGAGGCAAATCCACTGGCCTCCTGGGAGAATCATAACTGAGGCATACTACTGGCTTGATAGCCCAGCCAGTCTTTCTGAAGGGGACAACTATAGTCTCTGTACTCTCAGCACTAATCTGGGAACTCTTGTCACCTGTGAGGGGTGCCTCTGCCTGGATGGGAATGTCCAAATCTGGGGAACCGTTGGCTCCTTGCTCTGCAGGCTCTGTTTCTACAACAGTTGACTCATTTTGCATAGGCTCAGGCACAATCAGACTTTGAGGCACTGAAGGGGGGTTGTCTGCACTCTCATGGTGTTCTTCAAATTCTGGTATGTCACCAGAAAGACTCAAGCCATCAGCCCCTCCTTCAGGCAAATCATACAGTTCCACAATATGCAGAGACTCAGCATCTTCAGACATTATACTTTGCACTTCATTTTCTGGGAGCATTGGCTCCAAGGACAAAGCTGGGGGGTAAGGCAATCCAGAAGGCCCAGCTTCATTCCCACAATTAGTCATAGGGTTACCTCAAAACAGCTGACTCAGTTCATAAGAGTGGTAATAAGCATTGTCACATTCACTTTTGTATGTGGTGGACTGACAGTCACTATCATACTGGACCTGCTGCGGGGGAACCTTGAACTTGTAACCACTGGGGAAGGTCAACTCTGTCTCTTTCTTGCAGCAGCATGAATCACCGGCCCAGGGAATCAATCTTTGATTGTTCAGCCTCAATTATGACTTGGCCAATAGGTAGCAAGTGGTTACAGTGCATGGTCTTGACAGCTTTGGAGTTGTTCTCGGGGAGCACCTTGTACACAGGTAAATCATCCAACTTTCAAACTACTACATGGGGAAGATGGTGCCACTGATCAGCAATTTTGTGTTTACCATGCAGTCCCAAATTGTTAGCAGCACATGGTCTCCAGATCGAAGCTCTTGAGCCTTTACTTTTTTATCATGCCTCTCTTTGTTGGCTAACATTTCTCTTGGCAGCCTTTGTCTGGGCCAGTTGATAGGTATGGTTCAATTGAGCTTTCAGTTTTTGTACATATTGCAAGTAGTTTTCAGCTCAGACCCCATCTGGAGAGACCCCAAAACAGACATCAACTGGCAGCCGGGCCTCTCTCCCAAACATGAGGCAGTAGGGGGAGAACCCAGTAGCATAATTTTTCATGCAATTGTATGCATGTACCAAGGTGCTAATCTGCCGGTTCCATTTATGCTTGTCTTTTGGGTGGAGAGTGCCCAGCATGTCTAGAAGGGTGTGCTTAAAATGCTCTGGTTGAGGGTCTCCCTGAGGGTGATAGGGGGTGGTTCTTGACTTTCGCACCCCCATAGAGAGAGCATTTCTTTTTTTTTATTCAAAGTTTATTAATAATTTTACATTAATACAGGAGACAGAAACATTGATAAAGAGAGAGTGATACAGCAACATGTTATTCATTCTGCCTTCATCCTCCCCACCTCCCTCCTTTCTCCCTCCCTCCCACTACAACAGCACTACCTAGAAGCATTCCAACCATATATCTATCTATGTCTAATTGTTAACATCACCACAAATAATAAGAAGAGTGTGTAAGGGATCCCAAATTTGCTTATATTTCTGTTGTCTATTATAAAAACCAGCAATGGCTTTCTCCGTTCTGAGATTAGCTAGTATTTCATGAAGCCATTCCTGGTATGAAGGGCAAGCTTTGTCCTTCCAATGCTTGAGGACCACTTTTTTGACTGACATAGCTATCATGGATATATGAAATCTATGGGTGTTGACATCAATATAAGATAAGTCACCTAACAGGCAAATTTCTGGGGTGAAGCAATCCTGAAGACCCAACAAGAGGTCTGGTTTGGCCTTAATAGTATTCCACAAGGGGGTTACCTTGGGACATTGCCAAAAAATATGGAGAAGTGTCCCTTTGTCTTGGAAACATCTAGTCCATAAGTCAGAATCAAGAAGGCCCCAATTAGCAAGTTTTGGGGGGGTGTAGTAAAGGTTATGTAGAATACGGTACTGCATGAGCCGCAGTCTGTCCTGAGACACAAACTTATGGCAGTTCCGCCATAGTACAGGCCAATTGAAAGTATGCTGGGGGTAAAAATGAGGACCAATATTTTGTGGGACCATAGGAACCCCCAATCTGCCACTTAAAAAGGATTTGGTATAACGGCGTAACAGCAGAGTAAGCTCCGAAAGGAAGGAGAATGCGGGGGGATGGTGGGGGATTTTACCCAATATTTTAACAATAAGGTGTTTAAGTTAGAAAACCTTAAAGTAACTAGATACTGGGATATTGAATTTAGAGATAATCTTGAGTGAGGAAAGCCACATCCCATCATTCCCAAGGAGAGTAGATAAGGTTCCTTCTTCCAGTTGAGGTAACCATTTGGGGGAATTCTATTTTTATTTATTAAAAAAGAAGGTGAATTCCATATGGATTGAGATAACTCCAAATGGGCTTTATATTGCAAAAAGGAACAGAGTTGAGCGTGGGTTCTTAATGATGTTGCTGTGATTGGGCATTTTTGAATGTCTTGTAAAGAGGAAATCTTGGCATATAGCAAGTTCAGGGGGTCAATTCCTGTGGATTGGATGAAGTCTAATTCAATTTTGAGCCATTCAGGCCTCAGGTTACGGGGACCTGGGGTTAACCATTTAAGGTACTTCGATAAGTGGCTAGACCAGTAGTATATACCCAGGTGAGGAATGCGGAGGCCACCATTAAGTTTCTGGGCTGCCAATATTTATGGTACAATAAATAAGGGTGCTTGTTAGACCAAATGAAATTAGTGAATAATCTATGCATTTTCTGAAACCAGGACAATGGGATGAATGAGTTAAGAAGTGATAAAGGATAAAAAAGGGGAGGAAGAGAGAGCATTTCTTTGATTAGTTGACTCTCAAAGTCTCTGCCCTAGTCAGAGTGGATCCACTGGGGGGCACCATAGTGGACAAAGAAATTTTCCACTAGCACTTTGGCCAAGGTAGATGCCTTTTGATTTTTGGTGGGAAAAGCTTGTGCATACCATGTGAAATGATCTGTAACCACTAACACATTGCTAATGTTCTGCTGATCAGGTTCTAAACACAAGAAGTCTATGCAGACTAGTTCCATGGGGGTGCTGGTAATAATATTAACAAGGGGGGGCAGCCCTCTGAGGCAGGGCTTTTCTTTGCAGGCAGCGACTACAAGTCTTTACATGGTGCTCAACATTGGCCCCCATTTTGAGCCAATAGAAGCGAGATCGTACCAGGTCAAGGGTTCTATCAATACCGAGGTATCCCATGTGATTGTGGAGGGACCTCAGTAATAAATCTTTAAAGCCCGTGGACAGGACCAGTTGTTGATTGTCTACTTTGCCACTACAATCTACTGTCTCTCTATACAACAACTGATTGAGCAACTTCAATCTGGGGCCTTCTTTAAACAATAAAGTAGTTTGCAAGTCAGTGGAACATAACTTAGGCACATTTTCCCTGCATGCAGGGCATCAAGTGCTGGCTGAGTCATAGGATCTTGGGATTGAGCCCACTGAATGCTGTCATTGTCAAACTGAGGTAGTGCACTCATATCTAGTGCACAGAAGTGGCATTAAGCAGCTGGTATGCAGGTGTCAGAAGGGCCCAAGCAATCTACTAAACAGTCCACTGTGTCCGCAAACACCTGTTCATCTCTATCAAACTTCTGGCACAATGCTCAAATGTCAGGTTCAGACAGCCTTACCCAATCACTCTTGGAAGTGGGCCTTTGTGATAGGGCATCAGCATCAATGTGATTCAGGCCCGGTCTGTATTCGACAGCATAATCATAGGTTGATAATGCAGAAAGTCACCGGTGCCCAGTGGCATCTAACTTAGCTAAAGTCTGTACATAGATCAATGGGTTATTGTCAGTCTTCACCAATATCTTTGCCCCATAGAAGTATTCATGAAACTGGTCAACAATGACCCATTTTAGCACAAGGAACTCCAACTTATGCACAGAGTAGTTTCGTTCAGACTGGGTCAAGCTCCTACTGGTGAAAGCTATTGGTCTCAGGCCATCTTCATGGTCTTGATACAGCACCACTCCTAGACCTTGCAGACTAGTGTCCATATGCAGCACATAGGGTTTGGTGGGGTCAGCATAGGTGAGGATGGGATCATGAGTGAGCTAGTATATGACCTCATGGAAGGCTGCTTCACAGTTGGGTGTCCAGTGGTGCCTGAAGAGTTCACCTGGGCAGAGGTATACTTTTTCTGGTTCTTTAACAGCCCCTTTTTTCTATTTATGATTGTTAGGAGGATAGCCCTGGGTAAAGTTCAAGAGTGGGTGAATCACCTTGGAATAGTCTTTTATGAACCTGCAGTAGTAGCCACAGAACCCCAGGAAATGTTGTAGTTCTTTCAGATTATGGGGCTGGGGCCAAGTAGTCAGTGTTTCAAACTTACTGGGATCAGTCTCTATCCCTTTTGTAGATACTATGTGCCCCACATACTTCACAGAGGTTTGGAAAAACTGGCACTTGTCAATGGACAGCTTGAGGCCGATGTCTTCCAGTTGGTCTAGGACTTTAAACTGTCAGTTTTCATGCTCCTCTAAGGTGCTCACAAACACAGTGACATCATCCAAGTACACCAGGCATTCCAGCAAATTCATATCTCCCACCGCACGTTCCATCAGTCACTGAAAGGTGGCCGGGGTACCCGATATCCCCCGTGGCATCCTCAGAAACTCATAGAACCCCAATGGGCAGATGAAGGCTGTTTTCTCATAGTCTTCTGGGGCCATCGGGATCTGGTAGCATCCACTGCAGAGATCCAACACTGAGAACCATCTGCTCCAATTCAAGCAGTCCAGGGCATCTTGCATACAAGGCATAGTGTATTGGTCTGGGATGGTCCACCAGTTCAGGGTTTGATAATCAATACACATCCTCACAGACCCATTCTTCTTACACACAACCACAATGGGAGAGGCATATGGGCTCCTGGATTCTTGTATCACGCCAGCAGCAAGCATTTCCTGCAGGTGTCTTCTCACATAATCTATATCTGCTGGGGCTAGGCGTTGGGACCTCTCCTGAAATGGCTGTTCATCATGCAGGCGTATGTGATGCTCCACACCATGGACACATCCCTCGTCCCGTTCCTTCACTGAAAACTCTTGGTCTCTCTGGGCAAGTCTCTTGCTAATTCTAGCCTTCCACACAGCTGGCAATGGGGAGTCACCAAAGTCAAACAAGTCTGGGTCACTCTCTCCTTCTCACCAGGGTGCTTGTTGCTGGGCAATACTGCAGTGTCTGTGCAGTTTACCATAGCTAGATTGCACCCTCTGTTCACCTGGATCTCCTGATCTGACACACTGTGAGTCTGGACCATCACTCATCGTGCATAGGCATGGGCATGAGCAGGCAAGATGCTGGGCTTGACCAATAATCCTTCTGGCAATTTTCCATCGCTGGGTGCATCCAACATCAGTATTTTATTCTTGACATCTTTCCAGAGGTGGACCTTCCCTTGAATGGTACACTGGGTATTAGGGGCCAGTACCATTGACTCGGGATCCTTCTTCTACATGAACCCCACCGGTTCATCCTGGTCTACTTCCTCAGGTTTCTGTTGCAAATCATAGGTCCTCTTGATCAGAGCCAGAATCCTCAGGGCCCTCTGAGTCCGTCATCCTTGTTTCTCTTGACAGAGTTGCACCAGTCTCCCAAATATATGGGTGTTTGACCCAATTAACAGGGGGACCCACATCATACAGTCCGGTGGGGTGACACACTAGGGCCAGTGTCTCTACTCGCTTCTGTACACCAGTTACAGTTGCAGGAAAAGACAACCAGAGGCGGACATACCCTAGGTAGGGATAAGACTTGTCGCTCAGGTCCCACACATGTAGGCCTCCCAGGGATTGCAAAGGCACATCAGATAAGTGTTTTTCATACCAGCCCTGGAATACAATGGTCACTTGCGACCCACTGTCAAGCACAGTCTGAGTATGAATACCATTCACAGTCACCGTAGTCTCCATTGAAGGGCCCACTATTTTGGATCAGTCTGGAGAGGCAGTAGCAGAGGCCTGGACAGATGATTTACCACAAAGAAATTTGAGTTAGGGTTTCACAAACCCTCACTGCAGTCATTTTGGGCACCCCTTGGCCATTGATTTGCTTTTTAGAGCTCCCCTTGGAGTCTGTTTACTACTCTTTCTAAGTCCTTCTGAGACCGGTATTCTCTTTTCATATGGCACTTGTTTCCACAGTTGTGTCAAATGATAGATTCCTGGGTCATCCTGGGAGAGAACATTGTATGATGAACTGAAGTAGTAGTAAGAGATTGGGGTCTGGTATCTGCTTGCAGTGGTGAGAGTGGTGCATCGTGTCTTAACTGTTCCTTTGTGGTGGCAGTCAATCCAGTGATCTCAGCCTTGGAGCCACCCTCAGTAGTGGATGCCTGAGGGTGCACCCCCACCCCCATGGCAGTCATGTCCTGAAAGGGACCAGAATCTTATTCCATGGGGTAAACCCTTGCAGAGGCATGCATCTTCAACTCTTGGACTTCCTTTAGTAGCTCATCTTTCCAATGCTGGGCCCAGGGCTGGAAGTCCTTTACATTCTCAGAGTGCTTGTTAAGTCCTGACTTTTGCCCCTGAGCCTCACTTGGCTGATCACTCATGGTCACTTGTGCAGCAGCAGCAGATATGGGTGCAATTCCCCCATGGGGTCACCTTTGCTCAACCCCCCAAATTTCTTTCATTAGCTTGTCATAGGAGGGGGGCGATTCCAGTCTGGTGGCAAGGCACAACTGAAGCAGTAACAATTCTAAAAATGGAGCAGACTTAAGGATCCAGTCCAGCCTAGTTCTATTTAATTCATTTGATGGCAAACTACCCTTTCTGAAGCACTCTTGTAGCAGCTTTTCAAGCCTAGGTACATACACAGACAATGACTCCCCTGGGTACTACTGAGCATTTCTTACTCTCCACCACATATCCTCATCTGAATCCTGGCTCCCATACACATTCTTCAATGCATTAAGATAGTCCTGTGCAGTTGCTTCAGAGTTATTGCCCCACTTGACATGGATGGTAGCCAGGTCAGGACCTCAGAGGCTCTCACTCAACCTCTTTCGTTTCTCTGTTTCTGAGCATTGCCACTCAAGTACTATAGGGGCAACATAGCCTATCCAGGTCTCCCAGTAATCCTCCCCCTGGGTGGTGGGGAGGGTGCCCAAGAAGATTCTCAGCCTTTGGTAGGAGTCGTGACTAATGGTAGGTACAGATATAGGGCCCAGCACTGGTGTGGGCACAGAAGGAGGGTCAGTAACAGGTGCTGGAGTGAGAGGGGGTGTTGGGGAAGGAACACCCCCAGATGACAGAAATAGTTTCCTAAAGTCCTCTACGATTTTCCCTTCCTCCAGCAACAGCTTAGCAAATTTCTCCTCAAAAGTCTCCGATAATGGTGGGCGCTCATTCTCCCCAGGGTCTTTACTGTCTTTTGTTATCACTCTCCAGGCAGCTGGAACCCCTTCTGGGGCAATAGTCTGTGGTACTTTAGAGCTGTCCATGAGGTCACTACACTCTACCAAGGCTATGAAAGTTTGGGCAATCAAATCAGCCTGTTGACACACCACCATGGGGTTTTTTAAACATTCAACTTTGGAGAGTGCTCCCTCTACAGTGTCTTTACTGGTACCCAAGGAAATATCCAGTATAAGTAAAGCATTTTGGGGATCGAGCTCCTGCCCAGTACACCATCCCACCAACTGGTGTACAGCCATTTCTACTGGGGTAGCCATTAATCTTTAACAATAATTCATCATTTGTTGCCACTAGAAGGCACAAAATCCCAGCGTTGAGCCTCCAAAATGTAACCCCTAGGTGGCACTATCCCAAGGGTTACTACCTCTGCCTGCTTGGCTAGTAGCAAGTTAAGAGGCCTGAGTTCTGAAATGGGTGCCTCCTCCCAGAGGTCAGGGTTGGTAGTGGTCAAGCTGGGCACAGCCCTCCAGGACACTGTAACCCCCCCTATTTCCTTACTAGTGGCTGGAACAGTACACAATAATTACTTTCACAATACCCCTGATACACCACACAAGTACCCACACTGTTTGCACTTACCACCAGGGCTTTCCTCTGGCCTGGCCCTGGGGACCACCTGTAAAACAAGGTTATACACAGCAAATAACAGCAGTACAGCACTCTTGCACAAACTGGAACCACAGTCAGGGTAAATACAAAAAGCAGTTAGATCTTATTTATTTAAGGGACTCGAACAAGAGAGGGGCATAATCAGGTTAATTTGCTTAAAGGTGGTATCAATCAAACAGTTATGCATGCACTTCAGGGTCCATAAACAGTCACACACTCTGGGTACCCAGATAGAGAATGGTGGGCTAACCAGGAATGTTGCAGCTGGTTGGGGCCCTGCCATGGAAGAAAACAACAAGCACAACACACACTATTTGTACTCCGGAGCTGGAGGGCTCAGTTTGTGAAAAAAAAACAACAAGACAATCAGATGACGCACTTTTAGATTAGGCTGTTGTTGCAGGGAGCTACTCTAATGATTAGTCATGATACCCAAGACTGGACACAGGCTGGACAAAAATTGAGACAGCAGGTGGTTAACCTGGAGTGTCAGGAGAAATAGGGCCCACACGAATCACCGAGGAGTCGTTTCTGTTCAAGTGTGGAGCAGGTGACTGATCCCCAGGCAGGTCTCTCGTCGATGGCTTTCTCTGTGCAGTGGGTAGTCTGGCTGGGTCAGTGTGGCAAGGCCCCTGCCAAATGGAGACAAATTCGAATACAGTCCATTTTGGGCTGGATGCAGATTCCAGCAAGCAGAACACAGTTCACACAGTGGGAAACCAAATCACAACCCACTAACAACTCACAGCACATTTACATGTAAGAAAATTCTACTGTACCAGGCAAACCGCTCTCCAGTCATGATCGCAGAGTCTCTGCACAAACCAGGGATTCAAAAGCTGCTGGAAATCCTGACAGACCGATCACATTCAGCAAAATCTTCGGTCTTCTTCAAGTATAAGCCTGGTAAAAAATCAGTGGCTTACTTCGTTCTCACAGACTTCGATTTAGTCCGAAATAATTCTCTTCGCTCCCTCTCAGGGGCAGCGGGCAGACATGCAGGCCACAACTCAGGCCTTTCCACAGTTCTCCCATGTGAAACTACTCAGACAGCTGCTTGACTGTCTCAAGCTGTTGCTTCTTCAGCTCCCAACTTAGATCTGACTCAACTGCCAGCAAGCCTGGGACTTTCCCCAGAATCCAAAAGGTTTGGTTGGCTGATCTGTCTGTCAGTCACAGTAAAGGCTCCCTCTTCAGGTGCAAAAAGGCGCCAGAAGCCCAAAACTACAATTCCTACAGATTTTGACTCCAGACTGCTCCTGTAGCCCAGCTCCATTTTAGGTCCCACCAGTAATGATTGGTCCAATTCGTAGTCCCGGGCCAAGATAGTGGAGATAAAGAAAACAGTTCTTGCTGCAAAGAGGGCAGGCTGGACAAACTACATTATCATTATCACTCTAAATGATTTTCAGCAAATAGTTACATCTTTCAACAGAGCTCCCTCTCAGATTACTTATGACTACAATCCAGGCAGCTCTTAATGAGACAGTACACAGAGGCTATACAGGCATTCTCTGGCAATCACATTTAAACTGTTAAAATGCAGGACATCAGCCTGGCAGTGAGCATTTAGGCAAGCTCGAGGAAGACTTTTTGGGAACCCCAATTTGTAGGGGGGTTACACTTTAATGACAAAAAGCGCAAAATTATGCACATGGGGCACAAAAAAACAAAGGAAACTTATCAGTTGGGAGGAAGGTTTTATCAACCATAAAACAGGAAGGTGATCTGAGGGTCATCATATCTGATGACCTCAAGGTAGCAAAACAGTGTGATAAGGCAGTGAGAAAGGCTAATAAAATGTTGGGATGCATAGGGAAGGGTATCACCAGCAGAAAGAGGTAGGTAGTGTTACCCCTATACAGATCAATGGTGAGGCCCGACTTGAAGTACTGTGTCCAGTTCTGGAGGTCCCATCTCAGGAAAGACATAGATTGGGTGGAGGCAGTACAGAGAAGGGCAATCAAAATGGCATATCAGAAGCCCTATGAGGAAAAACTCAGGGAATTAAATATGTAGTCTCTGGAGGAGAGGAGAGAAAGGGGGTCATGATAGAAACATTCAAAGAGCTTAAAGGTTTCAGTAAGGTACAGGAAGGTAGCATTCTGCACAGAAAGAGATGCTCAAGGACAAGGGGGCATGATATGAAACTGGAATGGGGGAGACTTAAAGGAGATGTGAAGGAATATTTCTTTATGGAAAGAGTGGTGGACACCTGGAACAGCCTACCAGCAGATGTGGTGGGTACCATAACAGTAATGGATTTAAAACATGCATAGGATAGGCACAAGGGGCTTTAGTAACATGGCAGGGGGGAGTAAGGCCAGAGATCAATTAGGGTCTACAGTGGCACAATAGGCAGAGATCTGGGGCAGACTAGGTTGGCCATAAGGTCCTTTTCTGCTAACAGCTTCTATGTTTCTATAAAAATGGGTAGTGAGGAAGGAAAGGAAAGTCTAGCAAACAGATTCTCATGGAAGGAGGGTGCAATCTCCTTGAGAGTGATGGTGCAGGAGAGGTTCTGGTGGGCATATATGGAAACCCCATCCCACATGTTTATCCCAGTCCTGTCAAAAGAGGTGTTGGTCTGGAATGGCCGAGCTGGAATCTGGAATCCTGGAAGAGATGCAGGATTCTGTGATACAGAGGACATCTGGAGAGTGATGAGAGACCAATACAGTGAGGAGATCCAGTTTAGGGATAAGGCTTCTGGCAGTGAGGTGGAAAACTCTGAGGCCTCAAGAAATGGGGGAAGGGACTAGGAGTGAGTTCCACATCACCAGCAAGGAGGAGAGACAGGGTAAGGAGGCAGAAAATGGGGAAGGACATATGTCCCCTTGGCTGGGGAGGAGAAGAGGGGAGGAATGGGGATGGGACTGGAAAGAATGATTGAGTAACTCCAGGATAAGGGAAGAGGAAGAAAAGAGACTAGGAAGGATACAGAAGGAGGGGAAGGGAGAGGAGGGGAGCGGGTAGGATCAGTGAAGGTGGAAGGAAAGAGAAGGGGGGTTGGAGATGAAGTGGAATGCGAGGGGGTCAGAGGAAGGAAGGGTAGTAGGAGAATGAAGAGGAGTAAAACAGGGTGTATGGTAAGCAGGAAATCTGAGAACAAAAATGAGCAACTTGTTCAGACACTGGCAAAAAAAAGCAGTACATAAGAAACCTTTGAATATCAAGCAGTTAAAAAATGCAGGCAAATGATATTAAATCTAAGATGTGCATGTTGAACAGATAACAATGAGTCTGAACCACAAAGTGGTGTAACAATTAGAATTACTTGAGTTTAACATGGTGCCAGACTAGATGACAAGCAAAAGCAAACCAGCATGTAAAAGGTTAAAGCAACTGAATAATATGTGCACTTTAACATAGACCATGGTGGCAGAAAAAGAAACAGAGCTCCATCTAATCTGCCTATATTCCCTAGGAATCTCCCTGAAGCCTATTGTTCTTACAGGGTACTGACCCTCCACACCCTATTCCTATTCTCCCCCTTTGTCTTGTTGCCCTGGGTGAACACTATTCCCATCATTCTATCCCTTGACTGCTTGAATCTACAGACTGTGTTTGCACCCACCACCTTGGCCGACAGACTGTTTCAAGGTTCCAACACCCTTCTGTAAAGAAAAACTTCCTCACATCCCTCCTGAACCTCTCTCCTGTTAACTTCCACTCGCGACCACATGACCTTGAGTTGGTAGTCAAGGTAAATTATTCCTCACAATTTTACTTTGTTAATTCCTTTAAGAAACTTGGATGTGTCTATCATATCTTCCCTCTCTCTCTTCTGGTTTCCAGTGAGTACATATTTATAGGATCTGCCCTGCAGGCCCTAAATCATTTTTGTTACACTGCGCTGTACTACTTCCAACTTGTCCCTGTCCTTTCTGAGGTGAGGGCTCCAGAATTGAATGCAGTACTCCAAGTGAGGCCTCACCTGGAGTCTGTATAGGGTAAGTATTACTTCTTTTCTACTGTTGGCAATGCCCCTCCTGATACATCCCAGCATCCTGTTAGCCTTGCTATAGGCCTTTTTACACTGGCTCATTTGTTTAAGGGTGTTACTGATTATAACTCCTAGATCCTGTTATTCTTCTATAGTGCTATGTTTCACCCACCCATCCAGTACTCTGTCTTGGGGTTCCTTTTTAGTAGGTGCAATAACTTGCACTTTTTGGCACTGAATTTTAACTGCCAGACCTTTGACCACCATTCTAGTTTTTGCACGTCCCTCTACATATCCCTTATTATTTACTCACTATACACCCTCCCACATAGTTTTGTGTCATTTGCAAAGAGACACAGCCTGCCCTGGATTCCCTCACCAATATCATTAATGAACATGTTGAAGAGGACCAGACCCAGGATGATCCCTGTGGACCCCTGCTTGTAACCCCCTTTAATTTGACTTAACCCTTTTGACCACCACCCTCTGCTACCTCCTTTCTAGTCTGTTACTCACTCATTTCACTATGGTTTTAGCCACATCCAGGTCTTCTATTCTTTCTGAGCAACCTTTTGTGTGGTACCAAATCAAAAGCCTTACTGAAGTCAAAGTACAGCAGATCCACAGCATGGCCCTTGTAAACTTCCTTTGTCGCTCAGTTGAAGAAAACGATCAGGTTATCCTGACAAGACCTTCCCACAATGAAGCTGTGTTGTTTATTATCTTGGAGCCCTTTGCTCTCTAGGTAGTCCACAGTGTCCTCTTTGATTAGTGATTCCATCAGTTTCCCCACAGTGGAAGTCAGACTGACAGGCCTGTAGTTCCCTGGTTGCTCCCTGTCTCTTCCCCATGAAGTGGTATAATGTCTGCCACCATCTAATGCCTTGGAACTTTTCCAGTCCTATGTGAGCTGTTAAACGGCCCAGACAGTGCTTCAGCCAGTTCTGCTGCTAATTCCCTATGTATTGTCAGATGTAGCCTATCCGGTCCTGGGGCCTCATTTATCTTAAGGGCTGCCAGCCCTTTCAGGACTCTCCCGCTAGTAAGTATTCATTGCCTCCTTTCTGGAACTCCCTTAGCAGCTGCTTTGATGTCACTTTCTGGCACAGACATGCAGTCCTCTTTAGTGAATACTGAGCAAAAGTAGTCATTCAGGACAACGGTCTTTTGCCCATCCTCCTTTATCACCCTACCCCACACAACTAGCCATGCAATGCCTCCTTTTTTCCTTTTTTCAATGATATATCTAAAAAACTGTTTTTCTCCATTCTTGACCACACGATGATACACAGCTCTGCATCTGCTTTCACCTCCCTAGCAATCCTCTTTGCCTTCTTATTTTTTCTGTAGATAATCCTCCCATTCTGCTTCGCCCTCCTTCTCCATGTATTTATAGAAGGCCTTCCCTTTGGCACTAACCACTTTCCTGACCCTAGTTTAGATCCATAGTGGACTCTTAACCCTTTTTTTTAGATACTGTTTTTATGCTTGCCCTGGATGCCTCAAGGATGGCTCTCTGTATTGCCGCCCATCTCTCCTTATGTCCTCCACCCCTACTAATTTATTCCTGGCCTGTTCCCTCAACCAACATATGTCTGCCAGTCTAAAGTCAAGGACTTCAGTATAAGGAAACACAGAAGGAGCAGGACAGAGAGCTGTACCAGTTAAGGCAGAAGGAAGCAGGGAAGGAAGTCAGAATAGCAAAGGCCCAAACTGAGGAAAAGATAGCCAACTCAGTTAAGAAGGGGGATAAAACCTTTTATAGGTACATCAGTGAGCGTAGAAAGACAAAGGGAGGGATAGTGAGGCTGAATAGAATGAACGGTGGGTGGGCAGAGGGGGACAGTGAAAAAGCAGGGATACTGAATGAATATTTCTGCTCAGTATTCACAAAAGAGGAGGGGGGAAGTGCCTAATCCAATTAACAGAAGCACTCTTGATAGGGGGGTCGATCCCAGTCCTTTCACAGAAGAAAGGGTTCTGCAAGAACTCCTAAAACTGAAGGTGGACAAAGCAATGGGTCCTGATGGAATTCACCCCAGAATTCTAAAAGAATTAAGGAGGAACTAGTGAAACCACTGGCTACTCTTTTTAATAAATCATGGGAGGATGGTGTGGTACCCGAGGACTGGAGGAAGGCAGATGTGATTCCTCTTCACAAAAGTGGAACCAAGACAGAGGCAGGAAACTACAGACCTGTCAGTCTGACCTCTGTGGTAGGGAAAGTGATGGAGTCACTTCTGAAGGAAAGAATAGTTGAGTACCTAGAGGCCAGTGGAGCACAGGACCCAAGGCAGCATGGATTCACAGCGGTAAGGTCATGTCAGATGAATCTAATAGATTTCTTTGACTGGGTGACCAAAGTAGTAGACCAGGGAGGGGCTGTGGACATGGCCTACCTAGACTTTAGCAAGGCATTTGACACAGTCCCACACAAAAGATTAATAGTCAAATTAACCAGCCTGGGAGTGGGTCCCAGGGTGGTAGCCTGGGTAAAACATTGGCTGCACAACAGGACACAGAAGGTAATTGTAAATGGAGTCCACTCTGAAGAAAGAGAGGTTACTAGTGGGGTACCACAGGGTTCAGTATTGGGTCCAGTCCTTTTTAATGTATTCATCAGTGACATTGCAGAGGGACTGGAAGGAAAAGTATGCCTTTTTGCAGATGACACAAAGATCTGCAACAGGGTTGTTCACAAGGAGGCATGGAAAGGATGAAAAGGGACTTGGCAAGGTTGGAGGAATGGTCAGAAGTATGGCAGCTATGATTCAATGCAAAGAAGTGCAAATAATGCACCTGGGAAACAAGAACCCAGGGAAAAATACACAATGGGTGGGAGGTAGTAACAACAACAAAAAGGAAAGGGACCTGGGGTAATCATATCAGATGACCTTAAGGTTAGCAAGCAATGTGAGAAGGCAGTAGGGAGGGCTGGGGTATACTGGGATGTATAGGAGAGGCATCAGCAGCAGAAACAGGACGTTGTTATCCCTCTGTACAGACAGTTGGTGAGACCCCATCTGAGTACTGTGTCCAGTTCTGGAGACCCCATCTCCACAAGGACATAGACAGGATAGAGGTAGTCCAGAGGAGGGCAACTAAAATGGTGCAGGGTCTGCAAGAGAAGCCGTTGAAGAGAACTAAAGGAGCTTAATATGTATACCCTTGAGGAAAGAAGGAGAAGGGGACATGATAGAAACTTTTAAGTACCTCAGTGGAATCAACAAAGTCCAAGAGGTAGCATCTTTCAGAAAAGAGACTTGCAAGAACAAGGGACACAATTTAAAGATAGAAGGAGGGTGGTTCAGGGGCAATGTGAGGAAGTATTATTTCACAGAGAGGGTAGTGGATGCATGGAACAGCCTTTCTGAGGAGGTTGTGGGGTCTAAAACTGTGGGAGAATTCAAGAATGCATGGGACAGACATAAGGCAATTCTTGTGGGGGGTAGGAAGAAATAGGCTGTTGGTTAACTAGGATCTATGGCCTATCCTGTAGGTAGGGAAATGGGCAGACTGGATGGGCCAAGTGGTCCTTATCTGCCGTCAAAGTCTATGTTTCTATGACTGTGGATTTCTGGTCCTGAGAGCCAATTCAAACCACAAGTGGTTGTAGTTGCTGTTCCCTAGCAGCTCCCTTACTCGCACAGCACCCACCATCTCTGAGTTGGTGAGCATCACATCAAGGATTGCATTTTGCCTGGTAGGTTCCTGAACAAGCTGCAGCAGTACACAGTTCTGGAAGGTGTCCAGTAATGTCTGACTCCTGGAAAAAAAAACTATATATGCTGATTTAATGTCTCAATGCTGGACAAGAACCAAGCACCATAAACCTTCAGCTTTCTGCTTTCCCAGATGAGCTACTGTATTGCAATTGTAGAATTATTGAAGCAAAAATCAGAAATAAGACTATACACTGATAGGTTGTAGCTAGGGTACCTGACTTAGCAAGGCAGCAAACACTTTTGTTGGTGAGGAAATCTCTTGTTGCAGAAAGTTAGTTCAGGCCATGAAGTAAGCCCAAAAAGATACTGGAAGAGGACAGTGCAGTTCTAAGAGTCTTACCATGAAATGCTTGGAGAATGTAGGCTGATCACTTGATCCTCCAGGGCATGGAAACTGTACAAAGTTAGCCAGTGGCAAGGTTGGTGGGGGAGAGGGTTCTCCTTTGGTGCCTGCAACCCTCAGGATCCCACTGCAGGAAATCCAGGACAAAAAGAGCAGTCCAACAGAACCAGTGTACTAAAAACCTGATTATGAAATGGGTAGAAAGAATGCTCAATTCTGATTGGCCAAGATCTGCTTTCATCTGGGCCATTATCCTAACACAATGACCCAGCTGAAAGTATTATGTTTAAAAATGCATAACATTTACTATAAATTACCCATTTCTTAATCACAATAAGGCACTCCAGGGGGGTGTGTTATGGTGGGCTAATGGCCCTTCTTGGGTGGTGGAAGCCGTCAGCTATGCCTTGTGCTTCAACTCACCCTGAGGTGGGCCGTTACCCCACCATAACACACCCCCTGTCATGCCTTATTGCTTAAATATGTGTGCTGCCCTGAGAAGAGACAGAGAAGTACAATACAAGTCACATTAAACTGTTCCTCCAACTGGCTGGTGAAGCATTTTCCTACGAGTTGCTTATTCTGTGCACTGGTTATTGTACTGCATTATTAAAAGTTTCCTTAATGGTTTGTCTGTAGCTGCTTTTCAGTTTCAGGTTACTTTGCAGCTCTCTGGAAATGTTTTAACACTGTTGTGCAATGAGCAGTGCATGCATTAAGCAACCCATAGAAAAATAATTTACCACTGAGTTGGAGCCCAATCTGCTTAATCTACAGTACTGTATAGTAGTTTGCTTTTTTGATGAGATTTGTTTTCTTATTGCAGTACCTGTAATGGTAGTTTTTTAGTGATTCACATCCATGTTTCACCTCCACTTAACCTGTACAATACTGTACCCTGTGTAATAATAAATGGTCCTTACTTTATTGTTTTCACCCTCCTCCTTACAGCTGCACTTACAGAACTTACAGCACTGTACAGAATTGTACAGCACACAGGTACACAGGAGCAATTTCCTTTTCCTTGCCTTTACTGTACTGTATCTCATTACCACAACCACAGCAAGCAGTCCATGGAGGAAGTTTCATTTTTTATTTTAAACAGAATATTCTGTACTGTATGTGACTTGAGTCAGGAAGCAGAGTTGGAGAGGAGGAGACTGCGGAAAACAAAGTCCTTCTAGCAGGTGGGCTGGTACAGTAGTGAGCTATTGACGGGGTCTACTTTACAGTTTGTTAAGCTAGGACAGTTACATTCTCTGCATTTCCTCCTGTACAGTACGGTACCCTTATATTTGGCTCCAACTCACTGGTTTGGCATTCCCCAACATGGATACAGTACTGTATGGGAGTCTTCACGTGCAGTGCAGTCGCCACCCAAGAGCAGTGGTCAGGAGAGACATTCAATGTGCAGTATTTTGTCTCCATGTGGGATATGCGGATTGGGGAGGGAACAACATGCACAGGGTGAAAAAACAAACACCCACTTCCCACAAGCATCAAACCCTGGTCTATAGTGCTCCCATCCACAGCTGCACAATCACTGCTTCAGTCCGCTAGGCTACGGAGCCAGTACCGTTACAGCATACACATATTATGCCTACATGCTTTCACCATGTTCTTTGCTATCCAGTCTACAGTACTCGCTGAAATGCCATCTGATGTAAATCCATTGTGCTGTTCTTCCTCTCACTAAAGTACAGTATTTTGGTCTTGCCACAGTATTTTCACTCTTTTTACTCTCCCCATTTTGCTCACCCTATTGTGACTCGAGACCTTTTCTCTGTGATGTGACTCTAGCATCTATGCCGATGCCACAGTACTGCCTCTAATGCTCTGTAACTACTGTACCTGTATAGCACTGTAAGTAAATAAAAGCAAAACTAAACATACAAAATAAATAATTTAAGAAGTTAGTGGGTCAAGGAGAGGCATGGGACACTGGCAGACTGGCGATCCAACTCAGAGTTACAGTAATGTATTGTACTGTACTGTACAGTGCAGAACAGTACTGCAGACTTGGAGCCACTGTAAACTATGAATGCCAGTAACTAGTAATGAGTGCATTTCAAATGTATTTGACAGTGAAGAGCTGAAGGGAATTTAGTGTCTGAAAATGCATTGCACGTGCATTCCATATAAGGTGATGGGGGTTGAAATGGAGTTAGTAGTTTAAGAATTTAGAGTTGCCACTGCATTGCCACCTCAAAAAAAAAATGCTACACCAGAGAGTTGAAGGAACAGTTTAATGTGACTTATACTGTAGACCAGTACCAGTACCAGGTAGCCACAAGGTGCCTTAATATGTGCTTAACTATGTGTACCAAGGTATCATAGTATCATAGTGTGTTACAAGCTCAGGAGGTATTGTCTTTGTGTGAGCTTGCCACCAGAAGGTGGAATTATTTTTATACATACTCAGATTTTGCATTACCCATATGTTGGTCCAACTGATATTTAAATGTATCTATAGTACTGCTTTCTATAATTGATCCTGGCAACATATTCCATTTGTTAACTATACATTGTGTATACCAGTGACTTCTCTTTTTTGTTTTACAGTGGGCCCCTCTTAATTTAAAGTTATGAGATCTAGTCTGAGTATTATTTTAGGTACCCCACTATTTCCACTCAGTCAAGAGTAGGGGGAAGTACTCTTTCCCCCACTATGGTGCAAGGTAACCCCAATTGAGACCCCCAAGGGCAATCTGCTGAGGCAGGTGAGTATTGGAATCACTACTGTTAACTGAGTTACCAACACAAACTACCCAGGAGAACCAGACAGAAAAAATTAGAATTGTATTAGATGCAGTTCTGTGTTCCAAATAGTCCAAAAAGAAACTTTTTTGTAAAAATATGCTATTCCGAAGAGAAAACAGGAGGAGCAGCAGATCAATTTCTAACCTTTTTGATCATCAAGGACATACTAATTGCTGCACTGGACAGTTCCATTCTGATCCTATGTCCAAAGTTCTTTGATGTTGCCAACAGCAGAAACAGGCAAGTTTGCATATTCATGTTAATGGCTCTAGCTGAAGCTGGAGTTTCTGCAGACCAGTGAGCTGAATGATTGTTTTCCAAGAGATATTTCAAAGCTGATTCAAAATAGGATTCCAAACTGATTTTACAAAAAAAAACAGACATCCAATGAGAAAAATTTTGAAGGGATGACCATGACCAAGGGTATCAAGTGGGAGGGGGTTGGGGAGAGTAAAAGCAGCCCAGTCAAGGCTAAATGTATCCCAGGACTATCCGAACATAAGGTCAAATTCCAGCTATACTAGATAGCACTGGGAATGTGGGGGATCCCCAGACTTTCTAGTACATCTGGGAACAAATGACTTGGAAGGGAACAGTGAACTAGAAATACAGGTGAGATTCTGGGAACTGGCCAGGGTTTGTCACTCTATAGGAAGCACAATTTCCTTCTCTGAAATTCTGCCAGTACCAAGGGTGACTGGGGAGAACAAGCAAAAACTTAGAGGGGTGAACCTGTGGTTCAGGGACTGGTGTAAGGCAGAGGAGTATGGGCTGGTGGGGGACTGGGGTGATACTTGGGAGAATAAGGGGCTATATACCAGGGATAGGATACACCTCAACCTGGAGGGGAGGGAGATCTTGAAACTAAAGCTTGCTGGATTTATAGGCGAGAGGTGGGGTTTAAACTTGTAAAGGGGGGAGGGTTAAGTAATAAAAAGGCTCCAGGGGGCTGCTCTCGAAGGTCCAGATCTAGGGCACAAAAACAGGGCAGGAAGCGGTATTGTAAATCCATGGAGAACTGTGCTGGAAAGGGACTGCACAGGGCCCGGAGGACTGGAGAGGGGGGAGAGGTCGGGGTGGAGGACAGTCCTGATTAATACCAGGAGCATGGGCATTAAAATGCCCAAGCTCCAGGCTATGCTGGTTGAGGGAGCAGTGGATGTGGCAGCAATTACTGAGACATGGGCCTCCCAGAGAAATGATTGGGACCTTAACCTGGAGGGCTACAAAATATTCAGGAAAGATAGAGGAATGGGAAGAGGGGGAGGTGTAGTGCTGATAGTCAAAAATGACATAGAGTTTAGTGGAGTGGAGGAGGCTGTAGAGGGTGTGGAAGCGAGTTGGGTAACACTACAAATGATATTTGAGGGGAGAGAAAAAATTAAAAATAGAGGTGGTGTACAGGCCCCCCACAATAGAGGAGGCTCTGGAGGATAAATTGGTTGAGAACATCAAGGGTCACTGTGACCTTGGAAAGGGTAGGGTGGTGGTCATGGGTGACCTTTATATGCTGAGGGCAGACTGGGACACTATGACATCCTCGGCGGCCAGGGAACGGAGACTGATGGATGTCTTTCAGGGTGCCATCCTGGTCCAACAGATGGGGGAACCTACTAGGGAGGGGCGGATATTGGACATTGTCCTAGCAGACAGTGACCAGATAAAGGGCCTGGAGGTGTGCAGCCCACTGACAGGTGGTGACCACACCACGGTCTGGTTTCTGCTGTATCTGGAGGGGAGGAAAACCACACTAATACAGTATTAGTAGACTTCAGGGGAGAGGACTTCGTGGGCATGGGTAGGATTCTACGGGGGAGCTTGGACAAGATTAGACTGGACATGGATGCTGGAAGCTTGTGAGAGACCATTAAGAAAGGGGTGTAAGAGACTACTAGGTCCTGTACAAAAGTAAGGCGAAAGCATGGTAGAGCCAGTAAGCCATGTTGGTGGACCAGGGAAGTGCAGGAGGCGGTGACAGAAAAAAAGGCTGCCTATGCATGTTTTAAGTGCTCAATGGGGGATAGGGAGTGGGGAGAGTGTGAGCTGATGGCCAGGAGGGCCACCAGGTGGTGAGGGGAGCCAAGGCAGGGATGGAGCAAAACCTGGCTGGGGATATCCGGGGGAGGGGGGGAAGAGATTCTATAGATACATAGGAGAGAAGCGAGAACACAGATCAGCAGGATTAGGACTGTGGGGGATGGGCTCAGGAAGCAGGGGAAAAGGCAGAGGTGCTAAATGAGTACTCACCTTGATCTTTACAAAGGGAGACGGGGGTTCCTCCAGCCCGATGGGAGGGAAGGGGAGCCAACAAAATTGAGAAGTCAGATGGAGTCCAGAGGACTGAAAGAAGCTAAGGTACAGGCTAGGCCAGACCTAGAAGGGGATGGGGGTTACATGAGGGGGAGGACTGGGAAGGAGAAATCACAGTGAAAAGGGTGAGGGAGGTCCTTCAGGAACTAAAAACTGATAAGGTGCTGGGGCCAGATGGGCAGCATCCAAGGGTTATGAAGGAACTGGTGGATGAGCTAGAAACTCCTCTGGCGGTACTCTTTAACACCTCTCTGCAGACAGGATGGGTGCCTCAAGACTGGAGGGTGGCTGATGTAGTGCCTATCCACAAAGGGGGGTCTAGAGAAGAGATGGGCAATTATGGGAGTAGGTTCCAGGGTGGTAGCCTGGGTAGCAAACTGGCTGCACAACAGGACACAGAAGGTAATAGTGAACAGAACACATTCTGAAGAAAAGGGGGTTACTAGTGGAGTACCTCAGGGCTCAGTAGTGGGTCCAGTCCTCTTTAACATCTTTATAGGTGACATTGCAGAGGGTCTGTAGGGAAAGGTATGCCTCTGATGCAGGTGACACAAAGATCTGTAACAGAGCTGACACATAAGGGGGGGTAGAAAGGATGAGAAGGGCCTTGTCAAGGTTGGAGGAATGGTCAGACATATGGCAACTTAGATTCAATACAAAGAAGTGGAAAGTAATGCATCTGGGAAACAAAACCCAGGAGTAGAGTACAACAGCAGGAGAGGTACTAACAACAACAAAAATGGAAAGGAACTTGGGGGTAGCATCAAATGACTTAAAGGTGGGTAGGGCAATGGAGAAGTCAGTAAGGAAAGCCAGGGGATACTGGGATGGCTAGGACAAGCACTACAAGAAAAGGGAAGTGGTTATCCCTCTGTAAAGACAATTGGTGAGACCCCATCTGGAATACTGTGTGCAGTTTTGGAGACCCCATCTATGCAAGGACATAGACAGGATGGAAGCAGTCCAGAGGAGGGCAACTAAAATGGTGCAGGGTCTGCATCAGACACCATATGAAGAGAGACTGAGAGAGCTTAATATGTATATCCTTGATGAAAGGAGGGATGGGGGGACAAGATAGAAACTTTCAAGTACCTCAAGGGAATCAACAAAGTCCATGAGGGTAGCATCTTTCAGAAAAAGAGATGTGTAAGAACAAGGGGGCACAATTTAAAGATTGAGGGGGGATGGCTCAGGGGTAATGTGAGGAAATTTTTTTTCACAGAGAGAGTGGTGGATGCATGGAACCGCCTTCCTGGGGAGGTTGTTGGGTCTAAAACAGTGGGGGAATTCAAACATGCATGGGACAGACATAAGGCAATTGTAGAGAGGGGTTACAGGAAGTAGGCTGTTGGTTAACTAGAATCTGCAGCTTAACCAGTAGGAAGGGAAATGGGCAGACTGGGTGGGCCAAGTGATCCTTATCTGCCGTCAAAGTCTATGTTTCTATGGGCCTGTCAGCCTAACATCCTTGATAGGCAAAGTAATGGAGGGTATTATCAAGGAGAGGCTTGGGAGGCAGCTGGAAAGGTTGGGGCACTGGGACGATAAACAGTATGGTTTTGTCCCGGGGAGATTATGTCAGACCAACCTCATGGAATTTTATGACTGGGTGACGGGGGGCCCTGGACAGACATAGGCTGGTAGATGTCCTGTACCTGGATTTCAGCAAGGCGTTTGATTCGGTAACCCATAATGTTCTGATAACAAAACTTGGGGGGGATGGGGTGGGACAGCAGTTGCTCAAGTGGGTAGAACATTGGCTTATAGGGAGAATACAGAGGGTAATGGTTGGTGGGATAGTCTCCTCCACCAGGAAGGTAATCAGTGGGGTCCCCCAAGGTTCACTATTGAGGCCACTCCTGTTCAATGCCTATGTCTCGGATATAGGGAAGGGGTTAGGAGTAGGTTGAGTCTCTGCAGATGACTCAAAACTGGGAGCACTGGCAGATGAGGAAGAAGCAAGAGAGATAGTCCAGGGGGACCTGGATACCCTGGAAGGGTGGTCAAGGAGGTGGTGACTGAAGTTTAATGCTGGGAAATGTAAGGTGCTGCATTTGGGGGTCAGAAAGCCGGGCCACGTATACACCCGGGGGGGTCACACTGCAAACCACATCAGGCAAGAGGGATCTAGGAGTGGTGGTAGACATCAAAATGAATAACTCTGAAAACTGTAGAAGAGCCACAGCCAAAGCAAACAGGATGCTGGGATGCATAGCCATGGGGAGTACGTCCAGAAGGAGGGAGGTAATCCTCCCTCTGTATGATGCCTTGGTCAGGTCGCAACTCAAGTACTGTGTACAGTTCTGGAGACCGCATCTGAATAAAGACATAGCACTGCTGGAGGGGGTCCAGAGGAGGGTGACCAGGATGATTCAGGGCATGGGGGAGCCCCTATGAGGAGATACTGGAAGAGCTCGGGGCTGTACACACTGAGGAGAGGAGAGGAGAGGAGAGGAGAGGAGAGGAGAGGCAGGGGAGGCATGATAGGGGTCTTCAAATATGTAAAATGAATAACTAAGGGTGGAACCAATGAGCTGTTCAGGCTAAAGAAGGGGGAAACAACCAGGGGGCATGACTGGAAGCTGGAGAGGGGAATTTACAGGGGGGAACATGAGAGGTATTACTTCACTGAGAGGGTGGTGAAGCCATGGAATGCACTGCCCAGGAGACTGGCAGAGAAAGACACAGTGGAGGGCTTCAAGAAGGGGTGGGACAGGTACAAGGGGAAACTGATGCCAAAGAAGACCCTCTCAGGGACTGGGGGGGTGGGAAAGCGAGCACCCACTAGGTGGCTGGCTACCGAGCAGACATGACAGACCATTTGACCTATTCTGTTGACTTTTAATATGTTAGCATGTTAGTTCTGTACTGAAAGCTTTCCTGAATAATATGTGTAAAACTGTGAAGGTAACCCAGGCAGGAACAGATGAAAAAAGAACAAAACTAAATCTAAACAGGAGACACACACAGCTAACAGACAACTATGGCAGTCACCATATGGCATACCATTTGATATATTATATTAGATTATATTAGCTTCTCATATATCATATCATATTAAATTATCTGCTCACATATCATCTTATTCTATATCATATAATGCATGAATAGCACTTGCCACCCATTGAGAAGCCCATCAACAAGTTTTTGGCATATCATGTCAATTAAAGTCATATACCATGGTCATTAAAGTCATATACCACAGCTAGCCATAGTATATGATTTTAACGGGCATGATAAATGACTTTGCCACTGAAGCCCCAGTCTTGCTTTTACATCCAAATACTGATGTGAGCAGCATTACTTTTAAATCTCAGGAGGGGGTTGGAGAATCATGCTGCATAACAGTCGAAGGCTAAAATTAAACAGGTAGTGTACTCAGCCAAGTTCTCCATGCAACGGCCACTAATGCTGAACACACAGCACTTCGGACCACCCCACCTACTTGAACCCCCATTCCCGATCACCATGCCAACCCAAACCACACTCCTGACCATCACATAAACCAGAACCACACACCATTCCTGCCATCAGCTACACACACTAAGGGACTGACTGCCCCAGCCACCCCTCCTTTCATAGGAGGACCCTGCAATATGGAAAAGCAGGAGAGACAAAATAAAGAAAGGCAAAACTGGGAAACATTGCAAATTTGATCTAAAAAAAAGATAACCATCCTGAAGTATTATATAAATCAAATTCTAGAAAAGCATAGCCCCCTCAGGCTCATGAGTTATTGACTAATTAGCCCCTGAGATGGCATTATATCCCCATGTAGTACATATTCCTAGCATTTATTCTCTATATATTATGTACCATGTATTATATCATATAATAGAAGACTAAATTATCTGCTCATATTTTGTATCTGCTGCCCTGCCAAATGCTGTCTGGTGGCATTTCATTCCACTGAGACGATAAATAAATAAATCATCTTACAATCACCCCTGGCACCCATTGCTACCACTGCCACCAATACCCTGTACCTTAAAAAACTAATTCTGGTCAGATCCACCACGGCTGCAAAATGAAGTTAGTGAAGTTGTGTGGAATTGTTAATGAGGTATGGAGAAACAACACAATGATTTATAAGTAGTAAGATTTGTTTTAGTTTCTGTTCTAAGGAAGGCATTTACATTATTAGGAAAA